>CM066201.1:4989879-5589879 GCA_033675215.1 Rhodiola kirilowii | reverse complement strand
TCACTGAATGGATGTGACTGCTTTGTTCTGTAAAATCTCCTACATCTGCTAATACATAAATGACTTCTTAAAGCCACTTTGTTGTGTCATATGCAAGGCATTCTGAAAATCAGATGATGAAGCAGGAGGGATCAATGGGTTGGAATGTGTTGCTGTGAGTGACTACGTCGTCGGCTATCCAGAAGATGAGCTACTAGAGGGATGGATGTTTCCTTTTTGCCCAGCAAGTAGTTTTACGTGATGATTGGAAGACTTTGTGCGCATAACTTGTTGCTCTGTTTAGTTTAATGAAATTATTGTTCATCAAATAGTTGCTGCTTTCACAACTCATTTTTAATTTTTTATTTAAAATTAATCAGGATTTTACAAATAGTTTTTGCGTTTGCCGTGCATGAGATTTGGTTGGAGTTCAAGTCCTCCACTGGGGTGGAGTTTGATTTTTATCTTATCTGGCATCTAGGGCTCTTTGATTCTTCTTGGTGCTCTAAAGGTGATACCTTTGAATTTGCTGCAATGAGAATTCTAATATGCGCTTTTGTTATGAATTTTTGTTTATAATAATAACTATTTACTGATTTAAAGTCATTGAATTTTCCCAAAATCAGTGTGTTTTTTCTGTTCTTCATATTTTATTATATATGCTTGTATCCTGTCGTGTTGCATAGTTTTTGTCAATTGTTAGTTCTTTTTGTGAATGCAGAGTTGAAAAGCAAGTATCCTTGACAGCTTTTCAAAATGGTATGTCATTGATTGTTATATCATGTTGAAGCAGGACATAAGCGACTTTGAAAGCGGAGACGAGCTCAAAGAGTTTCAGCATATCATCGACTTCTTGTGAGCTCTGCCAATCAAGATATAGAAAGCCTACAATCTGTACTAGAGAGTATCAAGAGAACAAAGGACGACTTGCACATTCCAATTGCTCCTGATCATCAATCAACTAAGGACGATTATTTTCATAAAGTACTTGGTGTTTCACAGCCAGCAGATTTACACATCAAGACTCCCAGGATTGCTAGGAATAAAGGCTGCGGAACAATGAGAAGCATGCGTGAGATTGAGGTTCAGAAGTCAAAGAAGTTATATTTTCATCATCTGATGAACTCTACATTTGTATTGTGAATTTTAGATGGGCTATGTGAACTTTATATGCTCATTGTAAACTTACGAAGTGTGTAGTGAATTTCATAGTTGTATTGCCAATATTACCAAACATATCGCATCCAAACACTTAATGAACGTAAGAGTGCATAGTGAACTTTATAGTTATATTGTCAACATCTGATGAACTCTACATTTGTACTGTGAACTTCAGATGGACTACGTGAACTTGATATTTATATTGTGAACTTCATATGGGCTAGGTGAACTTTATCTGCTTATTGTGAACATTATGCTAACTCACTTGTTTGGTTTCATTTACATGCATAAAAACATTTAAGCTAATTGTCGACATTACAAAATAGATGTCATGCATACACTTAACCGATCATGGGAGCAAAAATCCACCGAGAATATTTATGGAAATATTCTCGTCCTCAATCCGAGGTACTGCTACTTCTCAGAGATCAGCGCAATGCCTTGAACACTCAAGTAGCCGTTACTTCCAGAGTACCTGTACTTAAACCTGCGCACTAAACTAACACATCAACAGGATGTTTGTCTCATCAAAACACACTGGAGTACACGTCCTCCAGACAGTGGCGGATCCAGAAATATTTTTGACCGGGGGCAGGGGCGGACACAACTTTGTCCAGGGTGACACATGTCACCCCCGAATTGGTCAAAAAAAAATTTTACTAATTTTTTAATACATATATAAATAATTTAGTTTAAAAATATATAGTTAAGGTTGAAAAACCTTGGCCGCGCAGCGCAACACAACACCTAAGTTAAAAACAAATTAAGTTGAAAAGTCGCAGATGCGCAGCACCCTTAGTCCCTCACACGTCGTCGACTCGCAGACTCTGAATGCTAATTCAAATGAAAATCACTTCATCACCGGTCTAGTAAATTATTGAAATTATGTCTCTTTATGATTTTTAAGGTTGCTTTTGTAATTAGGGTTTCGTTGTAAAGAATTGGGTTCACACGCGTGTACCTCGGTGAGACTTGCAACAATCAAATTCCGACTCTTCCAGTTTCAATAGCTACTGATGAACGCTCTATTTCAAGAATGAATAAAGTAAAAAGTGCATTTCGCAACAAGATTGAAGATGATTTCTTATCAGATTGCTTGGTTGTCACCAAAGACATAGCTAACATATTTAGCACGGATTCAATATTAGATATGATTCTCGTGATATGGAAACAATACATTCTTTATTTTAGTGTAATAAGACCTTTGTAAAAACATTATTTTTTTTAAAATCATACGATCTATTTTCGACTGTCACCTTCTACCTCTAATGTTAGGTCCGTCTCTGACTAGGGACGAATTAATAAGCTTACATAACATATTGACTTAAGAGTTTGAAACTTTATTCTAATTTCAGTTGTGATATTATTTGTTTGGTTATAAAGTTATAAATTAGATTTATATTGATTGGTTATAAGGCCAGACAAATATATTAAGGATAAACATAACTTAAAATTAATTTCTAAATTAATGATTTATGAGTTAAGATTAAAATTCAGTGGGGGCAAAGATTAAAATTTAGTGGGGGCACATTAAATTAAGTATACATTAAAGTAAATTTTGAAAATTTGAGTGGGGGCAGCTGCCCCCATATGAATTGTTGTGGATCCGCCCATGCCTCCAGACGTACTCCTACTCCAGGGTAATCGTACTCCAACACAATGGTAGAGTGCACCACTTCAACCACTGATCTCAATTGTGTCTCAGCCCCGTCTGGCTGCGCCATCACTCCAGTTGCTATCAGTGATCTCCGAGTCACATTTACACATAATGTACATGACAAATTTAATAATCACGGTTATCATTGTATATTCTCTAACTCAAATATGCGAGAGAGATATACAATCAGTTGCATTTAAGCACTTTAGGCGTGCAAAGTCCTACATGTGCATAAACAATTAATGTGTTACAATGCACATTTGGCATGTGTTGTCTTAATATCTTGGGTTTGCATTACTTAAGTTATAACTGATTTTGCAACCAAAAACCATCACCATAGGCAGTAGCAGGGTGCTTTTGAGGTCAGCGTTTGCTTGTGCTGGTTTTTAGCAACCAAAAACCATCACCATAGGCAGTAGCAGGGTGCTGGTTATTAGGCAGTAGCAGGGTGCTTTTGAGGTCAGCGTTTGCTTGTGCCTTGTCTTGCTTGTTGTAGCGCATTGCTGCTTTTTTGTAATCTTGTAAGCCTTTTTCAATGAATGTACACCTTTCCTTGAAGAAAAAAAAACCATCACCATAAATCTTCTAGTTTCTCGCTGTCCTGTAAGTTCCGCCACTGAATTTCAAACCCACAAAAAAACATTCTTATTCACCATGATCCGCAAAAGGATTCCATATACAATTTTCTTCGTAGCTCTTTTACTGCAATGCCATCTCCACCTCAGTTTTGCCAATGGACCTGTCTCGACGACTTTGGAAAAAGCGCCTACCCGTCCTGCGCAACATGGAGCAAATGCGTCTATCAGTGGACTCATCGTAGAAACGAGCCATAAGCGCAAATTCAAGTTTGAGAAAGGAGGGGAGGCATTATTGGCAGAATTACTTTCCATCGTTCTGCAGCCTGGTTCAGCGTAGTACCTAGTCCTTTGCGTGTATTTTCAAGGCTGGGAGTTGCTGCATCAATGTTTTGTTTGATCTTTGGTTAACTTGAGAAATTTCATTTGCTTCTACTGATTGCCTTGTGTCCTCGATTTGGTCAAATTTATTTTCACATGAATCACGAATCTCGTTATAGTATTTCTAGCTATAACTAAGCTAGAAATATTTAGAGTTTAATTCGTGATTCAAAGACTTGATAATAAACGACTTACCTGAATATTATTGCATGATAAAAAAAATATAATCACACATGACGTATAGTAATGTTCACATAAAAAGGATTTATATTTGAACCTGACCGACATATTTACCTTTTCAAGCGACTAAAATGTTTCGAATTGTGCATATTCGTTCAAGAAGTAATATTTTCAACAGCAAATGGTCTGCTCGTTTAGTGCAAGATCCATCACATTGAGTTATAAATGTTGGATAACTTGTTATTCTGTTCAAGTGACCAAAGAATTGAAAACAGTACGATTCGCCTTTTCCCTTATTTAATCATTTCTGGGGTTCATATCCTTCTCTTGCTTTCTTGAACAATACTAGTAGTAGCAGCATGTCTTCATTGATGCCAAGCAACTGAAATCCAATTCCATTATATGCATTAATTTGCACGCACATGCATGGATTATGCCAGTAAACACTGTGATAAACGTTTGCAGCGCCTTTTCGAAAGCGAAAGACATCAGTAGTACTTGCACGTAAAGGATTATAACTCACAGAACTCTGCAATGGGTTAGCTCTGTATATTATACCTGGATCGATTAGTAAGCCAATTGTCTCAAGTACATCCCTTTGAATTCACTGCAGAAGCTTATTCAAGATGTTTTCGATCATCTGGTTATCTGCACGCATCCCTTCACTACAGAAGCTTATTCATGATGTTTTTGATAAATTGGTTAGCTGCACAAGTCCCTTTTGTTAATATGAATATTGCACTTGTTATTGATATTAGGCCAAAAAGGCAAAAACCTATATATAACCAGACGATCAACTAGTAATATATGGTTAAAAATATATATTATATTCCTCTAACATCTTTATTTAAAGCGGCTTGTGACTGATCAGCAGTCATTTATTTTCGATTCCTTCACCAGACGCAACTGGTTCCTCAAAGTTGTAAGTCGCCCTTATTATGATTGAGATATGTCCAAAAGTGATCGATTAGTTGAAATTGCATCCGCAGATTGATATAGTTATAAAATGGATTACTTGATATAAGGGGAACTTAGACTTTGAGCAGTTTCCTAGTCTTAAATAGATATCTTGTAGAGGTTATCATAGTCACTTTGAATTAGATACAGTTTTGAAATCTTTCTCTGGTAGATGAGATGTTGTTCTGGTCGAGATTCAGAGCAAATCCTAAAACAACTTATGCGCTAAAACAAGTAGTGCGGAAATAAAAACGACACGCAAAGTTGTTATCCAGTTCGGCGTTAACGAGCCTACGTCTGGGGGGCGTTCTCTAGCCCGGTGGACAGCAATTCACTATTAGTTGAGTATTGCGAGTACAGGAATTACCGTTTACAGAATCCCTCTTAAACTACCCGAGCCTCGGACACTCTAGTAATTGCAATCTAGGTCTCCCCCTAGATCTTTGCTCCCGCTCCGTATCCACCAGAATGATTCTCCGTGAGAATCAGCGCCTTCTCCCGAATGCGCAGGTTGAACAATTGTGCTTGAGTTTTCAGCTTGTTCCACGATCAATCTGCTGAGCACTAGTGCAGATTGAATCCGAGCGCCTTTGAGTAACCAGTGACGATTAGCTCTCCAGCCGAGCGTCGTGAATAACCAGTTACGATTATGTCACCGCCTTAATCCTCCTCCTCCCTTCAATGAGTATGAGCGTGATAAGTTTCGCCGTAAGTGCTGCTAATAACCGAGTATTAGCACTCCTTAAATAGGGCGGAAGAAATCCTAGAATGATTAGGGTTTCCGGTCACAAACCGCCTCTCATCATTAGGAATCTTTTCCTAATATTTCGCGCGTATCTTAGAAGATAATCCTCTTTGTTGAATCTACAATCTCGATTTAGGAATCTTCAAATATCTTCATAGCATTGTTAGCTTCATACGCAAGCAACCGACTTGAGTAATGCCTTCAATTATCTTTAAGCACCGACTTGCCAATTCTGATATCGGAGATATATTCTTGCAAAGTTGTGCTGCGTCGGTCTTCGTCGGTTGTAACAACTTTCCAAATCTGAAATTGGAAATAACCAACTTCTGTCCTTGGCTGACAAACCGCCTAGCTCTTCCAACGGTCGGCTAGGTTTCCTAATTTGAATTAGGAAACATCCATCTGTCTTAAACTTGTTCCAGAGACAGTTGTCTCACCTAGACTAGAACATCAGCTAGAACAACTATTCTAAGTTTTGCCAAACTACATGCCATAAAACTAACAATCTCCCCCTTGGCATTTTTGGCAAAACTATCTACTGTAAACTACCTGCACTATTATTACAGTTGAATCTTTGAGGAGATTTCAAACTCCCTAGCTGTGCTGCTTACTAAGTGATCGGTTGTAAATATAATGATTGAAATGCAACACACGATCAAACAATTAATCTGAGTGTGACTCAGGTCGAATCCTCAGGGATCGGTTGTAAATATAGTGATTGAAATGCAACACACGATCAAACAATTAATCTGAGTGTGACTCAGGTCGAATCCTCAGGGAACTAGTTTGCTACTTTCTGTAAATGATTGTTTATATTAGTACTGAAATGGGGGGGTTTAAAATAAAAATGCAGTACAGTAGAATAAATTGAACAATGAAATGAACTAACACAGAACTAAAGATTTAAATTGTTATTGCATACGATTTGTTGTTTGGTTGTCTTTTAATTTGATGAAACATTGGGAATCAATGACCCCCCAGAAACAAACAGATTATAACACAAAGTTACTGCAGACTCAACTTTCGCTTCTTGCCTAACAGTAGATCTTGATATATGATAGTGAATTATTACCCTAGGTCATTTGCTTTATTACATGCTCAACTTTCGCTTCTTGCATAATTACAAAACTAGATGCACAAATCATCAAGACTCAACTTTCGCTTCTCGCCTATCAGATTTTATCCCATTACATGCATAGACTCAACTTTCGCTTCTCACCTATCATGCAACTATGTAAACCTACTGTGATATGCTACTGCAAACACAGACAATAGGTACAAACAATCCTCATACAAACATTATTGATATCTCGCAAAAATACCAAATACAGGATGTATGAATTGAACTATTCATATCTAATGTAAAGAAATAAAATTGCAATCATATAAAAAGACATGTGTTGCAACTGCAGATATTTTTGGGGATCCATTGGATCCCAATAAGTGGACTACTCACTCATGGTGAGTTGATATATGACAACAGATCAATAAAAATAGAAGTATAAGAATAGGTTAAGAGAAACCCCCTAATGTTGAACTCCTTCTGCTCTTGTGAATGTTGTTGTCGCCAAGTATCTCTGATGATTTTCTGATCATTCTCTTCAGTGATGTGCGCTCCTTCTATACTGTTTACTTTGTCTCCTGGCTTCCTGGCTTCCCAATGCAGGCTTCTCAATCTCCAATGACTTCTTTGTGTCCCCATAAAACTCACACTGCTCGATGGAAATAAATGCGCTTGAGCTGACTTGTCAATTTATTGTTTGCAAGAACTTGGGTCGGGTAGACGGTCGGGCACCCCAGGGATGCAGGCTGGGTACACGGTCGGCTGCCCTGGAGATTTCACGCTAGGTAGGTCGGGTACACGGTCGGGCGCCCTGGCATTTCATGCAGCATTTCAGTCGGGTAGCCTATCGGGTGCCCTAGCTCACATTTTTGCTTTTACTTCTCAAATAGCTTTGTTACTGAAACACTAAGTAAAAACATCAAATCTGCGTAATATTACATGAGAATGGAGCTCAAAGTGTGTGAATTTGTACATCAAAGATCATGCAAATAATTGCTCATCACTAAGTGACGGATGCACAGTCGTCGTGTGCAAAAGTCAAGAATAAATTTATAAGTCCGCTACTCGCGACTTCACTACTGGGTAGCAAGTGGTAAGTAGGGGTCGAACCCAAGGGAATTAGGGGGATAGTTGTTCTTTGAGGAATGTACTAAAAGGGAGCGTGATTTTTGGTGGATTGAGGTTTTAGCGATGAAAAGTGAGTGGTTGGTTGTTGATTTTAGTTTTAGTACAGAAAAGTAAGTGGGTTGGTCGTGATTTTAGTGCAGAAAGTAAAGTACTGAAAGTAAAAGGAGAAGACTTACAACACGTGGGATGCTTGAAGGATAAGTCTTGCGGAGACTAAGCGGTTGATATTGCAGTTGATATTGAGACTGAAAGTAAAGTGCAGGTGATGTTTTAAGTTAAGGAAAGTATTCGGTTTTAGGGGCCTTGTATCAAAGTCTGTTTATCATTGACCTCTAATGATCATACTATGTATTCAAAAGTGTATCAAGGCCATTCCAAGCACTTGATTTGCCACACTGTCTAGTCCATTCCAAGACATAGAGCACTTATTCTATTTAGACTAATACCCCATTCCAAGGTATATTAGCCTTATGTGCATCCATTTGATCAATCATTTCCGATCAACCAAATGGTGTTTTAAAGAGGTCAAACTCCTCAGATAAGTTTTGCCATTCCAAGCATCCACTTATACGAGTATGTTTACGAACCCCAAGGAAGAGTTTTGCCATTCCAAGCATCCACTCAACCTTGGAAGTTCTAACCTAATATGTGGCACATAGAACAAGTTTTGAACACATAGAGGCATTAAGAGTAGGGCCTAAAACATTTTATGACACAAGTACACCCCTTCAACCGAATGAAGGGTTTAGCTACGAATATCCATGGAACAGGACATCATAGCTAAATACTTGAAGGTTTTCGAAAGACAGTAAAGTAAAAGGAGAATACTCAAAAACCAACAGGAGTAAACTCAAGAACTACTAGAATACTCAAGAACCAACATGAGTATTATAGATTTAAAACAAGTGTTTACAAGAGTAGTGCCCAAAATCTAGAGAGATAAGTGACTTGTGCTTCTTGCACACAAAATGGGATGATTTTACAAGTGAAGAGTATGTGCTATTTATAGGCCAAGAGATGAGTAAAATGTGGAGGAGAGCTAGCCACTTGTCACAAAATGGAAGGAGCTCACAAAAGCCATCGGATGAGGTCATCATCCCTTCTAGCCGCCGGCCACATGGAGGAAGAGGAGAGGAGGAGAAGCTTGTGGAAGAGAGGAGAAGGGAGGAGAAGAGGGGAGAAAGCCGCCGACCATGTGGCAAGAGGGGTGATGGACCATAATTATACGAATCATAAACACAGTTAAACCCACCAAATTAGACTGTTTGTCTATTTAACTTTTGCTTGTTAGTTCCGATATTTATCTACAGGGTATTTTGGAGCCTAGAGAGAAAACACGCTAAGGAGGAGTTTTTACGCAGAAAATATATTACGAGTCATTCCAAGGTCAAGACCAGATGCCGACTGAAGAAATATCAAGATCCTGACTTGGAATCACTCAAAACAAATCAAACCGAGGAGCAACCAAAGTCAGGCCGGAGCTGAAATACACCGATAGTTTTGTGAAAACATCACAAAAATCACAAAACTCCTCTTCTCCCCTCTAGATGACCGGCTACTTGGGGAAGAAGGATGACTCATGGGGTGGCTTTCCCCTCCCCTCCCCTCCATGACCGGCGGCGTCTCCTCCATGACCGGCCACCGGCGGCTTTGAGGAGACCATGGCTTTGTGCCATGTGTCCTCCTTCTCCTCCACACATCTCCTCCTCCCATGGCTATAAATAGAGCCTCTCCCCTTCACTTGTAAAACATCCCAAAATCACAAAACACTTCTCTCTCTTAAGTTTGGCACTTTTGTAAGTTTTGTTCTATATCTATATTACTACTGTTGGTTCTTGAGTATTATAGTTCACTCTTGAGTACTCTTGTCGGTTCTTGTAGTACTCAAGCTTTACTTTTCTCTATTCTTGAGTACTCTTGTCGGTTCTTGAAGTACTCACCCCTTTCCCTTGCTTACTGTCTTTCAAAAACCGTAAGTACTTAGCTATGGTATCCACCTCTATGGATATTCGTAGCTTAACTCTTCATTCGGTTGAAGGGGTGTACTTATATCATAAAATGTTTTAGGCCATCTTTTTAGTGCCTCTTCTTTTTATTCAAAACTTGTTCTATGTGCCATATATTTGGCCAGAACTTCCAAGGTTGAGTGGATGCTTGAAATGGCAAATCTCTTCCGTGGGGGGTTCGTGAACATACTCGGGTAAGTGGATGCTTGAAATGGCAAAGCTTATCTGAGGAGTTCGACCTCTTTTAAAAACCATTTGGTTTGATCAGAAATGATTGATCAAATGGATGCACATAGGCTAGTATACCTTGAAATGGGGTACTAGTCTAAATAGAACAAGTGCTCTACAACCTTGAAATGGGCTAGACGGTGTGTGCAAATCGAGTGCTTGAAATGGCCTTGATACACTTTTGAATACTTAGTAGGATCACTAAAGGTCAATGATAAACAGGCTATGATACAAGGCCCCAGAAACCGAATGCTTTCCTTAGATTTAAAAAACCCCTTGCACTTACTTTCAATTTTAGTATAAACTGTATTATCAACTACTGACGTTCCGAAAGGCTTGCCAATCACGCATCACCCGCTGTAAGTCTTCTACTTTTATTTTCAGTACTTTACTTTTATGTCATCTACTTTTCCGCGCTAAAAACCAAAAAACCAACCAAAAAGTCACTTAGTTATTACCGCTAAAACCTCAATCAACCTACAATCCCTCAAAGAACGACTATCCCCCTAATTCCCTTGGGTTCGACCCCTACTTACCACTTGCTACCCAGTAGTAAGGTCACGAGTAGCAGAATATAAATTTGCTTTTGCACAGAGAACACCGCACCTTAACGACAGTGCGGTGGGCTCCGTCAAAACTGGCGCCGTTGCCGGGGAATTAGTTAATTAATCGGATAAGTTTTTTGAATCGATACTCGCTTCAAAACAACCATGTCTCGCGAAGGAAGCCACCATGACTACCAAGATAACGATGAGATAAACCTGTACGATCGAAATGATGAGGTGCCACTTCCATTTGTGGACGATCCGGAACAACTCATCAGAAACAGAAGAGCTCGTGATAGGGAGGCCATCAGAAGAAATCAAGAACCACCCGAGGACCGAAATGCAGCTCGTCCAGTACAACCCCCTAGATATCCACCACCCCCTCAACCTCGACAAGTGCCGAGACGAGAACCCGCTTTCGATAACTACTACGGGGATAACAACAATTTCCGCGAACCTACTATGGGAGAACTCTCAGCACCGTATTTCAGAAACCAGCCATGGTGCATTCACGAAGGCCCTGAACTAGAAAATATCATCATCAACACTTCAGTGGCCCACAACTTACCGAAATTCTCAGGAACACGTGGAGAGTCAGCAATGACTCATCTCCAGCGCTTACATGGTATCTGCCAGAACTTAAAACCGAATGGCGTAAACATAGACGACTTCAAGTTGAAGGCGTTCTATTTTTCCGTCATTGACGCGGCAAACGATTGGTTCCTTTCATTGCCTTCCGATAGCATCAGAACATGGGCTCAGATGCAAAAGAAATTTCTGGACAAATATTACCCGGCAGGATGGGCGATGCAAGTACGAAGGCAACTACAAGACATCAAGCAAGGACTGAATGAAACCATGTACGATTACCTGGAAAAGTTCAACCGCCTGGAGAGAAGCTGTTGTACCCTTGGACTGCCCGAGAAACTCATCGTAGAGTATCTCATTGATGGATTAAGACCCTTAGACAAAATGCTCCTGGATGCCTCAGCTGGAGGATCCATGATGAATCTATCATTAAGTGGCATAAGGGATCTTATCACCAACATTGCTGAAAATGCCCGATTTAGAGAAGAGACGACTCGTCAAGAAGAATTTTCCCGAACAAGGAATGTGGCAAAAGCTGAAACACCGATGAACTCCATGCCAGAAGAGATGAAACAATTAAAGGAGATGATGATTCAGTTCCTACGAAGACAACCAGTTCCAGTTAAGCCTTGCGAATTTTGTGGTTCTACGGACCACAAAACTGACGCGTGCCCGACATTAATAGAAGAGGAACCAGCAGAATTGAATGCAGTGGGAGGATACCAAGGATACAACAACAACAGCAACGACAGAGCCGGAAAAAACCGACAGTATGGTCAAACAACCAACCCGAACTGGCGTAACAACAACTATCCTCAGAAGGAAGCACAACCAGCTGCCCCTCAACTAGCTCAGTCATTCTACCAACCCCCCACCGACAGTATAACCAGAACGCTCCATCAACAGGCCAATATCAGCAAAGAGGACCAAATCAGTACCAAGCCGGCCCGAATAATCAGCAAGAACCAACCAAGTCACTCGATGACACAATGAAGGAGCTCGCAGGAAGCATAAATCAATTGGGTGCTTCGATACACCAATACCAGGCGAAAACTGACGGGGCAATTTCAGAATTGACCAAACAAATGTCCCAGCTCGCCACGGTAATGTCAACACTCACTAATGAGCCTTGCAGACTTCCTTCCCAAACCATCCAAAACCCAAAGGCGAATCTTAGCATGATAAAGAGGTCAAACGTAAAGGCGACACTGGGAGAAGTAGCACGATCCCCAACTTACAAAATTACAAACAAGCACTTCACCCGGAGGCGTCGTCCTGATTGGAACCAAGAGGAAGACCGACCCAATGATGGCAAAACATGGGTTACGCATGCTGACAATGGACGGTACGCATTCACCGTTTGCATAACACCACCACCGATCATACACTCTGACATACCAGCACCTGGATGGGATGACAATAACGATTTAAAGTGGGACTCTCCAACTAATATTTATGCTCTGAAGCAAAATATTAAGGGGTCCGATTATACAAATCCTAAGCCAAGGAATGGGCAGAATGGCCCGACAATAGAAAGAGTCCTCACTTCAGATCATGAGTCACGATCGGAAAGAGATAAAGACCCAGGGGCCTTCACAGTCACCTGCAGTATTGGTGAAACCCAGATTCATAAGTGCTTAGTCGATCTTGGGGCTGCTGTCAACGCCATGCCTTCCTCCTTATATTACTTATTAGGACTTGGTCCATTGAAACCGCCCAGGTCAAATATCGAGCTAGGAGATAAATCATGCATCCGTCCGGTTGGAGTGCTGGAAGATGTAATACTCCATGTGGGAAAGCTCGTCATTGCTGCAGACTTTTATGTAATACAAACGGGAGAGACCAGCGAAGACGACCCTCTAACAATAATATTGGGACGACCATTCCTCTACGCTACTAAAGCAAGGAATGATGTGGGCAAGGGCTCATTATCGCTTAAGTTCGGCGGCAAAATTGCAAATTTCTCCATTGATAATAGCCGCATGGATACAAAGAAACCGCCAGACATTATACCTATCTCAGATCACGGTACACAGATTTCTGACCTGCCAAAGGAGACCGAAAGAGTAACAAGACCAGCAGCTATGGTCAAAGGTCCCCCACCTTCTCAAAAGCAATGGAAACGAAAAACACCAACACCATGGGGTTCTAACCCAAGCAAGAAATCAGGAAGAGTCAAGGCCGGAATCAACACAGGAACAGTGGTGAAATACGACCTGAGCCACCCATGGGATCCAAACCAGTGATCCAGGAATGAGGTACTGTCGAGCCAACGACGTTAAACAAAGGCACTGGTCGGGAGGTAACCCGACACCTATCTTACTTTCTGTCTTTTATTTTTCTGTCATTTAGTTTTTTCCGTAAGTCGCTCTCACCCACTTGGTGCATAGAATGAAATGACTATTTAGGAATTGGTTTTTGGAGCAAGACCGGATCAGCCAGGCAGCTTCCGTGAATTACCGAGCCTGCGCTGAGAGTTCAAGGCCCCAGCCGAACTCGCTCGATTATCCAGCCTCATGCCATGTCGTTCACTCGACACTTTAAAGGGAGTTCTGTTCTTCCCTTTTCCTTAATGTCATTTCCTTCTCATAATGTCTGCTTGCATGGCTTTTGAACTAAGTTGTGCTGAAAGGCATGCCTTCGTTCAAAAGTGTGGGGTGAGAACCACCTTTGTAAATAAATAACATGTTTTTCCTTTTCCCTTAATAATTATCTTTTTGAAAATATGAACTTAAGAATGTGAAAAAGATAAATCTAAATTCATGCATTAACCTTGTGAAAATTCAACTGTTTAAAAACTTAGAATGTAACTTCTCATTTGTCCCTTTGTGCTAAGATAAACAAGGGATGTGGAGTTGATAGAAATGCCCTAGAGAGGCTTGGAAAGCAATCGAAGGACTGAATTTCACTATATGGTTTTCGAAGTCAGTGGAGGCTGCACTTCGGGTTTCAGTGAAGATTGAAGTCATCTCCGCCATGCAGTGTTTATGCAAAAAGAAAAAAAGGCGAGGACGGGAATCAGATCGTCCTATCTCTAGTCAAAGTAGCCGAAAAAATAGATGAGCGACCCTCATCTTGACCCGCGCGAAACGGCAAGGATGAGAGGAGCGGGGAGGTATTTCCATATGCTCGCGGGCGATGATTGGACCTCCCAAAAAAGGCTTGAGAAAATGGACTAGCAAGCCACAAAAAGGCAAAAGCTCAAAGAAGCAAATCAAGAGGCCAAAGGCCCAAAATTGTGAAGGTTTTAACCGAACAAAAAGTGAAGTACTCAAAGAGTCAAATTAAAGGCCAAAGGCCGATTCACTACAAAAGCTGTCCCTCGCCAAAAGAAAATCAAAGACCAAATCATTGAAACCCGAACCAAATCACGTGCTAGAAAAAGCTATAAGAAAACCATATAGTGCGAGACGGTCCCGAGGATGCAGTCCAGGAGCCTAAAAAGGGCTATCTCTCAAAACATCCAAAATAATTTGCATCTCAGCACGAAGGTACAAGTATCAAGTTTCTTCTATTTATTTACACGGTTTAATTTAGTAATAAGTAGTAATGCATGAATTAGGATAAATCGAGTCCCACAGTCTAACTTTCATATTTTAAAAAGCTTACTTAGTGTGCCGCCCTTTAATAGCATTGTTCGGGACGAACAACTAAAAGAGTGGGGTGATCTGATGGACCATAATTATACGAATCATAAACACAGTTAAACCCACCAAGTTAGACTGTTTGTCTATTTAACTTTTGCTTGTTAGTTCCGATATTTATCTACAGGGTATTTTGGAGCCTAGAGAGAAAACACGCTAAGGAGGAGTTTTTACGCAGAAAATATATTACGAGTCATTCCAAGGTCAAGACCAGATGCCGACTGAAGCAATCTCAAGATCCTGACTTGGAATCACTCTAAACAAATCAAACCTAGGAGCAACCAAAGTCAGTCCGGAGCTGAAATACACCGATAGTTTTGTGAAAACATCACAAAAATCACAAAACTCCTCTTCTCCCCTCTAGATGACCGGCTACTTGGGGAAGAAGGATGACTCATGGGGTGGCTTTCCCCTCCCCTCCCCTCCATGACTGGCGGCTTCTCCTCCATGACCGGCCACCGTCGGCTTTGAGGAGACCATGGCTTTGTGCCATGTGTCCTCCTTCTCCTCCACACATCTCCTCCTCCCATGGCTATAAATAGAGCCTCTCCCCTTCACTTGTAAAACATCCCAAAATCACAAAACACTTCTCTCTCTAAAGTTTGGCACTTTTGTAAGTTTTGTTCTATATCTATAATACTCCTGTTGGTTCTTGAGTATTATAGTTCGCTCTTGAGTACTCTTGTCGGTTCTTGTAGTACTCAAGCTTTACTTTTCTCTATTCTTGAGTACTCTTGTCGGTTCTTGAAGTACTCACCCCTTTCCCTTACTTACTGTCTTTCAAAAACCGTAAGTACTTAGCTATGGTATCCACCTCTATGGATATTCGTATCTAAACTCTTCATTCGGTTTGTTAGTTTATATGGCATGTAGTTTGGCAAAACTTAGTATAGTTGTTCTAGATGTTGTTCAAGACTGGAAGAGACAACTGTCCTAGAACAAGTTGAAGCAGAAGAAGTGTTTCCTAAATCAGATTAGGAAACCTAGTCGACCGTTGGAAGATCAAGGCGGTTGCACATCAGTGGACAGAAGTTGGAAGTTTCCATATTCGGATTTGGAAACTTGTCTAAGCCGACTTAGCACAACTCTGACGCGGCAGTGAATTTCCTAAATCATATTTGTCGAGTCAGGTGCTTATGAATTATTGGAAATATCCTTGGAGTCGGTTGCTTGCGCTTACAGCTATCTTAGTCGAGAAGATAATCGAAGGTTGCTTAATCTAGTTTGAAGATTCGAACGGAGAATTATCTGCAAGTGATATGCGCAAGAGATTAGGAAATATTTCCTAAATATAGAGGCGGTTTAGTTTAGGAATCCTTATTGTTTTAGGGTTTCGACCGCTCTATATAAGGAGTGCTAATACTCGGTTATTAGTAGCACTTCCGGAGATACAATACACGCTCATACTCATTGAAGGGAGGAGGAGGCAAACGGCGGTGAATCAATCGTAACTGGTTATTCACGACGCACGTATACGACTGGAGAACTAATCGTCACTGGTTACTCGAAGGCGCTCGGATCAATCTGCATTGGTGCTCAACAGATTGATCGAAGGACGAAGCTGAAGGCTCACACTGAAGTTCTGTTACTGCACATTCGGGAGAAGGCGCTGATTCTCACGGAGAATCATTCTGGTGGATACGGAGCGGGAGCAAAGATCTAGGGGGAGACCTAGATTGCAATTACTAGAGTGTCCGAGGCTCAGGTTGTTTAAGAGGGATTCTGTAAATGGTAAACCCTGTACTCGCAATACTCAATAATAGTGAATTGCTGTCCACCGGGCTAGAGAACGCCCCCCAGACGTAGGCTCGTTAACGCCGAACTGGGTAGCAACTTTGCGTGTCGTTTTATTTCTGCATTACTTGTTTTAGCGCATAAGTTGTTTTAGGATTTGCTCTGGATCTCGACCAGAACAACATCTCATCTACCAGGGGAATATTACAATTGGTATCAGAGCAAATACTCGACACACAGAGTAAGATCCGAAGGCTGGTGAGATGGATTTAAGAGAAGGGCAGAACATCACGAGACCTCCTCTACTCGAAGGAAACAAATATGGCTACTGGAGGGTACGAATGAAGGCGTTTCTAAAGTCTCAAGACGAATCAGTCTGGGAAGCCGTTGAACAAGGATGGACTCACCCAGTGGCTACCAACGAAGAAGGTAAGCTTAGCTTTCTTGCTAAAGACAAGTGGACTGAGGTTCAAAAGAAAGCTGAAGCGGCGAACTCTAAAGCAATGAATGCCATATTCTCTGGCGTTGATGGAAAGAATTTCAAGATGATCTCTACCTGTGAGATTGCAAAGACAGCTTGGGACATTCTCCGAACTGCTCATGAAGGTACAACCAGAGTTAAAATCTCTAGAATGGAGACGGTCACATCAAAATTCGAAAATCTGAGAATGCAGGAGGATGAGACCATTGCTGACTTCAATACTCGGGTTCTTGACATATCTAACGAAGCATTCGCGCTAGGAGAACCAATGACTGAGGAAACACTGGTGAGAAAGGTGTTGAGATCCCTCACAAAGCGGTTCGCCATGAAAGCTCTTGCCGTCAAGGAAGCCAATGATGTGAAAAACATGAGACTAGATGAACTGATGGGTTCCCTGCAGACCCATGAGATGGACATGAATGAAGAAGACCATCTCACAAAAGTCTCCAGCGTTGGTCTAAAGGCTGAAGTTGTTAAGGACAAGACAGACGATGCGTCAGAACAACAGTATGCCATGTTTGCCAAAAACTTTGGGAAATTTATAAGAAGGCAGTACGGTAAAGGGACTGAGTCCAGCCAGTCGTCTGACTCAAGATTCCAGAAGAATAACAGAACCAAGTTTTATAAAGAAGAAAAAGATCACAAGAAAAATAGTGTTGAAGACTCCTTATCCAAGAACAAGGGCAAAGGGATCCAATGCAGAGAATGTGAAGGATTTGGTCATATCCGGGCAGAATGTATTAACACACAGAAGAAAAAGAATGCATATGCTGTGAATTGGAGTGATAGTGACTCTGAGGGGGAAACCAACAACTTTGTTGCTCTTACCGGATGTGTCAAACCCAAAAAGGACCAAAGCATAGAAGAGGAGACCATGAAATCACCTGAAGATCACATTATATATTCTAGCTACAGTGACCATGATGAAATTACTGACGAGGAAATTGCTAACAACTACAAAGATCTATATCAACAATGGCTAGTTGATATCAAGCGAAAAACAGATCTACAGAACTCTCTAGAAGATCTAACTGCAGAAAAGGAGAAGCTCAAGAAAGAGGTTAGCACCTTAAAACTAAATTATCAGCAGACTATTACTGATCTCAAAGCCCAGTTGATGGCAGCGACAAACGAAAGAGCTAAGCTAAGCTCTCAAAAAATGGAGTTACTGGCAGTTATATCCTCCCTGAAACTTTGAAGTAACGACTACCAAGGAGATCATTCAGGAGATACAAATGACCTAAAGCAAGAAAATGATACTCTGAAAAGAAGAGAGGTAAATCTTACTAATATTATTGATTCCCTCAAATGTGAAATCGAAACAGGCCAACTTGCTCATGAGGCGACAATAGAAGAGCTGAATCATTTGAAAAAGATAGTCAAAATGCTGAAATCTGGAACAAAAGATCTAGACTCTATTCTGGGAGCACAAAGGATAGGGGGTGGTCATAAAGGGCTTGGATTTACTCGAGGATCAAGCTCCGGAAAGACGGCTTTTGTTAAGGCTGTGCCACAACTACTACCACAACTTGTTCCAGCTGAACATCGTACTCAAAGAAAATCTTTTGCTAAGCCAGAACCAGAAACTGTTCCAGCCAATCATTTCCCACAAAGAAAATTATCTTGGCTTGCCACACGACATCCCACAAGACAGCGAGACAGACAAAGATGTTTCTTCTGTAATCAAATGGGACACATTAAGGCAAGATGTCATGAGTTTCATATGTCCTTCAGAAAGGTGAAACAAGTTCAGAAACCACGAATGAAGCAAGTTTGGAGAGTTAAGCAAAGAAGTGAAGTGTGCTATGTTGCATTCAGTTCGTCCAGTCATCTGAAGAAAGAAAAGTGGTACTTTGACAGTGGATGTTTGAGACATATGACTGGCAATCCCGAGTTTCTAACCAGCATAGAAGAATGCAAAGGAAGTTCTAATGTGACTTTTGGTGATGGTGTAGAGAGAAAAGTCATTGGGAAAGGAATCCTAAATGTTCAAGGTCTGCCCAGATTGAAAGAAGTTCTACTTGTCAAAGGTTTACAGGCCAATCTTATCAGCATAAGTCAGTTGTGCGATGGAGAGCATCATGTTCAATTCTCCCAGGATGAATGCGTGGTGTTAAACCAGAAGAATGAACCAGTCCTCACAGGAAGAAGGTCGTCAAATAACTGCTATCTTCTCAACCTAGGTAAACCCAATGCTGAAACAACATGCTTACTGAGCCGTACTGAAGAGATGAACTTATGGCATCAGCGAATGGGACATGTGAACCTTAGAACGTTACAGAAGATTACTTCAGAGGGGCTTGTTCGAGGCATTCCCAGAGTTCAAGGAGAACTTAGCATTGTTTGCGGAGACTGTCAGATTGGAAAACAAATCAAAGTTCCTCACAAGAGCACCACTCAGATTAATACAAGCAGACCCCTGGAACTGCTTCATATTGACCTAATGGGGCCTATGCAAGTGGAAAGTTATTCTGGCAAAAGGTATGTTCTTGTTTGTGTTGACGATTTCACAAGGTTCACCTGGCCTTGTTTTTTGAGAGAAAAGTCAGATGCAGTTCAGGCGTTTGTTCAGATGTGCACTCAACTGGAACGTGAAAGAGAGGATAAAGACGAGCATATAGTAAAAATTAGAAGTGATCATGGGAAAGAGTTTGAGAATGCTGCTCTTACTGATTTCTGTTCAAAAAGAGGAATTATACAACAATTCTCTTCTCCTATCACTCCTCAACAGAATGGAGTTGTGGAGAGAAAGAATCAAACTATTCAGGAGATGACTCGAGTTATGCTTCACGCAAAGAAGGTGCCTTTAAAATTTTGGGCGGAAGCAATGAATACAGCCTGCTATGTCATTAACAGAGTGACGATTCGATCCGGAACAGAGAAGACTTGCTACGAGTTATGGAAGGGTAAACGACCTACAGTAAAGTACTCTCATGTCTTCGGAAGCCAGTGCTATATTCTTAGAGATCGAGAGTATCTGCAGAAGCTGGATCCTAAAAGTGATGAAGGGATCTTTCTGGGTTATTCTACTAACAGCAGGGCATATCGTGTCTACAACAAGCGCACGGGAGTCGTCATGGAATCCATTAATGTGGTTGTTCAAGATGTTGTGCCAGAAGCTCCTGAGACACATGCTGCAGATGATGATGATACTCCGTCCCTTCCAGACCAATTGGGAATCAATTGTCCCAACACAACTGTCATTTCTAACACAGATCCCAAACTTCTGACCTCGAATGACAATCAGCCAGAAGAAGATAATAATCCGGATACAACGTCTCCTGATTCCCCACGTGTCCTTCATCCCTCAAGGGCCATCGAGAAGAATCATCCCATCAGCGAGGTGATTGGTGATCTAAATGAAGGCATCATTACTAGAGGTAAGCAAGTAAACTTTCGAGATCTGGCTGGCTTTGCATGCTTCATATCTTCTATCGAACCCAAGAACGTCAAGGAAGCCATCAATGATGAATACTGGGTTGTTGCCATGCAAGAAGAACTTGGTGAATTTCAGCGCAATGATGTTTGGGACCTTGTTCCACGTCCTGATAATGTGAATGTTATTGGCACGAAGTGGATTTTCAAGAATAAGTCTGATGAGCAAGGAAACATCACTAGAAACAAGGCAAGACTTGTGGCTCAAGGCTATACTCAGATTGAAGGAATAGACTTTGATGAGACATTTGCTCCTGTTGCTCGTTTGGAAGCCATTCGACTTCTCTTAGCTCTTTCATGCCACCTGAAGTTCAAGTTGTTTCAGATGGACGTTAAGAGTGCTTTTCTCAACGGGGTGCTAAATGAAGAAGTTTATGTAGCTCAACCAAAGGGTTTCGAAGATCCTTATCACCCGGAATATGTGTATCACCTGAAGAAGGCTCTATATGGTCTTAAACAGGCGCCCAGGGCTTGGTATGAGCGGCTTACAGAGTTCCTTGTCTCTCATGGATATGTGCGAGGGGGAGTAGATAAGACGCTGTTTGTGAAGCACACAGGGTCAGACTTCATCATTGCTCAGATTTACGTGGATGATATTGTGTTCGGCTCTAGCAGACAGACGCTGGTGGACAAATTTGTTGAACAAATGAAAAGCGAATTCCAGATGAGCATGGTAGGAGAGATGAGTTATTTCCTAGGGTTACAAGTTAAACAGAAGGCAGATGGAATCTTTATCTCCCAAAGCAAGTATGCAAGGAACCTTATCAAGAAGTTTAATCTAGAGAAAGCAACTCATAAGAGAACCCCTGCTGCAACTCATGTGAAGGTCACAAAGGATGATGCTGGTACTAAGGTGGATCAAACCTTGTACAGAAGCATGATTGGCAGTCTTCTATACCTAACAGCCAGTAGACCGGACATTGCTCATGCAGTTGGTGTCTGTGCCAGATATCAAGCTAATCCCAAGGAGAGTCACCTGATGAATGTGAAGAGAATTATCAGATATGTTTGTGGAACAGCTGACTATGGTCTATGGTATACCAAGGATACTAACGCATGTCTGGTAGGCTATTGTGATGCAGATTGGGCTGGGAATGCAGAGGATCGCAAAAGTACCTCTGGAGGATGTTTCTTTCTAGGAAACAATCTGGTCTCTTGGTTCAGTAAGAAGCAGAATAGTATATCCTTATCTACCGCTGAAGCAGAATATATTGCAGCCGGAAGTTGTTGTACCCAGATGGTATGGATGAAACAGATGCTAGAGGAATATGGGGTAAAACAAGGTATGATGACTCTCTACTGTGACAACATGAGTGCCATCAACATATCTAAGAATCCGGTACAACATTCTAGAACAAAGCATATCGATATCAGGCATCATTTCATTCGGGAACTTGTAGAAAAGAAGACTCTCACCCTGACCCACGTATCAACGGAGAAACAGCTTGCAGACATATTCACAAAGGCTTTGGACAATCTTCAGTTTGAGACACTTAGATCCTCTCTGGGTCTGTGTGTCATTGACAACTAAGTGGTTTTGGTTCAGGGTGGTCAACCGGTTCTCTCACATCTATACGTGATAGGTTGACTTGGAGGCAGTATGGATAGAATGAGTTTCAAAGGATTTTCAAGGTATTTCATATTATCTGCATCTTGTGAAGTCGTGGTACTCCCTTGTCACTTTATGGAAAAAAGGGGGAGTAATGTTTGGAGTTTGAAAGCTCCTTAAAAGATTTGGTTGTGCTAGAGTGTTTATCATGTTTGGAGTTTGAAATCTCCTTAAAAGATTCGTTGTGCTTTTATTGTGTTTGGAGTTTGAAATCTCCTCAAAGATTCAGTTGGTAGCTTAGTTAGTAGCACAGCTAGGGAGTTTGAAATCTTCTCAAAGATTCAACTGTATTAGTAGTACATGTAGCTTCAAATAGGTAGTTTTGCCAAAAATGCCAAGGGGGAGATTGTTAGTTTATATGGCATGTAGTTTGGCAAAACTTAGTATAGTTGTTCTAGCTGTTGTTCAAGACTGGAAGAGACAACTGTCCTAGAACAAGTTGAAGCAGAAGAAGTGTTTCCTAAATCAGATTATGAAACCTAGTCGACCGTTGGAAGATCAAGGCGGTTGCACATCAGTGGACAGAAGTTGGAAGTTTCCATATTCGGATTTGGAAACTTGTCTAAGCCGACTTAGCACAACTCTGACGCAGTAATGAATTTCCTAAATCATATTTGTCGAGTCAGGTGCTTATGAATTATTGGAAATATCCTTGGATTCGGTTGCTTGCGCTTAAAGCTATCTTAGTCGAGAAGATAATCGAAGGTTGCTTAATCTAGTTTGAAGATTCGAACGGAGAATTATCTACAAGAGATATGCGCAAGAGATTAGGAAAGATTTCCTAAATATAGAGGCGGTTTAGTTTAGGAATCCTTATTATTTTAGGGTTTCGACCGCTCTATATAAGGAGTGCTAATACTCGGTTATTAGTAGCACCCACGGAGATACAATACACGCTCATAATCATTGAAGGGAGTAGGAGGCAAACGGCGGTGAATCAATCGCAACTGGTTATTCACGATGCACGTATACGGCTGGAGAACTAACCGTCACTGGTTACTCGAAGGCGCTCGGATCAATCTGCATTGGTGCTCAACAGATTGATCAAAGGACGAAGCTAAAGGCTCACACTGAAGTTCTGTTACTGCGCATTCGGGAGAAGGCGCTGATTCTCACGGAGAATCATTCTGGTGGATACGGAGCGGGAGCAAAGATCTAGGGGGAGACCTAGATTGCAATTACTAGAGTGTCCGAGGCTCAGGTTGTTTAAGAGGGATTCTGTAAACGGTAAACCCTGTACTCGCAATACTCAATAATAGTGAATTGCTGTCCACCGGGCTAGAGAACGCCCCCAGACGTAGGCTCGTTAATGCCGAACTGGGTAACAACTTTGCTTGTCATTTTATTTCCCGCATTACTTGTTTTAGCGCATAAGTTGTTTTAGGATTTGCTCTGGATCTCGACCAGAACAACATCTCATCTACCAGGGGAAGATTACACGGTTGAAGGGGTGTACTTGTATCATAAAATGTTTTAGGCCATCTTTTTAGTGCCTCTTCTTTTTATTCAAAACTTGTTCTATGTGCCATATATTAGGCCAGAACTTCCAAGGTTGAGTGGATGTTTGAAATGGACAAACTCTTCCGTGGGGGTTCGTGAACATACTCGGGTAAGTGGATGCTTGAAATGGCAAAGCTTATCTGAGGAGTTTGACCTCTTTTAAACCCCATTTGGTTTGATCGGAAATGATTGATCAAATGGATGCACATAGGCTAGTATACCTTGAAATGGGGTACTAGTCTAAATAGAACAAGTGCTCTACGACCTTGAAATGGGCTAGACGGTGTGTGCAAATCGAGTGCTTGAAATGGCCTTGATACACTTTTGAATACTTAGTAGGATCACTAAAGGTCAATGATAAACAGGCTATGATACAAGGCCCCAGAAACCGAATGCTTTCCTTTGATTTAAAAAACCCTTGCACTTACTTTCAATTTTAGTATAAACTGTATTATCAACTGCTGACGTTCCGGAAGGCTTGCCAATCACGCATCACCCGCTGTAAGTCTTCTACTTTTATTTTCAGTACTTTACTTTTATGTCATTTACTTTTCCGCGCTAAAAACCAAAAAACCAACCAAAAAGTCACTTAGTTATTACCGCTAAAACCTCAATCAACCTAAAATCACGCTCCCGTCCTGTACAATCCCTCAAAGAACGACTATCCCCCTAATTCCCTTTGGTTTGACCCCTACTTACCACTTGCTACCCAGTAGTAAGGTCACGAGTAGCGGAATATAAATTTGCTTTTGCACAGAGAACACCACACCTTAACGACAGTGCGGTGGGCTCCGTCAAGGGGAGTGAGTGTGAGTTTTGTGATCTCATCCACAAAAGCCATCGGTCTATTTCAGCTCCAGACTGACTCTGGTTGCTCTTCGATTGGATTTGTTTTGAGTGATTCCACGTCAGGGTCTTGAAAGTCAGAATTTGGTCGTGACCTGGAATGACTCGTAATTCATTTTCAGCTTTAAAACTCTTCCTTAGCCTGTATTCTCTCTTGACTTCAAAATACCCTGTAGATAAATATCGGAACTAACAAACAAAAGTTAAATAAACAAAGAGTCTAATTTGGTGGGTTTAACTGTGTTTATGATTCATACAATTATGGTCCATCACTAAGCTACCAAACGAATCTTTGAGGAGATTTCAAACTCTGAACAAAATTAAGCACAAAAAGAATCTTTTAAAGAGGTTTCAAACTCTGAACAAGTCAATCAAAAAACGCACATCAGAATCTTTTAAGGAGCTTTCAAACTTCGAACTTACTCCCCCTTTTTGCCATAACGTGACAAGGGAGTACACCAAGCTGTAGCAAGAGTTCAACAAAAACCAGAGTTCAACAAAAAGTAGTAATGTTAAAAAAAATGCATCACCAGAACTAGTAGTCGGACTCCTCTTCACTGGCTTCATCACAAGCCGAGTCACCATCATCTTCTTCCTCTGGATAGTGCAGGCTCACCAAAAGTTTTGTGATCTTTTTCTTTTTGGCCATGAGCACTACCATCCTCTCATTCGCCTCAGCAAGCTCCTCTTCAAGATGTGTGATCATCCTTTTCCGAGTGAAAGCAGGAACATGAGCACTTGATCCATCCAGAGATTGCCCAGACAACTTCTTCTTAGGCTTGATGGGGGCATCCAAGTCAAGATCCACAATATGTGACCCAGAAAAATGCTTGTGATCTGCAAGAAAGGTCTTTGGATCTCCAGTCAATTTGTCCTGACTTGTTAAGATATCTGGATGTTGTCCTACCACAAGTTGGTGAATCCGCGAGGGGAATCCAATCGGATGATTGACTTTGACAGAAGTTGCATGGCTAGCAATTTGATCGAAAATAAGACGACCAAGATCAATCTTCTTCCCAGCTCCAAGAGTCTTCAGAATAGCGCCCATTGAATGGCCAAGAGTAGTATGGTGATTATTCGGCAGCCAGTTATGAACTGCAATGCTATGGAGCAAGGAGTGCTTTGAAGAAAGGTCCTTCACTGGGAATGTCATAGTGAACCACCTTGAGCGAACACCGCCAGTAAGTGCAGCTGCAATCTTGTGCCAATTGGGGTTGTCTCCCATATTCAGCGCTCCGGCCTCAATTCCAAAAAAATCATTAATACCATCAGGAGTGATAACCACCTGCTTGCCTCTTACACTTACCATTCCAAAAGAAAAACTCTCAATGTTCGCAAAACCTTCTGGTGAATTCACAATTACCTCCCTCACGAGGTTAGCAGAGAATGGTTTGGCCATTGATACAGACGGCCACAGGTCAAGATCTTTAATCATACTCACAATTTCCTTGGTTGCATACTTATCAGCCTCTAACACCCTTTCAGCGACGATCTTCCTCTTTTGAACAAACTTCCATTTCTTAGCATGATCGTCTGACACAAACCATACACCATTCACCACAACTCCAGATTCAAACTGGACTTTCTTTGCTTTCAATTTCCCAGAGGGAGAGCTTGCCTTAGCTTTCTTTGCTGTAGGAACTGCAACTTTCCCTTGGACATAGGCAACACTCTCAACTGGTGTTTCTCCTGAGGTAGGGGTAGACCCCTTACTTTTCTTTGACAATTTCTTCTCAGCAACAGTAGAGACTGTTTTAATAGGAGCACCCTTCTTAGACTGAATAAATGGAATTAGCTTGGGAACTTGTTCCTTACGTGCTGGAACGTCTTTCTGAATTTCTTTGACCAATTCAGACAGCTTGATAGAATCATCTGTCACTTCATCACTTGCATCCTTCATAGACTCATTGGCATCCTCCGAGCGGACCTCTTTTGCACCAGCTTTAGTGTAGTTCTCAACATCATCAAGCACATCTTGCAGAGCTTCCTCCAAATCTTCTGATTCATGTTGTGAGAGAGCTTCATCCTCAGTGATTGGTACGTTAGCAGCTTCTTAGGAAGAATGTGACATGCTTTTCTCAGGTGAATCAGATTCTGATAGTTCCTTTGCATCAGAACTACCACTGATTTCTTCAGAATTCTTAACCGAAGCTTCACTCTGCTTTTCCTCCTCCCTATCAGATTCTGCTTTACTTGATTCCTCAACCGGTACATCAATGTCAATTTTTGACAAAGCATCAAAAACTGCTTCAATGCCTTCAGAGACTTCATCCTCTGACTCAGAAACAACGGTCCTTCTTTTTGCAAGACGGAATCTTTCTTTTACGGGAGTTTTCTTACTGACCACTAACTTAACTCTTCCTCCTTTCACCACAGGTGACTTCTCATTCATCACATTAGCCACAACCTTTGGCTTTTCTCCAATCACATCCGACCCAACCACAGGAGCAACAGGTAAACTAGCACTACTCATATTAGTAGACTTGGAAGTTTTAGAAATTACCTCTCGAGACTTCTTTTTCACGGGATCTTTGGCTGTGATGTTTTTCGGAATCGTTTGCTTCGTCGGGATTTGGGCAGGAACAGACTTCACGGAGGTCTTTGCTTTTGCCTGGTTGGTGACATCCATCTCCTTTGCTGGTATGACCGAATCCTTCTTTTCTGGGACCGCTAACTTCTTAACCGCTGTTGCTTTGGATTTCTTAGGCGCAGTTCCCCTTCTCAGCGGCCTTTGGATTGAATGCTGCTTTGACAGTTGTTAATTTAGGGTTTTCTTCGGTAGACTTTGGTTCAGTGATTGGAATTGAATACGCTTCCACGATCGTTGCTTTAGAAGCATTGTTTTTCCTTGTGGCCACCATTGTTGAGTTCCGGCAGACTTCTGAATTCGACTAGGGTTTTTCATTGAGAAAGACGAGGGAAAACGAATGGTTGCTTGGAACGGGACTGATTTTGGAAACCCATTAGTTTTAGTAAATAGAGAAGAACGATCCCCATGCTGCCACGTTGCCACACAAAAATTATTTGAATATATTTGAAAAAACTTCGAAGACAAATCGTTTCCTTTCGAGCCAATATATGAGATACACATCTTCCTTCCTTCCACGTCAGCCCTTAATATATATCTTGTTTGAGCTCTGGCTGACCACTTGTTCTGCAACAACTCAGTTGTTGGTGATACATAGATCCGGTGGGGATCTAAGTGTCCGAACCTGAAGGTTGTTCATCTCCTGTTCTAGTCTAAGCTGTTTCATGATGGACTTCAGCCACAACATCTTGGTGTAACACCTCTCAATATCTGTTTCTCTCAGCATCGAGTTTTTCGATAATATTCTGGCGTAACAACTCTCAACCTCTAACATTGGAGTTTTGGTGAAGTTCTCTTTTGTGCTGACTTTCCTTTGAACACAGCCACGGTTGAGACAATCTTCATGAGCAGAGGGCGTACTCACCCAGTGCGGGAATCTTCCGCCACTCCTCTTGAAATTAGTAGACTTCGCAGTGAATGGACGGTATGTAGAGAGAGTTTGACCTTTCTGAGTTTTTCTCAACATGCCTGTTTGAGAGGCAGAGGGTTGACTTAGATCCAGAAGGTAGCAGTTGTTTGAGGCATGGCTTCCTGTGAGGACAATTCCATTCAGGTTGTTGAAGACAACACACTTGTCCTAAGTGAACTGAACAAGATTCTTTCCATCGCACAATTGGCTGATGCTGATTAAATTTGCCTGTAAACCTTCGACAAGAGAGACGTCCTTCAATCTAGGTAATCCTGGAACATTTAATGTTCCTCTTCCGAGAACTCTGCCTTCTACTCCGTCTCCAAAGGTCACATAATTTCCCTAAACTTTTTCAACCTCGATCAGAAACTGTGGATTACCAGTCATATGTCTGGAACACCCACTATCAAAATACCATTGTAGCTTTTCCAAGTGTCTTGTGGAGCTAACCGCGACATGGCATGCTCCCCCTTTTTGTTTGGCTTTCCAGACTTGCTTCTTGGGAGTTTCTGACATTCCTTGACGTTGACTCATCATACTGTGAAGATCAGGGCACCGTGACTTGAGGTGTCCCACTTGATTGCAGTGAAAACACCTTCGTTCATCCATCTTCTTTGTGGTGAATCGAATAGATTTTCTTCGAGCGATATGATCTTCTGGAACAACATGCTTGCTTGATTCTCCTATCTCCAATGTTGCCTGTATGTCTCCACTAGTTCCCAGACATTCTTCTACACATGAGTTGAGCATCTTGACAGATTTCTTTAGACAGTTGAGCTCTTCCAGAGTCTTGACATGAGTATCCTTGTCCATCTCAATCTCAATTTTCAATGCATCAATAGTATTAAGCAGAATTACCTCTTGACGTTTTAAAGCAGCATTCTTCTTCTTTAGATTCGTCATGTCTTCTGCATGATTACCTGGACTCCAATCGATCTGTTGCTTTAGAGAGGAGATAACTGCCAGTAGTTTAGATTTCTGAGCAAAAAGATTTGATTGCTCGTTTTTTTGCTTCTTTCAGCTGAATTTAGAGATCAGTGACAGTCTGTTGTAGTTCCACCTTCTGAGTGACAAGAATAGAGGCTTCTTCCCATAGTTTTTCTTTTTCCAACGTTAGGTCAATCAGATCACTGCGAAGGGCCTTGTTCTGCTCAACCTCATTAAGCCATCCCTGGAACAACTCTTCGTATTTCCTGGCATAATCTTCCTCCAGGACTTCTTCATTATTACTGCAGCTTGAGTACTGAGTGTGGTTTTTTGAGGATGACTTTGACTCTGCTTCTTGACTCGTTTCTTCTTCCTAGCTGATAATGGACGTAAGGGCGACAAAGTTATTCGTTTCTCCCTCCTGATCAGATTCACTATCGCTCCAGCTAACAGCGTATGCATTCTTTTTCTTCAGATTGGGACATTGATGGACCAAAGTTATACGAGTCAGAAACACAGTAAAACCCCCTTAATTAGACTGTTTGTCTATCTAACGTCTACGTGTTAGTCCCGATATATTTTCACAGGGCATTTTAGAGACTGAAGTGAAAACACGCTAAGGAGAGGATTTTAAGCTGAAAAGATAACAAGAGTCAATCCAAGGTCAAGATCATATGCCGACTGAAGAAATATCAAGGATCCTGACGTTAAATTGACCAGAACAAATTAATCAGAAGAATCAGGAGTGGAGTCAAGACAGACCGGGGAAGGAACACATTGACAGTTTTGTGAAAAGACTGCACAAAACTGTACAAAACTCACATTGGGCAAGGATGACCGGCCACCACTCAAGGAGGTGGCCAAGGGAGGAGCTCCTCCCCCTTGGACCACCGGCAACCGGCGGCTATGGGAGGAGGGACCGGCGGCTTCACTATTCCTCCACATGTCACCTCCTCCTCCTCCCTTCTCCTCCCTTGGATCAAATGCACATGTCCACCATCTCCACCACCCATCTCCTCCCCTTTGGGCTATAAAAGGAGGAGCTCCTCCTCCTCATTTCACACACCAAATCCCAATTTCACTTCTCTCTCTAGAAGTTGTAATAATTGTAATGTTGTAATTTTGCTTTGGAAATAAAGGAAAGCTCCCTTGGCGCTTCAACGGTTGTAAGTTTCTCTTAGTATTTATTTATTTAACTGTTGCCTTTTATTTCCTTAGTATAATGTTTAGCGTGATGAATAGTAGCTAAACTAGTAGTTCGGTCTAAGGGGCGCACTTGTATTATAAATGTTTTAAGACTATTAACTTAGTGTTTAGTCTTAGTATTCAAAACTTGTTCTATGTGCCATATATAGTCAGAGTTTCCAAGGTTGAGTGGATGCAGTAACAAGCAAAGCTCTTCTGTGGGAATTCGTGATCATACTCAGGTAGTGGAAGCTGTAACAAGCAAAGCTATCTGAGGAGTTCGACTCATCCTAAATCCCATCTGGTCGAGCGTAACTGTGAGATCAGGTGGATGTACCCAGGCTAGCATACCTTAGGGTATTGGCGCTAGACTGAAATAGAACAGGAGTTGCTTTAAACCGATGTTGCAAGTCTTGAGCTGTAACTAGCCTCGATTCACCGTTTGAATACTTAGATGATTCACTAATGGTCAATGATAAACAGGATATAATACAAGTCCCCTGAAACCGAACATTTCTCTTAATCATTAAAATAGTAATTTACTTTCCAGTATTAAAATCAACCAACCAACCAATCAATCAATCAAAATAGCTGGTAGCTTTAAAACCAACCAACCGACCTTAAACACGTTCCCACGCTGCGTAATTCCCCCCGAAGAACAATTATTCCCCTAGTTCCCTTGGGTTCGACCCCTACTTACCAAGTACTACCCAGTAGTATAGTTGCAAGTAGCGGACTATAAATTTATTTGCACAATCGCTTTGACGACGAGCGGTTCTGTCAGACATTCTGCTCGAATGTGACCAAAACCTTCACATTCTCTGCATTGTATACCTTTGCCGTTGCTGTCCTTATTATGGTCTCCAGATTGACTTCCCCTTTTAAATTTCCAATCCTTCTGGAATCTTGAATAAGAGGACTGACTAGAATCGGCTCATTTGTCATACTGTTTTCTCATAAACCTGCCAAAGTTTTTCGCAAACAATGCAAGTTGTTGTTCTGACAGATCTCCAATCTTGTCTGGAACAACTGAGACTTCAGCTTTCAGTCCAATACTTTTATCCTTTGTCAGCAGATTTTCTTCATTCAAATCAGACTCATGTGTTTGAAGGGATCCCGTAAGTTCGGCCAGCCTCATGGTCTTAACATCATTGGCTTCCTTAACAGAAAGCGCTTTCATGCCGAACCGCTTTGTTAAAGATCTCAGCACCTTCCTTACCAGTTTTTCTTCAGATATGGGTTCTCCAAGGGAGAATGCTTCGTTAGCGATATCGAGAACCCGTGTGTTGAAGTCGGCAATAGTCTCATCCTCCTGCATTCTTAGATTTTCGAATTTTGATGTGATCGTCTCCATTTGTGAGATTTTAACTTTGGTTGTACCTTCATGAGCAGTTTGGAGAATGTCCCAAGCCTTCTTATCATCTTCGCATGCGGAGATCATCTTGAAGTTTTTCCCATCAACTCCGGAGAATATGGCATTTATCGCTTTGGAGTTCGCCGCTTCCGCTTTCTTGTGTGCCTCAGTCCACTTGTCTTTGGTGAGAAGGTAAACTTTACCTTCTTTTTCGAGAGCCACTGGGTCCATCCATCTTTGTTCAACAGCTTTCCAAACTGATTCATCTTGACACTTTAGAAACGCCTTCATTCGAACCCTCCAGTAACCATACTTGTTTCCTTCAAGCAAGGGGGGACGTGTGATATTCTGCCCTTCTCTCAAATCCATCTCACCTTCGGATCTTACTCTGTATGTTGAGTATTTGCTCTAATACCAATTGAAATCTTTCCCTGGTAGATGAGATGTTGTTCTGGTCGAGATCCAGAGCAAATCCTAAAATAACTTATACGCTAAAACAAGTAGTGCGGAAATAAAAACGACACGCAAAGTTGTTACCCAGTTCGGCGTTAACGAGCCTACGTCTGGGGGGCGTTCTCTAGCCCAGTGGACAGCAATTCACTATTAGTTGAGTATTGCGAGTACAGGAATTACCGTTTACAGAATCCCTCTTAAACTACCCGAGCCTCGGACACTCTAGTAATTGCAATCTAGGTCTCCCCCTAGATCTTTGCTCCCGCTCCGTATCCACTAGAATGATTCTCCATGAGAATCAGCGCCTTCTCCCGAATGCGCAGGTTGAACAATTGTGCTTGAGTCTTCAGCTTGTTCCACGATCAATCTGCTGAGCACCAGTGCAGATTGAATCCGAGCGCCTTTGAGTAACCAGTGACGGTTAGCTCTCCAACCGAGCGTCGTGAATAACCAGTTACGATTATGTCACCGCCTTAATCCTCCTCCTCTCTTCAATGAGTATGAGCGTGATAAGTTTCTCTGTAAGTGCTGCTAATAACCGAGTATTAGCACTCCTTAAATAGGGCGGAAGAAACCCTAGAATGATTAGGGTTTCCGGTCACAAACCGCCTCTCATCATTATGAATCCTTTCCTAATATTTCGCGCGTATCTTAGAAGATAATCCTCTTTGTTGAATCTACAATCTCGATTTAGGAATCTTCGAATATCTTCATAGCATTGTTAGCTTCATACGCAAGCAACCGACTTGAGTAATGCCTTCAATTATCTTTAAGCACCGACTTGCCAATTCTGATATCGGAGATATATTCTTGCAAAGTTGTGCTGCGTCGGTCTTCGTCGGTTGTAACAACTTTCCAAATCTGAAATTGGAAATAACCAACTTCTGTCCTTGGATGACAAACCGCCTAGCTCTTCCAACGGTCGGCTAGGTTTCCTAATTTGAATTAGGAAACCTCCATCTGTCTTGAACTTGTTCCAGAGACAGTTGTCTCACCTAGACTAGAACATCAGCTTGAACATTTATTCTAAGTTTTGCCAAACTACATACCATAAAACTAACAAGTTTGATGTAACTTTCAGGCATTAATGTGTTAGTATACCGTATAAGCGTGTGTTTGGACTCCATTTCCTTTCAACTTTGCTGGAGATGAAAATAAAAATCAACACTGCTTTCTCACCAACCATAGAACAAACAAACAAACAAACGTCAAAGTTGGCAATCCTTGCTTAATTATTTTATGTCAGCTTCAACATCCCAGCTACTATAAATGGTCAACCTTAGATTACAAAACCATATCAAAACCTCCACCTCGATTCAATAATTCAGTATTCATCAAGACTCTCCCAAGAAATTTTTTTCTTTACACATCGGAACCGATGAATCACATAAGACTTCTGTTCTCAATATGCCTCATAACTCTTCTGATCATGTCCCAATCCCACTTAAATTCATCTTCCCAGCTCGGCTTACCTTCTCTGAAAAATGATGTCCCGTCGTCCATTGGAACATAGCAAAGATATCAACCCGACCAATGAAGCCAGCTTTGATTCTCTGCACAAGCTTAGGATAAACATTAAGAGAAGAGCACGCGCAGGAGGTCGTACAAATGGAACTTCAGCAGCCACGTCCATCACCCCTGATTACGTCCATGTTTTCTCTGTTTCAATGCTTTTTAGCTTGCTATTTGTGTAGCATGTGTTTTACTTATAAGCTTGTTTGAGTGATTAAAAGGTAAGTTAAGTAGTTTAGGAAATTTGTTCGTGCAGCGTAAATTATGTACTGTGCGCTATATATATTTGCCAAGTGTGATTGGTTTGATCAGCATCTCAGTGTCTTTTATCTGCTTTATGAATCAACTTGTGAGTGTGATTTTTTTTCCTTTCAGAAAGATTCCTATACATTACACTCTCGTTCATTACTTAATAATATATGATATTGTTATCGGATATACAGACTGTTGGTCCCTTTGTTGTTTTGATGATAATAAATACTTAGTTAATTTCTGACTTGAGTATACAGAAATCACAAATTTGTCTGAGATGTCGCAACGTCCAGACTGTCTGAGAGAAATGATGACTGGACATCCCTGAGAGAGCTTGGCGATGCGAGGGAGATGAGATCTGCGCGAGGGACGAGATCAGTACCGAGATCGCGCTTGGAAAGCCCAGTAGCAAACGGATACGGAATCTGGGAGTTAATGAGCAAGATATACTCAAGATACGATATGGAGATATACGAGCAGGATACGAGATATACTCAAGATACGATATGGAGATATACGAGCTGGATACGAGTTAATGAGCGAAATATATCAAGATTCGAGATTGAGATATTCAAGAGATCATGAGCTGGATATGGAATGGGAATAACTGATTTAGTTAAGATATGACAATATCTTAACCAAATCAACTATGCAAGATACAGATCGAATCTCTGATGTAGATAAGATCTGCTGGATCACTATAAAAGCAAGTGCAGCTCAACTGGTTGAAGTTCGACTTTTTAGAGAGAGCAAACGGAGATTGGAAGCTGCGATCAATTCCGATAGTCGACAGAGTACTCGCTACGTGCGCCGAGAGTAAGATCAAGTTATTTGGTATACGAATTGAGTAGAATTGGTTCACTGTCACTGAGTGAGACAGATTGTAACATTCTACAAGCATATTCGTTAAGTAATAACATCGATCTTGAAACCCTTCTGGAACTTTCCAGAAGGTAAGTGGTTTTCGGCCTGTTGCACAGATGCAATAAGGTTTCCACTATAAAACTACGAGTACTTACTTTCTGCACTTTATTTCCTGCACTTAAGTTACTTTCCGCTGCTTTCTGTCTGAGAGATACCACGTAGTGATCTCCCTCACACAGAAGGCTAACCTAACGATCCAACAATTGGTATCAGAGCGAGGCTCTAGATTTTGTGTTAGCCTTTGCAGGAAATCATGTCTGCCGCAAACGACTCCTTCTGGAAGCCACCGATGCTCAACTCGGGAGAGTATGACTGGTGGAAGGATCAGTTCGAAGCTCATGTTTGTTCCTTGGATGGAAAGTTGTGGCGGGTATTCGAAAAGGGTAACTTCCCTATTCTGGATGTGACAGATCCCACCAACCCGAAAGAGAAGGAGAAAGACAAATACACAGATGCTGACTACAAATCTCTCCAGCAGAATGCCGGGGCTAAGAAGGTTCTGTACATGGCCCTCTCACCAAAAGATCAGGGGAAGATGGTTGTATACAAAACTGCAAAGGAGCAGTGTGATGGCCTAGCTAGACTATACGAGGGAAACGAGGACATAAAAAGGAACATAATTTTGGCAGCCACGAAGGACTACGAAACAGTCGAGCAGTGAAAGGACGAATCTCTGGAAGACTTCTACACCAGATTTCAAGTAATTGTCCACAACTGAACTCCCTAGATGAGAAACTTCCACAGTGGAAAATAACCCATCAGTTCATGCAAGCTCTTAGCTCTAGATGGGATACAGTGACTACAGCCCTCCAGGCTCTGAAGGGCATCAAAGATACCACTTTGGAAAAACTTGTGGCAAACCTGCAAAGCCAAGCTGGGATAGCAGTGAGAAAAATGGCTAGGAGGCAAGCAGGCAAATCTCAAGCTATAACATTGAAAGTTGAGAAGGCTTTGGATATAGCACAGGTAAGTATGCCATCTAAAAATGAGGATGAGGAGATTGATCTCATCTCGAGAGCCTTCAAGATGGAAAACACAGGGAGAGCGCAGAACTTCAATAGAGGAAACCCCGGTAGAGGAGGAAGAAATCATAAGGGGAACAAGGGAGCTACCTCAGAAGAGAGCAGTACAAAGGCAGAAGCAAAGGAAGAAAGAACCTGCTATCATTGCCAGAAAAGGGGCATCTTACTAGAGATTGCTACAGCAAAAAGAAGGGTGAACCACCTGCACCAAAGGAAGCTCAAGCCATGTTCGCTGCCTGGGGTGACTCAGATGAGGAACGCAGCGATGGGAAGCAAGCTAAGGAGCCATGTCTGATGGCGCGAGGCACAACTAGTGAGGTAAATGAATCTGATTCCTTTGTGGATGAGGTTTTCAGTGAATCTGATTTTGCAGAGACTATTGCTGAACTGTTGAAGAAGATTCAAAGTCTTAAAGAACATCTTGAGATCATGCAAGATGGACACGAAGACGATATGGAGAACAATCGCCTCTGGTCAACCAAAGCTATGCGACTTGAGAGAGAAATGGAGAAGCACGTCTATAAGTGTCCCACATGTGATGGAAGGGACACACAAATCAATGATCTAAGTGATGAGCTGAGGTGCATGAGAATTGACGACACCGAGTTGATAGCCATCAGAACCAAAATGGAAGAATCAAATGCAGAATTGGCCAGACTGCAGTTGGATAATGAGGAACTACGTCAGACAGTGGCAGATCTCAGACGAGAGGAGACTGGAAGAAAATAGATCTGGTTGTGAGAACTAGAAGCCAAGAGGGTTGAAGAAGAAAGAGAAAATTGCAAAAGAAGGTTTGTGAGACCAGGACTTGGATATGGTGAAGGAAAGAAAGATGCTGACGAAGAGGGAGAAAATAAAAGGACTGTCAAAGGAAAGGAAGCAATGACTGAAGTCGGTGAGAGCTCCCGTCAGGGGAGAAAGCCAAGAGCCACGAGACAGTTGGGAAGAGTAGTCACATCTTCGGAGGAAAGTCACCTCCGCGACAATGACTATGTACCTTTCAAGGCTAGGAAAGCCTTTGAAATTTGGAAGAAGCAGAGCTCCAATCATCAACCATTGATGATTGACTTTCAGGCACGGAGAAACAGGAGACCTATACCCTTAGAGAGAAACAAGAACACTGGTGGTCTTTACTATTGTGTCTGCTGGCACTGTGGTCACTCTGGCCATTACAGATGAGACTGTAAGAGATTGAGAGAAACCTACGAGAGGAATTACAATTGGGAAAATATCACATACATATCTCCAGAGGAAAATTGCCAGAGAAAAGTGAGTACTGCTCACATCTCTAGGAGAGAAATCTCTTCCCACGGAAGGGAAGACAAAGTTGAATGGGTTCGTCCACACCATGACACAGCCATCTACAGATGACACAGAAGAACCCCCAGAAGAAAAATCAACCTTGCTGATAATAACAATTCTTGTTCTTTAAAATTTTCTCCTGTTGTTAAAACTATTTCAAAACCCAGTACGCCCATGCTTGTCTGGGTTCGTAAAAACTGATCTCTCTCTTGGAGGGTGGAGTGAGGGCCAGACCATGGTATCTGGACACAGTGGATGTTATAGACACATGACAGGAGATCCAGGGTGGTTCATCTCACTCCAAGCCTACTCCAAAGAAAGTATCATCTTCGGAAACAAGAGTATAGGTAAGGTCGTTGATGAGCCGTATTTATACGACTCATCGAGTCATCAAATCCCACCAATTCCAGTACTTTTATATGCAAACAGTTACTTCTTAGTATTGTTTCGCATTTCAGGTAATTTGGACGCTCTAAGAGGGATCGCATTCAAAAGACGGCTTTTGGAGCCAAAAAAAAACATCACAAGGAGTTCTTGACCGGTCCATATACATTTGAGATGGAGAATGCCCGAGAAAACATGAGGATTGCCCGAAGAAAAATGAGGAATGCCCGAGAAAATCAGAGGAGTGCCGAAGGAGCCCGGCCCATGCGTCCCAGCGCCCGAGCATCCGACCTAGCATCCCGGCCCATGCGTCCCAGCGCCCGGGCATCCGACCAAGCATCCCGGCCATGCGCCCGGCCATCCGCCCGGCCATGCGCCCGGCCATCCGAGCTCCAGCCGCTCGTGCATCCGACCTCCATCCAGCGCCGAGAGATCCAAACCCAGCGCTCGAGCGTCCGACCTCCAAGTCCCGGGTATCCGCCCGGCCAGCCGAGCTTCACTTCATCCGGACGTCCGTCCGTGCACCCGAGCGCGCAACCAAGCATCCGCCTAGCCATCCGAGCGCATGTCTGACCGGCTGTGCGAGGGACCAAAGCCCAAGTCGAGTCCAGCTCGTCTCTTCCTCTCCTTCCATGGCGGTTGTTTGAGGCGGTTTTGGAACATTCTAGAAGCTCCTAGATGACGTGATCTCCAAGCAAAGATATTGCCTAAAGATAATTCAAGAAGAAGATTTGGGAATATTTCCTAATCTAGATTTGGGCCCAAACCGAAAGATACTAGGATTCCTGAGAAGAAACCGACTTCCAGGGCACCATTCTACTCTATATATACAAGCCAAAGTCGAGCCTGTCAATTCGTCTGATAGTCCCGGAATCGTCCCAGGCTTCATCTCAGCGTTCCTCGATCTTCATCATCCATCAGTCCTTCTGGCCAGTTCTCAGTTTGTTAATCTCGGATCATAGTGAAGTATTGTTATTCCCTTTTATTATTTACATCGTTCTTCATGAGTATGTGTAACTAATCCGATTATTCGGGTTAGGGTTGAATAATTGTGACTATTGTTTTGAGATTCTGTTCTTCAATATTATTCATGTGCAAATTATCAGTGTGAATTATTAGGGTAAGGGGAGATCCGAAAGGGTACAACTTAACCTAGTAATACTTACTATCTATTCACTGCTTATTTGATACCGACCCAGTTAGAATAAGTAGTTGCACTAAACCTAATATAACCAGACCAGGAGTATTAGGTTTGCTAGAATTAAACGGTTATAACCAAACCAGGAGTAACCCTAAGAAAGCAAGAATAAATCTTTAGAAATCAAGGATAAACAAAGTCACAATTGAATAAAACCCTAACCTGAATATCTTCTCTGATTGATAAAACCCCAGCAATTTTCGTGCTTTACTTTTGGTTTACTAACCTTTACTCTCATTCCAGTTTCTTGTTTTTTTTCATTACAGAACGAAGTAGTAACCATCTAGCTCCCTTGGGTTCGACCCTTGCTTGTCGCTGTACTAACCCACAGTCCAGAGTAAGGAAAATATAAATTCAGATTTGCAGGTACTAACGACGCCTGTCAAATTTTGGCGCCGTTGCCGGGGAGCTACGCAAAGGTGAAATTTGTTCTCTCTCTTCTTTTTTCGTATTTTTTGCTTGTTTCTATTTTCGAAATTTGCTATTCGGTGATTCCCCATTCAACTGCCTCGATTTTGTTTTCCGATTCTCTCGATTTCCAATTTCTAGCTTCTAGAGGGTCCTGTCACCAAGACTTACGAGTCTAAGGAGTGTGGGTTTTAAGTGAGATCGTTGTGACTCCTCTACTCTCCTGGGGATCCTTTGTTGCTAGTCTGTTCCTGTTATTTCGGTGTTTGCTACTCGGTGCTTGCTATTCTTGCACCATGGCTCACGCAGGTAATGGAATCGCTAATAACGAACAATACGAGGACGAACAGTTCGAGCTAGAAAACCATGACAACCCCCCAATAATCGACAACAACAACGAAGAGCAGGTAATCTACGACGACCCGGAGCAGCTAGTCCGCGATCAAAGGCGAGCGCAACGTGAAGCAGCCCGGCAAAACCAAGCAGCAGCCGGAGTACAACAACCAGGAGGACCGGTCCGAGGACAGGTCCCAGCCCGACAACAACAAGTCCCAGCCCGACAACAACAAGTCCCAGCCCGACAACAGGTTGCAGCTAGACAACCAGTCCAACAACAAGTTCAGGCTCGACCACAGGTCCGACCACATCAACAAGTTCAACATCAGGTCCAGCCCCAACCGCCCATCAGACGACTCAGACAGCCAGTGTACGAGGAAGAAGCCTATTATCACGATGAGGAGCCATCTATGGGAGAGCTCTCGGTCCCCGACTTCAGAGACCAGTCATGGCCCATCTATGAAGGACCAGAACTCGAGGAAATAGCTATCAACACCTCAATCGTCCATCATCTTCCCAAATTCGCGGGAGCAAAGGGAGAATCAGCTACAGGGCATTTGAAGCGCTACCATGGCAGTTGCCACAATCTCAAGCCCTACGGAGTTTCAGTGGATGACTTCAAACTCAAAGCATTCTACTTTTCACTCACTGACTCCGCCACGGACTGGTTTCTATCTTTGCCCTCAGACAACATCTATACATGGGAGGAGATGCAAAAACAGTTTCTCACCAAGTACTACCCAGCAGGACGAGCCATGCAAGTCAGGCGCCAGTTACAGGAGCTTAGGCAGGGACCAAACGAGACCATGTACGAGTACGTAGAAAAATTCAACGCCTTGGAGAAAAGCTGCTGCAATCTTGGACTCCCAGAGAAGCTGCTCGTAGAATACATGCTAGATGGCCTTCGCAAACTCGACAGAAAGCTCCTAGATGCCTCGGCTGGAGGCAACCTTATGGACCTATCCCCAGCAGGTGTGAGACGTAAGATTATGGCAGTAGCAGAAAGTGAACGGTTCCAAGATGAGTCCAACAAAGAGGAAGAGTACACCCGGACCAGGAACGTGTCTAAAGTTGAGCCCCCATCTAGTGCAATGGCCGAAGAGATCAAACAGCTCAAAGAGATGATGCAACAAGTCATCAAGAGGACACCAGTTCCTGTCAAGCCATGCGGCTTTTGTGCAGCCACGGATCACAAGACCGACGAGTGCCCTACCATAGTGGAGGATGACCAGGCCGAGGTCAATGCAGTGGGCGACTACCAAAACTATGGGAACAGGCCAGGGCCAGTCCAACAATACGGCACAGCCACGAACAATCAAGGAGCCAACGGACAGCCCTGGAAGAACAGTTATCCTCAGCATCATGCCCAGAAGCAGCCACAGCAGGGAGCACCCCAGCAGAATCAGCAGCCCTACCAGCCTCCTCATCGTCAGTATCAGCAAAACAGGCCTAGTCAGTACCAGCACCGAGGACCGAGCAACAACCAGCAGGGCCAGAACAATCAGAGCTCAAACAAAGCTCTCGAGGACATGATAAAGTATCTGGCATCAGCCGTGATCCAGGATCGGGCCACAACCAAAGGAGACATTGCCGAATTGAAGAAACAGATGTCCCAGCTCAATGCGACAGTATCAGACCTCGCAACCAATCTGAACGCTGGACGACTACCCTCGCAGACCATTCCGAATCCAAAGGGGAATGTCAGTGCAGTCACGTTGAGGAGTGGACGAAGGGCATCCAGGCCACCCGAGGAAGAAAGCCCCCCAGAGCCTGAAGAGGCAGTGGCCGAATCCGACACCTACAGCCAGGACTTGGCCGGGCAGGATCCAGAGGACGAGACCCCAGTCTCTCGGCCAGACCCGGTCCCAGTTACCGAGAATTGTAACGTTCAGGTACCTTTGCCTTTTCCTATGCATGTTCGAGCTCCGAAGAAGTATGTGATGGACAGGGAAGTGTGGGAGCTATTCAGCAAGGTAGAAATCAACATCCCACTCCTAGAAGCCATCAAGCAGATCCCTAGATACGCGAAGTTTCTGAAGGAGTTGTGCACAAACAGGAGACGAGGAACCCAGCCAGACGAGGAGCTTATGAGCAGGAATGTTTCAGCGGTGATTCAGCGCAAGGTGCCACCAAAATGCGGTGACCCAGGCACATACACCATTCCCTGCACGATCGGTAACATTAGGATAGAAAATTGCATGCTCGATCTCGGTGCATCTATCAATGTTCTACCTTATTCTATATACTCCTGTTTGCGCATTGGACCTCTTGAGCCTGCAGGTCTTACTATACAGTTGGCGGACAGGTCATGCAAGCAGCCCGAGGGCAAGATCGAGGATGTACTCGTACAGGTGGGAGAGCTAGTATTCCCAGCCGACTTCTATGTGCTCAAGATGGAGAACAGTGGCCCGACCGATCATGCACCCATCCTACTCGGCCGACCGTTCCTCAAGACGTCAAAGATGAAGATAGATTGCGACAGTGGGACACTCTCCATGGAAGTTGAGGGGGAAGTGTTCAGTTTCGACATCTTCAGGGCCATGAAGCATCCCACAGAGTATGAGGCGGTCCATGCCTTAGACACCTTGGACGACCTTGTCCAGGAGGTACATCCAGAGAGAGGGACCGACCCACTAGAGCAGGTAATTGAGGAGGCAGTGTACTCACCAGAGGACTCATATGAGCATACAGAGGCCATCTTAGACGTACTGGACCAGCTAGAGATCGCCCAGCCACTCACCCCGAGTCACTTGAAGTATGTATTCTTAGGGGAGGATAGCACGCTGCCAGTCATCATTAAGAGTGGGCTCGAGCCAGATCAGGAGCGTAGGTTGATGGGAGTACTGACCAAGCACAGACAGGCCATTGGATGGACACTAGCCGACATCAAGGGAATCAGCCCTACTGTCTGTATGCATCGGATTTTGCTGGATGATGGAGCTAAGCCTTCGAGGGAGCCTCAGCGCAGATTGAATCCTATCATGATGGAGGTGGTCCAGAAGGAGATTCAGAAGCTTCTAGATGTTGATGTGATTTACCCGATCTCAGACAGTCAGTGGGTAAGTCCGGTACATGTTGTACCAAAGAAGACAGGAATCACAGTGGAGAAGAATGCCGAGGGCGAGATGGTGACTACACGAGTCAAGAATGGATGGCGCATGTGCATAGACTACAGGAAGCTGAATGCAGTTACGCGCAAGGATCACTTTCCTCTTCCATTTATTGACCAGATGCTCGACCGCTTGGCAGGTAAGCCTTATTTTTGTTTTCTAGATGGTTTTTCAGGTTATAACCAGATCCCCATAGCACCCGAGGATCAGGAGAAGACGACCTTTACATGTCCATTCGGTACGTTTGCTTTTCGCCGGATGTCTTTTGGCTTGTGTAACGCACCCGGTACTTTTCAGCGGGTCGTTACTAGCATATTCTCTGACATGATAGGTTCGTTTATTGAGGTGTTTATGGATGACTTCACTGTGCATGGTGACACTTTTGATGCATGTCAAGATAATTTGAGCATTGTACTTGCACGTTGTGTTTCTATGAATTTGGTGCTCAATTATGAAAAGTGTCATTTTATGGTTACTCATGGAGTTGTACTCGGTCATATAGTCTCACATGAGGGGATAGAGGTAGACAAGGCTAAGATAGATTTAATTGTTACTCTGCCATATCCCTCTACAGTCCGTGATATTAAGTCGTTTCTAGGGCATGCTGGGTTCTATCGTAGATTCATTAAGGATTTCTCGAAAAAGGCACTGCCTTTGTCTAACCTCTTGCAGAAAGATGTTCCTTTTGAGTTTAAAGATCAGTGCAGGGTAGCATTTGACGAGCTGAAGGAGGCCCTCACCAGCACGCCCATCATTAGAGCTCCGGACTGGACTCAGCCATTTGAGATTATGTGTGACGCGAGTGATTATGCTGTAGGAGCAGTTCTTGGTCAGAAGGTGGACAAGAAGCCCGTGGTGATCTACTACGCTTCGAGGACACTGGACGTGGCCCAGAAGAACTATTCGACCACAGAGAAGGAGCTGCTAGCCGTGGTTTTCGCCTTAGAGAAATTTAGATCATATCTGTTATGTACTAAAGTTGTTGTCTATTCTGACCATGCAGCTATTAGGTACTTGATGACGAAGAAGGAGGCAAAACCGAGGCTCATTAGGTGGATCCTGCTCCTACAGGAGTTTGACGTGGAGATCAGGGACAAGAAGGGCATAGAAAACACGGTTGCAGATCACTTGAGCCGTCTTGTTAGAAAGGAGGATGCCGGGCAGATTACAGAGACGTTCCCAGATGAGCACTTGTATGCTATTTCGGGTAAGATGCCATGGTTCGCTCCTCTAGTGAACTACCTGGTAGGAGGTAAGTTCCCGCCCTCTTACTCTAAGGCACAGTGTTTGAAACTGAAGCATGATGCTAAATACTATGTGTGGGATGACCCGTACTTGTGGAAAATAGGCGTAGACCAGATTCTTAGACGATGCATCCCTGATGATGAGATTGTTTCAGTTATCAGTTTTTGCCATGAGTTAGAATGTGGAGGCCATTTCGGCCATAGGAGGACTGCTAGGAAGATATTAGATAGTGGATTCTTTTGGCCCCATGTTTTTAGAGATGCCTACGATCATTGTAAGAGATGTGATAGATGCCAGAGAGTAGGTAATATTTCGGCCAGACAGGAGATGCCACAGGTCCCCATATTAGTGAATGATGTGTTTGACATTTGGGGGATAGATTTCATGGGTCCTTTTCCTGCTTCATGTGGTTTTGAGTTTATCTTAGTTGCAGTTGATTATGTGTCCAAGTGGGTAGAGGCCAAGGCCACTAGATGTTCTGATGCTAAAACTGTCGTAGACTTTTTGCGCACTAACATCTTTTGCAGGTACGGAGTACCTAAGGCCATTATCAGTGATCAGGGGACACACTTCTGCAACCGCATCATGGCATCCACACTGAAGCGCTACCATGTTCATCACCGGACTTCCACAGCATATCACCCCCAGACGAATGGGCAAGCGGAGATCTCCAACCGCGAAATTAAGGGAATTCTGGAGAAGATGGTAGGACCGACTATGAAGGATTGGAGCCAGCGGTTAGATGAGGCATTGTGGGCGTACAGGACAGCTTACAAGACCCCGATAGGCACCTCGCCTTTTCGGTTGGTCTATGGGAAGGCGTGCCACTTGCCAGTGGAGCTAGAACACAAGGCGTATTGGGCACTGAAGAGGTGCAATCCAGACTTACAGGCAGCCGGGTTAGACAGGAAATTACAGTTGTGCGAGCTGGAGGAGTTGCGCCTCGAGGCTTATGAGAGCCAAACAGACTACAAGGCGCGCACCAAGCTCTATCACGACAAATTCATTCTCAGGCGCACGTTTGAAGTCGGACAACAGGTGCTCTTGTTCTCATCTCGGTTACGACTCATGCCCGGGAAGTTGAGGTCCAGATGGACCGGCCCTTATACCATTACACGGGTTTTTAATGATGGAGCAGTCGAACTAGAAAGCCAGACAGGAGGAGACCGATTCAGGGTCAATGGACAGCGGGTGAAGCACTATCATGGAGAGGCCGACCTGACCATTCACCAGTTTGACCTAGCCGAACCAGTTGAGACAACCACTGATGAGATTGTAGTTGACGAGCCTCCTGACACTTAGAGGAGGTACTGTCGAGCCAACGACGTTAAACAAAGGCGCTCGCTGGGAGGCAGCCCTGCACTTTTTACTTTTCAGTTTATTTACTTATTATGTTTATCTGTGTTTTGAGTCATTATTGTCACATTGTACTTGGGAAAGAAAATGATATTCATGCAGGGACAGAGGCGAACGTATCAGAGATGTTAGCAACAGACTGTATCTAGCATGAGTAGTTCACACCTCGAATAAGTTGCGTCGAGAAACATGAGCGTTTAAAGATTCTGTCACAAAGACTTACGAGTCTAAGGAGGTTGGGTTTTAAGTGAGACCACTGTGACTCCTCCAACCTCCTGGGAATCTCTTATTCGTCTTAATGTCATTGATGCAGACCTTTCGGTGTGCAACAAACTCACGCCGCGATACAAGCTCCAATGGTGCTCTTTGAGGACTCACAGGAGAATTATCAGCCATCTCTCATTGTCACGCACGCACGAGGGAAGTGCCTGTCCTTACTCTGTTCTTATTTCCCTTTGTTTTATTGCATGCATTGTGTGTCTTGACTTGAGTCGTGCCGTGAGGACACGGCTCATTTCAAAAGTGTGGGGTCGGAGAGTCAGTCGGTGAGTCAGCACGTTTATTTCCTGCACCCTGCACAGAGTCAGCATGTTTCGGGTCAATTTTAAAATTTTTGTACATGATACTTCACTATTTCCTGGACTTGTAGTATTGGATAATGATTCGGTGAAATAGATATAGCCGATTTTACATGCATGTCTTTGATGAAACTTGATTTGTGCGACTAACATGTGATCTTAAATGTTTTGCGTGCCTTTGTTAGTTGAGATAAACAGGGATGTGGAGTTGATAGAAACGCCCTAGAGAGACTTGACAGATCATTCAAAGACCGAACTCAGGATGTATGGTTATGTGGAGCTCGTGGAGGCTAGCACTTCGAGGCAACATAGTACGAGTCTGCTCCGCCACTGCGGTACCCTTTGCGGTTGGTCGGGACGGGAATACTTCACACCGTCCAAGCTCTAGTCCAAGTAGCCGAGAAAATAGGCAAGCGACCCTTGACTTGACCCGTGTCAAAAGGACGAGGATGAGTGAGAGCAGGAAGGTTTCTAATCCGAGTAACCGGGAAAACAGACGAGCAACCCTCGGCTTGACTCGCGTCAAAAGGAGAAGGAACCACGGTTCGAGCAAGTCACAATCCGCACTACAAAGCATCAAATCCATCATCATTGTGAAGGTTTGCACCGAAACAAGTGAAGAGTACCACTGATACATCAAAACCAGACACTATAGCTGACCGAAAAACACTCAACACTTTGAAGCTCGAATCAATCACGTGCAAGAAAAAGCGGCAAAACATAACCATATAGCAGCGAGTTCGAGTCCGAGAATGAGGTTCATGGGTTTAAAAAGGGCTATCTCCAGATACATCCGAATTGATTTGCATCTCGACCCAAAGGTAACACGTATCTTTAACCCATGTTTTCGCACAAAGACATTAGTAGCGAGCATGCATAACAGGCGAGATCTAGAGTAATCAATTCATGTCCATGTAGCACGTCTAGAATGATCGAAGCTTTGTGATGTTCGTACTTCATTTATTCCCTCTTATGACATAGTCCTTGTTCGGGACGAACAAGTTTAAGTGTGGGGTGGTTTGATGAGCCGTATTTATACGACTCATCGAGTCATCAAATCCCACCAATTCCAGTACTTTTATATGCAAACAGTTACTTCTTAGTATTGTTTCGCATTTCAGGTAATTTGGACGCTCTAAGAGGGATCGCATTCAAAAGATGGCTTTTGGAGCAAAAAAAACATCACAAGGAGTTCTTGACCGGTCCATATACATTTGAGATGGAGAATGCCCGAGAAAACATGAGGATTACCCGAAGAAAAATGAGGAATGCCCGAGAAAATCAGAGGAGTGCCGAAGGAGCCCGGCCCATGCGTCCCAGCGCCCGGGCATCCGACCTAGCATCCCGGCCCATGCGTCCCAGCGCCCGGGCATCCGACCAAGCATCCCGGCCATGCGCCCGGCCATCCGCCCGGCCATGCGCCCGGCCATCCGAGCTCCAGCCGCTCGTGCATCCGACCTCCATCCAGCGCCGAGAGATCCAAACCCAGCGCTCGAGCGTCCGACCTCCAAGTCCCGGGTATCCGCCCGGCCAGCCGAGCTTCACTTCATCCGGACGTCCGTCCGTGCACCCGAGCGCGCAACCAAGCATCCGCCTGGCCATCCGAGCGCATGTCCGACCGGCTGTGCGAGGGACCAAAGCCCAAGTCGAGTCCAGCTCGTCTCTTCCTCTCCTTCCATGGCGGTTGTTTGAGGCGGTTTTGGAACATTCTAGAAGCTCCTAGATGACGTGATCTCCAAGCAAAGATATTGCCTAAAGATAATTCAAGAAGAAGATTTGGGAATATTTCCTAATCTAGATTTGGGCTCAAACCGAAAGATACTAGGATTCCTGAGAAGAAACCGACTTCCAGGGCACCATTCTACTCTATATATACAAGCCAAAGTCGAGCCTGTCAATTCGTCTGATAGTCCCGGAATCGTCCCAGGCTTCATCTCAGCGTTCCTCGATCTTCATCATCCATTAGTCCTTCTGGCCAGTTCTCAGTTTGTTAATCTCGGATCATAGTGAAGTATTGTTATTCCCTTTTATTATTTACATCGTTCTTCATGAGTATGTGTAACTAATCCGATTATTCGGGTTAGGGTTGAATAATTGTGACTATTGTTTTGAGATTCTGTTCTTCAATATTATTCATGCATTCTATTTAGTTCTTGTGCAAATTATCAGTGTGAATTATTAGGGTAAGGGGAGATCCGAAAGGGTACAACTTAACCTAGTAATACTTACTATCTATTCACTGCTTATTTGATACCGACCCAGTTAGAATAAGTAGTTGCACTAAACCTAATATAACCAGACCAGGAGTATTAGGTTTGCTAGAATTAAACGGTTATAACCAGACCAGGAGTAACCCTAAGAAAGCAAGAATAAATCTTTAGAAATCAAGGATAAACAAAGTCACAATTGAATAAAACCCTAACCTGAATATCTTCTCTGATTGATAAAACCCCAGCAATTTTCGTGCTTTACTTTTGGTTTACTAACCTTTACTCTCATTCCAGTTTCTTGTTTTTTTTCATTACAGAACGAAGTAGTAACCATCTAGCTCCCTTGGGTTCGACCCTTGCTTGTCGCTGTACTAACCCACAGTCCAGAGTAAGGAAAATATAAATTCAGATTTGCAGGTACTAACGACGCCTGTCAGTCGTTGCAATAGAAGAGGTAAAAATTTCAGAAACTATCAAAGTTCGACAAGTAAGCCTGGTTGAAAATTTGAAATACAACTTGCTGAGTATATCACAACTATGTCAACGTGGCAGAAATCATGTGATATTTAACTTTAATGATTGTGTTGTGAGGTGCATGAGACATGAAAAATAATTCTCAGAGGTGTTCGTGAGAACGAAATCTACACAGTGGACCCAGAGTTCAACCCTGAGGAGGAGCTGTGCCTACCAAGTATAGATGAGGACACCCTATTATGGCACAAAAGGTTTGGGCATGCAAGCATGAGGCTAATTCATAAACTACATCAGAATGAACTGGTGGTTGGACTACCCAAGGTGGAGAGCTCATTTGATCAGGTGTGCAGTGCCTGTGCCACGGGAAAGCAAGTACGTACCTCGTTCAAGTCAAAATAATTTGTAAGTACATCAGCTCCCGTGGACATGATCCACATGGATCTGTGCGGTCCAGTGAACGTCATCAGCCGTGGAGGGAACATGTATATATTGGTTATCGTGGATGACTACTCTAAGTATACGTGGACCATTTTCTTACGCTCTGAAGATGAAACGTACTTTGAGTTCGTCATATGGTTGAAACTGATTGAAAATAAATTGAGTAAGAAATTAGTGTCTATTCGTACTGACAACGGAACCGAGTTCCAGAATTCCCAGTTTCTCTCCCTGTGTAAGACTGGTGGAATAGATCACAACTTTCTGCACCACGGACACCTCAGCAGGAATGGCGTGGAAGAGAGAAAGAAAAGGACACTATAGGACATGTCCAGGACTATGTTGATTGCCAGTGGTGTACCCAAGGGGTTCTGGGAAGAGGCTGTACATGCCGTCAGCTACATACTAAACCGAGCATCTCTACGATCTCTGATAGGGAAGACACCATACGAGCTGCTACGGGGAAGGAAACCTAACATCGCTCATTTAAAAGTATTTGGGTGCAGGTGCTATGTACACAACAATGGGAAAGACAATCTAGGCAAGTTCGATCCGAGGAGCGATGAAGGCGTATTCATAGGCTATTCGAGCCATATCAGAGCATACAAGGTGTACAACCTGAGAATGGAACAGGTGGAGGAGAGCATTCATGTATCCTTTGATGAGCGCGCCATGGCTGGACACCTGGTGAAAGATCCCTCCTCACAGGATGATGGAAAACTATAATTTACGGACATGTCTGAGCCTTATTGGGAATCAACTCAAAGTGAGGCTATAGAACCATCCCAAGGAATTGCTCAGACAACAGGTCAGGAATCGGTGGAGATTACAGCTGAAAATGCTCAGACGGATATTGATGGACCATAATTATATGAATCATAAACACAGTTAAACCCACCAAATTAGACTGTTTGTCTATTTAACTTTTGCTTGTTAGTTCCGATATTTATCTACAGGGTATTTTGGAGTCTAGAGAGAATACAGGCAAAGGAGGAGTTTTTAAGCTGAAAATATATTACGAGTCATTCCAAGGTCAAGAACAGATGCCGACTGAAGAAATATCATGAACCTGACATGGAATCACTCAAAACAAGTCCAACCGAAGAGCAACCAGAGTCAGACCGGAGCTGAATGGAGCCGATGGCTTTTGGAAAAGATCACAAAACCTCTTCTCTTCCTCACACATGGGCGGCTAAGGGGAGGAGGCTCCTCCTCACATGGGGGGCGGCTAAATGGGAGGAGGCTCCTCCTCACATGGGCGGCTAAAGGCCTCTCCACAACCTTGTGCCAAGTGTCTTTGCTCTCCACCACATCTTCTCCTCCTTCTTGGCCTATAAATACAACCTCCCCTCCTTTGTAATCTTCATCCCATCCACAATCCCATCTTCATTCCAAAACATCACTTATCTCTCTAGATTTTAGGGCACTTTTGTAAGCTTTTGTGTTAAATCTATAATACTCCTGTTGGTTCTTGAGTATTCTAGTAGTTTTTTGAGTTTACTCATGTTGGTTCTTGAGTATTCTCCTTTACTTACTGTCTTTCGAAAACCCTCGAGTACTTAGCTATGGTATCCACCTCTATGGATATTCGTAGCTTAACTCTTCATTTGGTTGAAGGGGTGTACTTGTATCATAAAATGTTTTAGGCTATATTCTTAGTGCCTCTTCTTTGTATTCAAAACTTGTTCTATGTGCCATATATTAGGTCAGAACTTCCAAGGTTGAGTGGATGCTTGAAATGGAAAAACTCTTCCGTGGGGGTTCGTGAACATACTCGGGTAAGTGGATGCTTGAAATGGCAAAGCTTATCTGAGGAGCTTGACCTCTTTTAAACACCATTTGGTTTGATCGGAAATGATTGATCAAATGGATGCACATAGGCTAGTATACCTTGAAATGGGGTGCTAGTCTAAATAGAACAAGTGCTCTACGACCTTGAAATGGGCTAGACAGTGTGTGCAAATCGAATGCTTGAAATGGCCTTGATACACGTTTGAATACTTAGTAGGATCACTAAAGGTCAATGATAAACAGGCTATGATACAAGGCCCCCGAAACCGAATGCTTTCCTTAGATTTAAACACCACCTACACTTACTTTCAATTTTAGTATAAACTGCTTATCAACTGCTCACCTTCCGGAAGACTTGCCAATCACGCAACAATCGCTGTAAGTCTTCTCTTTTATTTTCAGTATTTACTTTTCTGTCATTTACTTTTCCGCACTAAAAACCAAAACCAACCAAAAAAACACTTACTTTTCCGCATTAAAACCTCAATCAACCTAAAAACACGCTCCCTCGCTGTACAATTCCCTCAAAGAATAGCTTATCCCCCTAATTCCCTTGGGTTCGACCCCTACTTACCACTTGCTACCCAGTAGTGAAGTCGCGAGTAGCGGGCTTATAAATTTATTTGTACACATTACCTCGTGACAAGGTAGTGCTGTCAAATTGGCGCCGTTGCCGGGGAATTAAGCTTAAATGCTTCAAATTTTCTCTAACTGATTTTGCGACAATTTGGTATTACACATCAACCGCTAGTCGTGCAGAACATTTTGTGGATCTTTGCGTTCCATTCCTGAGGGAATTCTCCCCCATCCTTACGACAAAAAACCCGTGAGAAGATCATGTGCCTGCAACAATCCCGGGATGAGACTTTGGACGAATACTACACGAACTATGACACCATCGTCTCAAGCTGCCCACACCATGGATTCACGAAGAAAGTTCTTCTTCAAAAATTTCTTCGTGGGATGAGGGCCGATGAGCTGACAAGGATTAACGAAGCAATGAGAAGATCAGCCGGGAACTTATCCATGGCAGACATGTGGAACCTCATATATGACCTGGCCGCAGCCACAAAATGAATACCCCAAGCTGACAGAGGAATGCAGATAGAAGAGCCTGGTCCAGAGACAGATACTCCCGAGCCATCGGAAGAATCAGACATAGAAAGCATCGGAAGCAACGAGGAAAAACCCTCATGGGAACTCGAGGCGGTGCCAACAAAAGAAGAAGTCCAAAACACCACTGGCAAGCTACCCGAGTCATACCCAACTATCATTACCAGAGCAGCAGAGACCATCTACGACCAAATCCTCACAGATGGACGTGACGAGGCAGAACCAAGCCTTAAGATGCAAGCTTCCCAACTTTTCCCCTTGATCAATAAGCAAATAGCAGAGAACTATGTGATCCATGAAGAGGCTAAAAGGAGGATGGGAAAAAGGCCTGAGCAGAACGACTCCTCGATGGAGCATGTTTTTGCCATGACTGGACAAGGCAGCCCTAAACACCAGAAAACCTGATTCAAGAAACTAGTAGTAAAAGGTCCCTCACCTTCTCAGAGACGTTGGAAGGAGAAATCACCAGAACAATGGGAACAGGACCCAAGCACATCATCTCACAAGAAATCGGGGAAAGGCAAGGCAAAAATCAACACTGGAACGGTGGCAAAATACGACCTGAGCCACCCATTGGATCCAAACCAGTGATCCCCATGCGTCGAGCCAACGACGTTAAACAAAGGCACTGGTCGGGTGAATGAAATGACTATTCAGGAATCGGTTATGGGTGCAACATCAAGCCAGCCAGGCCTATGCCAAGAGTTCAAGGCCCCAGCTGAACTCCCTCGATTATCCAGCCTCATGTCATGTCGTTCACTCGACACTTTAAAGGGAGTTCTGTTCTTCCCTTTTCCTTAATGTCATTTCCTTCTCATAATTGTCTGCTTGCATGGCTTTTGAACTAAGTCTTGCTGAAAGGCACGCCTTCGTTCAAAAGTGTGGGGTGAGAACCGCCTGTGTACATAACATGTTTTCCTTTTCCCTTAATATTATCTTTTTGAAAATATGAACTTGAGAATGTGAAAAAGATAGATCATAATTCATGCAATAACCTTGTGAAAATTCAACTGTTTAAAAACATAGAATGTAACTTCTCATTTGTCCCTTTGTGCTGAGATAAACAGGGGATGTGGAGTTTATAGAAAATGCCCTAGAGAGGCTTGGCAAGCAATCGAAGGACTGAATTTCGCTATATGGTTTACGAAGTCAGTGGAGGCTGCACTTCGGGTTTCAGTTGAGTCAGAAGTCATCTCCGCCATGCAGTGTTTATGCAAAAAGAAAAAAGGCGAGATGGGAATCAAACCGTCCTATCTCTAGTCAGAGTAGCCGGGAAAATAAATGAGCGACCCTCATTTTGACTCGTGCGAAACGGCAAGGATGAGAGAGAGCGGGGAGATATTTCCATATGCTCGCGGGAAATGATTGGACCTCCCAAAAAAGGCTTGAGAAAATGGACTAGCAAGCCACAAAAAGTGAAAAGCTCAAAGAAGCAAATCAAGAGGCCAAAGGCCCAAAATTGTGAAGGTTTTAACCGAACAAAAGTGAAGTACTCAAAGAGTCAAATCAAAGGCCAAAGGCCGATTCACTACAAAAAAGCTATCCCTCGCCAAAAAGAAAATCAAAAATGCTCAACTCATCTGTGAAACCCGAACCAAATCACGTGCTAGAGAAAGCTACAAGGAAACCATATAGTGCAAGACAGTCCCGAGGTTGCAGTCTGGGAGCCTGAAAAGAGCTATCTCCCGAAACATCCGAATTAATTTGCATCTCAGCACGGAGGTACAAGTATCAAGTTTCTTCTATTTATTTACACAGTTTAATTTGGTAATAAGTAGTAATGCATGAATTAGGATAAATCTAGTCCCACAGTCTCACTTTCATATTTTAAAAGTTTACTTAGATAGTGTGCCGCCCTTTAATAGCATTGCTCGGGACGAACAACTAAAAGTGTGGGGTGATCTGATGGACCATAATTATATGAATCATAAACACAGTTAAACCCACCAAATCAGACTGTTTGTCTATTTAACTTTTGCTTGTTAGTTCCGATATTTATCTACAGGGTATTTTGGAGTCTAGAGAGAATACAGGCTAAGGAGGAGTTTTTAAGCTGAAAATATATAACGAGTCATTCCAAGGTCAAGACCAGATGCCGACTGAAGAAATATCATGAACCTGACATGGAATCACTCAAAACAAGTCCAACCGAAGAGCAACCAGAGTCAGACAGGAGCTGAAAGGAGCCGATGGCTTTTGGAAAAGATCACAAAACCTCTTCTCTTCCTCACACATGGGCGGCTAAGGGGAGGAGGCTCCTCCTCACATGGGGGGGGGGGGCGGCTAAATGGGAGGAGGCTCCTCCTCACATGGGCGGCTAAAGGCCTCTCCACAACCTTGTGCCAAGTGTCTTTGCTCTCCACCACATCTTCTCCTCCTCCTTGGCCTATAAATACAACCTCCCCTCCTTTGTAATCTTCATCCCATCCACAATCCCATCTTCATTCCAAAACATCACTTATCTCTCTAGATTTTGGGGCACTTTTGTAAGCTTTTGTGTTAAATCTATAATACTCCTGTTGGTTCTTGAGTATTCTAGTAGTTTTTTGAGTTTACTCCTGTTGGTTCTTGAGTATTCTCCTTTACTTACTGTCTTTCGAAAACCCTCGAGTACTTATCTTTGGTATCCACCTCTATGGATATTCGTAGCTAAACTCTTCATTCGGTTGAAGGGGTGTACTTGTATCATAAAATGTTTTAGGCTATATTCTTAGTGCCTCTTCTTTGTATTCAAAACTTGTTCTATGTGCCATATATTAGGTCAGAACTTCCAAGGTTGAGTGGATGCTTGAAATGGAAAAACTCTTCCGTGGGGGTTCGTGAACATACTCGGGTAAGTGGATGCTTGAAATGGCAAATCTTATCTGAGGAGCTCGACCTCTTTTAAACACCATTTGGTTTGATCGGAAATGATTGATCAAATGGATGCACATAGGCTAGTATACCTTGAAATGGGGTGCTAGTCTAAGTAGAACAAGTGCTCTACGACCTTGAAATGGGCTAGACAGTGTGTGCAAATCGAATGCTTGAAATGGCCTTGATACACGTTTGAATACTTAGTAGGATCACTAAAGGTCAATGATAAACAGGCTATGATACAAGGCCCCCGAAACCGAATGCTTTCCTTAGATTTAAACACCACCTGCACTTACTTTCAATTTTAGTATAAACTGCTTATCAACTGCTCACCTTCCGGAAGACTTGCCAATCACGCAACAATCGCTATAGGTCTTATCTTTTATTTTCAGTATTTACTTTTCTGTCATTTACTTTTCCGCACTAAAAACCAAAACCAACCAAAAAAACACTTACTTTTCCACATTAAAACCTCAATCAACCTAAAAACACGCTCCCTCGCTGTACAATTCCCTCAAAGAATAGCTTATCCCCCTAATTCCCTTGGGTTCGACCCCTACTTACCACTTGCTACCCAGTAGTGAAGTCGCGAGTAGCGGACTTATAAATTTATTTGTACACATTGCCACGCGACAAGGCTGTGCTGTCAGATATGCTAGCGCAAGAGCATGTCCCTGCTGTCACTGTGACCTGAATCAACATTGAACCCCCCAACGAAGAAGAGGTAGTTAACAATCTTCCTCCTGCAGGCACTGAGGAGGAACCTAGAACTACAAGCCACGGGAGAGTTATACAACCCACATTAAGGCTGAGGGACTACCCGTGTTACACATCGTAGGATCAGGTAAATCTAGATAATTTGTGTCACTTTTGTGGATTTACGTCTTTTGTCTCTCTTGCAGAACCAAAGACAATAGTAGAAGTGCTCAAAGATCTAGAATGGGTCAATGCCATGCAAGAAGAGCTACATCAGTTCGAGAGGAACAAGGTGTGGCGGTTGGTTCCCAAGCCAAAGGATAAGAATGTAATAGGGACAAATTGGGTCTTTAGAAACACGATGGACGACAAGGGAGTCGTAGTAAGGAACAAAGCCCGCCTGGTAGTCAAGGGGTACAACCAACAAGAGGGGATAGACTACGATGAGACATTCGCCCCAGTTGCAAGGTTAGAAGCAATCAGACTATTAATTGCTTATGCTACTTACCATGGCTTCACTCTACAGCAGATGGATGTGAAAATGGCTTTTTTGAACGGAGTTCTGAAAGAGGAGGTATATGTGAGCCAAACGCTAGGGTTGGAGGATCACACTCATCCCGATCATGTCCATATCCTGGATAAGGCACTATATGGGTTAAAGCAAGCACCACGCGCTTGGTATGAGAGACTGTCACAGTTTCTACTGTCCCACGGATATGCCAGAGGAGAGGTGGATAAGACTCTCTATACTCTAGTGGTTTAGGTATATGTGGATGATATCATTTTTGGTTCAACTAACCCTAGACTTGTCAAGAAGTTCACAGATTTGATGTCGAGCGAGTTCGAGACGAGCATGGTGGGTGAACTAAAGTACTTTCTTGGAATTCAAGTTGCTCAAGGAGAGGATAGAACCCGAATCCATCAGCAGAAATATGTAAAGGAGATACTAAAGAAGTTTGGAATGGAATCCGTCAAGACGTGTGCCACACCGATGTCTCCAAATGATACCTTAACAAAGGATGAGTCCTCACCACGAGTGGATCCAACTCTATACAGGGGGATGATTGGGTCACTTTTATATCTTACTGCTATTAGACCTGATATCTTATTCAGTGTTTATCTGTGTGCAAGATTTCAGGCATATCCCAGAGAAACCCATGTGAAAGCTGTGAAGAGGATACTGAGATATCTGAAGAGAACAGATGATTTATGCTTATTCTATCCAAGGGGAGGAGACTTACGCCTGGCAGCCTACACCGATGCAGATTATGTGGGCTCCAAGATAGACAGGAAGTCCACGTCAGGGATGGATCAGTATCTTGGACCGTGTCTCATCTCTTGGGCTTCAAAAAAGTAGTCCTTTATCGCACTTTCCACCACCGAGGTGGAATACATCGCCGCTGCTACTTGCTGTGCGCAGCTGCTATGGATCAGGCAACACCTAAGTGACTATGGTGTTATTACTGATTGTGCTAAAATTCTGTGTGATAACACTAGTGCTATTAACATCTCCAAAAATCCTGTGCAGTTTTCACGCACTAAGCATATAGAAATTCAATATCACTTTCTGTGAGACTGTATAGAAAAGGGAACAATAGAAATGGAATATTGCAGAACTGAGGAACAGATATCGGGCATATTCACAAAGGCATTGTTTGGGCATTCGATTGTCAAAAATAAATTCTAGGGTTTGCATCGTGTATAAAAGGAGAGGAAGGGAGTGTAATGGCTCATCGATCTCAGACCTTCTCTCTCGCTCTCACCCAAATCAAGTTGCTACAAATTGCAATGGCCTCACCAAACCTTAACTCAACCTTCACACCTGAGGCCGCCACTAAGTTTGTTGCACAATTAATTGCTCAGGGAGTCAATGTTCAGAGCCTCCAAACCATTTTCTAGTCCACTGCTCCGTCCGTCTCCACTTCGACCGACTCTGCTGTGGCTAGAGAAGTGGTTATGCTCGAAGATCTTCAGGAAGACTCTCACTCCCAGCGCCGTGTTTGCAAGGGGTCTTCAATTGCTGAGCGGTCTGTTAGTAAGCGCTCAAAGCAATCTGCTCCATCCTCGGCCCGGAAAAGTCTCAGATCCACTCATCAGACAGCACCGATGGTTGAAGAGAATGGCAATTTGGATGGGAGTGCGGGAGAATATGAGGAGGCCATGAGGGCTATTGCTCAAGAACTGGTTCTTGATCATGAATGGCTTGTGGAGTACAAGCTTGGGGAGGTTCAGGAGTTGCTGGTGGCCCAGGGTTGGGGCGAGTTGTTCAAGAAATTGGTCTTTGTGGATGAAAGGTTGATCAAGGAGTTTTACTCAAAGCTTAAGCTAGTGGAGAAGACAAAAGGAAATCTAGAGTTGTCTGTTAATATGGGAGGAGAAGTGTTCACACTGAATCTGAGGGAGTTGGCGACCATTCTGCAGGTGCCAAAAGGTGGGTACGCAGAATACACTAAGGGTACCTGGCCGAGCTCTGTAGCAAAGTCCGATGTGTAGGAACGACTTGGGATGGATCCCGCCGTGAAGGGGCAGAGGGAGATTTCCGGCATGGATGTACTTCCCAGGATTCTTCACAGGATCCTTGTGTCGAACATCACCCCGAGGAAGCAGAAGCATAATCTGGTCATCTTTCAGGACATGTTGCTCGTGGACTAGATTATGCAAAGGAAGCCAGTTAATTTGTCCTTTCAGGTGATGCGTCAGATGGAGTACAACAAGGAGAACCCCTCGAATGGCCTGCCCTACCCTCAGTTTGTGAAAGAGATTCTGAAGTACTGGGAGATCTACAACCCTGCCTCTGAGACAGCTTTTTCCATCGTCTTTTGTGATGAGCACATCATCAAGCTGGGTCTGGAGTATTCTGCAGATGAAGGATGGATAAAACTGTTCGCTCCGTTGCCACCACCTACAGAACCAGCTGTTGTTGAAGTGTCTCCCGTTGCTGACCATGTGTGTCAAGACAATGTTCTCCCCACTAAAGGTCTGGGTGAGATGATGAAATTGTTGAGGGAGCTTCGATCTGAGGTTCGGGATGTGAAAGGGAAGTTAGCAGCCCTGGAGGTGGCAGTAGAGAAAGCTCTGAAAGTCCCATAGGAGAATTGGGTGAAAGACTTGGGTGCTGCGGCTACTTTGATTGAGGGGTTCCCAGAATAGATCAAGAATCTTGATGCCGAGATTGTGGAGCAGTTGAAGGTTCTGTACCAGAATGAAATTGTGGAGCAGTCTGGACTGTCTCATGGCCCCCATCTTTGCCAACCCTACCACAATTATCCCTGCTTCCTTGAACTTTTTTTTGAATTTCATGTTTGATTTCTCCTTGCATTTCGATTTCCTTGCTTGACTGTGTGGTGTCCGCGTGACACACTTATGATTTGCTAGCATGAATGAAATGTTTTCTCTTTCCATCACTCTGTATCCTTGTTTGCAAATCTTTTTGATGATGTTAAAAGGGGGAAGATATATGTGTGCATTCACTAAGGGGGAAATCATTACCAAAATTTAAGCGGATGTCTATCTGAGGGGGAACTACGCTTGCTAGACTTAAATAAGTGAATAAGTTTTGAAGTAGCTGTCGTAGGGAATTGTAGTTGTGATTTCCTTGTCATTGCTGGGTGTGATTTCTCATTTGTGAAGAAGTGTTTGTCATCATCAAAAAGGGGGAGTTTGTTGGACCCTTTGTGTTTTGATGATAACAAACACTTAGTTAATTTCTGACTTGAGTATGCAGAAATTCCAAATCTTTCTGAGATGTCGCAACGTCCAGACTGTCGGAGAGAAACGATGACTGGACATCCCTGAGAGAGCTTGGCAATGCGAGGGAGATGAGATCTGTGTGAGGGACGCGATCAGTTTCGAGATCGCGCTTGGAAAGCCCAGTAGCAAACAGATACGGAATCTGGGAGTTAATGAGCAAGATATACTCAAGATACGATATGGAGATATACGAGCTGGATACGAGTTAATGAGCCAAATATATCAAGATCCGAGATTGAGATATTCAAGAGATCATGAGCTGGATATGGAATGGGAATAAATGATTTAGTTAAGATATGGCAATATCTTAACCAAATCAAATATGCAAGATACATATCGAATCTCTGATGTAGATCAGATCTGCTGGATCACTATAAAAGCTAGGGCTGGGTTCGGTTCAAAAACCGAACCGAACCAAAAATTATTGAACCGAACCGAAATTTTGGTTTTCTCAAATTCAGAACCGAAAACCGAAACCGATAATCGGTAAACCGAATTTTCGGTAAACCGACAATTCGGTATTGTGTTTTTTTTTCACTTTTCAAATCGACTTCTCAGATGATCTTCCTCCGCCTCTGGCCACCACCGAAATCCAGCCACCTCCTCTTCCCACGCCACATCTCCTCATCTATACCGCAATCATCTTCCAGACTACGCGACATCTACGGCTTCACACCACCACCATCCTTCTCCCAAAACCCTTACTCAGACCTCAAAGCCCCCAATTCAAACCCTAAAACCCCCAAAAAGGAGAAACCACAGTACCGCCTGCCGTCCTCAATTGATCCCGCCACCACCAAGAAGATACGAACCACCTTGCCGTTCGATTTTAGGTACAGCTATACGGAGAGTAGCGAGCTCAAAGCCGATCGGGCTTCGTATTTGCCTTTTGGATCTGGACGGATTGATTGACCATGGACTGGCGTATGTGCTCCCGCGTTGGAGGTTGGACCCTACTGTGAGGTCGGTCGATGGGAAGGAGGAGATCGATTTGGAGGAGAAGCGAAGGAAGATGAGGGAGAGTGTTCTTGGCGAGCCTTTGAGTGATGCGGATGCGGAGGAGAAGAGAAGGAAGATGAGGGAGACTGGAGAGTGTTTAGCTCTCAAAATTAATTTCGGTTCGGTTCGGTAAACCGATCAAATTCAAAATGAAAACTGAAACCGAACCGAAATAAATCAGTTCGGTTATAATAACCAAAATTCGGTTCGGTTACAATCGGTTCGGTTTCGGTTTGGTTTCGGTATCGGTTCGGTTTTCGGTAAAAAAACCCAGCACTAATAAAAGCAAGTGCAGCTCAACTGGTTGAAGTTCGGCTTTTTAGAGAGAGCAAACGGAGATTGGAAGTTATTTGGTATTCGAATTGAGTAGAATTGGTTCACTGTCACTGAGTGAGACAGATTGTAATATTCTACAAGCATATTTGTCAAGTAATAACATCGATCTTGAAACCCTTCTGGAACTTTCCAGAAGGTAAGTGGTTTTCAGCCTGTTGCACAGATGCATTAGGTTTCCACTATAAAACTGCGAATACTTACTTTCTGCACTTTATTTCCTGCACTTAAGTTACTTTCCATTACTTTTTGTCTGAGAGATACCACGTAGTGATCTCCCTCACACAGAAGGCTACCTAACGATCCAACACAGACCTCATATCATATCAATACATGCACTTAAAAAACCGAAAACATCTGGATGAAAGAAACTGAGCATATGTACGTACGTGTATTCTTGGCTCGGTCAAGGATGCTAATATTGCTTTGATTTTAAGCATCTCCTTCAGCAAAGTTGGAATAGAATCGTGTATATATTCTCCAAAAACATGAGCTGCAGAATACATATAGCAACAGAATTAGAAGAACGTATACCAGGCAGAACTTTTTTGTGTGTGATTTTATTCAAAAAGGCTCGAAAACAGCCTCAGACAAAACACAAAACCAGCACCTTCTAACACCAAGAGCCACTTTGACTCTCAACACAAAAACTCCAACAGAGGACAACCAAAAAACAATCCTGATCCACTTGGCTCTAATCTAAATTTCCTTGGCATTTATTACAAGTTCATCAATCATATACCTCAGTTGTTTTGTTTAATCTTTGGATAACTTGAGAAAATCCCATTTGCTTCGACTAATTGCCTTGTGTCCTCGAGTTGGTCGAATTTATTTTCACATGAATCATGAATCTCAGTATAGTATTTGTAGCTATAACTAAGCTACAAATATTTAGGGTTTAATTCGTGATTCAAAGACTTGATAATAAACGACTTACCTGAATATTATTGCATGATAAAAAAAATATACTCACACATGACGTATAGTAATGTTTACATAATTATAATGTTCACATAAAAAGGATTTATATTTGAACCTGACCGACATATTTACGCTTGAAAGCAACTAAAATGTTTCGAATTGTGCATACATATTCGTTCAAGAAGTAATATTTTCAACAGTAAATGGTCTGCTCGTTTTATACCCCTTTTAGTGCAAGATCCAGCACATTGAGTTATAAATGTTGGATAACTTGTTATTCTGTTCAAGCGACCAAAGAAATGAAAACAGTTCAATTCGCCTTTTCCCTTTTTTACTCATTTCTGAGATTCATATCTATCTCTTGCTTTCTTTAACAATACTAGTAGCAACATGTCTTCTTTGATGCCAAGCAACTGAAATCCAATTCCATTATATGCATTAATTTGCACGCACATGCATGGACTAGGCCAATAAACACTGGGATAAACGTTTGCAGCGCCTTTTCGAAAGTGAAAGACATCAGTAGTGCTTGCACGTAAAGGATTATAACTGGCAGAACTCTGCAATGTGCTAGCTCTGTATATTATACATGTATCGAGTAGTAAGGCAATTGTCTCAAGTACAATATCCCTTCACTGCAGAAGCTTATTCAAGATGTTTTCGATCATTTGGTTATCTGCACACGCATCCCTTCACTACAGAAGCTTATTCAAGATGTTTTCCATAAATTGGTTAGCTGCACAAGTCCCTTTTGTTAATATGAATATTGTACTTGTTATTGATATTAGGTTAAAAGCCTATATATAGCCTATATGAGAATCAAATAAGATCAGATCTGTTGGATCGTTAGTGTTAGCAGTCTGTCAGACGGAAGTCACAAAGTGCTTTTCCGTCTAATGGTCAGATAGCAGCGGAAATAATTATGCAGGAAATTAAATGACTGGAAATAATTACGCACGAATATAGAGTGAAAACCTTATCACAACAATGATAAGGAAAAACCACTACCTTTCAGATTGCTCTGAAAGGATTTGCGAAACCGATTACTTTATATTCCGATATACTTGTAGGGTTTACAAACTAGGTCTACTATCGAGACTCTATTTGATGACCTCTACTCAATCCGACAAAGTAATCGTTTCGTTTCTCAAACCTCCATGTGTGCGACTTCAGCAACCTTGCTCCAAGAATGTAGTCGCTCCGTTCTTCCCAAGAGAACGCCACGTCTCAGTGCGTGCAATGCCGGCGGTGCTACTCCTCGTATGTAAACACTTGAATCACTCAGAAACAGCCGCACTTCTCTTTTTATGTAATTGCTTTTCTGCTCAATCTCGCCCCCGTGCGTGCACTTATCTTCAGTGCTTTTCAACTTAAGCCTATGCTTTTTGCTCAATTTCACGCGCACTCTAATCTGTGCTTTCTTCTTTCTTATATAGAGTGGAGGCTTGTCCTCATAGTGCAAGTCATCTTGTTGCTTCAAATTCGGCCTCATTAATATACATTACTTCGGCCTCATTAGTACACATTACTTAGGCCTCATTAGTGCATATTACTTCTGCCTCATCAATGGTTGTCCATAAATGCTTGTCTCTTCAATTGCTTTCCATATGACTTCAATCAGCATTAGTAGTCATCCGTTGAGCTTGTCAAACCTCTTCATATTTGAATTAATTCCACATTAATTCTGTCGTTAATTGCTTTCCATATTTACTTGACTCTTCAATTGCTTTCCTTATTGACATCAATTCAAACGGCTCTTTACTTGGCTCTTCAAATGCTTTCCTAATTGACATCAATTCAAACAGCTCTTCATTTGATCTTCAATCAGTATTTAAGCCTTTGTCTTGAATCGCATTTAAGCTTTGTCTTCAATCACAATTAACCTTTGGTTAAATCTGCCATATACCAAAATCTGTCTTTTGTAATTGCATTGATCATCAATTAATCTCCATGCATTCTTAATTGGATATCTTCATGGATTTCTGCACACTTAAACAACACATTAGTTAAGTGTTTGTAATCATCAAAACCTAAGGGTTCCAACAAACTCCCCCTTTTTGATGATGACAAACACTTCTTCAAAAGATAAGAAATCCATGACAAGTATTCCACACAATCATATTTCCATTAGATAGATATCCCTATCAAATTTTTAGTTAAGCAGACAAGTCTACGATCGCTTAACAGTTCCCCCTTAGATGGACATCTAGTTTGATTTTCAGTTGTGACTTCCCCCTCAAGTAATGCACTCATGTTCTCTTCCCCCTTTTGGCATCATCAAAAAGAATGCAAGTAAAGACATCCATGCAATGGAAGGAGAATGCATACTTCACTAATAACGAGCAAAAGTGCCTCAGAGGGAACACACACAGCATACTGAAAATTTAACGACTACCAAGCAGAACACAGAGCATGACAACGAAAGAAAAGTCATCAAAAACATGTGGTAGATACGGTGGGGATGGAAGGAATGGGGCAACCATGAGACAATTGCAGGGTTAACCATGGAGCACGGTCTTCAACTGTCCAACCACCTCAGTGGCCACAAACTTCAGCTACCGGTTCAACTCCATTATCTCCTCCTTAATCTGAGGTCCCTCACCCGGTCTCAAGAATAGCAACTTTGCTTCTCAGTTCCTTCACCCGGTCAACCTCTGACCCCTTCAACACCTTCTCTGCCATGGATTCTAGACTAGTCACTTTTTCTGCCAACACCTCTACCTTCCCTGACATGGCCTTTAGAGCCTCAAGCATCGCTGTCGATCCCTCTTCTGGATTCAGGGGTTGCTGTTGCAATGGCTCGACCTCCTGAGGTGCAGCCAACTTTGAAGTGGTTATCCGATCGTTCTGCCACCCCCTGGCTTCATCAAACTTCCACCCAATATTATTAAGGGTCTCCATACCGAGAACAGTAGACATGACACTCTCCACGTCTGGCTGATAGATGCCAAGATGACCCAGCATTTTCAAAAAAAACCAATCGGCATCCTCAAATCTCGCAAGATTTAATTTTCAACTTCCAAAAGAAACTGCACATTTAAATCTCCTTCCAAATCTGGAGTTAGGCAATGGTTAAGCCGCCACGTGCAACTCCCAAATTTTGAATTCACTCCACAGTTTTCTGCCACATGGCCATCTGCGTGTATTTAAAACCCTAATTACTCCAGATTGTTCAAAAATCGAGACCTTGCTGTTTTTCCACGCCATACAAACCATCAGCCATCATGTCCGAAGCGACGCAGTGATGACAACTGTGTTGTAGACACAACTTTTGCTTTTCTCCATATGGATCATTCTAATCGTCATCAAGTATCATCTTTAACTTCTTTTCTTGATGGCAGCCACTAACCCTCTAAACGGTACTTACCAACACTCCATCTGATTGAACCAGCCACAATCCATCTGATGGAACCAGTCTGAACCAATGCTGAGGTAACCCCGGTTTTGTCTCATGGTTTTCACAAGGTTTGGGTGTGGTGCGCTAGGTTTACCCAAATGGTACAATAAAACACCACACAACCAATAAATAAGAGTTCACCGAATCATGACAAAGCAATTTCATGTAGTGTGGAGAAAACCAAGAAAATAATTTTAACATCAACGGGCTAAACATTTATTCTCCACACATAATAGGCTAGGGTTAGTCTTAGAGTACTTCCTTGGCTTATATTGTGGGTTCAAATTTGGAAGTCTCTTTTGGGCTACAAAGAATTATGTGTCATGCTCATGATATTTGCTAGCTAGTAATCTCATTTAGCATGCATGCAGTGGTGGCCTCATAGAACAATTTTCACACAATTATCAACTACATACGCAGCAACTCTACACATGGTAGCTTAGCATGCAAACTAGTCTAGCCAATCATCGAGGAAATTCAACATAGAGTGCAGACTATGCAAGGGAAGTCATACCTAGTTCAAGCCTTAGCTTCTCGTAGGGTTCCCTGTGTAATGCTTTCGTAAAGATGTCTGCAATCTGGTCCTCGGTTCTACAATATTCCATAGCAATGGTGCCTTTCTCTACACAGTCACACAGAAAGTGATATCTAATTTCTATGTGTTTAGTTCGTGAAAATTGCACTGGATTTTTTCGACATATTGATGGCACTAGTATTATCACATAGAATAGAAACACATTCAAGATGAACACCATAATCACTTAGCTATTGTTTTATCCATAGTAGTTGTGCACAACAAGCAGCAGCTGTGATATACTCAGCCTCGGCGGTGGATAAGGCAATGGAAGACTGCTTCTTGGACCCCCATGATATCAAGCATGGTCCAAGGAATTGTGCCATCCCTGACATGTACTTCCTGTCTGTCTTGCATCCTGCATAGTCAGCATCTGTGTAGGCCATCAGACGTAAGTCTCCTCCCATTGGATAGAATAGGCACAGATCATCCGTCCCCTTCAGGTACCTCAAAATTCTCTTCACGGCTTTAACATGTGTCTCTCTAGAATCTGCCTGAAATCTAGCACATAGACATACGCTAAATAACATGTCAGGTCTACTAGCCGTAAGATACAAAAGTGAACCTATCATCCCCCTGTAGAGAGTTGGATCCTTGTGTGGGGAGGACTCATCCTTTGTTGGGGAGTCATTGGGTGACATAGGTGTAGCACACGTTTTGGCGGAATCCATCCCAAACTTCTTTAGTATTTCCCTCACGTATTTCTGCTGATGGATCCGAGTTCCATCTTCCCCTTGTGCTACTTGAAGTCCTAGAAAATACTTCCATTCTCCCACTATGCTCATTTCGAATTTGCTTGACATCAGATCTGTGAACTTTTTGACAAGTCTAGGGTTAGTTGAACCAAAGATAATATCATCAACATATACCTGAACCACTAGAGTGTCAGTCCTTTCCTTCAGGAGGAAAAGAGTCTTGTCCACTTCTCCTCTTCCGTATCCATGTGACAGAAGAAACAAAGAGAGTCTCTCGTACCAAGCGCGGGGAGCTTGCTTCAACCCGTACAGCGCTTTGTCAAGGACGTAGACATGATCGGGATGGGTTCTATCCTCGAATCCTAGAGTTTGGCTCACATGCACTTCCTCCTTTAAGACTCCATTCAGGAATGTCATCTTTACGTCCATGACGATTCCCTTCTCGTCCATCTTGTTCCCGAAGACCCATTTTGTTCCAATCACGTTCTTGTCTTTGGGTCTAGGGACCAGACGCCATACTTTATTCCTCTCGAACTGGTGCAGCCCCTCTTGCATTGCATTGACCCATTCTGGGTCCTTAAGCGCTTCTACTACGGTCTTCGATTCTGCAAGAGAAACAAAAGAAGCAAACCCACAGAATTGACATAAGCAATTCAGATCTACCTGTTCCTGGGAGGTGTAGCATTGGTAGTCCCTCAGTCTAGCTGGAGGTTGAACCACTCGTCCATGTCTGGTCGTTCTCAGTTCCCCCTCAGGGTTTGCAGGGGTGGGGTCACCCGTTATCGCTACCTCACCAGGAATCTCATCGTTGACTTCAACTGCAGGGTCAACATGGATTTGACCACCTTCTGGATCAACTACTTCAGCATATTCCACTTGGTCGTCTGGTGGTGCATCGTCTGCGGGATGGACATCCATAGGAGGTGTACCATCAGTGGGTGCTGGCGGTGGATTCCAGTCAGGATCTGATCTATCCATGAACTGGAGTTCTCCATCATCCATCATATCAGCAGTTGAGGAGTCCTTTATCAGGTGACCAGCCATCACCGTTTCATCGAATCTCACATGCACGCTTTCCTCGACTTTCTCTAGTCTTAAGTTGAAGACTTTGTAGGCTTTGCTGTGGCTAGGGTATCCGACAAACACTCCTTCGTCACTCCGTGCATCAAACTTTCCCAAGCTCTCCTTGCCAATATTGTGGACGAAACACCTGCAACCAAATACCTTAAAATGGGAAAAATTAGGTTTTCTTCCACGTAACAGTTCATATGGAGTTTTCCCTATCATGGATCGAAGCGATGCTCCATTTCGGATGTAACCCGCAGCATACACTACTTTTGCCCAGAAGCCTTTTGAAACTCCGCTAGCAATTAGCATTGTCCGTGACATATCCTCCAAGGTTCTGTTCTTTCGTTCCACTACACCGTTCTGCTGTGGTGTCCGTGGGGAAGAAACGTTATGATCGATACCCTTGTTCGGTTTGCTTAGATGGAAATGATGTCCGTGCTTGCTTTCCCGTGACGCAGGCACTGCATACCTGCTCAAATGCGCTTTCCACCTTGGGTAAGCCGACTACCAGTTCCTTCTGATGGAGTTTGTGCAGTAGCCTCACACTTGCATGCCCAAACTTCCTGTGCCATAGGGTGGATCCTTCTGCAATACTCGATAGACACAGTTCTTCCTCAGGGACGAAATCTGGATCAATGGTGCAGATTTTGTTCACACGGATTTCTTTCAGAATTGTCTTCCCTGTCTCATTAAACCTCACAAGTCAAACATTAGAGTTGAATATAACTTGATTTTTACTATGTTGACATAATTGAGACAGACTTATCAGTTTATATTTCAAGTTTTCAACTAGACTTACCTACCTGATTCGTATTTTATCCGAAATTCTTACCTCTCCTGTTGCTACCACGTTTCCTTTGCTTTTATTTCCGAAGACAATGCCTTCTCCGGAGTGTTTATGGAGCGAGTCGAACCATCCTGGATTCCCTATCATATGCTTTGAGCAGCCACTATCTAGGTAACAGGGACGGGACCTCACTCCTTCCTGCAAAGAAAAGATCAGTTTTTCCGAACCCAGGCAAGCTTGGGCTTGCTGGGTTTAGGAATAGATTTAGCAGCAGGAATAGAATAAAATGAATAGTATGCATCGTGGTTAGTTAAGTCAATCTTTTGCCTAGGTGCATTCCTCGGTTGTCTAGAAACAATTGGATCATAGTGGGGTGGAAGTGTGCAGCTCTGCCTTCCTTTCTGTAGACATTGACTCCCCTTCGATATCCGTCTTCCGGATAGCGTCTATGAGCATTCAACCAGTTGTGGTTCCTTTCATCTATTTCCCTTAGTCTTGGACAATCAGATCTGTAGTGTCCAGAGTGTCCGCAGTGCCAGCATATTCTATGACATGGAAGACCAACATACTTGCTTCTGCCAGGTGGAACTGACGTCTTGACCTTCCTCGCCTGGAAGTCTATTGTTGGGGGCTTGCGGCTCAGACTCTGCTTTTGCCATATTTCATAGGCCTTTCTGGCCTTGAAGGGGACAGAGTCCGTGTCATGGATTTCGTATCCCTCCCGTGGACTGGCTTCCCTTCTTGTCTGCCTCGTAGATTGAGGCCTTCCTCTCTGGCGTGAGCTTTCACCTGGTTCTGTCATTACCTCTTTTCCTTTGGAGGCCTTCTTCTTTGTTGCCTCTTCCTCTTCATATCCAAGGCCAGGTCTAACAAACCTTTTCTTGTAATCCTACTTTTCTTCTTCAGCCCTCTTAACTTCCAGCTCACGAAGCCGTTCTTCTTTCCTTACAGCCTCCTCGCGTCTAAGGCTTTCAACTGTCTGAAGGAGTTCTTCATTATTGTGTCTGAGACTTATCAGCTCATCCTCCAACTCTTCAACCTTTGTTTTGAAGTCGACTAGTTCAGTGTTTTTGATCATTATACGTTCCAATTCATCACTTAGCTCGTTGATCTGTCTCTCTCTTCCTTCACAAGTACGACACGTACAAACATGCTCTGCCATCTCTTTCTCAAGACGCATGGCTTTGGTTGACTAGAGATGGTTCTCTTCTATGTCATCGTGATGATCCTGTTGCATTTCTATCAGTCTATCCTCCAGATCTTGGTTTTTGGCTATGACTTTGGCTATTGTTTCTGTAAGATCAGATTCGTTAAATACTTCGTCAACAAAGGAGTTAGTATCCATTACCTCACTAGATGTGGAATGAGCCATCAAGCACGGCTCCTTGGAGCGCTTTCCATCGTCACTGTCCTCATCTTTGTCTCCCCATGCAGCAAACATATCATGTGTTGGCTTTGGGGCTGGTGATTCTCCTTTCCTTTTGCTATAGCAATCTTTAGACATATGCCCCTTCTTTTGGGAGTGGTGACATGTCCTGTCTTCTTTTTCTCTTGACGTAGCACCTTTGTTTCCTCTGGAGGAGTTGCCACGACTTCCTCCTGATGGACCTCTGCTGAAGTTCTGTCCTTTGCCGATATTGGACATCGTAAGGACTCTTGTCAATGAGGCTATTTCATCATCTTCTTCTTTTGATGACTCATTTGCCTATGCGAGGGCTTTTTCAACTTTCAGAGCAATGGCTTGAGACTTATCAGTCTGTCTCCTGGACATCTTCCTTTCCACAATTCATGCTTGACTCTGAAGGTTGGCTACCAGCTCTTCCAGTGTAGTGTCTTTGATCCCCTTTTGGGCCTGCAGTGCTAAAGTTACGTGGTCCCACTCTGAGTTCAGGGCTTGCATGAATTGGTGTGTTAATTTCCATTCGGGAAGTTTCTCATCCAGGTAATCTAGCTGTCCGACTATGACTTGGAATCTGGTGTAGAAATCCTCCAAGGATTCATCCTTCTTTTGCATGACTGTCTCATAATCTTTTGTGGCAGCCAGAATTCTATTTCTTTTGATATCTTCATTTCCCCCGTACAGTCTCACAATTCCATCGTACATATCCTTAGCTGTTTTGTACATCACCACTTTGATTTGATCTCTAGGAGAGAGGGCCATGTAAAGAACTTTCTTTGCTCTGGCGTTCTTTTCCAGGCACTTGTAGTCCTCATCAGTGTATTTGTCCTTGGCTTTCTCTACTGGCTTATCGGGATCTGTTGTGTCAAGTGGAATGGGGAGTGGACCTATCTCGAATATCCTCCAGAGCTGTCCATCCATCGAGCAGACGTGGGCTTCAAATTGGTCCTTCCACCAGTCAAATTGTCCTGGTCTTAGCAGCGGCGGTTTCCAGAATGAGTTGTGGATTGACATGATTTTCCTGCAAAGCTAACAAATAAATCTAGAGCACTCGGCTCTGATACCACGTGTTGGATCGTTAGTGTTAGCAGTCTGTCAGACGGAAGTCACAAAGTGCTTTTCCGTCTGATGGTCAGATAGCAGCGGAAATAATTATGCAGGAAATTAAATGACTGGAAATAATTACGCACGAATATAGAGTGGAAACCTTATCACAACAATGATAAGGAAAAACCACTACCTTTCAGATTGCTCTGAAAGGATTTGCGAAACCGATTACTTTATATTCCGATATACTTGTAGGGTTTACAAACTAGGTCTACTATCGAGACTCTATTTGATGACCTCTACTCAATCTGACAAAGTAATCGTTTCGTTTCTCAAACCTCCATGTGTGCGACTTCAGCAACCTTGCTCCAAGAATGTAGTCGCTCCGTTCTTCCCAAGAGAACGCCACGCCTCAGTGCGTGCAATGCCGGCGGTGCTACTCCTCGTATGTAAACACTTGAATCACTCAGAAACAGCCGCACTTCTCTTTTTATGTAATTGCTTTTCTGCTCAATCTCGCCCCCGTGCGTGCACTTATCTTCAGTGCTTTTCAACTTAAGCCTATGCTTTTTGCTCAATTTCACGCGCACTCTAATCTGTGCTTTCTTCTTTCTTATATAGAGTGGAGGCTTGTCCTCATAGTGCAAGTCATCTTGTTGCTTCAAATTCGGCCTCATTAATATACATTACTTCGGCCTCATTAGTACACATTACTTAGGCCTCATTAGTGCATATTACTTCTGCCTCATCAATGGTTGTCCATAAATGCTTGTCTCTTCAATTGCTTTCCATATGACTTCAATCAGCATTAGTAGTCATCCGTTGAGCTTGTCAAACCTCTTCATATTTGAATTAATTCCACATTAATTCTGTCGTTAATTGCTTTCCATATTTACTTGACTCTTCAATTGCTTTCCTTATTGACATCAATTCAAACGGCTCTTTACTTGGCTCTTCAATTGCTTTCCTAATTGACATCAATTCAAACGGCTCTTCATTTGATCTTCAATCAGTATTTAAGCCTTTGTCTTGAATCGCAATTAACCTTTGTCTTCAATCACAATTAACCTTTGGTTAAATCTGCCATATACCAAAATCTGTCTTTTGTAATTGCATTGATCATCAATTAATCTCCATGCATTCTTAATTGGATATCTTCATGGATTTCTGCACACTTAAACAACACATTAGTTAAGTGTTTGTAATCATCAAAACCTAAGGGTTCCAACAAGATCAACAGATAATATATGATTAAAAATGCATACTATATTCCTCTAATACCTTTAACTACAACTTTATTTAAAGCGGCTTGTGACTGATCAGCTGTCATTTATTTTCGATTCCTTCACCAGACGCAACTGGTTCCTCAAGTTGTAAGTCGATTGAGATATGTTTAAAAGTGATTAGTTGAAATTACATCCACGGACTGATAGATACAAAATGGATTACTTGATATACGGGGAACTTAGACTTTGAGCAGTCTCCTAATCTTAAATAGATATCTTGTAGAGGTTATAATCATAGTGACTTGGAATTAGATACAACTTGATGTGACTTCCAGGCATTAATGTTAGTATATAAGCGTGTGTTTGGACTTTTCTCACCCATTTCCTTCAACTTTGCTGGAGATGAAAATAAAAATCAACACTTCTTTCTCGTATATATGTGTGCACAAGCCAACCATAAAACAAACAAAAACACACGTCAAAGTTGGCAGTCCTCGCTTAATTATTTTATGTCAGCTTCATAACATCCCAGCTACTATATATATATGGTCAACCTTAGATTAGAAAACCATATCAATACACCTCCACTTCGATTCAATAATTCAGTATTCATCAAGACTCTCCCAAGAATTTTTTTTCTTCTTTACTTATCGGAACCGATGAATCACATAAGACTTGTGTTCTCAATATGCCTCATAACCCTTCTGATCATGTCCCAATCCCACAAAAAACTCCGTTGCCCAACCCGGCTTACCTTCTCTGAAAAATGATCTGCCCAATCGTCCATTGGAACATAGCAAAGATATCATCCCGACGACTGAAGCCAGCTTTGATTCTCTGCGCAAGCTTAGGATAAACATTAAGAGAAGAGCGCGCGCAGGAGGTCGTACAAATGGAACTTCACAGCCACGTCCATCATCACCCCTTATTACGTCCATGTTTTCTCTGTTTCAATGCTTTTTAGCTTGCTATTTGTGTAAGCATGTGTTTTAGTTATAAGCTTGTTCAGTACATGTTAAAATATGATATTGTTAATTATTGGATATATAGTTATATAATTTATATTAGAGATACTACTCTCATATCATCAATACATGCACTTAAAAAAACCGAAACATTTAGATAAAAGAAACTGAGCATATGTACTTACATTACATGTACTCTTGGCTTGGGTCAAGGATGCTAATATTGCTTTGATTTTAAGAATCTCCATGGGCAAAGTTGGACTAAAATCATGTACATATTCTCCAAAATCACAAGCTGCAGAATACATATAGCATATGAATTAGTAGAACATACACCTGGCAGAACTTCCTGAAGAGTCGATGAAGAGAAAATTGTACAGAAGAGGAAAGACCATCAACTGTGGCTCAAATTTAATCAGCATTTTTACAGGTTCATCCAATCATATACCTCGTTTTGTTTGAAACTGATTCTGGTCTCAGGACTTGAGCATAACCTTGATACCTGAATACAGTCAGACACACCAATATATATGCTTCCTGCTAATCCTTATTCATTGTATCCCTTCTGATTCAGGTGATACATTCAAATATGGGCTACTTCATGACATGCATGCTTTTCTACAGGTGTTGGCAGTCTTTAGACTGAAACCATGATGCGGACTGTAAAGCTTCTGTTGGAACATGCACCCCAATAAATTTTGATGTGAGAAATATCTTGCTAATGAACTACTTGAGTGTGCAGGATTAGGGACTGGTCCCATGAAGGGATCCGCACCGCATGGTTACCCTGAAGGTAACCGAGGCTTGAAATATAGCTGGAAGTCGAGAATATCGACGGAGATATTTTCGAGAGATCTTTTGCTCCAAAGATCTGGTGATCCGGGTGAATTAATCCGTAGGATATTCACAAATATTGGATTGGATTCTTTGCTAAAAGATAGGAAAGGATGGAAGATTTGCTAGAGATTTGGACCTACTAATTAGGGATTGAAGATCCGGCGGGAATCCAACCAGATCGGTATGGGACGATCTGATTGGAGAGTAGGCAAGGTATTTATGGGAATATCTTGAATACTTGATGACCTTGGATCGAGTTGGCAATAAGATCAGAGATTTTCGATCACGAAAATCTGGGGGCTATCTATATGGAGTACGCAGTATAAAAGGGAGTTACGGCTGTCCATCATCTGTGTCGTTCACGTAGAGATCCTTGGTGTTGGAGTTTAGAGAAAAACTACAAAGAGATCACTGATCAAGACTGAGTTGGAATCGAAAGATCCGACAGATACCTTGGTGGGAGCAGACGTGCGATCCGAGCCAGAAGATAAGTAATCTCTTGCGGTGTGGAAATGACGAAGAGCGATCTCAAACTAAGGTGCGTCTGAGAGCATGGCGGTACACCACTGAGTGTGGTTGGGTGAGAGATCGAATTTCGTGTAACCAAATACATCTGTAATGGCGACAATCAATGACAGCTTCTGGAAACCACCATTTTTGAAAACTGGAGAGTATGATTGGTGGGCTGAGCAATTTGAATCTCATATTTGCTCCCTGGATGGGCAGCTGTGGAAGATTATCCAACGAGGTCCTATCCCTATCTTTGATGCAACGGACCCCACACAAAAAAGGAGAAGGAGAACTACGATGACAACGACTACGAAGCTCTGGAAAAGAACAGTAGAGCCAAGAAAGTACTCCACTCAGCCCTATGTCCAAGAGACCTAAAGAAAATGATTCGCTATAAGACTGCCAAAGACATTTGGGATGCGTTGAAAAGACTATACTCGGGTAGTGAAGACGTCAAGAAAAATCACATCCTGGCTGCCATGAAGGATTATGATAATGCCCTACAAGGGAAGAACGAGTCTCTAGAAGAATTTCATTCTCGCTTCCAAGGGTACGTTGGACAGATGGAGTTCCTAGGGGAGGACATCCTAGAATGGAAAGTCACACACCATTTTCTTCAGGCCCTGAACACCAAATGGGATGCAGTGACTCTAGCCCTTCAAGCTCAGAAAGATATCAAAGAAGTCAACCTTGAGGAGCTGGTGGCAAGGCTCCGGAGGAATGATGGGATACAGCAGAGGAAAGCTGCCAGACGAAATCATGACAAGGAAGACTCCCTAGCACTGAAGGTGGAAAAAGCCTTTGAACTAGCTCAGACTGAACAAGATGAGGACTGCGAAGATGAAGGGATTGCTCTCATGACAAGGGCACTTAGAATGGATGGAGCTGGACGCATGCATCCCTTCAAGGAAAAGAAATCATCAAAAGACTTCATCTGCTATCATTGCCAAAAGAAGGGACACATGGCAAAGGACTGCTATAGCAAAAAGGCAGGGGAACCTCCAGCACAAAAGGATACAACAGCCATGCTAGCCGCTTGGAGAGAATCAGAGGGGGAAAGTGATGGAGACGACCCTACGCGCACCATATGCATCATGGCAAACAGTGAGGTAATCAATTCAAACACATTATCAAACTTGTCTAACAATGTCAATGATCAGGTACTGTCACTTCTAAGGTGGCTAACCTAGAAATGAGGAACTTACCTCAAGCCTCGAAGAACAAGATGAGCAGATTGGAGGACTTGAGGATAACAGTAACCAGTGGTCAACAAAATCAATAAGGCTAGAAGAGGAATTAATTGTAACCGAAGCCAAACTGAAGAAACAGATTCGATCCCTCAAAGGGAAGCTAGTTCAGCTGAAGACAGATAACTCTGAGAACTCAGATCATTTCGAGAGGATTAAAGACCTCGAGGACAAGGTAACCAAGTTAGAATCAGAAAATGCCAAACTGTTGGCAAAAGTTGAGAATGTCAAAGCCATTAAGGAAGACGATAAAGAGCTCTGGCTAAAGGAACATGCTGAGTCTAACCTAAATGAAATTAAGGAAGACTTCTCAAGATGATTCGTTTCTAGGCCATGACTAGGATACAAACCAGGGAATGATGCTCAAACAACAATAGAAAGAACACATGTGAATCACTTCAAAGAGTCCCTTGAATGTAAATGTCAAGCCACTAGGAAGTCTAGCCAAATTGATGAAGCTACAGTTCCCTTCGATGGAAAGAAGGCGTATACCATGTGGCTTAAGCAAGCAAGGAGCACGAAGCCCTCTCACATAGACTTTGCCTCGAGGATAGCAAACAAATCAATCCCACCTGGACATAGCAAATATGTGGATCTTAAACATCATCGGGTGTGCTAGCATTGTGGTCAAGCAGGACATCTTCAAAGGGAGTGAAGCCATCGCAAGGATGAGGAGAAAAGGATTCAGGTCAAGTATGGCACCCGAGCACAGGTATGCTAGCAATGCAAGCAGGACGACCACTCTCGAAGGCACTGTTCCCCTCATAGGGATGCTGAGAAAAGGACACAGACCAATTGTGGTAAACAAGCTCAAGTGTGCTGGTACTGCAGACAGGAAGGACACCACATAAGGAACTGTCCACGCAAAGGTGAACCTAGAACAAGAACACAGAAATAGACATACCCACCAAGGGACAAACCCAAGAAGACCCCTGAAAAGGAACCCAAATGCATCAGGGTGCTCGGAGATGCTCATATTGCACACAAACTAGGTAAGCCTAAGTTTATCTGGATTCGTAAGAACTAATGACTTGTGTTGCAGGATAGAGGGAGAAATTGGTCATGGTACATAATAGGGAACAAAGCATGTCTCGTCTCTCTTTATCAACACTTTGGAGGTTCAATCACCTTCAGAAGGAAGAGTAAGGGTAATGCTTTTAGTTTGGTAAAATAAGCATATTATACCTCGTGCATAGGGCGAAATCTGATTTTTATAGCATTATAAAAGTGTGCCAACATGGGAGGAATAAAGTTACCTCCACATCTAATTAATGCTTGTTGAGTGTATGAGTACAGGAAAGGTGCCTCTGAAGGGAAGATGAGAAAACCAAACTCTTCCCTTGTCCCCTGAGGAGGAACAATGTCTGCATTGTGACTTGGAGTATATGGACATGCTAGTCTGTTACTTCTCTCAAAGCTGTGATACCTAGGGTGAGTAAGTGTACTTCTCAATGGTGAAACAATTTGGAAAAATTATGCAGTGTGTATGTGAGGGGGAAGTAAGTAAGATTGTCATCTAAGCCGCAGAATGAGGTAAGTACTCCCTATAACCCAGTACTCATTCATATGAACTTGTATGATCCTATGCGTACAAGAAATCGTGGAGGTAATGGGAACGGTTTTTTAATCATAGATGATTATGGATGATACACATGTGCTTTATTTACATATCTGAAGATGGAGTGTTTGCAGAAAGTGTGGCCTGGATGAAAATTGCGGGAAGACAGATGAACATGCTCCTATGGAGTAAACGTACTGATCATGGAATGAAGAATGAAAACTCACAGTCCCTTACCATGTGCAGGTTGAAAGGCCAAATGTATCATATGTTAGAGGGCTCGTTAGATACTCAGCACACAACAAGGCGTACAAAGTTCACACATAAAAAAATAAAGCTGAAATAAATGGAGGAAGGCTGTCAGGTGACTCGTAATGAGGAAGTAGTGGCGGGAAGTGTGGTTCGAGACGATAGAATGGGCCCCTTTCGCACAAGAACATTACTGATTTGATTGAGGATGAGAATCAGCCAGCATACCAGCTTCCACAGACGGATCTAGGCAGATAAGATCCACCTTCACCTACCTCAAGGGAAACACAGAAGATTCTATCAATATTGCAAGTCAACTGGACAAGAACATGAGAGTCAGGAGTGGAAGAAGCCCTAAATGATCCCGAATGGATGAAAGGAATGCATGAAGAGCTTCCCCAACTCGAGAGGAAGAAGGGACAAGACATTGTTCCCTCTGAGGGAAGGGACGCACTCTCTAGTGGTTCAGGTACACATTAGTAATATTATTTTTGATCCCACTAACGATTCTCTGGTCAAGAAAGTCACAAAGATTATGGAGACTTAATTTGAAATAAGTATGGTCGGAGAGTTCAAGTTCTAACTAAGACTTCAAATTGCTTAAGAGGAGGATGGGATGAGAACTCTTCAACAGAACGACCTCCGAGAGGTGGTTACACAAATTCTTCATAAAGGCCTCAAGCGTCATGACCACCACATGTACCTAAACAAACCCTTGTGAAGGGATGAGAGTTTTCCGCAAGTAGATGAAACACCTCATCTGGGGATGACAGGCAGTAAAAAGGATTATGAGGTTCCTGAAGGGAACATACAACCAATGTATATGGTATCTAGGAGTGCTAATCCCTGACTGGTAGGGTACACTATGCTAACTACGCAGGGACTACGGTATTACATTTTATTACATTCATATTCTCTGTGATAACACTGGTGCTATTAATGTCTCTAAGAATCATGTGCAGAAGAAAAATATATATAGAGATAAAACATCACTTCATATGTGACTGCGTTGAGAAGGGAATGGTGAATGCAGAGTTCTATTCCCTAATACATTCACCATGGTACTCAGCAGGGAACCCATTGAGAAGCTACGCATGTGATTAGGTATGACTTCCCCTAAGTGAGAATGCATCCCTCATGAGGCCATCGATGACTAGTGAAAAATGATTGACATGTGTGTATTTGCATGAGTTTGTGGAGTTATTGAATCGGTTCATTTCAGTCACACCTTTAAATTCACTTGTGAACATGCTTTGTGTGTGTTAACTGATCGTGCGACTACTGTTCACTAACAAAAGGGTGGGAAAGCTTTCTTTCTAGCCCAAAAGAACATTCCTGATATTTTGATCCCTCATCACAAGCCTGAATGATGCAAGGTATCTATAGCCGTCCCTAGCCTGACTCATGTGGAACGCTCCTATGAGCCCTTTGTTACTTCTCATATACGAGAGACGATCCCCATGAGGTACTATCATTTGTGCTTTTATATTTTTTCTGCTTTTTGTGGGTGATGCATACTCTCATACCATTCGGGTAATACTACCGCATCACTCCACCCCCTCGAAAGACCACGGGAAATCACAAAGGAAATCTGTATCGTGGGGAAGGGGCGAGGGTTTACGAGTTTGGGTAACTATACATAGAAAGTAATTGATAACACATATATGTGTCGAGCATCTGCAAGAAATGATGACATTATGTATCGAGATAGCTACGTTACTTAAAGGACGGGCATTGCTACCTGATAAGTGATGGTACCCCGAGGCAACAAAAGTGCAATATCTCCGGCACTGCATCCTACTAAAGAAGCTCAAGAGAGCACATTAACCTGCCCACTATAGGAATACAACATATGGATCATGTTGACCCCACTGAGGATGAAGCAGGTACGCAACAAGTTAATAGATGCAGTGGGGTACTTCAGAAGGATCGATGAAAGCAACATGAGCGAAAGTGAAGTGTATTCATGGAGACGAGGACATATATATTAGATTCCTAGAAAAGAACTGATGATGGATCTGGTTGTGTCCACCAGGATGATGCACCTTGCAAGGGTGACAAGGTGGCTGACATTGAGAAGGAGATGATCCAATTCAGATATACATGCTCCGGATGGCTACTAAACCCTTAGTAAGAAAGGGTATGCTGCAGCGCAAGGAATTGGTGCCCACATTGTCATTCTAAAGTCTCTTACCCCTGCTGTAGACAGACTGAGTAATATTCCCGTGGTCAGCCCCTCTTTGACTTTCCAGCTCATCAATCCCTATTCCTTGAACGCTTTTCTTGGTTGCTTCTCATATCCTGTTGCTTGGTGTCCTTTAGTCAATCTTTTAATTAATGCATGCTCTGTTATGTTTTCCCTGTGTCTTTTGATGGTTTAATGAATGGACTGACTATATGCTCTGCGTATTTGTGCACTTACTTCACTTGTTGAACTTTTTGATGATGCTAAAAGGGGGAAGATAAGGACGTGCATTCTCTGAGGGGGAACAACACCCATGAACATGACTGCGCCTATCTGAGGGGAAACTGCAAGAGCACTGAGGTATGTATGGGGAGTTGTGACTCTGTTGCTATGAACTACATCCTAGACAAGGGTGAAATAGAGCAGCATGATGTGAGGGGGAACTGAACTTTCATGATGTAAGGGTGAACTAGATCTTAAATAAGGGTTACCTAACATCTACATTGAATACTCTTTAAACATGACATTGCTTGTTGAGAAACTGGTAAAGAGACTCTTTGCGTGTATGTGGTTCCACGTATTTATTGTCTCCTATGAAGAAGATGTTTGTCATCATCAAAAAGGGGGAAATTGTTGGAACATGCACCCCAATAAGTTTTGATGTGACAAACATCTTGCTAATGAACTACTTGAGTGTGAAGGATTAGGGACTGGTCCCATGAAGGGATCTGCACCGCACGGTTACCTTGAAGGTAACGGTGGCTTGGAATATAGCTGGAAGTCGAGAATATCGACGGAGATATTTTTGAGAGATCTTTTGCTCCAAAGATCTGGTGATCCGGGTGAATTAATCCGTAGGATATTCGCAAATATTGGATTGGATTCTTTGCTACAAGATAGGAAAGGATGGAAGATTTGCTAGAGATTTGGACCTACTAATTAGGGATTGAAGATCCGGTGGGAATCCAACCAGATCGGTATGGGACGATCTGATTGGAGAGTAGGTAAAGTATTTATGGGAATATCTTGAATACTTGATGATCTTGGCTCGAGTTGGCAATAAGATCAAAAATTTTCGATCACGGAAATCTGGGGGCTATCTATATGGAGTACGCAGTATAAAAGGGAGTTACGGCTGTCCATCATCTGTGTCGTTCACGTAGAGATCCTTGGCGTTGGAGTTTAGAGAAAAACAACAAAGAGAGATCGCTGATCAAGACTGAGTTGGAATCGGAAGATCCGACAGATACCTTGGTGGGAGCAGACGTGCGATCCGAGCCAGAAGATAAGTAATCTCTTGCGGTGTGGAAACGACGAAGAACTATCTCAAACTAAGGTGCGTCTGAGAGCATGGCGGTACACCACTGAGTGTGTTTGGGTGAGAGATCGAACTTCGTGTAACCAAATACATCAATAAAGAGATTACTTGAAAATCCTTCTAGCATCCCTAGAAGGTAGTGGTTTTTTTACAGATACTATCTTTGGTATCTGTGTTTCCACTATATATTATTGTGTCACTCTACATTTACTTTAAGTTAATATTCCGCTGGTTTACACTTACCTTTAAGGGATCAGTACCTTAAAAGGAAAGCTAACTAACGATCCAACAATTTCACTGCTACTGTTGATAAATCTTGTGGTTACTGACGTTGAAAAGAAAAAAATGAAATGCTTGAAAAAGTACATGTGATTCAGGTGACCTTTATTATAATTTGTTGCCTAGCGGTCCAAAATAGGGCGAAAACGATAACTAATGGTGTTAATACAAGAAAAATAAACATCCAATGAACATGAATTTGAGTAAAAACAAAGAGAGTTAAATTTCTACTAAGAAAATAAATATTTATTTTCTTCATGTATCAGTTTTCTAATCTCTCGGTCATAAATATGAATACACAACAACAAATGCAAACACTGATTTGAAGAAAACTCTATCACATGATGAAAAACACTCTCTTTAACTCATTTTGTCTATGGATCGTTTTCAAACTGAAGGCTGCATAATAATAGATATCAGATGTCATGTAGATAGTCCAATTGCACATTTTGTCAAATGAGTTACAAAATGAAATTAGACCAAAAATATATTACCTTTTGCTGGGCAATAATTGTGTTTGCTGGTCAAAAATAATAATGAGGCCGGCTGGCTTTCTAACATTTGTGTTGGAAAATTAAAGCAGACATTGCTGAGTGTTTTCTGGAGTCCCGTGACAGCCCGTAACGGCCCGTGACGTTCCTTAAGGTCCCGTGTCGCCAGCCTCATCATGGGAGTAAGCAAAGTCGTTCCAGGGAAGAGTTCTCGGATCGTCGCTAATGCCTTGTCCGTTGCTAAAGACCAGAAGTTTGTAGCTGAGGGATTCAAGCGGAGCCAATCAGGAGAAGCCACGTCATGGCGGGAATCCGCATTTGAAAGTTGGTTTTGTTCGTTGCTGATGGGCGGTCGAGATTAGAAGGAGTTGTGCTTCATCCGACGGTCGACGTTGAATCTGGGCAAGCGTATAAAGACGAAGAAGAACAGAGCTAGGGTTTCATTCTGCGCAACTCGTATTCTCTCTCGTTCGACCTCCAGGCGTGACCGTCTTGAAGAATTGATAGAGGGCTTTGACTCAGCGGCGTTTGGCGAGCAGTTCGGCGTTCAATCGAGTGAAGTTGTTTAGTTTTGCGTTGTAATCGGTCCATTTGCCGTACTGTTCATTTGTATCTTCTCCGGGTGATTTTCTGGTGCGATTCCGGCCACCCATAGTGCATACGGGGCTCCGACAGTGAGCCAACTGGACTACATCCTCACCTAGGGGGGAACCAGTATAAAATCCGATTGTTCCTCGTCTTTTCTTTAAGTTCTCAATCTTAGGGCTTAATTGAATTACAATTGAAGTTAGGGTTTATTGCTAGTAATCTGAAATCGATCCTAATAAGTTTATAGAATTACTACAGTGGTATCAGAGCTTGTATTGATTGCTAGCTTGTTTCTCTACTTTGTGATTCTTATTTTGTGCCTATTGATACTCTTGCATTCTGGTTTCTTGTTTGTAAGGTATCATGGGAACTGGGAGAATGGAGATAACGCCATTTGATGGCAAGACTGACTATCAAGTGTGGAGCATCAAGATGAAAGCTCTACTGGCTCATCACAAAGTAGCAGTTGCCTTGGAGAAGGATGTTGGACTATGGACTAAGGATGAAAAGAAGACGAAGAGGGACATTGAAGCTGATGCATATAATCTGATAATACTTAGCCTTAGTGACAGTATTATCAGGAAGGTATTTTCCCTCAAGACTCCTCTTGAAATATGGGATAAACTGAAAACCCTGTTTGAAAACCAAGTCACACCAAATCTGAGTTATTTAAAGGCTTCCTTATTTGCTTTTAAAATGGATTCAAACAAATCTATTGATGATAACTTGGATGAATTCTTGAAGATGACTTTGATGTTGACTGGTACTGCACATGCCTTAGATGATACTAGCATTGTTATGATCTTAATGAATTCAATTCCTGATGCTTATCAAGTAGTCAAGTATGCTTTTCAATATACTGGAACGGTCCCTTCTTATGATCAGTTTTGTACAACCTTAAGAACTAGGGAAATGGAACTTAAAGGTTCTAAGTCTAGGGTTGGCTCAGGCTTGTTTGTCAAAACTAAGTCTGGCCAGTTTAATTCATATAAGGGTAAGTCACATGCTAGTAATGGATCATCTGAAAACAAGCCTAAAACTGACCAGAAAAAGGATTTTAAAAATCAGGGACCTCCAAGAAAATGCTATCATTGTGGTAAAGTTGGCCATTTTAGAAGAAACTGTCATAAGTTCCTTGCTAAGAATAAAACACAGAACAATGAAACAAATCTTGCTGTTGTTAAGGACCAGAACATCAATTCCCCTGAAGTTCTCAATGTGACTGATAAGCCCATAAGTGACCAATGGGTTCTTGACTCAGGCTGCTCCTTCCACATGTGTCCTCATGAGTCATGGTTTCAAAACTACAAGTCTTGTAGTGGAGAGACTGTGTTCATGGGGAATGATCATGTGTGTAAGGTAAAGGGTCAAGGGTCAGTCACATTAGAGATGTCAAGTGGTAAGATGGTCACTCTTACCAATGTTAGACATGTTCCTGATCTGAGGAGAAATTTAATTTCTCTTGGTGTTTTGGATGATTTGGGATGTTCTTATACTGTGAAAAATGGTGCCATGAATGTGTTTAAATCAGATAAACGTGTTCTGTGTGGAAAGAAAAATGACAGCTTATATTACTTGGATGGTTGTTTCTCTGAAAAGGGTGTGCATGAGGCTAACATTTGTGATGCAGATAAAAAGTCCACAATAAGGTGGCACTTGAGGCTTGGGCATATGAGTCATAAAGGGTTAGTCATGTTGTTTAAGGCTGGTATGTTTGGTAAGGAGAAAATCAGTGAACTTGAATTTTGTGAACCTTGTGTACTAGCTAAACAATATAGACTGAAATTTACTGCTGGTGATGGACCATATTTATATGATTCATTAAGACAGTTAAACCCACCAAATTAGACGCTTTATCTTGACAACTTTTACTTGTTAGTTTCACTTTTGTTCTACAGGCTATTTCAAGGAGTAATGACGAAACGAGCTAAAATGGAGTTCTTAACGCTGAAAGTGGATTACAAGTCAAAACTGGCCATGCTCCGGCAATACTCCGATCAAGCCACAACTAAGTCCCAATGACGTATTCCAACAAAGATCAAGAACACAAGTGAAATGCCAAGTCTAAGTTCCTCATCTTTTGATATCAACTAAGAAGCAACCAAAGGGCAACCAAGAAGCAACCAAAGGGCAACCAAGAAGCAACCAAAGGGAAACCGGAGTTACATGCCAACCGATGGCTTTTGGGGAAAAGATCTCAATCCACTCAACTTCTCCTCCTCCTCACCACATGGGTGGCTAGCCATGGAGAAGAAGCCACATGTGGCCGGCAGCTTTGTGGCTTTTGCCACCTTGCCCGGTGGCTATTTGGCCCTCCACTTCCCTCTTGCCATGTGTTGCATCCTCCCCTCTCCCCCTTGCCTATAAATACCAAGCTTCTCCTCCTTAGTTCATCATCCCATTTTGTGTGCAAAAATCCATAGTCACTTGTTACTTATCTCTCTAGAGTTTGGGCACAATCCATGTAAACACACCACTTTGATATTAAAGCTCCAAGTTTGTTCTTGAGTTTACTCCTGTTGGTTCTTGAGTATTCTCCCCTTTACTTTCCTTGTCTTGATTTCCAAAAACCTTTACTTTCCTGTCTTTCAAAACCTTTACTTTACTAAGCACTTAGCTATGATATCCACCTCTATGGATATTCGTAGCTAAACCCTTCATTCGGTTGAAGGGGTGTGCTTGTATCATAAAATGTTTTAGACGCTTCTCTTAAGTGCCTCTTTGTGTTCAAAACTTGTTCTATGTGCCATATATTAGGTCAGAACACTATTGGTTGAGTGGATGCTCGAAAGAGCAAAGCTCTTCCATGGGTTCGTGAACCTTCGTGGTTAAGTGGAGGCTCGAAAGGGCACAGCTTAACTGTGGAGTTCAACCTCTTTAAAACACCATTTGGTTGATTGGAAATGATTGATCAAATGGATGCACATAAGCTAAGATACTTTGAAAGGAGGAATTAGCCCAAATAGAACAAGTGTTCTAAACGATGTGGCAAGTCATGTGCTAGAAATAGCCTTGATACATCTTTGAACACTTAGTATGATCATTAGAGGTCAATGATAAACAGATTTATGATACAAGGCCCCTTAAACCGAATCTTTTCCTTTAATTAAAACATCACCTGTCACTTTACTTTCAGTCCCATATCAACTTCTTACTTTCCGCAAGTCTTGTCCTTCAAGCATTTACTTTCAGTAAGTCTTGTCCTTCAAGCACTTTACTTTACGCACTTACTTTCCGCAAGTCTTGTCCTTCAAGCACTTTACTTTTCAGTATTTACTTTCAGTCCCGTATTTACTTTCTTTACTTTCAGTCATTTACTTTTCAGTACTAAAATCACAACCAACCCACTTACTTTTCAGTACTAAAATCACAACCAACCCCCAACTGCCTTATTTTCCATTTTCGAAAGAACAACTATCCACTAATTCCCTTGGGTTCGACCCCTACTTACCGCTTTACTACCCAATAGTAGAGTAACGAGTAGCGGACTTATAAATTTATTTTTTCATAGAGCCATCGCACATTAACGACGGTGTGGTGTGCTCCGTCAGCTGGTGATCATGCTAGTAAAAATGTTTTAGATTACCTACATGCTGATTTGTGGGGACCTGATGCTCAGTTAACATATGGAGGAAACAGATATTTTTTAAGCATTGTTGATGACTTTTCTAGAAGAGTTTGTACTTTCTTCCTTAAAACCAAAGATGAAGCTTTCCAGAAATTTAGGGAATGGAAATTGTTAGAGGAAAATCAATGTAGTTCTAATGTGAAAACTCTTGGAACTGATAATGGTTCAGAGTTTTGTAATGCTGAGTTTGACAATTTCTGTAAAGAAAATGGTATACTTAGGCATAAAACAGTTAGATTAACTCCTCAACAAAATGGTGTTGCTGAAAGAATGAATAGAACTCTTCTTGAAAAAGTGAGATGCTTATTGTTTATATCTGATTACCTAAGTCTTTTTGGGGAGAAGCTTTGTATACTGCTTGCTATTTGATTAACAGGAGTACTAATAGAGATTTGGAGTTTAAATGCCCCATGGAGTTATGGAGTGGTAAGCCTCCAGATCTGTCAGAATTAAGGGTGTTTGGTTGTGCTGCTTATGCACACAATAAGGAGGGTAAGTTGGATCCTAGAGCTATTAAGTGTGTGTTCTTAGGATACCAGAAACAGTTGGGAACAAAAGGGTATAGATTGTGGGATAGAAGTGCTAGAGGGGTGAAGATCTTGGTTAGTAGAGATGTGACCTTTGATGAGGATAGTTTCTCTTGTAAGGAGAAACCTGAGAATAACCTTAAGAATTCCCCTGATGTAGCAGCTTCCCCTGTTCTCTTATATTTGACCCCAACTCCCTTAGATCCTTCTGATATAGAGCAAGTAGTGGACCAAGCTACTGAAAATCCTCTTGAAGAACCATGCAAAGAACCAGAAGGTGAACAAGGTAATAGAGATGACCACAATCAGGTGGAGGAGCATCATAATGAGAACCAGCAGAATCTGGAAGAATATCAGTTAGCTAGGGATAGAACTAGGAGGGAGGTTAGAAGACCTGTGAGATACGCTGCCTATGCTGATCTAGTTCTATCTGCTTTAGTTGCTGCTCAAGACTTGAAGGAAGAATCTGAACCTCAAACATATTTGGAGGCAATGACTTCAAGAAGAAAAGAAAAGTGGCAGACTGCTATGGATGATGAGATAAATTCCCTAAAGGTAAATAAAACTTTGGAGTTGATTCCTTTACCTAAATCTCAAAAGATTGTTGAGTGCAGGTGGATCTTCACATTAAAAGAGGGACTAACAAAGGAGGAACCTCTAAGGTATAAAGCCAGACTTGTGGCTAAGGAATACACACAGGGAAGGTATTGATTTTACTGAAATCTTTTCACCTGTAGTTAAGTTTAAAACTATTAGACTTATGCTATCTTTGGCTGCATGCTTGAACCTTGAAATAGAGTAGCTAGATGTAAAAACTACTTTTTTACATGGTGATTTGGATGAAAAGATTTATATGAGACAACCTGAAGGTTATGTGGATAAAAAATACCGTGAACATGTGTGTTTCCTTAAGAGGTCTTTGTATGGTCTGAAACAAAGTCCTAGACTTTGGTATCAGAAGTTTGACAAGTTTGTTTTGAGTCTTGGCTTTAAGAGAAGTGAGTATGACACTTGTTTCTATTTTGCATCTGTTGATGGTCTACCTATATATCTGCTGCTATATGTTGATGATATGCTATTGATCTGTAAATCCATGGATAAGATTAAGTCATTGAAAAAGGATTCTGCTTTTGACATGAAGGACCTTAGGCATGCTAAAAGAATTTTGGGTATGATAATTGAAAGGGATAGAAACAATTTTTCTCTTAAATTACACCAAAAGCCTTACTTAGAGAAATTAGTATCTAGGTTCGGTGACTTGAATTGTAAAACTGTTTCATTACCTTTTCCTGCACATTTTGATTTAAATACATCACAATGCCCTGTTACACAATCTGAGAAGGTTAAGATGGAAAAGTTTCCTTATGCTAATGCCATTGGGTCCATAATGTATGCCATGATTAGTACTAGGCCTGATTTGTCCTATGTTATCGCAGTCTTAAGTAGATACATGAGTAATCCGAGATATGAGCATTTGCTTGCTGTGAAATGGTTGATTGCATATATAGCTAGCACTTTGGATATTGGACTGTCATATTCTAAGAGATGTAATGAGCTTGACTTGATTGGATTTGTAGATGCTGATTTTGCTAGAGATAAGGATAGTAGGAAATCTACTACTGCTTATTATTTTACATTTGCAAAGAATTGCGTTTCATGGAAATCTGGTCTACAATCCATTGTTACTTTGTCAACAACTAAGTCTGAATATATGGCTATCCGTGATGCTTTCAAAGAAGGAATTTGGTTACAAAGTTTGGTTAGAGAGGCTGAATTAACTAATAGTGTTGTGACAATATTTTCAGACAGCCAGTCTGCCATTTACATGTGTAAGAATCCTGTTTTTCATGATAGAACTAAGCACATAGATGTAAGATACCATTTTATTCGTGATAAAGTATGTGAAGGTGCTGTGAAGTTGCTGAAAATTGAAACTGAATCTAACCCATCTGATATGGGGACTAAGCCTGTGACAGTTAGCAAGTTCAAGCTGTGCGTGGACCTGCTACATAGATCTTGAGTTCTGTGGTTGCAGGTGTGGCAATGATCGGCCGAGTAGTCTTGTATGCATTTATGGGGTTGGGTTGGTTGGGAGTGAAGGCCTAAAGCAGCTGGAGATGTCTGCTTTAGGTGGAGGATTGTTGGAAAATTAAAGCAGACATTGCTGAGTGTTTTCTGGAGTCCCGTGACGGCCCGTGACCGCCCGTGACGTTCCTTAAGGTCCCGTGTCGTCACGGGCTGTCACGGGAGTAAGCAAAGTCGTTCCAGGCAAGAGTTCTCGGATCGTCACTAATGCATTATCCGTTGCTGAAGACCAGAAGTTCGTAGCTGAGGGATTCAAGCGGAGCCAATCAGGAGAAGCCACGTCATGGCGGGAATCCGCATTTGAAAGTTGGTTTTGTTCGTTGCTGATGAGCGGTCGAGATTAGAAGGAGATGTGCTTCATCCGACGGTCGACGTTGAATCTGGGCAAGCGTATAAAGACGAAGAAGAACAGAGCTAGGGTTTCATTCTGTGCAACTCGTATTCTCTCTCGTTCGACCTCCAAGCGTGACCGTCTTGAAGAATTGATAGAGGGCTTTGACTCAGCGGCGTCCGACGAGCAGTTCGGCGTTCAATCGAGTGAAGTTGTTTAGTTTTGCGTTGTAATCGGTCCATTTGCCGTACTGTTCATCTATATCTTCTCCGGGTGATTTTCTGGTGCGATTCCGGCCACCCATAGTGCATACGGGGCTCCTACAGTGAGCCAACTGGACTACCTCCTCACCTAGGGGGAACCAGTATAAAATCCGATTGTTCCTCGTCTTTTCTTTAAGTTCTCAATCTTAGGACTTAATTGAATTGCAATTGAACTTAGGGTTTATTACTAGTAATCTGAAATCGATCCTAATAAGGTTACAGAATTACGACAATTTGGAAACACAACTTCTGCAACAGTGGCTAATATTCTAGCATATGAATTTTGACCTCGGCCATTGCTCCATCTTTTAGGGAATTGTATAACAATTTTTTCCATATAGTCTGGCATGACTTTAGTACACATATTAAACCATGATCAGCTCTTGAGTCTTGACTTAACAAAGACTACCGTTGTTTACTGTTCAAATATTTCTTGGAAAACTTTTCAAATCCTTCTGCATCTCCCAGCAAAACTGCAAACAAGAAATTGTTACTTTGCCTTAATTAGGGTCACAGGAAATCAGTTCATATCTGAAAACTCTGCCAGAACTTAATAAAAATAATACTGACAGCTGGAGTACGTTGAGGGGAAACATGCATGTTAGGACTGGCCGATATAATTAAATAAGTAAATTTTGATTAATGTAAGACTTACAGTAATTCTTATTTATAAGTAAAAGTCATCAGCAGCATGTGCTGACTGCAGAGATGGTTAAACAACATTTTTGTCCTTTTGTCTGGCTATGCACTATGGGTTTGCAAGAAGTTGTGTAATGACAAATTAATTTACACAATATCTCTTTTTATAAGCTTCGTCTCTTATGCCTCAACAAACCATCACGTGACAGTTTTTAAGGACTAGAGTGGACTAAAGGCTCCCCTGCCCCCATTGTTTTTCCAAGTCTGAAAATTTTAACGTCCCTCTGATATATCTTTTTTTCTGTAAGAGATTTTGATCAACCATGGCTAGTGGGGAGTTTTCTGAGCCCAGAAACAAGTTCACACATCAAGTATTTTTGAGCTTCAGAGGAGAGGATGTCCGTAATGGATTTGTAAGTCACTTGTTTAATGGCTTGCGACGAGAAGGCTTCAGAGTGTTCATGGACAATGATGGACTGGAGCACGGCCGGGACATCCAGATAAAGCTACTAGAAGCAATTGAACGGTCTAAAGTATCCATTGTGACCTTATCAGCTCGGTATGCCGACTCTCGATGGTGTCTAGATGAGCTAGCGAAAATCATGGAGCTTAATAATGTTTCTCCAGATCGCTTTGTTCTGCCTGTATTTTTTGACATGGAGCCAACTGATGTTCGACATCAGACTGGACTCTACAGAACGTATTTTGAGGCGCATGTGAAGAGGTTTGAGGGTGAGATGGGCAGAGTGGACAACTGGAGATGGGCACTGAAGGAAGTTGCCGCTCTCAAAGGACCCTCTTTGAAAGATGCCAACAGGTGAATATATGTACCTCAATTCTTCTTCGTGCATTTCCCCTAGTTTGTTGTTTTTTTTTATCTTTTTCATAAACAGAAATGAAGCGCAGCTCATTCAGAACATCATCAAGGAGGTGAGGAAGATGTTGCCTATCCAGACGTTAGTTCTTCCTCCTAACATCATTGGGGTGGATTCAGTTGTTCGGGACATTTGTGACTGGATACAAGATGGATCTCAAGATGTGGGAGTGGGGATGATCCATGGACAAGGTGGCATTGGGAAGACAACTATTGCACAGATAGCTTTCAACGCCAACTTCAATGACTTTGACAGCTCTAGCTTTCTTGAAGACATCACAAGAGTTTCAAAACAAGACAATGGCCTGATTCGTCTTCAGAGAAAATTAATATCAGACACTTCAGGGTATAAAGTTCGTGAAATATATAGCGCTTCTGAATGTATGGCAAAAATCAGAGATGTTATTGGTCCCAAGAGGATTTTACTAGTTCTGGATGATGTTGAAGAAATGGAACATCTAGGTGGACTGTTTGATCATCCTGAGTGGTTCTGTCCAGGTAGCAAGATTATCATAACAACTAGGAACCGACAACTGCAGAAGATCCGTTTGTTCCAACGCGAATTCAAGGTCAACAAATTAAATGAAGAGGAGTCAATTAAGTTGTTCAGCCTGCTTGTGTTTGATCAGACTCTTCCTTTGAAAGAATTCGAGGAAGTGTCATACAAATTCGCAAAGTACAGTGGAGGGCTTCCTTTCGCACTACAAATTCTGGGACCTCTGTTGCGCGGTGAAGAAGATATAGAAATATGGGAAGATAAATTACAGACTTTGGAAAAATACCCTAATCAAAGGATTCAGGTAGTTCTTAAACTGAGCTTCGATTCCCTTGAAAATGAGGATGAAAGAAACTTGTTTCTTCACATAGCTGTCTTTTTTGTTGGAAGAGGTAAAGAATATGCATTCAAGATCCTGAAAGTTTGTGGAGTGTACACAAAGGCTGGATTTCAGAATCTGGCCAATAGGTGTCTGGTAAGTTTCAGTGGTAAAAAGCTGATGATGCATCCGCTAATTCAAGAAATGGGAAGAGAAATTGTGCGTCAAGAATCAATTACTGAGCCAGGTCTCCGTAGCAGATTATGGGATCATAAGGAAACACTCTATATGCTGCAAAAAAATAAGGTAAATGCCTATGTCTGACATTCAAACATCTTGTTCATTGTTCAATCTTGTACTCAGACTGTCATGTTTTCTGATAGGGGACAACGTCAGTGAAGGGATTGATGCTTGCTTTTCCAGCACCCAAAAGTGTTACATTTAAGGTAAATCACATTCAACCTGTTTCAAGTGGCATTGGTTTGGCCAGCATTCTCTCACCGACTCCTTTACGACGCGTTGCCTCAAACTTGGAGTCAATACAAACTGATGCGTTTGCAAAGCTTGAAAACTTAAATTTGCTGGAGTTAAGCTATGTACAGCTCAAGGGAGGCTATGTAGATTTTCCAAAGGAAATAAAATGGTTACGGTGGAGAGGCTGTCCTTTGGAATCCATACCTGAGGATTTGGAACTGCATGAGATGGCCGTACTTGACATGCAGAATAGTCAATTAATAAAAGCCTGGGAGGATAACAAGGTACTAAAGAGGAATATATTTTCAATCCATACCTAAGGTGTTAGTAGGGCATGCTAACATTTTTTTCCCATGCAGTTCCTTGGGGCATTGAGAGTCTTGAATCTCAGTTATTCTCTCTGCTTAAGGAGTACTCCTGACTTGTCAAATGCTAATGGGCTTGAGTGGATTGTTCTTGAAGGCTGCTTAAATTTGGTAAAGATACATGATTCCATTGGAAGCTTGAGAAATCTTTATTACTTAAACTTAAAAGGTTGCAAGAATCTTAGGAGGCTTCCTAACACCATAGACAAGCTTGATTCTATTAAGAAGGTGAATCTTTCTGGCTGCTGTCTCCTTTTTACCCCTCCTAATATCATGGAATCTTCCATCATCCTTGCTGGCAACATGAATCAGAAAGTATCACGGCTCCCAATTGAGATAATTTCTCCGTTCTCTTCGATCAATTTGTTCACCTCCATCGTGAAGTTGAACTTGAGTAATTGTGGCATATCACTTGATGATGTTTTTGATAGCTTAAGCGGCTTATCTTCACTGGAAAAATTGGATCTTAGTAATAACCCAATTAGAAGAATAAGAAAAGATCTGAGGACCTTAGCTCGGCTCCAGAAACTGATGTTACACAATTGCAAGTATCTTCGATCGATATCACAATTGCCAGGGCGGTTACATTTATTTGCACCTGGTTGCCTTTCACTGGAAAGAATTGAATATCAGAAAAATCCATTTCTGGAAGGTGGATATGTAACTGCATATAACTGCCCAAAGCTAACTGCGATTGAAAATGTGCTAATGCTAGAACCCATATCAAAATTGGATGCAGACAAGGCCAAATATATGGGCTACTCTAAGTTGGAGTCTTTTCAAGGCAGCACCGTACTTCCCAGTGGAGGTGTCGATTATGGACTCTTCAAGGTTTGTCTTCCCGTCTTTCTTTGAATATGAATGCTTAACTGAAGAAGGCCGCATGATGATATTTTGTATTCCCTGCAGGGACTGTACTCCACTGGGACATATAGCATTTTCCTTGTTGGAGATCACCTATTAGAAGATTGGTTCACCGTAACAAATCTCGGATCAGAAATACTATATACTGTCCCTCGCCTTCCTGATCATCCGATTCGAGCATTCAATGTGTGCTGCGTGTTTGAATGTGGCAGTTTTGGTATCAGGGGACATCTCCAGATTAAAAACTTGACCACCATGAGCAAATGGTTATATTATCCAGCAGTTTTTCCATTAGATGCTGATATGCTTATTGAAGGAACAGTAGTTACCTGGTTAACTCACTGGAGTGTGATGCTACACAGAGATGTAAGAGCTGGCGATGAGCTGGAGGTTTCATTTAAATCGGGTGAAGATATTGTTACAATAAAATGTGGGATTAACATTGTCTATGAGGTCGACGAAGAAGACACTTATTTTGAGACGAGTAACCCATACCCAATCATGTCGGATAATTGCCTCGCCTCAGTATATCATGACATTTTTCGTACTGTTGATCTTTCCGAGTTTGAGAGAAAGGATAAGCCAGGAAAATACATTCTTGGTGTGGGTTCTGGGTTAATTTTGTAAATTAACCAATTATGTGGGATTATGTAGTGTAAATTAACCATTTTACATATGAAATAAAATGAATGTGTGTGCTATCATGTAAATAAACCTAACTTAAGTGATGTAGTTGTGATTTATAATGGCTTATGGGTATAATGTCATGAGAGTTATTGTATAGATACCATCTGGTAATTATCTTTCTATGAGAGGCGGAAATGTAATTATGATAATATTGGTTGCCCTAGCACACCACTATTTATATGGGTTATGATCGGACTGGAAGACCTAATTCGGTGTACTCACACTACAAATTTTTTATTTTCAACCGGCCACATTTTCCGGCCATAATCCGGCCAAACAATCCTTCCCCGAATTTAATATGCACTGAAGCAGCGAGAAAACGGCAATTAAAATAATATGCGTCTAAATTCGGGGAGAAAATTTCCGGCGACAAGTATAGCAACTGAGTTTTGTCGTACTATGGCCAGATACATTCCGGCAAAAGTCCCAGTATCATGACAGTGTATTTAAGTTCAAACATGACAGTGTCATGAACGAGCAAAAGAATTAGTAAAATTGTTTCTCTCTCGTCCCAGTATCTTTTCATCTAAAGCCTTTCCTCTATTTTCCCAACTCAAATTCTCCTTATCCTTAGTTTGAAACATTCACATAATTTAATATGAAATTTATTAGTTAAATTCTGATAAATACAGTATGCAAAATTGTCTCATCCTAAAAAATAAGTGTCGGATTTTTCCCCGGATTTACACCGTATGTACATCAAATTCAGGTCTGCCAAAATTTCCCCGTATTCTCCCCCAACTAATTTAAATATTATTTTATATCCTCGGTGTTGTCCCGATTTCGCTTCGGATTTTTCAGAGTACAAAATAGATCTGGAGTTTCACTTATCTATCAAAAAAACAAAAGATCTGAAATTTCACTTATCTCCGAAAGTCGATCCACATCCTCCCGCCTCTACCTTCTGCGACGTCTGTCCACTCTATTGCCCTTCCATCATATATCAGGTGAGCTACGTTTCCGTCACACGATCTGCATACCTATTGCATGTACAACCAGTTGGTTTCGATCAGGTGAGCTAGGTTTCGGTCCGCTCTATTGCCCTTCCATCATTATTTGTGTATACTTTTGTCTGCTCCGGTTATATAAGTATGTCTCGTTGATGGAAAATTGAAATGTTTTATATTTTCCACCAAAAAATTCACATTTGTAGAGATGTGAATATATGATTTTCGTTTGTTTCTTCCATGTCCATCATGCGGATCCCAGAGGTAGAGGATCTGAGTCGTGTCGGTGGGAGAAATAAGTGACATGTTGGGACTATTACTAACATTGTTTTTCATTTTTTTATACAGGGAATATGAAAACCCCAAGTCGCAATACTTCCAACCAGCCATGCTCAGCAGGAGAAAGTTCTAAAAACTCAAGGGGCAAAGGGAGCGTCCGCGGTACAAGTCGAGGAGGTGCTCGCAATGTGACGCGGATGCCAATACCAAGGACATCAAATTTGTCAACGATTCGACCTCCAAGGCAGTCAAGAGCCAACCTCTATTTGTTGAACAGTACTTTCGCAAACCAAATTGCGTACAGAGGAGATGAACTCGCGCATAGAGGAGACGAACAGTACTTTGGCAAACCAAATGCCAAAACAACTCGGGTAGACCCTCCAATCAGGACCAGATTTCGCAGCCTAATCGCCCTAATTAATGAACTTTATTGTACGAATTTTAGATTGGCGTTAAATGTTGTGGTTCAATTTGGATATATATTTTTATGTGTACAATTTATACCTAAATTTTTTGATTTGCGTATAATCACGGAATAAAGTATTTACTGTACCGAAACTCGTTCTTATCTTCAATCCAAAAAAGAAAAAGAAAAAGAAACTCGTTCTTATCGGAATTGCCCCGGTATTTCGACTGCAAAGAAAGGCCCCGTAGCACTGACGGATCGCCGACGTTGACCAGCATAACGAAAAGTCACCGGATTCGCCCCGACTACACTATCACCGGATACATGTACACGGTAAATCCCCTTTGTTTCCCCGAATTATAAACTACTCAATTGGGACGGATCTCCGTCGGATTTTAACCGACATTATGTCGCCGGATTTACGCCTAACTAACGGCGAATTATATATGTAATTCCTAAGGATGAAAAGTCCCCGTTATATTGCCTGATTGTTTCCGTATTACTTCGTCGAAATTTCCCCGTTGTTGTTATTCGGGGGACCTTTTGTCGGGGAAGAATTTATTGCCGGATGTTAGCCGACTTTTCCACAATTTCCAGGGCCTTTCCGGTGACTTGCCGTGGATTTATTATGGCCGGATTTTAGGCAAAAATTTGTACTAGATCATGTGCACATCCGTTTCAGAAGTTACGCTTCCGCATATTTAAGATTCTAACGGTACGTTCTCTTTAATTTGATTTGAGTTTACGATCCTGGATGAATTACTGTTGTCTCAATAATTTATTTCTAAAAAGTGATATCTGTCGCTACTTAATATTGGATTATTGAGAATACTAATCAATTGCGTTAAATTTCTGCATGTACCGGAAACGTTGTTCACCGAAAATGCAATTCTGGTCAACGATGGTTTCGGTTCCTTATTTGCGTTGACAATGAGTGTGAGTAACGTATGAGGCGGCTGCCGATTCTGGCATTCAAAGCGGAAACCCTAATACGGGTGTGGGTCAAAAGAAAAATGTTATGGCCCACCTCAATAGGACTGTTCGGGCCCAATAGTCGAGTTAACGAATTAATATATCTGATTTTAGCTGGGATGATACCAGATGCGTCTTCATCACTGTGGCGCAATCGGACGCACAACAATTAATCAGGAGCGACATCATCGGTCGCAGTGGGCGTATTCGGCAGGCCTCTTCGTTGGATTTCGAACGTGATTTTTTTTACGCTGGGTTTGATGCCTTCTTGGCGGTTTGAGCTGCTGATTTTGTTTTGATCGGCTGAGGTATCAGCTGCTTCATGTGGAAAGATTCAAACCCGACTTGTTTCGATATTTGAACTTCGGCTTCAGTTGGTTGATTTGAGCTGCAGTCATAGAGGGATGGAAAACGTAGGAATAAGGGATCAGCTGATAGATGCTGTGTTGGTTTCGATTGTGCAGCTGTCGCGGTTGAGACTTGAGCCGATGGTGGCAAATATTACAAAGGCTTCTCAGTTCCAATGTTGCTGGAATGTAGTTGCTGGGTCGTCTTTATCTTTACTTTGCAGCAACAAGTTGTAAAGGGTCTTCAACGGTAGTGAGAGTATCGTCGCTTTGTAGCTTTCTTCTTCTTGTGTGATGATGAATAATACTTGGATAGCAATTTGAACCACGTAATCGTTGTCCGAATTCAATATTTCCACCCTATTCTATGCCTTGGGTTGCAGGAAATTTGAATATGAGATACAATCCAAATTGTTGAAAACACTTTGTTTCTAGGCAAAGATAACAAAGCACAACTTAGGGTTTGGGTGTGTTGTAAATCAAGAGAAAGGATTTGATGTTTCTAGCAATTGCACAGCACAATTTCGTCTATTATGATTGAGAAAACGATCCCAATTTATAGAGAAACAATCGGGTATGAACAGTAGATGCGACTGTAGACTGAATAGGCACATCTGTTGCATTCATGCGTTCGCATGGTCCATGGCATGCGTTCGCATGCCAGTGAAACGTTGCATCTTTTTGCCCTGTTTTGTTGCCTTGTGCGTTCGCATGAATCACTTCATGCGATCGCATAAACTCGACCAGTCGCATAGAAATCTCGTGCGTTCGCATGAGAGGTCGCATGACCCAGACCCGACGCATGAGAATCTCATGCGTTCGCATGAGAGGTCGCATGATTCTCATGCGTTCCCATGACTCTCTTCCTGAGCTCGCATGGACCTAAAAAACCGAAAATCAGTAACAATCCTCTCCCATTTTTTGGTTTTCTTTTGATTCACAAAATACCTTGTTTTAAGCTAAACACGCATAAGCGGAAATGTTACTACGGATTGAATTTCCGCATAGTGTAATCACGCATACAATATACCCGAAATGAAACGGTGTCACTAAGGATTGAACCAATCAATTCATTTGGGTACTTGACGGCGACACACGCATGTGTTACTTCACAAACCGTTAAGTTTACTTGACAACAAATATACCACCCTTTGACAACACATAGTTATCGGCTTCATACACTTGCCGATAACCTTGTTTATTTAAAACAGTACCCCACACAATATTTTTCCTAATATTAGGTACAAACAGGACATTACACAAAACAACAGTTTTTCCATTTGAGAACTCTAGTTCTACACGGCCTAGTCCAAGGATTGGGGCAGTTGACTCGTCTCCCATGTGAAGAACTCTTCCTTCACTTGTAGCGGCAAATGACTTGAATAATACTTTGTCTCTACACACATGTGCCGTAGCACCGGAGTCAACCCACCATGAAGTCTCATCATCCTTCATTGCAAAGATTTCAGAAAAGTTAGAAACAAATCTAAATTAGATTGTGTATGTACATTAGTTTCCAAATCTGAAACTAACAAATTCTGACCTTGAGATTTCTGCTCTTGGTTTTTATTACCAAAAGCCTGGTCTTGAGCCTTCTCGCTCTTCCCCTTTCCTACGCGGCAGTCACGCTTAAAGTGCCCCGCTTTCCCGCAAGTCCAGCACATATTTTCTTTAGATGGATGCTTCTTTTTGTTAGGACCTTTGCTAACATACTCATTAGGCCTCTTCTTGCCTTTGTTCTTGTTCATCTTTTGAGAGCTTGTCTCCAATACATTTACCTTGGGCAAGGTTGTATCCACTTCCATCGTGTCATTTTCACGCACACGAAGTTCCTCTTCCATTCGCAATTCCTTTGCGAGTTCCACAAGAGAAATATCTTCCTTCTTGTGCTTCAAAGTACGGTGGAAGTCTTTCTTTGCCGGTGGTAATTTGTCAATGATACTTGACACCGAGATGACTTCATCCATCTTCAAATTTCTTTGAGCATATTGCCCCAAGATACGTTGTATCTTATGGAATTGTTCCATTACAGGACGAGAGTCCACCATCTTGTAGTTATTGAAATTACTAACAAGAAATTTCACGTTCGAGGCGTCTTCAACCATATATTTGGCTTCAAGAGTGTCCCAAAACTCTTTTGCAGACTCTACGTTTTGATATAAATCGAAAAGAGGATCGGACATACCGTTGAGGATATGTTCCTCTTGCGATGTAGTCGTCGTTCTCCCATTTGTTTCGTTCACGGAATGCTCCCACTGGTGCGTTGTCTCCAACTTCCGGGCATGATGTGGACAGCACGTATACCACTTTCAGATTCGCCAACAGGAAGTGCATCTTCCTCCTCCAACGCCAGAAATCTGTTCCTTCAAACTTGTCCAATTTCTGGAATTGGTGCATCATGTCTCTCACGCTCGCCATTGAAGTGCTGAATGATATTGAATTCGTTTGTAGTTGCTGGGTCGTCTTTATCTTTACTTCGCAGCAACAAGTTGTAAAGGGTCTTCAACGGTAGTGAGAGTATCGTCGCTTTGTAGCTTTCTTCTTCTTGTGTGATGATGAATAATACTTTGATAGCAATTTGAACCACGTAATCGCTGTCCGAATTCAATATTTCCACCCTATTCTATGCCTTGGGTTGCAGGAAATTTGAATATGAGATACAATCCAAATTGTTGAAAACACTTTGTTTCTAGGCAAAGATAACAAAGTACAACTTAGGGTTTGGGTGTGTTGTAAATCAAGAGAAAGGATTTGATGTTTCTAGCCATTGCACAACACAATTTCATCTATTATGATTGAGAAAATGATCTCAATTTATAGAGAAACAATCGGGTATGAACAGTAGATGCGACTGTAGACTGAACAGGCACATCTGTTGCATTCATGCGTTCGCATGGTCTTGCATGCCAGTGAAACGTTGCATCTTTTTGCCCTGTTTTGTTGCCTTGTGCGTTCGCATGAATCACTTCATGCGATCGCATAAACTCGACCAGTCGCATAGAAATCTCATGCGTTCGCATGACTCAGACCCGACGCATGAGAATCTCATGCGTTCGCATGAGAATCTCATGCGTTCGCATGAGAGGTCGCATGATTCTCATGCGTTCGCATGACTCTCTTCCTGAGCTCGCATGGACCTAAAACCCCGAAAATCACTAACATGGAATTCTACCGATTATGCGTGTTTATGGTGATCATTCAAGTGCGACCGTGAACAATGGGAAGAAGTTCTGTTGCAACTTTTGGTTGGTGTTCAAACCAGCTATGTGGTTGTTCTTGTTGGTTAAAGTTGTTACATAATTTCTGGATGTGTTGCTACACGTTTGCTGTAATGTTTTCCTTAAACAACTTATGACAGCAACTAGATGAATCACATGGTCCAGCTGGTTTTGAGCATTGTGGACCTACTGGAATCCATGGGATGTGGCTGGCTGGCTGCTGTTTATCCACGGCGTATTCAAGCCCTAATTTTTTAGGAGAGATGGATCCTCAGTTTAAATTATTTGAGTGAATCGAATCAATTTGAGTTTCGACTCATTGAGATAAACCAATTTGGCTTGAGACAGTGACCAGCGTTTGACTATGTTGGGAGAATGAGAACCCCAAGCTGCTACTGTAAGTGTAAGATCAAAATTTTGTTTGGTTTGGGTTCGATGCATTATTATGGTTCGAATTGAACGCAGGTGCGTTTTCAGTTAAATTTTTGATTTACCAGAATTTATTATTTGTGAATCATATTGTGGCCTCAATTAAGTATAATTGAGATTATTGAATTTAGTGTGATTAAGATGTGAATCGCTTTTGGTGAAATTTCAGTTTAATTGATTGATTCAGTGCGGTTAATTCCGATTTGGTCAATCAATTAATTTTTATATTGAACCGTTATGTGTGGATTGATTTAATGCGGTATATACCGGTTGAGTGAATCAATCGATTTGGATATTGAACCATTATGAATTTGGGTTGATTTTAAATGGTTTATTCCGGTTCGATAAATCAATCAAAAGTAAGTACTGGATTGATACGGTTTAAATGTCTCAGTTTAAACTGATTCGATTTACTCCGGTTTGATTTGATCCTATTCAAAATTTGATGGATCAGTTCAGTATAAATTTTGGTCCAAATAGATTGGTTTAATATGGTTTTCTTTTATCGTCTCGAGAAATCAATCTAGCCTGACATGGATTCTGGTTCAATGAGATTGGTTTACTACGATTTTATATCGTCTTATGAAACCAATCTTGTCTGATATTTAATATCGATTAAATGAGATTGGGTTAACTCGGTTTTATACCGACTTTCGAAACTAATCTAGAGTGATATTGAATTTCAGCTCAATGAAGTTGGTTTAACTCAATTTTATATCAACTTGAGAAACCAATCTAGTTTGGTATAAATTTTGGTTCAATGGATTGGTTTAATTCGATTTTGCATCGACTTGAGAAACCAATCTTATATGATATGGAATTTCAGTTCAGTATATTGATTAAATTCGGTGAATCTTCGGCCAACTGTGATTGAATTTATGATACTGGTCAACTTTTGTTAAAATTTGACTTCGATCAATTTGAGTCTTGGTTACGCCTTTGACATCAGTTAACTTATGTTCAACTTTCGTTGATATTTGACTTTAGTCAACTTGTGGTCAACTTTAGTTGAAATATGACTTTATCAGCTTGAGTCAACTTTAGTTGAATTTTTGACATTCGGTCAACTTTAGTTGAAACCTGACTTCGGTCCATTTGTGGTCACCTTAGTTGAGATTTGACTTGGGTCAACTTTTGTCAACTTTGGTTGAATTTTTAATTCGTTCAACTTTTGGTGAACTATGGCTCGGATGAGAAATTGTATATTGATGCAATTTCAGTTTGATCTAATTTAGATCGGTCAAATTTTGGTTCAATTGAACATCGGATCAATTGAATTTTTTTGACAAATTGTATGTTGGTTTAATTTGGTTTTCTACCAATTAATTGAAGTTGGTCTGATTGTTTTGTTCAGGCGTCCGGTTCAATTGTTTATGGTTCAATTTTGCTGGCTAAGATTGCCCTCTTGTTTGGAACCATAATTGAGAGTAACTGAACAGGGTGTCGTCGTACCTGTGCAAAAACAATTTATATTTTTCCTCGCTCTTGGCTGTGGGTGAGTACAGTGGTGAGTAAGGATGTTGTGGATGGTATGGCAGTGGTGGATACTGTGGGTATGGCGGTTGTGGGTATTGTGGATACTGTGGTGGTGGATACTGTGGTGGTGGATACTGCTGATATGGTGGTGGATACTGAGGGTACTGAGGGTACTGTGGTTGGGGTTGATTATGAGGTTGGATTGGTTGTTGTTGTTGTTGTTGAAACTGCACCGGGATAGCCCCCCGAATCTCTCCATTCTGGACCATCGGTCCCTGATGTTGTATTCCTGGAACATTCTGTTCGACTTCTTCATCATTGTGGCTGTTGCCACCAACTCTACTTCCTGCATGAGACATGGCGCAAGAAATAGCAAGCACCGAGTAGCAAACACCGTAATAGCAAAGACAGACTAGCAACAAAGGGTTCCCAGGAGATTGGAGGGGTCACAGCGGTCCCACTTAAAACCCAAAATCCTTAGACTCGTAAGTCTTGGTGACAGAACCCTCTGAGAGCTAGAAATTGGAAATCGAATAGAATGGAAATCGGAAATCGAACAGTTGAAATTTGAATAACACCGAAATAGGCAAATTTCGAAATAAGCAAAGAGAAAATAAACGAAAAATTAAAGAAAGAACAAATTTCACCGTGCTTAGCTCCCCGGCAACGGCGCCATTTTGAACAGGCTGTCGTCGGTACCTGTGCAAAAACAATTTATAATCTCCTCACTTCAGACTGTGGATTAGAACAGCGGTAAGCAAGGGTCGAACCCAAGGGAGCTAGATGGTTACTACTTCGTTCTGTAATGGAGAAAAACAAGAAACTAGAGTGAAAGTATTGGTTAGTGAACACTAAGAAGGCACGAAAATTGCTGGGGTTTTATCAATCAGAGAAGATATTCAGGTTAGGGTATTATTCAATTGTGACTTGGTTTTATCATTGATTTCTAATTATCGTGTTTCTAATTCCTAAGTGTGGTTACTTCCATTCCAAGTTATAACCTAAAGTAGTGTCTTTCCGGCCGCCTACACCACAATTAAACCTAATAATTCAATACTCCATTCCAAGATATATCGAATTAGTGCACTACTTGTTAATAGCTCTCTAGTATCAACAAATAGCAAATAGGGGAGTTGAATTGATCAGTTAAGCTTTGCCATTCCAAGCCTCCACTTAACTTCACAATTCAATCCAAATAATGAGCACAAACGATTTAATCGAATAACGAAACAAGCATTAAGATTCAAATCTCAAAAACATAAGTCACAATTATTTAACCCTAACCCGAATATGGGTTTTAGTTACACATAGTCATAAGGAAATAATGCAGGGAAATAAAAGGGAAATAACAACTTCACTGATGACCGAGTAAACAATAGAGCAAGGCACGGCTGAATGAGCGGATGGACTGGCGAGCAAGGGCGGCGCAACAATGGTGGCGGGCAGAGGAGAGGAGTCGAATGAGAACTGTGTGATGAGATTTCTCTCTGATTTTCTGATGATTTGAAGACTGCGGGATCTCTTGTATTTATAGGGTTTGAGAAACCCTAACTTGGTGATAAAGCTACGAAACCCTAGCATCGCATGCAAATTGGGCCGGCTGCTGGACTTTGGACGTGCGAATGGACTCAGCATGAAATTTGGATTTTTCCCCGAAGTTACTGTTCACGGCCCGAAATCACTGTTCACCCCGGATACTATTCATGCCGGATTTACTATTCACGCCGGAATTACTATTCATGCGGAGTTACTGTTCACGCTGAGTTACTGTTCACGAGCCGAAAAACACTGTTCACGGCCCTCTTTTGGCTCCGTTCTTCCACTGCGATGTTTTTGGCTTCAAAAGCCGTCTTTTAAGCACGATTCCTCCTAGAGCTTCCAAATCACCTGAAATACGAAACAACACTAAAAAGTAACTGTTCGCATAATAAAGTGAATGAAATGGTGGGAATTAATGACTCTATGAGTCGTATAAATACGGCTCATCAGTAACCAACATTACAATTGAGACTTTACTTGCATAATAAGACATTCGATACTTGGGTTGACATAACAAAGGGGCTGATTTAAATAGAATACATGACCACCTCCGTGACATATCCGTGGAGACTGCCTTATTTCTTATTTTAGGATACATGTATGCAGTTTACAAGGATATTAATTTAGGCCTCCGCACATTAGTATTCAGCGTAGCTGCATACATACCCGTAGTGATAAACGTGTGACGATCTTTAGTATTTTGATGTGAATAGTAAATCCATCCTCCGATGGTTTATTATTTAACATTCCTTATCGTCAATGTTTGATCACCGAACAAGTGCCCTTGCAGTTAATACCATAATCATCCGACGTGCTATTAATGGTGCCCGGTATCTTTTAAATGTCATTATCTGCTTATAAAGTTTTGATTTATGTAATGGTTCAGTTAAATCGAGAGACTTGTCCCTTTTGATCTTGTTCAGTCCTATTGTTTGGAACCATGGACTTCTTTGGAAACCCAACACCACTTGAGATCTAGTCTCTAAATTTGACATTCCGCTTCTTTCGAAGCTGTGGCTAGAGCAACAAATTCAGATTCCATTGTTGAGCTACTGATGCAAGTTTGTTTCTTGGATGCCCACGAGATCGCACCTCCCCCAAGCAGAAATACCCATCCTACTGTGGACCGGTATTTTACATCTATCTGTTGAAATGGAAAACATGATCACCTTCGTGACGTATCTGCGTAGGTTGGCACGGTCTATTATATCGAATGTGTGTAGCTTGTTTGAATATTGATAGACCCTCCGGAAAGCGATGTTTAATGTAGCTCCAGACGTACTAAGTGATAAAAAGTTGATGATCTTTAGTTTTCGATGTGAATAATAAATCCATCCTTCCATGGTTTATTGTTCAACATCACATTATCATCAATATTTATTCACTGGAACAAGATATCACTTACAGTTAATACCACTGTCCTCCGACTTGCTATTAATGTGTGTCGATATCTTGTAAATGTCATGATATGCTTTTAAAGCTTATTTTTTAATGCATAGTCTAAGACATGCATGATTGTGGTGTTGGTGAGCATGTTTATTTGGTTGGACTTGTTCTCTGTTTGAGAAATATCTGCGACTTTTTGGTGCTTCATTGCACAATTGTGTATTTGAAACTGCATACAAATTTGTTGTTGAATTTCCTTATGGTCTTAAATTTCATAAAATATGTATGAGATTTGAAGACGTTGAAATTCATATTTTGGTTGGTGAGATTTTGAATCTCATAATTCTTGAGGAAATTGAGTTTGGGGGGGAGATATGGTTGGGACATTGTCATTGAAGAGAAAATTGTCTCTTATTATGGTGTGCTTGATTAAATTTGCATGCATGCTCGAGATAATCAATCACAAGACAATGTCTATTTGTTCTCCAGTCAAGAGACTGATTATTTCAGTAGGACAAACTCAACAACCTCAAGAATATGTAATATGACTTTTGAGTCGGATACGATTTGGTGTATGCTTTTAATTGATGACATTCATGTTTATTGTATTGCCATCTTGCTTGTTTGGAGATGAAATACAAATTATGGCTGGTGTGTATACCATGATTCAGTGGGAGTTAGATATGATTTTCTTACATTATGAAACTTGTGGTACACACATTCGCAATTGAGACATGTGTGGTCTCATTTACTTGTTGAAGTATGTATGCATTCGGAAGTTACGTACATGATAATGTTGTTCAGATATTTGAGAAATTCACTATTGAATTCATTATCTATAGAACATGTGACGAACTTGCTCATGTATTGGATGTCAAATTTGCTAGAGATCACTTTTGTTACCGACTCCAATGTGATGCCTAATAAGATTATGACTAATCTAATTATTGATATGTCAGTTTTGAACAGCATATTTGAGGCATTAATTAATGAATATGGTTTGTATTTATTGTCACTATACAACTTCTGATTTCGTGTTGCGAAAGACCATGTATATTGACATGTGACAAATTTGATTAAACCCTATTCTGTTGGCAACTAAAGATACTCAATGTGATAACATTGATATCGATATGCTAGTTGTAATTAAGAGATACAGAGTGAATAAATAGAGCATTTTGTAACAAACTCCATTGCAGATCCGTTTAATCAAAGGGATTACTATATGTGGTCTTTCAGTGGCATACTGATCACATGCCTGTTGCTTTGTCTGAGGATATTCAGATTTAGTGGGAGTTTGTATTGTGCGCTGCTCTATGTTGGACATAGATTTTGATCTATACTATCGAATTATGTTACGCAGAATTGTTGTTGCTAGTATGCACTCTGTGTAATGTTGTTGATCTCGCTTTAAGGACCAGTTGGAAATAGACATGTAAGATCACAATTCATGTAATTTCCATGCTGCACACTCATGATGAATCCATGTCGTTTAATTATGTTGGCATCTGTGACAAGCTCGGACGAGTATCGATGATGCATACAAAGGCCGCCTTGATCCCATGTCAGCATAGTTAATGGGCCGGATATGGGATATGCCTTTATGATATGATAGTAGTTTTGAGCTCACTTTTGTTATACATTTATTATTTACACATGTGACCAAATGAGAGATAGTTGGGTTAATTTTATAAATTAACCAATTATGTAGTGTCACACATGTAAATAAAATGAATGTGTGTGTTATCATTTAAATAAGCCTAACTAAATTGGTCTAGTTGTGATTTATATTGGCTTATGGGTATAATGTCATAAGAGTTATTGTGTAGATACCATCTGGTAATTATCTTTCTATGAGAGGCGGAAAGATAATTATGATAATATTGGTTGCCCTAGCACACCACTATTTATATGGGTTATGGTTCCCGGTCCACCACATCTTAAGACAATAGTTTTTCTTGCCCTCTCGGTGGAGAAGTATTAGAGGACTCTGGTGGCAGGACTGGAAGACCTAATTCGGTGTACTCATGTGCATATTCGTTTCAGAAGTTACGCTTCCGCATATTCAAGATTCTAACGGTACGTTATCTTTAATCTGATTTGAGTTTTCGATCCTGCATGTATTATTGTTGTCTCGATAATTTATTTCTAACAGTGGGCGCTTATATGCGTAACCCAGCCGTTGCTAGACTATTTGTGTATCAGACTGGGTACATGTACATCTTCGGAGTGAAGCTGTTAAAGTATACTCTCCAACAATGCTATAGAAATATAGCTTTACTTAGAATGTTAGAGCATACCAGACTGGACACATCTCGGAAGCGAAATTGTATAATTATACACTCCAATGATTCAATGGAGATGTGTCTCAACTCAGTTGCACTGGATACATCTTCAGAGCTAAATTGTTTCAGTATATAATTCAACATATACTTCAATTGTTCACCAGCGGGACACAGATGTATCCAAATAATGTTAGTTGCTAGCACCAAGCCAGAGCTAAATTGGTAAAGCTATATCAGTCATGAAAGCACAACTTGAACTCTAACATCATAAGTTTTAATAAACAAATGAGCTCAAAATTTGAGCTAAAAATACCCATCCACAGCTTCGAAATACCCATCCATTTGTAATAGCCGGAAAAAAAAGTAAAGAAATTTAATGTGATTTTATTTCAAAAAGAAAATAAAGATATAATGGAATTAAATTAAAGAAAATTAACATCTAATTAACTTGAGTAAAAAAAACCATAGCGTTTACCTTCTTTTTATTTCCATTAACTGTTTTCACAGAAAATCCTCTTGTTCTTAGAGCATCCCCCACTATGATCTTTTGAGTTATGAAAAAGAGTCATGAGAGGTGATTGAAAAAATCATGCACCCCATCATAATTTTTCCTATTCATAGAAAAGATCATCACATGACCAAACCAAAATTTGGTCATCTCATGATCATTTTATAGTTTTGGTCATATGAGTTGAACCAATCATAATGCGACACATGTCACGCGTCAGAACTTTATCAGTGGAATTTCAGATTTTGTAACGAATATATCTTGAAATTCTAAAGTATAAAAAAATAAAATAATTACCAATATTTATAATTTTTGAAGACCTTTAAATAGAGATTAAGTGATTCAAAATCCTAAATTGTAGTTCTCGAAATTATCTTTCTAATAACATATGTTTGGTAATCTGATTCTATCTATATTGTGATACAAACATTTTTGAAAGTCGCACATGAAATCTGAATTTTATGCATAAAAATGACAGATTTGATTTCTTGAATAAAATAGAATTGTGGTTGTATTGTGAATGAATGCTTAGATCCAAATCGGAATTCTCTATTGCTAATGATTTGATATTGGTGAAATGAACTGGAATAATATGTAGTTTGATATTCGATAGTGCGTTTTAATTAGCCTGATAGTTTAAGTGTGCTTGTTTATAACTTCTAGGTGACTCTTACTTGATTTCAACATGATATAAATAGTATTGAAGGTTATGTAATGCAGATTTGAGGTAAGTAATGTAGACCCATTTTGGTTATTCGTTTTGAATATCTTGGATAGTCATGCTTTGTTGTATTCTTCTATTTCGAGTCATGAGTGCCTTTGCAATTTAAAATCATATGTCATGTCATCTTTGATGCCAAGCAAGTGAAATCCAATTCCATTATATGCATTAATTTGCACATACATGCATGGATTAGGCCAATAAACACTGATAAACTTTTGCAGGTCCTTTTCAAAAATGGATGACATCAGTAGTTCTTGGTTCTTGCACGTAAAGGATTATAGCACAAAGAACTCTGCAATGGGCTATAGCTCTGTGTATTATACCTGGATTGAATAGTAAGGCAATTGTCTCAAGTACAATATCCCTTCGCTGCAGAAGCTTAATCAAGATGTTTTCGATCATTTGGTTATCTGCAAACGTCCCCTTAACTACAAATTTATTTAATGTGGCTGCTGATCAACAGTCATTTATTTTTTATACCTTCACCAGACGCCACTGGTTCCTCAAGTTGTAAGTCACCCCTTATTATGATTAAGATGTGTTCTAGAAGTAATTAGTTAAATCCACCGTTAAGGGTACCTTCACCAGACATATTGTTTGGAATTCTTTCAAAGGTCATTGAGGAACGAAATTACATACCGGATTGATAGATATAAAAAAAGTTTTCCAGCCATAAAATGTATTTAGGGGTTTTAAACGTCGACCTCCTGATATTTTGACCAATACTATAACTGCTAGACTACTGGGCTTCAATAATTTTTTAGTTTTAGATAGATATTTTGTAGAGGTTATCATAGTTAGGGGTGTAAACGAGCCGAGTCGAGCCGAGTATCAGGTTGTTCGTGCTCGGCTCGTTTAAAATTTGACGAGTTCGAGCCGAGTATTTTCGAGCATTAAAAATATGTGCTCGTGCTCGGCTCGTTTAATTTTTCACGAGTTCGAGCCGAGCTCGAGCTTTAAACGAGCATTTTAATTTAATTAATTTAATATAATAATCTATAGTTAACGAGCTTAAATTGAGCTTTTTATGAGTTCAAACGAGTATTTAACGAGCTTCAATAGAGTTTAAACGAGCCGTTGAATACTCGAATTAAAATTTTAATGAATTCGAACTCAATTCAAACATTTCGAAATTCTAAGGAGCTCAAACTCAATATAAACGTTCATTGCTCGGCCTTCAAGTAAACCCAACTCGTGTCTCAACTGGTAAGTTTTCTTTTATTCAAAAAATTCAATTCTTTCACTATTGTGTGAGCAATGTGGGACTTAAGACACCCCAACTCTTTTTTGAGTAGATGGATTTCTGGTATTTTTTGGAATGAAGGATTGGTGTTTGAGAGATGGTGTTTCGACTAATAACTCGAGTAATAATCGAGTCATAAACGAGTAATTATCGAGCATCTAAACGAGTTGTTCATGAACATATACGAGCCGAGCACCATTCGGCTTGTACTCGGCTCGGTTATTAAACGAGCCTAAAAGTTATGCTCGTGCTCGGCTCATTTAACTTCGAGCCGAGCTTTGACCGAGCATGTTCACGAGCAGCTCGCAAGTGTATCTGTAGATGCTCAAAGAGCTGTGCTCCAATGGAGGAAACCATGATGATCAATGGAGGCGTAAGGGAAAAGGACAAAACAAAAGGAATGTCTGAAAAGTTTGTTACAGCAGCTCTGCTGTATTGATTTCATTACTGTTCATATATACAGGTACACAAATAGGCTATTTACAGTATTTGCCCTATATTTTGAGTATATACAATTAGTTATTGTAAGAAGTAATTTAGCCCTAACACACCCCCCCCCCCCCCCCTCAAGCTTGGCGGTGGAGAAAGTTTGAAACCCCAAGCTTGTCTGTTAATTGATGAAGGGCGTCTGCAGGTAGGGCCTTTGTAAAGAGATCGGCCGGTTGGGAGGACGAACTGATGTGGCGAGGGTTGATGAATCCAGAGGCGAAGTGTTGATGGACGAGATGGCAATCGAGCTCAATGTGTTTCGTCCGCTCATGAAAGACTGGTTGCGGGCGATGTGAGTGGCTGCGTTGTTATCGCAAAACAAATTGATGGGATGTGCAACTGGTATGTGAAGGTCGCGAAGTAGGGCAACAATCCAGACCAATTCGCAACACGTCTGTGCCATCGCACGATATTCAGACTCGGCGGAGGACCTGGATACAGTCGATTGCTTCTTGGTGCGCCAGGAAATGACGCAAGGGCCAAGCTTTATGCAGTAGCCAGTCGTAGAGCGTCTGGAAATAGGGCAGGAGGCCCAATCGGCGTCACAAAAGGCTTCAAGGCAGAGAGAGGCACCTACCGGATAAAAGAGACCTTGCGCTGGAGCGGCTTTGAGAAAACGAAGCACTCTGGTGGCCGCTTGAAGATGCTCAGTAGTAGGAGCAGCCAAGAATTGACTAAGGATATGCACAGCAAAGGCAATGTCTGGTCTTGTGACATGGAGGTAAACCAATTTTCCTACAATTTTTTTGTATTCTGTAGGATCAGGAAGTTTATCAGCAGTTGATAAAGGCAGTTTTTGTTTGGTGTCCATAGGGGTAGTGCTAGGTTTGCATGCTAAGAGACCAACTTCTGCTAGCATGTCTAATACATATTTGCGTTGATTGATGAATATGCCTGAGGAAGACCTAGTCACTTCTATTCCCAGAAAATACTTAAGCTGGCCTAAGTCTTTTATCTTGAATTCAGAGTGAATAAAGGCTTTGACTGAATCAATGAGAGATGTGGAAGTGCCAGTGATTACCACATCGTCAACATAGACGAGTAGAATAAGAAAATCACCATTGTGATTGTAGGTGAATAAGGAGTGATCATTGGAACTTTGTTGAAATCCATAGGCTAAGAGAGCATCACTAAATCTGCTGAACCATTGTCTAGGGGCTTGTTTGAGGCCATAACTTTTATTTAGTTTGCAGACCATACCCAACTGCTTTTCTTGCTTGTAGAAGCCAGGAGGAAAAGACATATACACTTCTTCATCTAGTGCACCATTTAAGAAAGCATTATCAACATCTAGTTGAAATAGAGGCCAGTTTTTAAAAGATGCTAGTGCAAGAACAGTGCGAACAGTGGTCATTTTTACCACTGGAGCAAAGGTTTCATTGTAATCAAGTCCTTCCTCTTGAGAAAATCCTTTTGCAAATAAGCGTGCCTTGTAGCGTTCAATAGTTCCATCTGAGTGCCTTTTTACTCTAAACACACATTTTGAACCAATGGCATTTTTGCCAGGAGGGAGGGGAAGAACTTCCCAAGTATTGTTGCTTTGTAGTGCCTTAAGTTCTGTTTCCATGGCAGTGATCCACTTAGGGTCCTTGGAGGCTTGAGTGTAGGATGTAGGCTCAACAATGGCTGATGTTTGGAGCACATATTTCTGATGAATAGGATAGCACTTAGAATATTGAACATAGTTGGAGATGGGATATTTTATTGTAGAGGTACTGCAAACATAGTCTTTGTAACGAACATGGGGCTTAGGTACCCTGGTAGATCTACGAAGTGTAGTAGAAGTGTCACTGATACCTTGATCTGAAGATAGAGTATTTTCTTGTGAACTTTCTGTACTAGAAGGTAGTGTATCAATAGGGATATCACTATTTATAGGAGGCTGATTATCCTCTGAAAATTTTGTTTCAGGTATATGCACTGGAGTTAAGATAATAATAGGATCAAATAGCAGATCTGAGGTGGTGCATTATGGCAGGAGAATGGCAGCCACTGCTGGTAAGTTTTCCAACTTTTCAGTGAATGAGAATCTATTTTCATGAAAGGTAACATCTTGACTGACCAAGTATGCATGTGTCTTGAGATTGAACAGTTTGTATCCTTTTTGTCCATGTGGATATCCCAGAAATATACACATATCAGCTCTACTGTCAAATTTTCTTCTTCCAGAGCTGATGGTTGTTGTGTAACACAGGCACCCAAAGACACGCAGATGATCATAGGATGGGGCTGAGTTAAAAAGAATCTGGTAAGGGGTTTTACCCTCCAGCAGTCCAGAAGGAAGACGGTTGATCGGATAGGTTGCTGTGTGATGGACCATAATTATACGAATCATAAACACAGTTAAACCCACTAAATTAGACCTTTTGTCTATTTAACTTTTGCTTGTTAGTTCCGATATATTTCTACAGGGTATTTTGGACTCTAGAGAGAATACACGCTAAGGAGATGATTTTACGCTGAAAAGATATTACGAGTTAGTCCAAGGTCACGATCAGACGCTGAATGCAGAAATCTCAAGATCCTGACATTGAATTACTCAAAACAAATCCAACCGAGGAACAACCAAAGTCAGACCAGAGCGAAATTGGATTGATAGTTTTGTGAAAACTGCACAAAACTGACAAAACTCCCTCCTTCTCCTCCAAGGTGACCGGCGGCTTTGTGAATGAGGTGAGTCATGGGGATGACTCACCCCCTTCCTCCTCCCTTGCAACCGGAGGCTTTTGGGCTAACTTGCCCTCCACTCCTCCACTCAAACTTGCTCTCCACTCCTCCCTTCTCCTCCCTTGGATGAAAGCCATCTCCACCCTCCATTCCTCTCTCCCATGGCTATAAATACACGCCTCCATCTCATTTGTAAATCATCCACATCAATCCCAAAATCATCAAACACTTATCTCTCTAGAAAGTTGGCATTTGTAAGTTTGGTTTTTGAAATAATACTCATGTTGGTTCTTGAGTATTATAACAGTTTGAAATAATACTCCTGTTGGTTCTTGAGTATTATAACAGTTTTAGAGAATACTCCTGTTGGTTCTTGAGTATTCCACCCCCTCTCTTCTTACTGTCTTTCAAAAACCCCTGAGTATTTAGCTATGATATCCTCCTCCATGGATAATCGTAGCTAAACTCTTCATTCGGTTGAAGGGGTGTACATGTATCATAAAATGTTTTAGGCAATTCTTAGAGCCTCTTCTCTGTATTCAAAACTTGTTCTATGTGCCTTATATTAGGTTAGAACTTCCAAGGTTGAGTGGATGCTTGGAATGGCAAAGCTCTTCCGTGGGGTTCGTAAACATACTCGGATAAGTGGATGCTTGGAATGGCAAAGCTTATCTGAGGAGTTTGACCTTTCTAAAACACCATTTGGTTGCTCGGGAATGACTGACCAAATGGATGCACACAGGCTAATATACCTTGGAATGGGGTATTAGTCTAAGTAGAACAAGGGCTCTACGTTTTTTGCAAAAGACTAGACGGTGTCGCAAGTTGAGTGCTTGGAATGGCCTCGATTCACTATCGAACACTTATGCAAAAGACTAGACAGTGTGGCAAATCGAGTGCTTGGAATGGCCTTGATGCACGTTTGAATACTTAGAAGGATCACTAAGAGCCAATGATAAACAGGATATGATACAAGGCCCCTGAAACCGAATGCTTTCCTGAGATTCAAACCCCCTTGCATTTACTTTCTTAGTATAAACTGCTCTATCAACCGCTCACCTTCCGGAGGACTTACCAATCACGCATCACCCGCTGTAAGTCTTCTTTCTTTTCATTTTCAGTATTTACTTTTAAGTCATTTACTTTTCCGCACTAAAAACCAAAACCAACCAAAAAAAGGCACTTACTTTTCCGCACTAAAACTCAATCAACCTAAAAAACGCTCCCATCCTGTACAAATCCCTCAAAGAACAACTTATCCCCCTAATTCCCTTGGGTTCGACCCCTACTTACCACTTGCTACCCAGTAGTAAGGTCACGAGTAGCGGAATATAAATAAGCTTTTGCACAGAGAACACCGCACCTTAACGACAGTGCGGTGGGCTCCGTCAAAACTGGCGCCGTTGCCGGGGAATTAGCCGTCGGATTAGCTGTTCTTTCCTTTCTCTCTCAATTCTCGAAATCACCTCTATACAACCATGTCTCGCGAAGAAAGCCACCATGACTACCAGGATGATGACGAGATGAATCTGTTCGATCGAAACAATGAGGTTCCGCTTCCATTTGTCGATGATCCGGAACAAATCATGCGAAACCGAAGAGCTCGAGATAGGGAGGCCATCAGAAGAAACCAAGAACCACCCGAGGACCGAAATGCAGCTGGTCCTGTACAACCCCTAGATATCCCCCACCCCCTCAACCTCGACAAGTGCCTTGGTAAGAACCTGTCTTCGATGACTACTATGGGAACAACAACTACCGCGCACCTACAATGAGAGAGCTAAATGCCCCAGATTTTGAAACGCAACCATGGTGCATCTACGAGGGCCCTGAACTGGAATACATTACCATCAACGCATCAGTGGCCCATAGCTTGCCCAAGTTCTCAGGAGCACATGGAGAATCTGTAACAACTCACCTCCAACGCTTACACGGCATTTGCCAAAATCTAAAACCCAATCGAGTGAGTATAGACGACTTCAAGTTGAAGGCGTTCTATTTTTCCCTCATTGACGCGGCAAACGACTGGTTCCTTTCATTACCTTCCGGTAGCATCAGAACATGGGCTCAGATGCAAGGGAAATTCCTAGACAAATATTACCCGGCAGGTAGAGCAATGCAAGTAAGGAGGCAATTACAAGACATCAAACAAGGGCCCAATGAAACCATGTACGATTACCTGGAAAAGTTCAACCACCTGGAGAGAAGCTGCTGTACCCTTGGATTGCCCGAGAAACTCATCATCGAGTACCTCATTGATGGATTAAGACCCTTAGACAAAATGCTTCTGGATGCCTCAGCTGGAGGATCCATGATGAATCTATCATTGAGCGGCATAAGGAACCTCATCGCCAACGTTGCTGAAAATGCCCAGTTTAGAGAGGAGACTACTCGCCAAGATGAATTCTCCCGAACAAAAAACGTAGCACAAGCCGAGACATCAGTAAATTCCATGTCAGAAGAAATGAGACAATTAAAGGAGATGATGATTCAGTTCCTACGAAGACAACCAGTTCCAGTTAAGCCTTGTGAATTTTGTGGGTCTACAGACCACAAAACTGACGCATGCCCGACATTAATTGAAGAGGAACCGGTAGAAGTGAATGCAGTAGGAGGATACCATGGATACAACAACAACAGCAACGACAGAGCCAGACAAAACAGGCAGAATGGTCAAACAACCAACCCTAGCTGGCATAACAACAGCTACCCTCAAAAGGAAACACAACCAGCTGTCCCCCAACTAGCTCAGTCATTCTACCAACCCCCCCACCGACAGTATAACCAGAACGCTCCATCAGCAGGCAAATATCAGCAAAGAGGACCAAATCAGTACCAAGCCGGCCCGAACAATCAGCAAAAACTAAGCAAGTCGCTCGATGACACGATGAAGGAGTTCGCAGGAAACATTAATCAATTGGGTACTTCGCTACACCAATACCAAGCGAAAATTGACGGGGCAATTTCAGAACTAACCAAACAAATGTCCCAGCTCGCCACGACAATGTCAACACTCACTAATGAACCTGGCAGACTCCCTTCACAAACCATCCAAAACCCAAAAGCGAATCTTAGCATGATAAAGAGGTCAAACGTGAAGGCGACACTGGGAGAAGTAGCACGATCCCCAACTTACAAACTTACAAACAAGCACTTCACCCGGAGGCATCGTCCTGATTGGAACCAAGAGGAAGACCGACCCAATGATGGCAAAACATGGGTTAAGCATGCTGACAATGGACGATATGCATTCACCGTTTGCATAACACCACCGCCAATCATACACTCTGACATACCAGCATCTGGATGGGACAACAATAACAATTTAAAGTGGGACTCCCCAACTAATATTTATGCTTCGAAGCAAAATATTAAGGGATCCGATTATACAAACCCTAAGCCAAGGAATGGGCAGAATGGCCCGACAATAGAAAGAGCCCTCACTTCAGATCATGAGCCACAACCGGAAAGAGATAAAGACCCAGGGGCCTTCACAGTCACCTGCGGTATTGGTGAAGCACAGATTCATAAGTGCTTAGTCGATCTTGGAGCTGCTGTCAACGCCATGCCTTCCTCCTTATATTACTTATTAGGACTGGGCCCATTAAAACCGCCCAGGTCAAATATCGAGCTTGGAGATAAATCATGCATCCGTCCGGTTGGAGTGCTGGAAGATGTAATACTCCATGTAGGAGAGCTTGTCGTTGCTGCAGACTTTTATGTAATACAAACGGGAGAGACTAGCGAAGACGACCCTCCAAAAATAATATTGGGACGACCATTCCTCTACGCTACTAAAGCAAGGATCGATGTGGGCAAGGGCTCATTATCGCTTAAGTTCGGCGGCAAAATTGCAAATTTCTACATTGACAATAGCCGCACGGATACAAAGAAACCGCCAGACATTATACCTCTCTCAGATTGCGGTACACAGATTTCTGACCTGCCTAAGGAGACCGAAAGAGTAATAAGACCAGCAGCTATGGTCAAAGGTCCCCCGTCTTCTCAGAAACAATGGAAAGAAAAAACACCAAAACCATGGAGTTCTAACCCAAGCAAGAAATCAGGAAGAGTCAAGGCAAAAATCAACACAGGAACGGCGGCAAAATACGACCTGAGCCACCCATGGGATCCAAACCAATTATCCAGGAATGAGGTACTGTAGAGCCAACGACGTTAAACAAAGGCACTGGTCGGGAGGTAACCCGACACTATCTTACTTTCTATCATTTATTTTCTGTCATTTAGTTTTTTTTCCAATAAGTCGCTCTCACCCACTTGGTGCATAGAAGAAATGATTATTCAGGAATCGGACTTGGGTGCAACATCAAGCCAACCGGGCATGCGCTGAGAGTTCAAGGCCCCAGCCGAACTCCCTCGATTATCCAGCCTCATGCCATGTCGTTCACTCGACACTTTAAAGGGAGTTCTGTTCTTCCCTTTTCCTTAATGTCATTTCTTTCTCATATAATATCTGCTTGCATGGCTTTTGAACTAAGTCTTGCTGAAAGGCATGCCTACGTTCAAAAGTGTGGGGTGAGAACCACCTGTGTACATAACATGTTTTTCTTTTTCTTTTTTAATATTATCTTTTTGAAAATATGAAATTGAGAATGTAAAAAAGATAGATCTAAAATTCATGCATTTACCTTGTGAAAATTCAACTGTCTAAAAACTTAGAATGTAACTTCTCATTTGTCCCTTTGTGCTGAGATAAACTAGGGATGTGGAGTTGACATAAACTGCCCTAGAGAGGCTTGGCAAGCAATCGAAGGATCGAATCTAACTATATGGTTTTCGAAGTCAGTGGAGGCTGCACTTCGGGTTTCAGTGAAGATTGAAGTCATCTCCGCCATGCAGTGTTTATGCAAAAAGAAAAAAAGGCGAGGACGGGAATCAGACCGTCCTATCTCTACTCAAAGTAGCCGAGAAAATAGATGAGCGACCCTCATCTTGACCCGCGTGAAACGGCAAGGATGAGAGGAGCGGGGAGGTATTTCCATAGGCTTGCGGGCGATGATTGGACCTCCCAAAAAGGCTTGAGAAAATGGACTAGCAAGCCACAAAAAGGCAAAAAGCTCGAAGAAGCAAATCAAGAGGCCAAAGGCCCAAAATTGTGAAGGTTTTAACCGAACAAAAAGTGAAGTACTCAAAGAGTCAAATCAAAGGCCAAAGGCCGATTCACTACAAAAGCTGTCCCTCGCCAAAAGAAAATCAAAGTACTCAAACCATTGAAACCCGAACCGAATCACGTGCTAGAGAAAGCTACGAGGAAACCATATAGTGCGAGACGATTCCAAGATTGCAGTCCAGGGGCCTAAAAAGGGCTCTCTCCCGAAACATCCAGAATAATTTGCATCTCAGCACGAAGGTACACGTATCAAGTTTCTTCTATTTATTTACATTGTTCAATTTGGTAATAAGTAAGTAATGCATGAATTAGGATAAATCGAGTCCCACAGTCTAACTTTCATATTTTAAAACCAAACTTAATGTGCTGCCCTTTAATAGCATTGTTCGGGACGAACAACTAAAAGTGTGGGGTGATCTGATGAACCATAATTATACGAATCATAAACACAGTTAAACCCACTAAATTAGACCTTTTGTCTATTTAACTTTTGCTTGTTAGTTCCGATATATTTCTATAGGGTATTTTGGACTCTAGAGAGAATACACGCTAAGGAGAGGATTTTACGCTGAAAAGATATTACGAGTTAGTCCAAGGTCACGATCAGACGCTGAATGCAGAAATCTCAAGATCCTGACATTGAATTACTCAAAACAAATCCAACCGAGGAACAACCAAAGTCAGACCGGAGCGAAATTGGATTGATAGTTTTGTGAAAACTGCACAAAACTCACAAAACTCCCTCCTTCTCCTCCAAGGTGACCGGCGGCTTTGTGAATGAGGTGAGTCATGGGGATGACTCACCCCCTTCCTCCTCCCTTGCAACCGGCGACTTTTGGGCTAACTTGCCCTCCACTCCTCCACTCCTCCACTCAAACTTGCTCTCCACTCCTCCCTTCTCCTCCCTTGGATGAAAGCCATCTCCACCCTCCATTCCCCTCTCCTTTGGCTATAAATACATGCCTCCATCTCATTTGTAAATCATCCACATCAATCCCAAAATCATCAAACACTTATCTCTCTAGAAAGTTGGCATTTGTAAGTTTGGTTTTTGAAATAATACTCCTGTTGGTTCTTGAGTATTATAACAGTTTGAAATAATACTCCTGTTGGTTCTTGAGTATTATAACAATTTTAGAGAATACTCCTGTTGGTTCTTGAGTATTCAGTAGGATTTGGGAATACTCCTGTTGGTTCTTGAGTATTCCACCCCCTCTCTTCTTACTGTCTTTCAAAAACCCCCGAGTATTTAGCTATGATATCCTCCTCTATGGATAATCGTAGCTAAACTCTTCATTCGGTTGAAGGGGTGTACATGTATCATAAAATGTTTTAGGCAATTCTTAGAGCCTCTTCTCTGTATTCAAAACTTGTTCTATGTGCCATATATTAGGTTAGAACTTCCAAGGTTGAGTGGATGCTTGGAATGGCAAAGCTCTTCTGTGGGGTTCGTAAACATACTCGGATAAGTGGATGCTTGGAATGGCAAAGCTTATCTGAGGAGTTTGACCTTTCTAAAACACCATTTGGTTGCTCGGGAATGACTGACCAAATGGATGCACACAGGCTAATATACCTTGGAATGGGGTATTAGTCTAAGTAGAACAAGGGCTCTACGTTTTTTGCAAAAGACTAGAAGGTGTCGCAAGTTGAGTGCTTGGAATGGACTCGATTCACTATCGAACACTTTTGCAAAAGACTAGACAGTGTGGCAAATTGAGTGCTTGGAATGGCCTTGATGCACGTTTGAATACTTAGAAGGATCACTAAGAGCCAATGATAAACAGGATATGATACAAGGCCCCTGAAACCGAATACTTTCCTGAGATTCAAACCCCCTTGCATTTACTTTCTTAGTATAAACTGCTCTATCAACCGCTCACCTTTCGGAGGACTTGCCAATCACGCATTACCCGCTGTAAGTCTTCTTTCTTTTCATTTTCAGTATTTACTTTTAAGTCATTTACTTTTCTGCACTAAAAACCAAAACCAACCAAAAAAAGGCACTTACTTTTCCGCACTAAAACTCAATCAACCTAAAAAACGCTCCCATCCTGTACAAATCCCTCAAAGAACAACTTATCCCCCTAATTCCCTTGGGTTCGACCCCTACTTACCACTTGCTACCCAGTAGTAAGGTCACGAGTAGCGGAATATAAATAAGCTTTTGCACAGAGAACACCGCACCTTAACGACAGTGCGGTGGGCTCTGTCACTGTGGAAACACAGTCTCCCCAGAAAAAAATCAGGTAATGAGGCCTGAAATTTTAAAGCTCTAGCTACATTGAGTAGATGTCTGTGTTTACGTTCAACAATACCATTTTGTTGTGGTGTGTAAGTGCAAGAATATTGATGTATACAGCCTTCATTTGCTAAGAATGCGCATAGATCTTTACTGAAAACTTCAGTCCCATTATCCGTTCTAAGGAATTTAATCTTGCTGTCAAATTGAGTATAGACCATTTTGAAGAACTACTGTAGTAAGGGAGCAGTAGCATGTTTAGCTTGCATTAGAAAGGTCCATGTAGTTCGTGAAAAATCATCAACTATCGTGAGAAAGTATTTAGCCCCAGTAGAAGTGGGAACATGAAAGGGGCCGCAAATATCTGCATGAATAAGCTCAAAACTTCGAGTAGAATGAGTATTGCTGATAGGAAACTGGAGTCTCGTCTGTTTTGCCCTAGGACAAATGTCACAGCAAAAGTCAGACTTATTACAAGTAGTAGGAGATAAATGTTTTCTGATAATGGCAGACAGATTGCCAATAGTTTTGTGGCCAAGCCGATAGTGCCACAGTTGGAGATTGTCCTTGTGAGTCACAGCTGCTGCAAGGCTGAGAATATTAGCTGGACACCTTATTTGATATAAGCCTCCAATCAGTTCACCAGTCCACAGGACAGTTTGCTTGACTAGGTCCTGGATATAGCATTTAGTGTCAAGAAAATGCACAGTGCTGTGAGATTGACTAATCAACTTTCCAATAGATGAGAGGTTGAATTGAAAGTCAGGGACAACGAGAACTTCATGGATGGTAAGTTGAGGATTAATGTCACAACTTCCGGTGTGAGTAACAAGAGCCTTACTACCATTAGGCATAAGAACTTCATAGGGTGTCTTTAGCAATGTAACATCATATAGAAGATGCATATGAGGTGTAACATGATCAGTAGCACCACTGTCTAGTATCCATGTATTATACGCAAGTTTTGTTGTAGTAAAACAGGAGATACCTGCCATGTGAAACTGACTTGAATCCTTTGTTTCTCTTTGGTTGAAAAGAGTAAGGAGTTTGGTCAGTTGTTCTGGGACATGATTGAGCTGAGAAGCTGCTGAAGAATCAGCACTCACATGTACTATTTTATCTGCATTTGAACTGTTAGTAGCATCTGTGGAAAGTGAAATAGAGATAACATTGTTAGAAAAATGTTTCTGTCCTCTATGATTTGTTGAGTTGTCTCCTCTATATAGTCTGTGCCCCGGTGGGTAACCCACCAGTTTGTAGCATGCCTCCTTTTGATGGCCTGGCAACTGACAGTTTGTGCAGAACAACTGTCTTCGATTCCTTGAATTGGAACCATTGGTAGTGCCAGAAGTAGCATAGTTTTTTGTGGTTCCATTGTTCCTGTCATTGTTTGTTGTTTGCCTATCATATGTGTTGTTGCGTGCCCTGTCATTTTGAGCATTATAAGCATTATATAGCGCAGATGCTTCCATAACAGTAGGTTGTATTAGCCGTTTTTGTGCTTCATCTTTAATAACAAGAGAGTATGCCTCTTTTAAACTGGGTTGGGGTCTAGTAATGAGGATCTGAGTTCTGACCTGACTGTGTATGTCATTGAGCCTCATGAGAAATTTCTGAAGTCTGGCTTTCATCTTCTTTGCATACATACATTTGGTAGACTTGCAGTTCTCACCAAGTGTACATAGTTCATCATTTGTATAAGAATCTTCATCACCCCACAGTTGGATTAGTTTACCATAATAAGTAGAAACAAGCATATCACCTTGCATAAGTAAGCTTATATCCTTTGAGATAGAGTACTCCCTCATTGCATTATCACCTCCAAACTGATCCTGTAGATCTATCCAGGCTTGAATACAGCTGGTGGAGTGGACTAGAGAGGCACCGATCTCTTCAGAAACAGAGTTCGCGATCCAGGAGAGGATGACGTTATTGCAGCGCTCCCATCTAGCAAGAGCAATAGGATCATCTGTGGGTCTGGGAAAGAGGCCTTGTACGAAGCCGAGCTTCGCCTTGATGCCAAGAGCACGAGCCATAGACTTATCCACGGGATGTAGTTATCAGCACCTATGAGTTTCTGAGAGACGAGAGATACACTTACATTCTCATTGTTGCTGACAAAGAGAGGGTCATCTGCTGGGTTGAAGAGATCAAATCCATGAGCATGAGTGGCTCGAGCTGGCAGTACTGGTGGATTAACAGTAGATGCATCAGAGGTCTCATCAGCAGCAGCCATGGATTTTGATCAGGAAGAAACAACACGCAGGGGAAAAAAGGGTCGGAATGAAGAGAAAAAAATGGGTATGAGGGTTGAGCGAGCTTATAGGAAGCTGAAGGAAGCCTTTGATCGTCTTAAACGCTGCTCTTGATACCATGTAGATGCTCAAAGAGCTGTGCTCCAATGGAGGAAACCATGATGATCAATGGAGGCGTAAGGGAAAAGGCAAAACAAAAGGAATGTCTGAAAAGTTTGTTACAGCAGCTCTGCTGTATTGATTTCATTACTGTTCATATATACAGGTACACAAATAGGCTATTTACAGTATTTGCCCTATATTTTGAGTATATACAATTAGTTATTGTAAAAAGTAATTTAGCCCTAACAGTATCGACTCATTTACACCCCTAATCATAGTCACTTGGAATTAGATACAGCTTGATGTAACTTTCAGGCATTCAAGTCAGTATAAGATAAGCGTGTGTGTTGACTTTTCTCATCCATTTCCCTTCAACTTTGCTGGAGATGAAAATAAAAATCAACACTGCTTTCTCGTATATATGTGTGCACAAGCCAACCATAGAACAAACAAACACAAGTCAAAGTTGGCAGTCCTTGCTTAATTATTTTATTTTAGCTTCAACATCCCAGCTACTATAAATGGTTAACCTTAGATTACAAAACCATATCAATACCTCCACCACTACTACAGAACAGACCTTATGCAACGGTTCTGAGGACCATTATGCAACGGTTCCTCATCCGTTGCATAAGCTACCGTTGCATAAAGTCATACTTTATGCAACGGTTCAATAAAAACCGTTGCATAAAGTCATACATTATGCAACGGTTCTAGCAACAAACCGTTGCATAATGTCATACTTTATGCAACGGTTTGTTGCTAGAACCGTTGCATAATGTATGACTTTATGCAACGGTTTTCCTTAAAACCGTGGCATAAAATGCGGAAAAATTTTGGTATATTTTGATTGTTTTATAGCTCAAATTCACCTTAAAAATTAAACACAAATTACAAACAAATATAATTCCCTGTTACTCATTTTCCAAACATCAAATACTTTCATTTCACTCTAAATACGACCATTCATTACATCAATCATATAACTTCACAAAATAATCAAATGTAAACACTACAATAATTTATCTAGCCAAAATTAGATCATGAATAGTTGTGCAACTAGCCGACGATGTCATCTCACACGTCTTGTATCTTTCTTCTTGAATCTGTTAGACGCAGGAGCATTCGATTTCAAGGAGTGAGCTGGAAAACAACGCAGGAGATGAAGTGTGCACAGTTTGGACTTATAGAAGCCAATCAGCTGAAAAATATGGAGTTAAAAGAAAATATTAGCTTGAAAGAAAAACATATAAAAGACAGTGAAGTAAACATATAAAATATTAGGTCACTGAGTATCAATGCAAGTAATTACATATAAAAGACAACGAAGTAAAGATAAAGCTTATTTTACTTTTCTTCTAAGCTTATAACATACTTAATGTACACACTGAAATTAAAATTAGGCTCAAATTATATTGAGCATTATCAATAGAACACTTACAGGCCAACACTTCTAAGCCAACAATCCTTGAACAACCTTGGCAAAACCAGCAAGTGTTGCCTCTGGATCAGTTTCAACAAGTCCTGCAATGATCAAGTGATTTCATAATTATTAGAGAAGAGAGAAAAGGAACAATTTATCAGCTACATTGATCATGGCAATAGTGAGTACAATAAAATAAAAAATAAAAAGAGATGCCAAATGGGAGTAATTAAACACAGTAGCTATACGACAATCATTTATGCTGAGCACAAGTAGGACAGTTTACCTTTGGAATTGTAATATTGGTTCTCAATATATCAACATCTTGCTCTTCAGGCTCTTCTTCTGAAAACTCAAATCAGAAGCAAATACTAATAGCTTCAACACCTACACAAAACCAAGGTTGGTGAATTAGTAAAATTATAAACAAATCAATAAGCAATTAGATGACTCACATCACTGCAGGTCTCAGTTCCCCTTTCATCTTTTTGACCTTTCCCTAATTTCATCAAACAGCTTCCGTGCACTAAAAATAAGAGCAACACACATTCTAATCAAAGCTAAGCAAACTCCTAGTTCTGAGATGATTGTGTAAAAAATGACTCGATGGCATCGGTCGAACTAAATTGCAGCTCACAAAACCCCAATCTAAATCAACAACATCCATATAAACTCAAGTTCAGCATTTTTATAAACCCTTCCTAGCTGAAATCGGTCGGTTTTAAAGTTGGGAACGACGGCCGAGAAAAGGCCAAGCAAAATCAGACAGCTACTCACCTTTCTTGGCCTTTCCGCTGGGTTTGGGAGGCGTTGTAGCAACGACGGAGAAACCTTCGCTGCTTCGCAACCAACATCGGCGCCTCCAGCAACACCGCCACCGACTTCGATCTCTGTTGCAGCTTCGCCCCCGTCGCCTCCAGTCCGGTGAGAAGACCGCTGAGAAATGCTGGGATGAGGAGACGAGGAAGAGTTCCAGATCTGATGTTGTCAATCGCCGCTTCGCCATGTACTCCATCGGCGTCGTCTTCATCTCTCTCAAAACCAAACCGCTTGTAGAAATTCATCCGCTTCTTTAAATAAAACCTAATTCTTTATTCACTTTATGCAACGGTTTCTTCATAACCGTTGCTTAATCTTACCGCATAGGCGTCGGTTCACTCTAAACCGTTGCATAATTTGTCTTTTATGCATCGGTTAAACTGAACCGTTGCATAAGGTCACTATATGCAACGGTTCAGTAAAAACCGTTGCATAATGTGTATCCTATGCAACGGTTCTTTTAAAAACCGTTGCATATGCCTTAACCGTTGCATATTGTAATTTTTGAACCGTTGCATAAACTCCTGTCTGTAGTAGTGCACGTTGATTCAATAATTCAGTATTCATCAAGACTTTCCCAAGAAATTTTTTTCTTTACACATCGGAACCGATGAATCACATAAGACTTCTGTTCTCAATATGCCTCATAACTCTTCTGATCATGTCCCAATCCCACTTAAATTTAGCTGCCCAGCCCGGCTTACCTTCTCTGAAAAATGATCTGTCCCGTCGTCCATTGGAACATACCAAAGATATCAACCCGACCACTGAAGCCAGCTTTGATTCTCTGCGCAAGCTTAGGATAAACATTAAGAGAAGAGCGCGCGCAGGAGGTCGTACAAATGGAACTTCAGCAGCCAAGTCCATCATCCCTAGTTATGTCCATGTTTTCTCTGTTTCAATTCTTTTTAGCTTGCTATTTGTGTAAGCATGTGTTTTAGTTATAAGCATGTTTGAGTGATTGAAGGGTAAGTTAAGTAGTCAGTTGTTTAGGAAATTTTTTCTTGCAGTGTTACTTATGTCCTGTGCTGTATTTGGCAAGTGTGATTGGTTTGATCAGTATCTCAGTGTCTTTACTGCTTTCTGAATCAGCTTTGTGAATGTGATTTTCCTTTCAGAAAGATTCATATACATTAGACTTCTTGTTCAGTACATGTTAAATTATGATATTGTTATTGGATATATAGTTATATACATGCACTTTAAAAAAACCGAAACATTTGGATAAAAGAAACTGAACATATGTACGTACGTGTATTTTTGGCTAAGTCAAGGATGCTAATATTGCTTTGATTCTAAGCATCTCCTTCAGCAAAGGTGGAATAGAATCGTGTATATATTCTCCAAACACACAATCAGCACAATCAGCAGAATACATATAACATAAGAATTAGAAGAAAGTATACCAGGCAGAACTTTTTTCTGTGTGATTTTATTCAAAAAGGCTCAAAACAGCCTCAGACAAAACACAATCAGCACCTTCTAACACCAAGAGCTACTTGACTCTCAACACAAAAACTCCAACACAGCAATCCTGCTCCACTTGGCTCTAATCTAATTTCCTCGGCATTTATTACAGGTTCATGAATCATATACCTCAGTTGTTTGATTTAGAGCTACCTTGTGAATTGATTCTTGTTGGAACCCTTAGGTTTTGATGATTACAAACACTTAACTAATGTGTTGTTTAAGTGTGCAGAAATCCATGAAGATATCCAATTAAGAATGCATGGAGATTAATTGATGATCAATGCAATTACAAAAGACAGATTTTGGTATATGGCAGATTTAACCAAAGGTTAATTGTGATTGAAGACAAAGCTTAAATGCTGATTGAAGACAAAGGTTAATTGCGATTCAAGACAAAGGCTTAAATGCTGATTGAAGATCAAATGAAGAGCCGTTTGAATTGATGTCAATTAGGAAAGCAATTGAAGAGCCAAGTAAAGAGCCGTTTGAATTGATGTCAGTAAGGAAAGCAATTGAAGAGGCAAGTAAATATGGAAAGCAATTAACGACAGAATTAATGTGGAATTAATTCAAATATGAAGAGGTTAGATAAGCTCAACGGATGACTACTAATGCTGATTGAAGTCATATGGAAAGCAATTGAAGAGACAAGCATTTATGGACAACCATTGATGAGGCAGAAGTAATATGCACTAATGAGGCCTAAGTAATGCGTACTAATGAGGCCGAAGTAATGTATATTAATGAGGCCGAATTTGAAGCAACAAGATGACTTGCACTATGAGGACAAGCCTCCACTCTATATAAGAAAGAAGAAAGCACAGATTAGAGTGCGCGTGAAATTGAGCAAAAAGCATAGGCTTAAGTTGAAAAGCATTGAAGATAAGTGCACGCACGGGGGCGAGATTGAGCAGAAAAGCAATTACATAAAAAGAGAAGTGCGGCTGTTTCTGAGTGATTCAAGTGTTTACATACGAGGAGTAGCACCGCCGGCATTGCACGCACTGAGGCGTGGCGTTCTCTTGGGAAGAACGGAGCGACTACATTCTTGGAGCAAGGTTGCTGAAGTCGCACACATGGAGGTTTGAGAAACGAAACGATTACTTTGTCGGATTGAGTAGAGGTCATCAAATAGAGTCTCGATAGTATACCTAGTTTGTAAACCCTATAAGTATATCGGAATATAAAGTAATCGGTTTCGCAAATCCTTTCAGAGCAATCTGAAAGGTAGTGGTTTTTCCTTATCATTGTTGTGATAAGGTTTCCACTCTATATTCGTGCGTAATTATTTTCAGTCATTTAATTTCCTGCATAATTATTTCCGCTGCTATCTGACCATCAGACGGAAAAGCACTTTGTGACTTCCGTCTGACAGACTGCTAACACTAACGATCCAACACGTGGTATCAGAGCCGAGTGCTCTAGATTTATTTGTTAGCTTTGCAGGAAAATCATGTCAATCCACAACTCATTCTGGAAACCGTCGCTGCTAAGACCAGGACAATTTGACTGGTGGAAGGACCAATTTGAAGCCCACGTCTGCTCGATGGATGGACAGCTCTGGAGGATATTCGAGATAGGTCCACTCCCCATTCCACTTGACACAACAGATCCCGATAAGCCAGTAGAGAAAGCCAAGGACAAATACACTGATGAGGACTACAAGTGCCTGGAAAAGAACGCCAGAGCAAAGAAAGTTCTTTACATGGCCCTCTCTCCTGGAGATCAAATCAAAGTGGCGATGTACAAAATAGCTAAGGATATGTACGATGGAATTGTGAGACTGTACGGGGGAAATGAAGATATCAAAAGAAACAGAATTCTGGCTGCCACAAAAGATTATGAGACAGTCATGCAAAAGAAGGATGAATCCTTGGAGGATTTCAACACCAGATTCCAAGTCATAGTCGGACAGCTAGATTACCTGGACGAGAAACTCCCCGAATGGAAATTAACACACCAATTCATGCAAGCCCTGAACTCAGAGTGGGACCACGTAACTTTTGCACTGTAGGCCCAAAAGGGGATCAAAGACACTACACTGGAAGAGCTGGTAGCCAACCTTCAGAGTCAAGCAGGAATTGTGGAAAGGAAGATGTCCAGGAGACAGACTGATAAGCCTCAAGCCATTGCTCTGAAAGTTGAAAAAGCCCTCGCACAGGCAAATGAGTCATCAAAAGAAGAAGATGATGAAATAGCCTCATTGACAAGAGTCCTTACGATGTCCAATATCGGCAAAGGACAGAACTTCAGCAGAGGTCCATCAGGAGGAAGTCGTGGCAACTCCTCCAGAGGAAACAAAAGTGCTACGTCAAGAGAAAAAGAAGACAGGACATGTCACCACTGCCAAAAGAAGGGGCATCTGTCTAAAGATTGCTATAGCAAAAAGAAAGGAGAATCACCAGCCCCAAAGCCAACACATGCTATGTTTGCTGCATGGGGAGACACAGATGAGGACAGTGACGATGGAAAGCGCTCCAAGGAGCCGTGCTTGATGGCTCATTCCACATCTAGTGAGGTAATGGATACTAACTCCTTTGTTGACGAAGTATTTAACGAATCTGATCTTACAGAAACAATAGCCAAAGTCATAGCCAAAAACCAAGATCTGGAGGATAGACTGATAGAAATGCAACAGTATCATCACGATGACATAGAAGAGAACCGTCTCTGGTCAACCAAAGCCATGCGTCTTGAGAAAGAGATGGCAGAGCATGTTTGTACGTGTCGTACTTGTGAAGGAAGAGAGAGACAGATCAGCGAGCTAAGTGATGAATTGGAACGTATAATGATCGGAAACACTGAACTAGTCGACTTCAAAACAAAGGTTGAAGAGTTGGAGGATGAGCTGATAAGTCTCAGACACAATAATGAAGAACTCCTTCAGACAGTTGAAAGCCTTAGACGCGAGGAGGCTGTAAGGAAAGAAGAACGGCTTCGTGAGCTGGAAGTTAAGAGGGCTGAAGAAGAAAAGAAGGATTACAAGAAAAGGTTTGTTAGACCTGGCCTTGGATATGAAGAGGAAGAGGCAACAAAGAAGAAGGCCTCCAAAGGAAAAGAGGTAATGACAGAACCAGGTGAAAGCTCACGCCAGAGAGGAAGGCCTCAGTCTACGAGGCAGACAAGAAGGGAAGTCAGTCCACGGGAGGGATACGAAATCCATGACACGGACTCTGTCCCCTTCAAGGTCAGAAAGGCCTATGAAATATGGCAAAAGCAGAGTCTGAGCCGCAAGCCCCCAATGATAGACTTCCAGGCGAGGAAGGTCAAGACGTCAGTTCCACCTGGTAGAAGCAAGTATGTTGGTCTTCCATGTCATAGAATATGCTGGCACTGCGGACACTCTGGACACTACAGATCTGATTGTCCAAGACTAAGGGAAATAGATGAAAGGAACCACAACTGGTTGAATGCTCATAGACGCTATCCGGAAGACGGATATCGAAGGGGATTCAATGTCTACAGAAAGGAAGGCAGAGCTGCACACTTCCGCCCCCACTATGATCCAATTGTTTCTGGACAACCGAGGAATGCACCTAGGCGAAAGATTGACTTAACTAACCACGATGCATACTATTCATTTTATTCTATTCCTGCTGCTAAATCTATTCCTAAACCCAGCAAGCCCAAGCTTGCCTGGGTTCGGAAAAACTGATCTTTTCTTTGCAGGAAGGAGTGAGGTCCCGTCCCTGTTACCTAGATAGTGGCTGCTCAAAGCATATGATAGGGAATCCAGGATGGTTCGACTCGCTCCATAAACACTCCGGAGAAGGCATTGTCTTCGAAAATAAAAGCAAAGGAAACGTGGTAGCAACAGGAGAGGTAAGAATTTCGGATACTATACGAATCAGGCAGGTAAGTCTAGTTGAAAACTTGAAATATAAACTGATAAGTCTGTCTCAATTATGTCAACATAGTAAAAATCAAGTTATATTCAACTCTAATGTTTGACTTGTGAGGTTTAATGAGACAGGGAAGACAATTCTGAAAGAAATCCGTGTGAATAAAATCTGCACCATTGATCCAGATTTCGTCCCTGAGGAAGAACTGTGTCTATCGAGTATTGCAGAAGGATCCACCCTATGGCACAGGAAGTTTGGGCATGCAAGTGTGAGGCTACTGCACAAACTCCATCAGAAGGAACTGGTAGTCGGCTTACCCAAGGTGGAAAGCGCATTTGAGCAGGTATGCAGTGCCTACGTCACCGGAAAGCAAGCACGGACATCATTTCCATCTAAGCAAACCAAACAAGGGTATCGATCATAACGTTTCTGCCCCACGGACACCACAGCAGAACGGTGTAGTGGAATGAAAGAACAGAACCTTGGAGGATATGTCACGGACAATGCTAATTGCTAGCGGAGTTTCAAAAGGCTTCTGGGCAAAAGCAGTGTATGCTGCGGGTTACATCCTAAATGGAGCATCGCTTCGATCCATGATAGGGAAAACTCCATATGAACTGTTACGTGGAAGAAAACCTAATTTTTCCCATTTGAAGGTATTTGGTTGCAGGTGTTTCGTCCACAATATTTGCAAGGAGAGCTTGGGAAAGTTTGATGCACGGAGTGACGAAGGAGTGTTTGTCGGATACCCTAGCCACAACAAAGCCTACAAAGTCTTCAACTTAAGACTAGAGAAAGTCGAGGAAAGCGTGCATGTGAGATTCGATGAGACGGTGATGGCTGGTCACCTGATAAAGGACTCCTCAACTGCTGATATGATGGATGATGGAGAACTCCAGTTCACGGATAGATCAGATCCTGACTGGAATCCACCGCCAGCACCCACTGATGGTACACCTCCTATGGATGTCCATCCCGCAGACGATGCACCACCAGACGACCAAGTGGAGTATGCTGAAGTAGTTGATCCAGAAGGTGGTCAAATCCATGTTGACCCTGCAGTTGAAGTCAACGATGAGATTCCTGGTGAGGTAGCGATAACGGGTGACCCCACCCCTGCAAACCCTGAGGGGGAACTGAGAACGACCAGACATGGATGAGTGGTTCAACCTCCAGCTAGACTGAGGGACTACCAATGCTACACCTCCCAGGAACAGGTAGATCTGAATTGCTTATGTCAATTCTGTGGGTTTGCTTCTTTTGTTTCTCTTGCAGAACCGAAGACCGTAGTAGAAGCGCTTAAGGACCCAGAATGGGTCAATGCCATGCAAGAGGAGCTGCACCAGTTCGAGAGGAATAAAGTATGGCGTCTGGTCCCTAGACCCAAAGACAAGAACGTGATTGGAACAAAATGGGTCTTCGGGAACAAGATGGACGAGAAGGGAATCGTCATGGACGTAAAGATGACATTCCTAAATGGAGTCTTAAAGGAGGAAGTGCATGTGAGCCAAACTCTAGGATTCGAGGATAGAACCCATCCCGATCATGTCTACGTCCTTGACAAAGCGCTGTACGGGTTGAAGCAAGCTCCCCGCGCTTGGTACGAGAGACTCTCTTTGTTTCTACTGTCACATGGATACGGCAGAGGAGTAGTGGACTAGACTCTTTTCCTCCTGAAGGAAAGGACTGACACTCTAGTGGTTCAAGTATATGTTGATGATATTATCTTTGGTTCAACTAACCCTAGACTTGTCAAAAAGTTCACAGATCTGATGTCAAGCAAATTCGAAATGAGCATGGTGGGAGAATGGAAGTATTTTCTAGGACTTCAAGTAGCACAAGGGGAAGATGGAACTTGGATCCATCAGCAGAAATACGTGAGGGAAATACTAAAGAAGTTTGGCATGGATTCCGCCAAAACGTGTGCTACACCTATGTCACCCAATGACTCCCCAACAAAGGATGAGTCCTCCCCACACAAGGATCCAACTCTCTACAGAGGATGATAGGTTCACTTTTGTATCTTACGGCTAGTAGACCTGACATGTTATTTAGCGTATGTCTATGTGCTAGATTTCAGGTAGATTCTAGAGAGACACATGTTAAAGCCGTGAAGAGAATTTTGAGGTACCTGAAGGGGACGGATGATCTGTGCCTATTCTATCCAATGGGAGGAGACTTACGTCTGATGGCCTACACAGATGCTGACTATGCAGGATGCAAGACAGACAGGAAGTACATGTCAGGGATGGCACAATTCCTTGGACCATGCTTGATATCATGGGGGTCCAAGAAGCAGTCTTCCATTGCCTTATCCACCGCCGAGGCTGAGTATATCACAGCTGCTGCTTGTTGTGCACAACTGCTATGGATAAAACAACAGCTAAGTGATTATGGTGTTCATCTTGAATGTGTTTCTATTCTATGTGATAATACTAGTGCCATCAATATGTCAAAAAAATCCAGTGCAATTTTCACGAACTAAACACATAGAAATTAGATATCACTTTCTGTGTGACTGTGTAGAGAAAGGCACCATTGCTATGGAATATTGTAGAACCGAGGACCAGATTGCAGACATCTTTACGAAAGCATTACACAGGGAACCCTACGAGAAGCTAAGGCTTGAACTAGGTATGACTTCCCTTGCATAGTCTGCACTCTATGTTGAATTTCCTCGATGATTGGCTAGACTAGTTTGCATGCTAAGCTACCATGTGTAGAGTTGCTGCGTATGTAGTTGATAATTGTGTGAAAATTGTTCTATGAGGCCACCACTGCATGCATGCTAAATGAGATTACTATCTAGCAAATATCATGAGCATGACACATAATTCTTTGTAGCCCAAAAGAGACTTCCAAATTTGAACCCACAATATAAGCCAAGGAAGTACTCTAAGACTAACCCTAGCCTATTATGTGTGGAGAATAAATGTTTAGCCCGTTGATGTTAAAATTATTTTCTTGGTTTTCTCCACACTACATGAAATTGCTTTGTCATGATTCGGTGAACTCTTATTTATTGGTTGTGTGGTGTTTTATTGTACCATTTGGGTAAACCTAGCGCACCACACCCAAACCTTGTGAAAACCATGAGACAAAACCGGGGTTACCTCAGCATTGGTTCAGACTGGTTCCATCAGATGGATTGTGGCTGGTTCAATCAGATGGAGTGTTGGTAAGTACCGTTTGGAGGGTTAGTGGCTGCCATCAAGAAAAGAAGTTAAAGATGATACTTGATGACGATTAGAATGATCCATATGGAGAAAAGCAAAAGTTGTGTCTACAACACAGTTATCATCACTGCGTCGCTTCGGACATGATGGCTGATGGTCTGTATGGCGTGGAAAAATAGCAAGGTCTCGATTTTTGAACAATCTGGAGCAATTAGGGTTTTAAATACCCGCAGATGGCCATGTGGCAGAAAACTGTGGAGTGAATTCAAAATTTGGGAGTTGCACGTGGCGGCTTAACTATTGCCTAACTCCAGATTTGGAAGGAGATTTAAATGTGCAGTTTCTTTTGGAAGTTGAAAATTAAATCTTGCGAGATTTGAGGATGTCGATTGGTTTTTTTTGAAAATGCTGGGTCATCTTGGCATCTATCAGCCAGACGTGGAGAGTGTCATGTCTACTGTTCTCGGTATGGAGACCCTTAATAATATTGGGTGGAAGTTTGATGAAGCCAGGGGGTGGCAGAACGATCGGATAACCACTTCAAAGCCGGCTGCACCTCAGGAGGTCGAGCTATTGCAACAGCAACCCCTGAATCCAGAAGAAGGATCGGCATCGATGCTTGAGGCTCTAAAGGCCATGTCAGGGAAGGTAGAGGTGTTGGCAGAAAAAGTGACTAGTCTAGAATCCATGGCAGATAAGGTGTTGAAGGGGTCAGAGGTTGACCGGGTGAAGGAACTGAGAAGCAAAGTTGCTATTCTTGAGACCGGGTGAGGGACCTCAGATTAAGGAGGAGATAATGGAGTTGAACCGGTAGCTGAAGTTTGTGGCCACTGAGGTGGTTGGACAGTTGAAGACCGTGCTCCGTGGTTAACCCTGAAATTGTCTCATGGTTGCCCCATTCCTTCCATCCCCACCATATCTACCACATGTTTTTGATGACTTTTCTTTCATTGTCATGCTCTGTGTTCTGCTTGGTAGTCGTTAAATTTTCAGTATGCTGTGTGTGTTCCCTCTGGGGCACTTTTGCTCGTTATTAGTGAAGTATGCATTCTTCTTCCATTGCATGGATGTCTTTACTTGCATTCTTTTTGATGATGCCAAAAGGGGGAAGAGAACATGAGTGCATTACTTGAGGGGGAAGTCACAACTGAAAATCAAACTAGATGTCCATCTAAGGGGGAACTGTTAAGCGATCGTAGACTTGTCTGCTTAACTAAAAATTTGATAGGGATATCTATCTGATGGAAATATGCTTGTGTGGAATACTTGTCATGGATTTCTTATCTTTTGAAGAAGTGTTTGTCATCATCAAAAAGGGGGAATTTGTTGGAACCCTTAGGTTTTGATGATTACAAACACTTAACTAATGTGTTGTTTAAGTGTGCAGAAATCCATGAAGATATCCAATTAAGAATGCATGGAGATTAATTGATGATCAATGCAATTACAAAAGACAGATTTTGGTATATGGCAGATTTAACCAAAGGTTAATTGTGATTGAAGACAAAGCTTAAATGCTGATTGAAGACAAAGGTTAATTGCGATTCAAGACAAAGGCTTAAATGCTGATTGAAGATCAAATGAAGAGCCGTTTGAATTGATGTCAATTAGGAAAGCAATTGAAGAGCCAAGTAAAGAGCCGTTTGAATTGATGTCAATAAGGAAAGCAATTGAAGAGTCAAGTAAATATGGAAAGCAATTAACGACAGAATTAATGTGGAATTAATTCAAATATGAAGAGGTTTGACAAGCTCAACGGATGACTACTAATGCTGATTGAAGTCATATGGAAAGCAATTGAAGAGACAAGCATTTATGGACAACCATTGATGAGGCAGAAGTAATATGCACTAATGAGGCCTAAGTAATGTGTACTAATGAGGCCGAAGTAATGTATATTAATGAGGCCGAATTTGAAGCAACAAGATGACTTGCACTATGAGGACAAGCCTCCACTCTATATAAGAAAGAAGAAAGCACAGATTAGAGTGCGCGTGAAATTGAGCAAAAAGCATAGGCTTAAGTTGAAAAGCACTGAAGATAAGTGCACGCACGGGGGCGAGATTGAGCAGAAAAGCAATTACATAAAAAGAGAAGTGCGGCTGTTTCTGAGTGATTCAAGTGTTTACATACGAGGAGTAGCACCGCCGGCATTGCACGCACTGAGGCGTGACGTTCTCTTGGGAAGAACGGAGCGACTACATTCTTGGAGCAAGGTTGCTGAAGTCGCACACATGGAGGTTTGAGAAACGAAACGATTACTTTGTCGGATTGAGTAGAGGTCATCAAATAGAGTCTCGATAGTAGACCTAGTTTGTAAACCCTACAAGTATATCGAAATATAAAGTAATCGGTTTCGCAAATCCTTTCAGAGCAATCTGAAAGGTAGTGGTTTTTCCTTATCATTGTTGTGATAAGGTTTACACTCTATATTCGTGCGTAATTATTTTCAGTCATTTAATTTCCTGAATAATTATTTCCGCTGCTATCTGACCATCAGACGGAAAAGCACTTTGTGACTTCCGTCTGACAGACTGCTAACACTAACGATCCAACAATTCTGACCTTGATACCTGAATACAATAGACATGAATATATGCTTCATGCTCATCACTATTCACTGTACCCCCTTCTAATTCAGGTGATTCAAATATATGACTACTTCAAGTAAGGACATGCTTCAAAAAAGTGATATAAGACAAATATTACCTTTGTTTAATTGCTGGTCAGAAACAAATGATGAGGCCGGCTGGTTTTTATAATGTGAGAATCTTGCTAACATCTGCAACTGTGGCTAATTTCAAACGAATATTGTTGTCAAAATAAAAATAAACTGTGGCTAATATTCTAGCATATGTACCTTGGCCTCTCAGAGCTATTCACTGACCGTAGAAACAAGTAATTCGACTACTCGACCTTCGCAAACTTAGTTAGCATCTGCACTGCATATGAAATTACGCGACTCATCAAGTTCAGCCACTCAAACAAATCTGAACAAGGTCCACACTGTTGGAATGAAGCAGCTTTTCCAGGTGCAGGAGAAGTCGTCGGTAAAGGGAGTTACAAGTCGTCGCTGAAGAGCTATGCTTGTGGTATTTCAGAACGCAGTTCAGCAGGCGCGAATAGTCAGATCGGACGGACGAAACTAAAAATTGGATGGCTGAGATTGAATAGTACAAGGATTCGCCAGCTTTAGAGCTCCGTTCGTTCTTCGATTTCTAACCCTGAATTCTCCCTCTCTTGCGAATATTGACCTCGGCTAGTTTAGGGCTTTGTTTCTTCACGGTCTCGTGCATGACTGTGAGCGAGCGATTCATTGAGAGTGTGAGAACTCGACGTGTGAGTTTCCACTGGTGATGGAGTTTGAAGAAAGTTATAATCGGCTACTTTTGGGTCAGGCCTATTCAGGCGATTCTATCAGTGTTCATTGTGCAATTCAAGGCCACTGAGTGAGCTCAACGGGGACGCAGACCTTTGTGCTGAAACACGGTATAAATCGGTGCATAACTGTGTTCAATTTCTTGCATTTCGATTTTATGGTTCTTGAGTTGTTTTCAAATTAAAATCAACCTAATTGGAATTCGTCTAAGTACTAAAATAATCCCTATGTGCACATTTCAATCCATTCCCTGTTTTATTCACCCAACTAATCCGGTAGAACGTTCGTCCGGCCACGTCTGGTATTTCAACTCTAACTTATATAACCTTATCACCATAATAGTATGGTTTCGAACAACGCTTTTCAAAATGTAGCGAATGTTCTAGCATATGAATCCTTGACATTAGTGATCCCTTCATCTGAAATACACCCACACTGGCCTGATTGCTAGTGCTACTGCCCTGAGCTTGTTTAAAATAGGGTGCATTGTTCATCCATCACCTCCTGATTGGAAAATTGTTTAAACCTTGTCCATCAACAATGCATTTAAGGATTATACAATGTTAATTTAAGGTACATTATTTCTTCGAAGTCAATTCTTACAATTTAATGTATATCATTTGTATATATATATATATATATATATATATATATATATATATATATATATCCTGCAAAATTAGAAATGGAGAATTCATTTCGCATCTAGTTTATATTGATTTTATATAAAAAAAATTTTAAACATCAAACATTTTCTTAATTCAAACTAAGAAATCCAAGTATATAAATAAACAAAAACCTCATGTGTTTGTTAAATCAATTGTAAAAGATAAAAAAAAAATTTCTTAGTTATTTATTAGTTTGACAATTCTCTCTAGGCTATATGTATAATTGTTTAATTTGGCAGCTGGTGTTGTCAAGTTCATGTTCCATTTGCTTGTAGAAATTAACAAACCATACAATGAAAATGACACAAATGTTTTCTTAAACGGATAAGAAGATGAAGGCAGGCAGGTCTCATCCATTGGCCTTTCAGTTCATCCAATCGCTTGTGAATTTTTTTATCCTTAATTATCTGAACAATCTTTCTTCCGATGTTAATTATGAATGAAGTTAGTTCTAAGTAAGCGTACCAGAAATCATTTAAGAAAGTTTTAAGTAGACTATTTCTTGGAGAGGAAGAGCAAAGGCGAGGACAAAGTCTTGGACAACATTTGACTAAATCTTTATCTACTTTTTTCAGTTTAATTATTGATATCGTTAGCTATAACTAGCCAGTTCTTATATGAATAACTGATTAATTTGGCAGCTGGGTTATCAAGTTCATGTCCCGTTGGCTTGTAGAAAATAACAAAGAATACAATGAAAAATGAAACAAGTGTTTTCTTATGCGGATATAAAGAAAGTGAACACATACATTTTTGTCAGCCGCTCTCATCCATTGGCCTTTCAATTTACCCAATAGCTTGCTTGCATACTTGGGTAATTATGCTACGATCAAGTCTTGAACAACATTTGACTAAATCTTTACCTGCTTTACTTTTTTTATTGATGTCATTAGCTATGTTTATGAGCAGTCAATTTCTTGATTTTGATCAGGAACAAGTAGTTGCATTTTGTCATACCATATTTGGAGACTTTAACTTTATTCTAGTTATTCAATTTTGTTTGGTTTGCACATATTTTATAGTGTTGGCTTAATAAACTAAGTGGTTATGTGAGTACAAACTTTAACTATATTGTTTAATTTCTATTCCTCAACAAACCATTTTAGATTAAAGTCTGGCCGTGCACAACACAATATAATATGATCAAACTCTTGAATTAAAAGTGTGGATGGGAGACATCCTCCTAAACCATCATGTAACAGTTTTGTTGGAGCAAGTAAAGAAGAAGATTCGGAGGTGTTGCTTGCCTTATATTTTACTTGATTAGAGGGGGTTAAAGGCTCCCCTGCCTCCATTGCTTTTCCCAGTCTGCAAATTTCAACTTCCCTCTCATATATCATTTATGTGTAAGAAATATTGATCAACCATGGCTGGTAGATCTCACGGAGAGTCGTCTGACCCCAGAAACAAGTTCATACATCAAGTATTTTTGAGCTTCAGAGGGGAGGATGTCCGTAATGGATTTGTGGGTCACCTGTTTAGTGGCTTGCAACGAGAAGGCTTTAGAGTGTTCATGGACAATACTGGACTACAGCACGGCGGAGACATCCAGATAAAGCTACTAGAAGCAATTGATAAGTCAAAAGTATCCATTGTGACCTTATCACCTCGGTATGCTGACTCTCGATGGTGTCTAGATGAGCTAGCGAGGATCATGGAGCTTAATGTTTCACCAGATCGCTTTGTTCTGCCTGTGTTTTTTGACATGGAGCCAACCGATGTCCGACATCAGACTGGACTCTACATCATGTTTTTTGAGGCACATGAGAAGAACTTTGAGATGGGCAGAGTGGACAAATGGAGATGGGCACTGAAGGAAGTTGCTGCTCTCAAAGGACCCTCTTTGAGAGATGCCAATCGGTGAATATATATTATTTATACCTCATTCCTTACCCTTTGTCCATATTACTAGTTTGTTGTTCATCTTTTTCATGGTATTTTTTATAAACAGAAATGAATCACAGCTCATTCAGAACATCATCAAGGAGGTGAGGAAGATGTTGCCTATCCAGAAGTTAGCTCTTCCTCCTAACATCATTGGGGTGGATTCAGTTGTTCGGAACAGTTGCACAGATTGCTTTCAACGCCAACTTAAATGACTTTGACAGCTCTAGCTTTCTTGAAGACATCGCAAGAGTTTCAAAACAAGATAATGGCCTGATTCGTCTTCAGAGAAAATTGATCTCAGACATTTCAGGGTATAAAGTTGGTGAAATATATAGTGCTTCTAAAGGTATGTCAAAAATTAGAGATGTTCTTGGATCAAAGAGGGTTTTACTAGTTCTGGATGATGTTGAGGAAATGGAGCATCTAGATGGACTGTTTGATCATCCTAAGTGGCTCTGTCCGGGTAGCAAGATTATCATAACATCAAGGAACCAACAACTACAAAAGATTCGTTTGTTCCAACGCAAATTCGAGGTCAACACATTAAATAAGAAAGAATCAACTGAACTTTTCAGCCTGCTTGTGTTTGATCAGGCCCTTCCATTGAAAGGATATGAAGAGGTGTCATACAGATTCGTAGAATACAGTGGAGGGCTTCCTTTAGCACTGTGCATTCTTGGACCTCTATTGCGAGGTGAAGAAGATATAGAAATATGGGAAGATAAATTACAGAAACTGGAAAAATACCCTAATCAAAGGATTCAGGTAGTTCTTAAACTCAGCTTTGATTCCCTTGAAGATGAGGATGACAGAAACTTGTTTCTTCACATAGCTGTCTTTTTTGTTGGAAGAGATGAAGAATATGCATTCAAGATTCTGAAAGCTTGTGAAGTGTACACAAAGGCTGGATTTCAGAGCCTGGCTAATAGGTGTCTGGTGAGTGTCAGTGGTCATAAAATGCTGATGATGCATCAGCTAATTCAAGAAATGGGAAGAGAAATTGTGCGTCAAGAGTCAGTCAACGAGCCAGGTCTCCGTAGCAGATTATGGGATCATAAGGAAACACTTTATATGCTGCAAAAAAATAAGGTAAATGCTAGTGTCTGGCATTCAAACATCTTGTTCACTGTTTAATTTTGTACTTAGACTGTCATGTCTTATGATAGGGGACGACGTCAGTGAAGGGATTGAAGCTTGCTTTTCCAGCACACAAAAGTGTTACATTAAAGGACAATCACATTCCACATGTTTCAAATGGCATTGGTTTGGCCAGCATTCTCTCACCGGCTCCTTTACAGCGCGCTACCCCAAACTTAAAGTCAATACAAACTGATGTGTTTACAAAACTGGAAAACTTAAACTTGCTTGAGCTAAGCTATGTACAGCTCCAGGGAGGCTATGTAAAATTCCCAAAGACAATAAAATGGTTATCGTGGAAAGGTTGCCCTTTGGAACATATACCTCGGGATTTGGAACTGTATGAACTAGTTGTACTTGACATGCAGAATAGTCAATTGATTAGTCTCTGGGAGGATAATAAGGTACTAAAGAGGAAAATATTTTTCATACATACAGTGTTGATAGGGTATTCTAACATTTTTTTCACATGCAGTTCCTTGGATCTTTGAGAATCTTGAATCTCAGTCATTCTTGTTGCTTGACGAGTACTCCTGACTTCTCAAATGCTAATGGGCTGGAATGGGTTATTCTTGAAGGCTGTGTAAGTTTGGTTAAGATACATGATTCCATTGCACTTGGGAAAACTTTATTACTTAAACTTAAAAGGTTGCAAGAATCTTAGGAGGCTTCCTAGCACCATAGCCAAGCTTCATTCTATTAAGAAGGTGAATCTTTCTGGATGCAATGGCCTCTTTACTGTTCCTAATCTCATGGAATCTTCGATCATCTTTGCTGGCAACATGAATCAGAAGGTATCACTGTCCCCAAGTCAGATACTTTTGTCTCCGTTCTCTTCAATCAATTTGTTCCCCTCCATCGTAAAGTTGAACTTGAGTAATTGTGGCATAACACGTGATGATGTTTTTGATACCTTAAGTTGCTTGTCTTTATTGGAAAGATTGGATCTCAGTTGTAATCCAATAAGAGAAATAAGAAAAGACCTGAGGCCCTTCTCTCGGCTTCACAATCTGAAGTTACGAGGCTGCAAGTATCTTCGATCGATATCACAATTGCCAGGATCGTTAGACTTATTTGCACCTAATTGCCTTTCACTAGAAAGAATTGAGTATCACAAAAATCCAATTATGGCAGAACCATGGATATATGCATACAACTGCCCAAAGCTAGTTGAGATCGAAAATGTACTACTGTTAAAACCTGCTATTTTGGAGTCTTTTCAAAATACCCCCTATTACCCGGTGGAGGTGTGGATTATGGACTCTTTAAGGTTTGTCTAATTCTCATCCTTCTCTGAATTAGTATAGTTATATCCTTACTTTGAACTTAGTGGTTCCTTAACTGAAGGGGGCTGCATGATGTGTTTTGAATTTTCCTACAGGGAGTGTACCAATGTGGAATACACAGCATTTTCCTTGATGGAGATCTCCTATTAGAAGATTGGTCGAATGTGACAAAATTCGGATCAGAAGTACAGTATATTGTCCCTTGCCTTCCTGATCATCCAATTCGAGCATTCAATGTGTGGTGTGTGTATCAATGCGCGGCCAAAATTACAAAAGTTTCTCGAGACATCTCAAAATTAAAAACTTGACCACCATGTTCGAATGGGTGTATTTCCCACCAGTTTTTCCATTACATACCAAGTTAATTCAAGGTACTGAATTTACCTGGTTAACTCACTGGAGCCGTATGCTACATAGAGATGTAAAAGCTGGAGATGAGCTGAAGGTTTCATTCATTGCTGGTGATAATGTTCCAGTAAAATGCGGGATTAACATTGTCTATGAGGTGGACGAAGAAGACATCGATAGTAAGATGAGTAACCAAATCATGTCAGATAACTGTATCGGCTCAACATCTCATGACATTTTTTCTGAGCATGAGATAAAGAAGATGCCACGGCCACGGAGCCATCATATTGGCGACAGAGTATGTATATAATATCTTCATGTTTCTAACCTTTTGGTTGTCATCTAAATTCCTTTCTACTGTTTCAGATCATAGATTGTTGGTAAATTGTATGTCAATGTGAAGAAAATGGGAGTGAAACCAATTTTTGTGATAAAAAAGTGAGTGTGTTCAACACCTCAAATAGAATCGACTTTAATGAGATTTTAATTTGGTCTTTGTTACAAATGGTATGCACATCCAAAGAAAAACATGTCATGTGGGTCCCACATGTGGGGTCCACACCAAAGAAATTGAAATGCATATTGAGTGAAATGCGGATGAATGTTTGCTCAATTGTAATATAAATAAGAGGTTCGGGGTGAAGGATCAAACACACCTTCACCTCCTTCTTCTCTCTGAATCTTCAATAATATTGCAGTGCATTTGAGTTCTAACTAGTCCCAAGGTTCTCTATATTTTCAAAGGTAATTATAACACGTTATCAGCACGACTCTGTGCCAGCTGAATAGTATTTACTTTAACTTTTTCTGTTTATAATTTCATTCGTGTATAATATCGATTTACTATATTGGCAGATTATCCCTTATAGTAAAACGATGTGATTTACACCGTACTTAATTATATACATGTATAGCATCATTTAACTACAGATGGACGGTTTTTCTTTACCGCCGTAGTAAATGATGTGATTTACATTTGATCAGCTAACTATTTACATTTGCTTTAAACTAGTTACATGCTCGTTTGATTTATTTATACATCTATTTACGATCCCTTAATGTATAACAACATATTATTATGATGTGCGGATTACCGCCCCATAGTAAAGTATTGTGATCTGCAAAGTAACTATCTTTACTTTAAAGACTTCATTTTCGTTGAACTGTATAATTTATTTTATGCTTATTACGTACTTGTTATTGTATAACATCATATTATTATACAAAGGAGGCTCAGCCACCGTAAAATAATATGATGTGAATTACAATTATTTTACTACTTCATTCCTATGGTTAATAGCATTTATACTATACATGTCTATCCTCACATGGTAATTAATTGCATTACGTTTCTAATTAAATCTTAGCATGAATTAACCCATGCCCAACGATAACATAGTGCGCAACGGTAACAAACGGCTATAAACGACTAGTTTTTCCCTATAAATATGTTTTCATTCAACTACACTAAATCACATTTTCTCTTCTACTTCACACTTCAAACACACTCAAAATTTCCAAAGCAATAAAATGTCTAGCTTACTATTGGTCTTTGTTGCAATAATTATTGTAGTACTCACTATTTATAATTTCACCGGGGATCAAACACCGGATGAATTTTATGATAGTTTAGCAATGTTAGGATTCATGTATGCTTTTTTCTTCTTTACACTATTTGTAGACTTGTATATCTTGAATTAATAAAAAAAATTACTTGTTTTGTTTTAGTTAACATCATGACAAATTTGGTGAAACTAGACTTCAGTCCCCTCGGCATTGCTTGGACCAATTACATGTCCTGGACAATGGACATAGAAATACATCTGCAATCAATGGGTCTCAGTGAGACAGTAAAGGAGGGAAATGAACCCTCAGAAATAGACATGGCAAAATCTCTGATTTTCATTCGCCGTCATCTACATGAGGATCTAAAAAATGAGTACCTCACAGTGAAAAACCCATGTGAACTGTGGAAAAATCTCAAAGAGAGATATGACCATCAAAAGGCTGTGACGCTCCCAATTTACCACGATGAATGGACCGCTTTACGGTTCCAAGACTTTAAAAAAGTGAGTGAATACAACTCTGCAATGTTTAGAATTGTAACCCATTTGAGGTTCTGCGGAGATACAAAAACAGATGATGAAATGCTGGAGAAGACTTTTTCCACATTTCATGCATCAAATGTGACCCTGCAACAAAAATATCGTGTGCGGGGTTCCAAAGGTATTCAGAACTGATTGCTTGTCTCCTCATCGCGGAGAAAAATAATGAGCTGCTGATAAAGAACCATCAATCTCGCCCAACGGGCTCCAGAACATTTTCTGAGGTACATTTTGCCAACTCTAATGAGAATAGACCCATGAACTATTTTCAGGGTCAAGGGCAAGGCCGAGGTCGTGGACGAGGTCGAGGTCGTAGTGTTGGCCAGGGGCGCGGTCGAGGTGGTTATCCCAATAATCCACCTCATAAGATCGCCAATTATCACCAAAGGATACAGCAAAATGAGTGGAACCATGAGAACTCCCACAAAAGGGGAGGTGGTCCAAGTTCGTCAAAAAGCCCTGAGACCACTTGTTTTAGATGCGGTTGTAAAGGACATTGGTTTAAAACCTGTCGAACCCCTGAACACTTATGCAAACTCTATCAAGAGTCTGTGAAGGGAAAAGGAAAGGAGGTCAACTATATTGACCAAACTCCTATGAATGAGTTTACTCGACTTGGAGAATCTGATTTCAACAATGAACATGTTGATACAGTTGGGGATTTTACGAATGCAAATGAGATCAATTTTATTGAGAATGATCCCGTGAATGAGTACACTCATCTTGGGGAACATAATCCTAGTGAGGACTTCCTTGGTGATATAACTGGAAAAATGACTGGTGGGAACTGAAAGGGGAAGTTGTGTAAACCCATGGTAATGAAGCCAAACGGTCCGATGTCTTAATTTGATTTTCTTATGTTATATGTATGTTTTTCCTTTAAGCATAACTATGTTTTCTCATATGTAATAAAATATGTCTACCTTTTTCATCTATCTTATCATTTTCTTGTTTACTTAAAGCTTTGAAATGGACAAAGCCAAAGTCAACCAAAGGATTAATATTGAAGAAATGTGCATACTTGATAGTGGAACAACGCACACAATCCTGAAGGATGAAAGGTTTTTCTTGATGATAAAACCAACATGAACCATTGTGAATACAATATCAGGTCCTGTAGATCTAATTGAGGGAGTTGGCAAGGCAAACTTTGTATTGCCAAATGGCACAAAGTTTACGATACATAATGCCTTATTTTCGCCAAAATCCAAACGAAACTTGTTGAGTTTCAATGATATTTACTCTCATGGATTCGAGACTCAGTCTATGACTGAAGGTAACATGAAATTCTCACTATGTATAGATCTGGAAAGAAATACATAGTTGAAAAACTACCAATGCTTCCCACTGGATTGCATTACACACATATAAATGTGATTGAGTCAAATGCGGTAGTTATGAAATCTTCAATATTAACCATGTGGCATGACCGATTGGGTCATCCAGGTTCAAGTATGATGCGAAGAATTATTGAAAATACGCATGGACACCCATTGAAGGGTCATAAAATCCCTCAAGGAAATATTTTTCCATGTAAAGCTTGTTCTCTTGGAAAGCTTATCATAAGGCCATCACCGGGAAAAGTTGAAACAGAATCACCTATGTTTCTTGAGCATATTCAAGGTGATATTTGTGGGCCTATTCACCCATCATGTGGACCATTTCGATACTTTATGGTATTGATAGATGCATCTAGCAAATGGTCACATGTATGTTTATTATCAACTCGCAATATGGCATTCGCTAAATTACTTGCCCAAATAATAAGATTGTGAGCTCAATTTCCTGATCATACAATCAAGAAAATTAGACTTGATAATGCCGGTGAATTCACATCCCAGACATTTGATGAATATTGTATGTCAGTTGGGATTGTGGTCGAGCATTCTGTTGCTCATGCCCACACACAAAATGGTTTGGCCGAATCATTGATCAAATGCCTCCAACTTATTGCTAGGCCATTGATAATGAGAACAATGCTTCCTACCTCAGTATGGGGTCATGCAATATTACATGCCTCTGAATTAATTCGCATCAGACCAAGTGCATATCATAAAAGTTCTCCACTACAACTTGCATTTGATCAAGAACCAAATATATCACACTTAAGAATTTTTGGTTGTGCTATTTATGTGCCTATTGCACCTCCTCAAAGAACAAAGATGGGACCACAAAGAAGCCTTGGGATATATGTGGGCTTTGAAAGTCCATCTATTGTTAAATTTCTTGAACCTCAAACTGGAAATGTTTGCACAGCACGTTTTGCTGATTGCCACTTTGATGAGGAAAATTTCCCACCATTAGGGGGAGAAAGAAAACAGTTTGAGAAAGAAATTACTTGGTCTGTACCAACATTATTGCATCTTGATCCTTACACAAAAGATTGTGAAGGTAGAGTACAAAGGATTTTACATTTGCAAGAAATGGCAAATCAACTTCCCGATGCATTTACACACACAAAGAGAGTGACTAAATCTCACATACCGGCTGAGAATGCTCCCGTACAAATTGAAATTCCAAAAGGGAGGCCGGAAAATAAAGCCATTCATGAAATCACAACACGGTTAAAGCGTGGAAGGCCACCAGGTTCCAAAAATAAAAATCCTCGAAAAAGAAAAGGGGAAGAAAAGCAAAGCGATCCTATGGTGGAGGAAAGTATTCCTGTAGAAATACAAAATGAAAAGGATCGAGAAATTTCGATTAATTATGCTAATACAGGCATACTATATATGGAACCGAAAAGAGAACATTAAAGATGCGTTCTCTTACCATTTGGCATGTGATATTATGAATGAAAATAATGGTGATCCCGACCACGATCTATTATTGAGTGTAAAAATAGACACGATTGGTTTGAGTGGAAAAAGGCAATTGAAACTGAACTAGACTCGCTCAATAAACGCAAAGTATTTGGGCCTATAGTACTCACACCTAAGGATGTGAAGCCTGTTGGATACAAATGGGGTTTTGTACAAAAAAAATGAGAAAAATGAAATTGCGAGATACAAGGCTCGACTTGTTGCACAAGGTTTTTCTCAAAGGCCTGGAATCGATTTTGAGGAGACGTATTCCCCTGTCATGGATGGAATTACGTTTAGATACTTGATAAGTCTAGCAGTTCATGAGAAATTGAATATGCACCTCATGGATGTTGTTACCGCTTACCTATACGGATCGCTTGATACTGAAATTTACATGAAAATCCCTGAAGGTTTTAAAATGCATGAGACATTAAGTTCCAAACCTAGGGAAAGATATTCAATCAAGTTAGAAAGATCTTTATATGGGTTAAAGCAATCCGGACGCATGTGGTACAATCGATTAAGCGAATATTTATTTCAAAAGGGTTATGTCAATGATCCCCTTTGCCCTTGCGTTTTTATTAAGAAAACAACATCCGGTCGTGTAATAATTGCCGTTTATGTTGATGATTTGAATATCATTGGTACCAGTAAAGAAATTCTGGAAGTAATCTCTTATTTGAAAAAAGAGTTCGAAATGAAAGATCTGGGGAAAACAAAGTATTGTCTTGGATTACAGATTGAGCACATCCAGAATGGGATATTTGTGCATCAATCGAATTATACGAAGAAGATAATAAAATGTTTTAATATGGATAAATCAAATCCATTAAGTACCCCAATGGTTGTAAGATCCATTGATGTGAACAAGGATCCTTTTCGTCCATGTGAAGAATGTGAAGAGATTCTTGGTCAAGAAGTACCATATTTCAGTGCGATTGGAGCTCTTATGTATCTTACTAATTGTACTCGACCTGACATAGCTTTTGCTGTTAATTTATTAGCCAGGTTTAGCTCAGCTCCTACCAAAAGACACTGGAATGGAATCAAGCATGTATTTCGTTATCTTCAAGGAACGATTGATTTAGGATTATTTTATCCTAACAATGCAAAACCAGTTTTGATTGGCTATGCAGATGCATGTTATCTGTCTGACCCACACAAAGGAAAATCACAAACCGGGTATGTAATCACCTGTGGAGGAACCGCAATCTCTTGGCGTTCTCAGAAACAAACACTTGTTGCAACATCATCAAACCACGCTGAGATCATTGCATTACACGAAGCAAGTCGTGAATGTGTGTGGCTGAGATCTATGACACAACATATCAGAACTACGAGCGGTCTTCTACCAGCAAATGATCCAATCACTCTTTATGAAGACAACGCTGCGTGCGTTGCTCAAATGAAGGAAGGATTTATCAAAAGTGATAGAACAAAGCATATCCATCCCAAATATTTTTCGTTCACCCAAGAGCTGGAAAAAGACAAAGTTATCAGCATACAATATGTTCGTTCTGATGAAAACTCAGCAGATCTTTTTACAAAGGCTCTCCCTACCTCAACATTCCGAAAACATGTCAACGACATAGGAATGCGAAAGCTGCAAAATTTATGAGCACATCACGCATGCCAATATGAGAAGGAGCTTCGCGTCACTGCATTCTTTTTCCCTTAAGTTGGTTTTTATCCCAATAGGTTTTTCCAACTAAGGTTTTTAACAAGGCAGCCTAAAACGCTTGATGTGCATCCCAGGGGGAGTGTTACAAATGGTATGCACATCCAAAGAAAAACATATCATGTGGGTCCCACATGTGGGGCCCACACCAAAGAAATTGAAATGCATATTGAGTGAAATGCGGATGAATGTTTGCTCAATTGTAATATAAATAAGAGGTTCGGGGTGAAGGATCAAACACACCTTCACCTCCTCCTTCTCTCTGAATCTTCAATAGTATTGCAGTGCATTTGAGTTCTAACTAGTCCCAAAGTTCTCTATATTTCCAAAGGTAATTATAACAGTCTTTGGTTATAACAATCATAAAACTATCAAACAAAAAAAAATCATAAAATACGATATAAGAATGAGATACATGCCTCAACTTATTTCATTATATTTTGATTGTATTATTTCATTGTTTTTTTTGAAAGGGTATTATTTCATTGTTAACTGTTTAATCTTTATAATGTTGTGATCATATATCCTATTTTACAATCTTGTCGATATACATGTTATTAAGCGCTATTCACTTAACAAACTGTAAAAGTTCAGACTTATGTTGATAATATTCAGACTAAACAAATGTAAATGTTCAGACTTATTTGATCCAACCCGTGTATGCTAAACAGACTATTTGCTATTGCATATCCTTGTGAAGCTAGACGTCGATGTTGATCGAAGACAATGGGTGTTTGGTGTCCGAGGACAACCTCCGCATTGAATGTATGCAACGCAAGAGCCTCAGAGCTCTAGTTTCTTCAGAGGTTGATAATGAATACAAGTATGGAAACAAAATTTGAACTATCATAGTTTCAGTTTTGAGTTTCAACTTTGTCCTAGTTTTAATAATTCCGGTTTTAGCGAGATCCTTCATTTTCCAACCAGACCTATCCTTCAGTTGTTTAGGAAAATTGTTCTTGCAGCCTTATTTATGTACTATTTTTGCCAAGCGTGTGATTGGTGTGATCATCAGGTGGAACCAGGAATGTCTATCATGTGTGACCTCCTCCTCCTCCTCCTCTCCTAGACTCTTTTTACCTGCTTTGTGAATGTGATTTTCCTTTCCCAAAGATTGATATACAATAGCTAGAGGACGACTCATTTTAATTTCTTCATGATACCTGAGAGTAGAAAAGTAAGAATAAACTAGGAGCCGGAACACTCATCATTTGGATATGAGGTGGACAATTTCCTGTAACATGATTAGGTGAAGAGAAATAAAAGATGGCTAACTGGTTTGTTCTTTTCACCATTATCTTTCACACCAGTAACTTGCGCGATGATGTGAACAACTTGTTTTGGATCCAAGTCATGCCTGTAGTAGCCCCTTGCAAATTATAACTTCTGCAGCTGTGGCTAATATTCTAGGATATATGAATCTTGACCACTGGCTTGGTTGCTCTTACCACATCTTATAGGGGATTGTGTAACAATTTTTTTTACGACAAATATATTTTCAAGTTGGTAATGTAAGGATGTTTATACGACAAACATATATTTAAAGTTCTTAGCGTATGTAGTTTTATACGACAATAAGATGTAAATGTTTGAAGCGTATAAACGTTTACGAGACAAATTGGAGAACCTACCATCTGTAAATTCGATCACGTAAGTTAGTTAACCCGACAAAATTTGGATTGGAAATGTAGCGTATGCCTTGCACCGAGTCGAACTCGTTCTAATGTTTTTGGGACATATAGAAATGAAAGTCGCATAAGAGTTACAGTTTACGCGACGTTTCATCATATTTTTTGTCGTAGGGACATTACGCTACTTGGATTTTGCGACCTACTTTACGCGACATGATTTTGTCACATAAACTTTATGCGACTAATTTAGGGGTTTATGCGACGGAAAAAAAATGTCTCCTAATCTGTAAAATGGTGGAGTGATGTTAGGACTGGCTTAAAAGTATATTTAAATAAGTAAATCTCTATTAATGAAAGGAAACGTGGTTTGAAATTTTGATTAGTGTAAGACTTACAGTAATTTATAAGTAAAAGTCATTATAGCAGCCTGTGATGACTGCAGACATGGTTTAATAATATTTTTTTTCCTCGTCTGGCTATGGGTTGGCTGGGTTTGCAAATAAATCCTGCGGACATCAGAAATTTATTCAGAACCTCAATCAGGCACCAACTCAGTTTATCAGTCATGGTGTTGGAAGATTGTGAAACCTGTTTTAACTACTGGATCTCACACAATAGGTACCAGAGCGGCTATCAGTACGTGATACGAGATCAGCACATTCCTGAAGCTCACCATCGTTTGAGACCTCAGGGAGTAGGCTCGCCAGTTGCTGCACTGCAGACTCCATCAAACACTGTTATTGCCACAGCTGGTGAACTGCAAGAGAAGCTAAACAAACTGAACTCGTATGTTGGGATGCTGAAGAATATTTTAGATGATCATGACATAAGTTACCCTCCTGCACCATGAACTTTATTTCTCGTGTTTGGTATTGAACTGATTTCTGATTTCAGGAATTTGATATCCTTTTGATGCCTGAATACAAAAGACCTGCATATCAATTTGTCATTTTTGCATCGTGTTAAATAGTACTCTCATCCAAGAAATTGCAACTCAGAATCTCTATGACCCAGACGCCTGACAAACAACGCATGTCCAACCACATACATAACCACACACACGATTTAAATGCACGTCAGTCTGGAACATTTTATCAGATAACTATAACTCCCAATGTCCATGCCAGATGATGTCTATCACTTCTGATTCTTTATGGTACATTTCAGATTTTAGCTATACACTTGCCTAAAAAAAGTAAGAAATTTTGCTTCAAGTCCTTCCTCAACTTGGTTATAGCTTCTCCACTGCGTCTGGCAAATAACTTTGCTGGTCAAGTTCAGCCACTAAAACAAATCCATGTCCAGGTTCACCCAAATCATGAGAGATTGCACCTCAGCATTTTGAGATTAGGGGAATTCTTAACTTCTTACCAATCACCAACACTAATTCATAAGGTAACATGTGGTAGAGAGGTGATACTTCAACATATATTTTGATACATCCCCGGTTTTATTCTCCGTAACTAATCCGTTAGATCATTCATCCGCGAACATCACGTACTTTAAAACTAAATTATACAACCTATTCATCATATTCAGGTTTCTAACAACAACTTTCAGAATAATGTAGACAATATTCTGGCATATAAATCCTTGACATTAGTGAACCGACTGATCCCTCCGTCTGAATTGCACCCACGCATCCAGATTGCGACTATTTAACAATTTTCTTCTCCCATCAAAACAAAACAAAAAAACAATTTTCTTCATAGACTGGCTTGACCTGGATCGCCAATAAATATATAATGAGCATCAGCACTGAGTTTGTTTAACATAGGATATACCTTTGTTCATCCATCACATCCTGATTGGAAAATTATTTAAACCTGCTCCACTTGTTTGATTTAGAGCTACTTGTAGCCAGTGTGAACTGAATCTGACCTCAGGATTTGAACATAGCCTTGATACCTGAATAAAATAGACCCGAATATGTGTTTCCTGCTAATCACTATTCATTGTATCCCTTCTGAATTAGGTGATTCATTCAAATATAGGCTACTTCATGACATGCTTGAAAAAGTATATGTCATTCAGGTGACCTTTATAATATGTTGTTGCCTGCTAGCGCGTTCCACAATAGTGCGAAAACGATAACTGATAGTGTTAATAGAAAAAACATAAACATCCAATGAACATCCGCCTTTTACTAAAATATCATTGTCAAACTAGAAATTGTAAAAAACCAAAGAGAGTCAAATTTCTACTAAGAAAAACAGTAAGTATTTTTTTTTCTTCATGTCTATCAGTTTTCAAATCTCTTGGTCATAAATATGAATACACAACAACAAATGCAAACACTCAATTGAAGAAAACTCTCACATAATGAGAAACACTCTTAACACATTTGTGCGGTAAAATATAGAGAAGATCATTACTTGGAATGATACACCGCCTTGTCTATAGATCGTTTTAAAACTGAAGGATGCGAATAGAATAATAAAAGGAATATGAATATCACATGTCATGTAAATAGGCCAATTGCACATTTTGTCAAATGAGTTACAAAGTGATATTAGACAAAATATTACCTTTGTGTAATTGCTGAGCAATAATTGTGTTGCTGGTCAGAAAAAATAATGAGGCCGGCTTGTTTTTATAATTTGAGAATCCTGCTAACATTTGGAAAGACAACTTCTGCAACCGAGGCTAATATTATAGCATATGAATCTTGACCTCGGCGATTGCTCCATCTGAAATATAGCCACTGGTCTGGTTGCTATTACAATCTCTTAGGAATTTGTTTAACAATTTTTATATGGCCAATAAATAATTTATTGACAAAGATTAAACCATGATCAGCTCTTGAGTCTTGACTTGACAAAGACTACCATTGTTCGCTGTTTATATATTTCTTGGAAAACTTTTCAAATCCTTTTCATCTCCCAGCCAACTGCAAATACGAAATTGTTAGTTTACCTTACGGTCACACAAAAAATCAGTTCATATCTGAAAACTGACCACACCTTCCCCCTTGGGAGCTCTGCCAGAACTTAATAAAAATACTACTGACAGCTGGTGTTGAGCAGAAACATGTTAGGTAAATCTCGATTAATAAAAGGAAACATGATTAGTGTAAGACTTACACAGTAATTTATAAGTAAAAGTCATTAACAGCTTGTGATGACTGCAGACATGATTTAATAATATTTTTGTCCTTGTCTGGGCTAAGGGTTGGCTGGGTTTGCAAATAAATTCGGGGACATCAGAAAATTCCTTCAGAACCTCAATCAGGCAATAACTCAGTTAGTCATTCATGGTGTTAGAAAATTGTGAAACCTGTTTCAACTACTGGATCTCACACAATAGGTACATGAGCGGCTATCAGTACATGACACGAGATCAACACATTCCTGAAGCTCACCATCGTTTGAGACCTCAGGGAGTAGGCTCGCCAGTTGCTGCACTGCAGACTCCATCAAATACTGTTATTGCCACAGCTGGTGAACTGCAAGAGAAGCTAAACAAACTGAACTCGTATGTTGGGATGCTGAAGAATATTTTAGATGATCATGACATAAGTTACCCTCCTGCACCATGAACTTTATTTCTCGTGTTTGGTATTGAACTGATTTCTGATTTCAGGAATTTGATATCCTTTTGATGCCTGAATACAAAAGACCTGCATATCAATTTGTCATTTTTGCATCGTGTTAAATAGTACTCTCATCTGAGAAATTGCAACTCAGAATCTCTATGACCCAGACGCCTGACAGGCAACGCATGTCCAACCACATACATAACCACACATACGATTTAAATGCACGTCAGTCTGGAACATTTTATCATATAACTATTACTCCCAATGTCCATGTCAGATGATATCTATCACTTCTGATTCTTTATCGTACATTTCAGATTTTAGCTATACACTGACCTCAAAAAAGTAAGAAGTTTTGCTTCAAGTCCTTGCTCAACTTGGTTATAGCTTCTCCACTGCGTCTGGCAAATAACTTTGCTGGTCAAGTTCAGCCACTAAAACAAATCCATGTCCAGGTTCACCCAAATCATGAGAGATTGCACCTCAGCAGTTTGAGATTAGAGGAATTCTGAACTTCTTACCAATCACCAACAGTAATTCATAAGGTAGCATGTGGTAGAGAGGTGATACTTCATCATATATTTTGATACATCCCCTGTTTTATTCCCCCCAACTAATCCGTTAGATCGTTCATCCGCGAACATCACGTACTTCAGAACTAATGTAGCCAATATTCTGGCATATAAATCCTTGACATTAGTGAACCGACTGATCCCTCCATCTGAATTGCACCCATGCATCCTGATTGCGACTATTTAACAACTTTCGTCATAGACTGGCTTGACCTGGATCGCCAATAAATATATAATGAGCATCAGCACTGAGTTTGTTTAACATAGGATACCTTTGTTCATCCATCACATCCCGATTGGAAAATTATTTAAACCTTCTCCATCGGCCAGTGGCTGTAAATGAGAAATTGTTGGATTTTGATTTAAAAAGACCATTCCATTTCCTTCCTCATCCAACCTCTGCCAGAGCTAATTAACAATGATACCACTAGCTGGAGTTGAGGGTAACGTTCCAGGACTGGCCTACAGTATATTTGATTATGCAAATCTTGATTAATTAGAAATGAAAGACGAATGATTATTTAATGACTCACAGTAATTTATAAATAAAAAAGTCATTAGGAGCCTGTGCTGACTGCAGAGATGATTTACCGACAGTTTTGTCCTTGTCTGGCACGGCTTGCTAAGTAAATTTTGGGGTCATCAAGAAAACCTCTTCAGAACCTGTATCAGACAGTTAATCAGCCATGATACTAAAAAATTGCAAAATCTGTTTCAATTATTGGATCTCACACAGTCGCTGCACAGCAGACTCAGTTACATACTTTTATTACCACAACCATTGAATTGCAAGAGGAATTGGACAAACTGAACTCTCTTATAAAGGGACACTGAAGAAAAATTTAGCTGATGATAACATAAGTTACCCTCCTGCACCATAAAATTTATTTCCCTAGTTAGTCAGTTGTTGCATGGTTTTTGTGCTTGTGTTTGTACCATCTCACTCCACTCCATGTTTACCTCGTCCAAGCTTGTGAAGCTTTCACAACTTCTTTGCTTCTAGGTGTCCATATTTTTTGTTATCAGCAATTTACCTGTTAGGTTTTGTATGGGATGTAAATAATTACATTGTAATTTGTTCCTAATTCCTATGCACTTATGAAACCATATGTTTTTTAAACCAGAAAAATTTGTTACTGCAACTAAAAGGACGGACATCTTCTCTATGCCCATCTCCATTTGCATAATCGTCCACTAGGCGATACCAAATCGGACATGGCTTTTGAATTTTATTTTTTTGAAAGCTTTGTCTCTTATGCCTCAACAAACCATTTTCTTTTGAAAGGCTGGTCTTCCATATCAGAATAAAGTATGATCAAACTCTTGAGATAAAAGTGTGGATGGAGACAGCTTCCTAAACCATCATGTGACAGTTTTTTAAGGAAATGTGATTTGATAGGTTGCTGCTGTATTGGAGCAAGTAAAGAAGAAGATTCTGAGGTGTTACTTGCCTTTTATTTTACTCTAGTAGAGTGGACTAAAGGCTCCCCTACCCCCATTCATTTTTCCCAGTCTGCAAAATTTCAACTTCCCTCTCATAACTTTTATCTGTAAGAAATTTTGATCAACCATGTCTGGTAGATATCACGGAGAGTCATCTGACTCCAGAAACAAGTTCATACATCAAGTATTTTTAAGCTTCAGAGGAGAGGATGTCCGTAATGGATTTGTGGGTCACTTGTTCAATGGCTTGAGACGAGAAGGCTTTAGAGTGTTCATGGACAATGATGGACTAGAGCACGGCAGGGACATCCAGATAAAGCTACAAGAGGCAATTGAACGGTCTAAAGTATCCATCGTGACCTTATCACCTCGGTATGCTGACTCTCGATGGTGTCTAGATCAGCTAGCGAAAATCATGGAGCTTAATGTTTCTCCAGATCGCTTTGTTCTGCCTGTATTTTTTGACATGGAGCCAACTGATGTTCGGCATCAGACTGGACTCTACAGCACGTATTTTGAGGCGCATGTGAAGAGGTTTGAGGGTGAGATGGGCAGAGTGGACAACTGGAGATGGGCACTGAAGGAAGTTGCCGCTCTCAAAGGACCCTCTTTGAAAGATGCCAACAGGTGAATATATGTACCTCACTTCTTCTTCATCCATTTCCCTAGTTTGTTGTTCATCTTTTTCATGGTATTTTTCATAAACAGAAATGAAGCTCACCTCATTCAGAACATCATTAAGGAGGTGAGGAAGATGCTGCCTATCCAAAAGTTAGCTCTTCCTCCTAAGATCATTGGGGTGGATTCAGTTGTTCGGGACATTTGTCACTGGATACAAGATGGATCTCAAGATGTGGGAGCGGGGGTGATCCATGGATAAGGTGGCATCGGGAAGACAACAATTGCGCAGATTGCTTTCAACGCCAACTCCAATCACTTCGACAGCTCTAGCTTTCTTGAAGACATCGCAAGAGTTTCAAAACAAGACAATGGCCTGATTCGTCTTCAGAGAAAATTAATCTCAGACATTTCAGGGTATAAAGTTGGTGAAATATATAGTGCTTCTGAAGGTATGGCAAAAATCAGAGATGTTATTGGTCCCAAGAGGATTTTACTAGTTCTGGATGATGTTGAGGAAATGGAACATCTAGGTGGACTGTTTGATCATCCCGAGTGGTTCTGTCCAGGTAGCAAGATTATCATAACAACTAGGAACCGACAACTGCAGAAGATTCGTTTGTTCCAACGCGAATTCAAGGTCAACAAATTAAACGAGGAGGAATCAACTAAGCTGTTCAGCCTGCTTGTGTTTGATCAGCCTCTTCCTTTGAAAGGATATGAGAAAGTGTCATACAAATTCGTAAAGTACAGTGGAGGGCTTCCTTTAGCACTTTGCATTCTGGGACCTCTATTGCGCGGTGAAGAAGATATAGAAATATGGGAAGATAAATTACAAAAACTGGAAAAATACCCTAATCAAAGGATTCAGGTAGTTCTTAAACTCAGCTTTGATTCCCTTGAAGATGAGGATGACAGAAACTTGTTTCTTCACATAGCTGTCTTTTTTGTTGGAAGAGGTAAAGAATATGCATTCAAGATTCTGAAAGCTTGTGGAGTGTACACAAAGGCTGGATTTCAGAATCTGGCCAATAGGTGTCTGGTAAGTTTCAGTGGTAAAAAGCTGATGATGCATCAGCTAATTCAAGAAATGGGAAGAGAAATTGTGCGTCAAGAATCAATTACTGAGCCAGGCCTCCGTAGCAGATTATGGGATCATAAGGAAACACTCTATATGCTGCAAAAAAATAAGGTAAATGCCTGTGTCTGCCATTCAAACATCTTGTTCATTGTTCAATCTTGTACTCAGACTGTCATGTTTTCTGATAGGGGACGACGTCAGTGAAGGGATTGATGCTTGCTTTTCCAGCACCCAAAAGTGTTACATTTAAGGAAATTCACATTCAACCTGTTTCAAGTGGCATTGGTTTGGCCAGCATTCTCTCACCGACTCCTTCACGGCGCATTGCCTTAAACTTGGAGTCAATACAAACTGATGCGTTTACAAAGCTAGAAAACTTAAACTTGCTCGAGCTAAGCTATGTACAGCTCAAGGGAGGCTATGCAGATTTTCCAAAGGAAATAAAATGGTTACAGTGGAGAGGCTGTCCTTTGGAATCCATACCCGAGGATTTGGAACTGTATGAAATGGCCGTACTTGACATGCAGCATAGTCAATTAATAAAAGCCTGGGAGGATAACAAGGTACTAAAGAGGTAAAATATTTTCAATCCATCCGGTGTTAGTAGGGCATGCTAACATTTTTTCCCCATGCAGTTCCTTGGGGCATTGAGAATCTTGAATCTCAGTCATTCTTGCTGCTTAAGGAGTACTCCTGACTTGTCAAATGCTAATGGGCTGGAATGGATTGTTCTTGAAGGCTGCGTAAATTTGGTTAAGATACATGATTCCATTGGAAGCTTGAGAAATCTTTATTACTTAAACTTAAAAGGTTGCAAGAATCTTAGGAGGCTTCCTAACACCATAGACAAGCTTGATTCTATTAAGAAGGTGAATCTTTCTGGCTGCTGTCTCCTTTTTACCCCTCCTAATCTCATAGAATCTTCCATCATCCTTGCTGGCAACATGAATCAGAAAGTATCGCGGCTCCCAATTGAGATACTTTCGTCTCCGTTCTCTTCGATCAATTTGTTCCCCTCCATCGTGAAGTTGAACTTGTGTAATTGTGGCATATCACTTGATGATGTTTTTGATAGCTTAAGCCGCTTATCTTCACTGGAAAAATTAGATCTTAGTAATAACCCAATTAGAGAAATAAGAAAAGACCTGAGGACCTTAGCTCGGCTGCAGAGACTGATGTTAAGCGGTTGCAAATATCTTCGATCGATATCACAATTGCCAGGACGGGTACACTTATTTGCGCCTGATTGCCTTTCACTGGAAAAAATTGAATATCAAAAAAATCCATTTCTGGAAGATGCAAATGTAACTGCATATAACTGCCCAAAGCTAGCTGCGATTGAAAATGTTTTAATGCTAGAACCCATAACAAAATTGGATGCAGACAAGGCCAAATATCTGGGCTTCTCTAAGTTGGAGTCTTTCCAAGGCAGCACCCTACTTGACGGTGGAGGTATCGATTATGGACTCTTCAAGGTTTGTCTTCCTGTCTTTCTTTGAATTAGAGTGCTTATTTTGAAATTGCGTGATTCCTTAACTCAAGAAGGTTGCATGATGATATTTTGAATTCCCTGCAGGGAGTGTACCACTGTGGAATATATAGCATTTTCCTTGATGGAGATCACCTACTAGAAGATTGGTTCACTGTGACAAATCTCGGATCAGAAATATTGTATACTGTCCCTCGCCTTCCTGATCATCCGATTCGAGCATTCAATGTGTGCTGCGTGATTGAATGTGGCAATTATCACAAAAGTGTCAGGGGACATCTCCAAATAGAAAACTTGACCACCATGTGCAAATGGTTGTATTTTCCAGCAGTCTTTCCATTACATCCTAACCTTATTCAAGGAACAGAAGTTACCTGGTTAACTCACTGGAGTGTGATGCTACACAGAGATGTAAGAGCTGGCGATGAGCTGAAGGTTTCACTTCAATCGTGTGGAGATGTTCCAATAAAATGTGGGATTAACATTGTCTATGAGGTCGACGAAGAAGACACTGATATTGAGATGAGTAACACATACCCAATCATGTCGGATAATTGCCTTGCCTCAGTATATCATGACATTTTTCGTACTGTTGATCTTTCCGAGTTTGAGAAACAGCATGAGCCAGGAACGTACATTTTTGGCGTGGGCGCTGATATGCGTAACCCAACAGCATGGTAGATTGATGCATTAGGTGTTAGAGAATTGCCTGTGCCTATCTGACACCAAAATCAGGCCGATGTCATACCATCCCTTTCAACTGCATATGCAATGTAACTCTTCATTCTTCAAATTGCAAAGCTACTTGTCATCTTCACTTATTGATGCGATATATTATCGGGATGATAAAAGGAGTTTATGATTTCCTTGTTTCTTTTCAAGCTGAGCTCAATCCGAATAAGTTTGCACTGGTATACAGTTAACCAGCCGTTGCTAGACTATTCGTGTATCGGACTGGGTACATGTACATCTTCGGAGTGAAGCTGTTAAAGCATACTCTCCAACAATGCTATAGAAATATAGATTTACTTAGAATGTTAGAGTGTACCAGACTGGACACATTTCGGGAGTTAAATTGTATAATTATACACTCCAATGATTCAATGGAGATGTGTCTCAGCACAGTTGCAGTACTGGACACATCTTCATAGCTACATTGTTTCAGTATATAATCCAACATATATTTCAAATGTTCAACAGCGCGACAGAGATGTATCCAAATAATGTTAGTTGCTAGCACCAAGCCAGAGCTAAATTGTTAAAGTTATATCAGTCATGAAAGCACAACTTGAACTCTAACATCATAAGTTTTACTAAAAAAATTAATCAATATCAAAATCCATTTAGAGACCAAATTAGATAAAATGTACTTGAAATTTTCAAATGAAGCTTCTCGTTTGTAAATTAACAGCCGAATTAGGGCAAAATGCGATCACACACAGAATCCATCAGCAGATCCGACCACAGAAAAAAAATACATATCAATCGAAATAACGATTACTGACCGATTGATCGGAGAAATGGAGCCGTGATCATCCGTAGTAGAGCGGGCGTCGGCACTCGTCGAAGTAAGCATCGCGATCGACGAAGACGATAGCGTAAATCGCGTAGATAATCCCAGGGACGTAACCGAGTATCGTCAGCACCAAGCAGATGAAGAACTCAACCTGCACAACAAATTCAATCAATAATCTCATGAATTTCACAGCTCCTAAAATCATCAGCATCAAGCAGCAGAATGGAAAGGACTTACGGTGCAGCAGCCGTGGCGGAGGCAGACGCCGAGAGGAGGGAGGATGATGGCGATCAGGATCTCGCAGAGAATCGCGCATTTGCTCGGCATCGCTGTTGACCGTTTTGGCTGATGAGATTTGGAGAGTCGTGGAAGCAAGTCAAGTTGAAGAAGATGAAGACGTTGGTTTGACGAGGGTAGAGAAGTTTTGAATATTTGTAGATAAGTCCTCCAAGTTTTACGGGTAATTATATATAAAAAAAAATTTAGAAGGAAAATTGAAATTTTAGATGAGAAGTAAATGTGACGTTGAGGTGTAGGTGATGTCATTATTGATGATAAGGATGGAAGTTTGACAAAGGTTCTTCATCTAATGTTGCCAAGTTTATGTCACATTTGCTTTTTTTATTGGGGGTTAGTTAATTAGTTGGTTAATTTGAGTCATAGGAACTTCGAACCCGGGCCATTCGGCAACCGGGGGAGCGCTCTCCACTTGAGCTAACTCCTCGCCCTCACATTTGCTTTTTGTTTGATGCAATAACTTCATTCAAACAACACGAAAACAAAACAAACTGACAGAAACCTACAACAGCACTCTGTTCAAAACATTACACAAGTAAAAAGGAACTGTCTTAGCAAAAGACCAGCTCCAATCCTCACGCAGCGCCTTGCGAGCCAGAAAATCCGCCACTTCGTTAGCTTCTCTTAAAACATGCTCAATTCTTCATTCTTGATTGCACTCCATAAGCGATTTACAGGCTGAGAACCAGCCTGAGACAGACTTCCCAGGTGGCAAACCCTTCAACATGAGCTGAAAAATCTCCAGGTTGTCCGTGACAAAAACCGCCATGCGCCACTCCTTCTTAACCGCCTCCTGCATAACTTGCTCAAGAGCAACTCCCTCAGCATCCAAAGCTCCCTTATGGCCCTCCGAAACTCCAGCCCCCACGGACTCCACCACACCTGTATAGCTCCTGCAAACGAAGCCGTGACCTGCTGCCCTTCTAGATTTGTCCTAGGCTCCATCACAGTTCACCTTTATGAACCCTTCAACAGGGGGAATCCACTGCCTCGCCGCCTCATGCCTGGAGATCACAAATCTGTAGCGTGGCTCCAAAACTCTGTCACCTGTGACTTTACTTTCAACACTGCCTCTTTTATATCCCACATCACCCCTTTGTGCCATAGAGAATTCCTTGCGAACCAAATAAATTTAGCCCCATAAAAGATGTAGTTGAGCGTTGCCTTGTCAAACTCATTGACACAGTACCACACCCAGTCCTCCACCAACGAGAAACTCAAGTTTAATTGGTTCCCACCATCAGATGTCTCCAGAACTCAACCGACCACCAGCAGCTAAGGAAGATGTGAGCTGTGCTCTCCAACTTGTAACCGCATCTTTGACAACTCGTTTCCACCTCACAACCCCTGTTGATCAGATTACTAGCTGAGGGCAGAGCATTGTTGAAAAGTTTCCACATGAAAATTTTAACCTTCTCTTGCGCCTTGACTCTCCACAATTTGTGCCAGAAATGCCTAATTTTACTGGCATCCGAGGTTTCCCTAATAGTATTTCTAACAAGCTGAAACCTCTGATCTGACAGAGACTCATAAATTTTCTTCGCCGTGAAATCTTTGCCTTCCTGGCACTCCCAAATAATTCTAGGGCCGGATAAGATCGGTTTGAACCAGTTGAGAACCAAAGGTATCACATTGTGGAAACTCCTCCCCATGAAGGTCGAGGACCCAGGCCAGCAGAAGATAAATCTGAGTTGGGGAAGTACCTTGCTTTATACACCTTACTGATGAGAAGATCAGGGCAGCTGAGAATTCTTCCAGCTTGCTTAACCAAAAGAGCATCATTTACCAATTCGAAAGGTTTAAACGCCATTCCCCCTTCCTCCTTAGGCCTGCATATCTTATCTTTACTCACCCAAGTAATGTAACTTTTCTCCTTAGCATCATTCCACCAATACTTTGCCACCAAAGAGAACAGCCTTTTATTTAGCCCCACAGAAAACTTAAAACATGACATAGCATAGATGGGGATAGATTGGATGACTGATTTAATCAGAATCTCCTTGCCAGCTGCTGATAAGAATTTCTCCTTCCAACCATTCACTTTCTTCCAAATTCTGCTTTCGATAAAACTAAAAAGATCAACTTTCCTCCTGCTAAAACAGATAGGGAGGCCTAGATACCTCTCTACTTTTGCCACCGATTTCATCCCCAAAATACTTCTTATCAGCCTCTCCTTGTCACTGCCCACGTTGTTCCCAACACACACCTCAGACTTAGAAAAATTTACTTGCTGGCCAGACAACTCTTCATATTTCACCAAAGTGCTTTTTAATCTCATAATGTCGTCGACCTCAGCCCTCACAAACAGAATACTATCGTCTGCGAACATTAGATTAGAGATCATGGGTGCAGTTCTACTCACTTTTACTCCTCTAATCAGATGCTAAGTTTGCTGTTCTTCCAAGCTTCTTGCCAACCATTCAGTGCACAAGACAACCAAATAAGGCGATAAAGGGTCCCCTTGCCTCAAACCTCTCTCCGGATAGAAGTTATCAGAGATAAGACCATTTACCCTCACTCTATAAGAAACCGACTTAACACATTTCATCACCTTATCCACCCATGCTACTGGGAAGCCTACCCTCAACTGGATCTACTCAAGATATTTCCAATCAACTCTGTCATAAGCCTTCCTCATATCCAGCTTTATGCTACAATACTCGGCCCCCCCTTCCTGTCTAGTCTTAATGTAGTGCATGAGTTCATGAGCTAACAGAATATTATCAGAGATTAAACGGCCTGGAATGAACGCACTTTGACTAATAGAGATTAACTGCGCAAGAACCCTCTTTAATCTGTTTGCCATAGCCTTTGTTATTATCTTCATTGCAACATTAACCAGGCTGATGGGTCTATAATCGTTGAAACACACTGGATTCTTCACCTTGGGCACAAGAGTGATCAAAGTCTCATTAACCGCCGGGTCTAACTCACCTTCATTCAAGAACTTTAGTGCAAAACAAAATACACCACCTTTAACTAACTGCCAACTTTTCTGGTAAAATAAGGCCGAGAAACCATCAAGGCTGGGAGCTTTCGTAGAGCCCAATTGAAAAGTGCCTTCCTGAACTTCGGTTGTTGTGAACGGTGTGCTAAATTGATGGTATGCCTCGTCGCTGAGCTTCACTTTCATACACCCTAGCTCCTCACCCAAAACTACCGTATCCATTCGCATATCTTGCTTATATAAATCCGCATAAAACAACATCGCCTTTCTACATATCTCCTCCTCCCCTGTTATCCACCTTCCATCCTCCTTGATTCTGACAATTGTATTTCTTCTTTCCCTGCACGATGCCCGCTCATAAAAAAACATGGTGTTCGCATCACCTTCTTTAAGCCATTCCACCCGAGATCGCTATCTCCAGAACAATTCCTCCCTCGCTAGCGATTCCTCCAACTCTTTGCTAATCCGGGCCTCCTTCTCAATCACCTCTTGAGTTCTGAACTGATTTTTAACACTTTCCAACTTTGCTTTCAGCATTGAGACACGCTCATCAGTTCTGCCAAATGTTCTTTTGTTCCAGTTAGCCAGCTTGACCCTGCATCCTCTCAGCTTTCCAATCAGGTCGCCCTCCGTGCCATCTTCTCTCTAGCAATTGTTTATAAAATCTGGGTATCATTCATGTCTCAACCACATCAGCTCGAAATGGAACAATCTCTTCTTGTGCACCATTCTCTTTTTGTGGAAATCTACTAGTAGCGGGTAATGATCAGAAACTGAAGAAATCAGGTGTCTAACTTCAACATCCGGGAAGAGAGTTCTCCACTGCTCGTTTCAAAACGCCCTATCAAGGCGGGCCCTCGTCTCAAAATCCCCTTCCCTTCTATTAGAAAAAGTAAAAGGGGCTCCTCTCTAACCCAGATCTGAAATACCACAGTCTTCTATAGCTTCCCTGAAACTTCTCATCTGCCATTCCCGTCTCAGTCTTCTGCCCTTAGACTCCCACCCAAACAAAATTTCATTAAAGTCACCCAGTACTAGCCACAGACCTGCCCTTTGTCTGCTGAAAGTCCTCAACAACTCCCAAGATCCAGCCCTTCTATTTGAGATAGGATTGTCGTAAAACACCGTAGGCCTGTATTCAACACCTTCCCCCACCATGCTGTCAATATGGTGACGCGAATATGACAACACCGATAGAGAAACCTCCTCCTTCCACCAAATCGCTAAACCTCTCGCAAGTCCCACCCTTTCCACTGCGAAACTTTTCGCAAACCCTAACCTCCGCCTTATTTCCTCCAACCTCCTATAGTCCACCTTAGTTTCGATTAATGCCACCATGCAGGGCTTATGAGACCTCACCATCTTGGAGAGGCTTTGAACTAACCGGAGCTGCACCAAACCCCGGTAGTTCCAACAAAGGGTAATCATTGCTTCCGGCGGTGGCTGCGGAGCAGCCACCGCCGATCTATCCTTTGTCTGAATACTGGAGCCAAATCCAGGGACGGACCCAGGAATTGAAATAGGAGGTGGCAAACGAAAACATAGCATTAAAAAAAGGACGTCTTGTTTCATTTATGAAACCCAACTTTTGTTGGATCAGTGCTAAAGTTTCAACTATTTCTTCGTCAATTTGGCAACCAATAATTCTGATAAGAAATTATCTTCCATCTTGTTGCCTAGTGCATTATTCACTTTATTCCTTCTTAAAAATAAGCATTCGGTAGTAAATTGAGAACTAAATGATTTTGAATAACAGATATTTATACTACAACAAAATACATTTTGCTTAGACTAAATTACTAAACTTAAATATTAAATTAATTTCTTATATAAACTATAAACTATTTATGTCATACAAAAAAATTGGAAAAGCTTGGCCAAATCCATTCTCTTGCGCCACCGCATCCCTCACCGACTCAATAATTACCGACTTCAGGCCTCGCACTCTCGCTCTCCTCTTTAGTTCGTAAAACCTGATGCAAACCGGACTCCCACCCTTAATTAGCAAATAAATCAATATCAATGAATTTCCTAAGGCGAATCGAGGACTATCTTTGCTATCATGGGCCACATGCTCCTATTATTTATCACAATATTCTCATGAATTAAATAAGTTAAGCTATAAATATGGAAGACTTTTATATAGAAATGTCCCTTTCCCCACTAATACTTCCGAAAATTGTCGTCGCCCTAATAAATACAGTGTTCATTATAAGAAATCCAAAAATATAAAATAAAGAAAATACGTATGTCCCCGTTAGATCTTTCTCACATAAAACAATAGTTTTTCTTAAATTATTTAAAAGTTGGAAAACTCTCTCGAATTTGAAAACCAGCTACGCTTGAAGATTCTTTTTGTATTCGCCACGATTCAGACTTTTTGGATTCTATCAATAAATATTCTGGCTGAGGCCATTTAAAAAAACAAAAAAAAGAGTCTTTATATATGTATAATTGTTTAATTTGTCAAGTAGTACAATGAAAATGACATAAATGTATAGAAAAAGAAAACATTCCTATACGCCGGCCGCTTTCATCCATTGGCCATTCTGTTTATCCAATCTTTTTTTTTTCTCGATAAGATTCTGTTTATCCAATCGGTTGCTTATAAATTTTCTCCATATTTGCATAAATTTGTAGTAAATTGTTCTTTTATTGCGGAGATTTTCTTTTGGTAGAATTTTATTGCGGAGATTTTGTAGAAAGTTTGTTGGGTAAATGACTAAATTCTACCAAAATAAAAATATCCAAATATAGAAATTCTTGTAACGGTAAATGACTTTTTTCATTCATTTTCCAATCCGTCACATTTTTCATGTTCCAAAGGTAAATAAATCTACTTTAGTGAATTTTTTTTGATAAACGGCAAAGAGACAAACAGCAAATAACATGGGGAGGCAACACACGAAAACCTAAACACAAAACTAACCAGAAACGAAAAATGAAGCCGCACAACTAGACAACTGCTAAGCTAAGGACGATGGCGGCACAACAGACTGAGTAAAAAAACAAAGATACAAACCAACTACAGGACCAGTAGTCGGACAATAACTATATACAAACAAACAAGACACAATACAAAACTCCCCAATAGTTTCCTGCAAACCACAACGCCTGCCAGGCTCCACAGAGATAGTAGCTCTTCTACAATTTCATATAAGCTCCGGTCTTCATAACTTGATGTGTCTACACCTGAAATCTTAAGATCATCAACTTTCTGGAAAGGAAAGCATGCCAACTCAAAATAAGGCGTAACAGAGGACTTAAAAGCTAGGAAAACTCATCTAGCTGGGAACAATCAGCTGTTCCACTTTGCCTCACACCTATAGAATTGAGCGTACCACCTATGAAGGAAAGCAACACGCAACAACAAGTGCATTCACCTGTGATCAAACCCTAAAAAATCCAAACAACTATACATTGCTGCTGGATAGTCGTAGTCTCCTCGACGAAGCAAAGGAGAAACAACAGGAACTAAAAACCCAAAAAGAGGCTTTTACGCCATACAAACAGTTGCAACCAAAAAATCAATCAGCCACCTCGCCGGAAGCCACACCCTCTATCATCATCTCCAGACTCCAAACACCGTCAACTTCAACACGGAACAACCTCCATCGAAAAACAGCCGCCAAGACCCCGCACAACCCTCCAGCCATTAGAATCGGACTCTTAAGACCGCCCACGTACGGCACGGTGGCACGAGAGGCAGACAATCGAACAGGTTGACGCCGTTAGTGAATTTTGATATACTTTATTAGTTAACCACTAACCCACTCCATTAAAAATGCGATAGAAAGTAAATCAATTGAACAATGGTAAGTATGTACATCATAAAAAAATGTTAAGTATATGTAATGGGATCAAACGGCCGCCTAATTTGCGAGACGGGTCATAGTTATTTCCTAATATATCATAGATGTATGAACTGATATCTGATAAAAAAATGTATTTCAATAATCGAGTTAGGATCATATGAGAAATGACATCTTTGGTAAGAAATAAGAAATTTTAATAACCATTAGATTATTAATCTAACAGTCCATAATAAACCCTAACTTATTTGCACAATCGACGGTTAAAGGGTAAATTAGTAATTGGTTAAACGCCTCTTTAATCAATCTTACCGGCATTTGGCTTAGTCGTCGTTCATTTGCGAATGAGGACGACGAGGCGATGGCCACGATCAGAGGTGTCACAATCGTCATCGCCGGTCTTCAACTTCACAGTCAAAATCAGTCGTCATTCTGTGTTTGAGTCGACAGATAAACAGTACTCGTACGTGTCGCGCGCCCAACCGTTATATTACGGCCGCGCCCAGACTTGACATTAACTTGTTAATGTCTTAACTGGGCGCGGCTAACTAATGTCAGCGTGGGCCGCGACCTTGCTACACATTATCCTTTGAAACGCTACACATTTTAATATCTTTTTACCAAAAATAGTATACTACGTCTTTTGTATATAACTATTACGAATTATAATCCGTAGTAATCATGTTTTGGATAATGTGTAGTAATTACAAAATTCGTAGAATACTATTTGTAGTAAAAAAAGTTTAAAATGCGTAGCTTTTCAAAGGATAATGCATATTATATGTACAATGATCCGTGCACCCAGCCTTCACATTAAGTTGTCGCGCCCACAGTAGACATTAACAAGTTAATGTCTAATGTGGGCGCGGCAGTAATGTGAAGGCTGGGTGCACGGATCATTGTGCAGATGATACACATTTTCCTTCGAAAAGCTACGCATTAATTCGTACCTGTCATGTTTTTGTGCCTTATTCGACTAAAGATGCGTAGCAATTTAATTCAAAATTCGTAGTAGTCATGTTTATGTGTTTTACTGCTAAAATGCGTAGCAATTATATACAAAAATTGTAGCAATTACATACAAAATTTGTAGCAGTCATGTTTAGGTTTTTTACGACTAAAATGCGTAGCGATTACATACAAAAATCGTTGCAATTACATACAAAATTTGTAGTATACTATTTGTAGTAAAAGATATTAAAATGCGTAGCGTTTCAAAGGATAATGTGTAGCAGTGCCGCGCTACCAAGGTTACAGAAATCGCTAATCGCTAATCATGCTGACAAGGTGCTGGAGGATTAATCGGGATTAATCGGTTTTTTATTTTTATCATATTTTTATATTTATAATTGAAAAATAGTTATATAATGCTTTTTATAGATGCATTAGTTGACATGTAATCAAAAGAAAACAGAGTACATGCCAAAACTACTCTCAATGAGTACTAAACATACTAAACTGTTGCTAGTAATCTACATAGAAATTCAAACTACATCGTGCATAGTCCATACATACTTGATACTACATCATTAACAAACTAAACAATCAAATTTGATCTAAAAATCCTAATTATTACAATAAAGTCCTCCAAGTTTAATCTTTAACATTTAGCCGTCTGGACCGATTAATTGCGGTCTGAACCAATTAATCGCCGCCTGAACCGATTAATCCCCGATTAATCGACACCAAGGCGCCACCCGATTTTTTCATCCGATTTGGGTAAAATCGGATCGGATTCAAGAAATCTGCCGATTAATCCCTGATTCGGCCGATTTCTGGAACACTACACGCTGACATTAGTGAGCCACGCCCTGTTAAGACATTAAGAAGTTAATGTCAAGGCTGGGCGCGGCCGTAATGTAAAGGCTAGGTGCGCGGCGACGTCGGTTTCTGATTTGTGACGGTTCGGCTACAATTGCGATTGCGCCGGAGTAGAGGACGACGGCGTCCATGCTGGATATTTTTGGAAGAAGTGGATGTGACTCCTGGTGCCGTCGGAGAAGGAATCGGAGTCTCACCGATCGACGCGATTAATTTTTGGTTATTTGCTAATTTACCGAGATTACCCTTGAAGGAAGATTTAATCGTGTTTTAATTACGAATTATGATTTAATATGAGCCACAGATATGATGAATTGTGTGGATTAGATTTTTTCTCATTTCCCATGTAACTTGCGTTTCTCACAGGAACCAGAATCTTCAATAATCTTATTCAAATTGTAACCATCAATAAAACGCCTAAATTTGGAAAATTTCCAAAAATGCTCAAAAATCAAATTTTGATTCCCTTTCTACTCAAACTTCAAATTACATTCCCAATTTACTCACGCTTTATATGTAAGTCGCACTATAGGATAGCGGTTTAAGCCTCGTTGGCATATTTAGCCAAAAACAATGTTGAGTCAGACTACTTTGGTCATTTAAATTAAGCCGCGGTATCAAACAGCGTCTTAGGTCTAATAACTCAGACGCATATTCATTCTTCCCGTTTAGCTGAAATTGTTTCCGTCAACCGAAATCGATATCCTCGCCTTCATCGTCGCCGACCGCACTCTCCATTCGACAAGGAAGCCTTCGTCGTCACCATCATTCCCACTGACCACGCTCTCCGTTCGTCTGTCTCGTCGTCGATCCGCGCCTGTTCAAAATTCAGTAAGCTCAACCCTCAAAGCTCTATTTTTTACATTCGTTTAGGGATGTCGATTTTAGATTCTTCTGCCTATAACTATCAGCGCCTATTCGAAAATTCAAAAGCATCCTGAGATTTTGAGCATTACGTAGTGTTAGTTTGAGTATGGTCATACAATTTGTGATTTGCATTACTTAGTGTTAGTTTTATTTTGTTTATTTGAATTGGTTTGCAAACAGTATTGGCTTGTGGTGTTAGTGTCAATAATCAATATAGTTTCATTTAAATTAGTGTTGGTAGAAATGTCTAATATACAAAATTTGTTGTTTTGTAAAATGTTTTAGCAATGTTTTATGATGAAACCGACTAAATGACAACGTCACCTATAGAGAGATTTGAAGTTCCTTTACACGACGAGTATGATAGAGAAAATATGGAAAATATGAATAATGATGGTGAGGAAGGGTACGTTGAAGTACCAATCGGCGGTGAAGGAGATAATTCCTTATGGAATTTCCCACCATTCAACGACGTCTCAGCTTTGATGAATCATCCGGTTATTGATGACCACGGGTCTCGTAATAACAAATTCAACACGAAAGAGCTATGTGAAGGTGGTATGTTTATGAAAAGGAGTTACTTATACATGCTTGTCGGAAATATCATATCAAACACCGCCGCGAGTATCGCACTATAAATTTGGATACAAAGGGAATGACTCTCGAATGTCGTAAGGGTAAGGATAAATGTCAATGGGAACTACGAGCTTCAAAGAAGAAAAATGAGGGTATGTGGAGAATTATCAAATACGAACTTGACAAACATACGTGCGAGGTTGATATTGTCCGGCTTCACAACGTCCATTTCAACAAAAATTTTATTGCAATGGACATAAAAGACTTACTCCAAGAGGATTTGCAGATGTTGATCATATGCGGCGACCAACTTTAGGATACAAGTAAGTAATTTATATTTGTTTCACTTTTTTTACTATCCAACATTTGAAGCGTATTTTAACTATTAATTTCAATTTTGCAGATGGAATATCCCCAAGTTATACATGCATACATCTCATCGAGTGTTAATGTTATTCCGTGATTTGTTGGACCGACAAAAAGCCAACGATGTCATATGGACTCCATACGAGGATGAGATTCTAACCATACTTAATCCATTGTGCGTATCTGGCAGGGATAGTTGGAGGGCTGAAGTTCCTCTCATTTGTTTTCACATAACCGAATGGCACTATCCGTTGTGAGTTCTCCATCAGTTTGGATGGAGATAGCCAGTTCCAGCAACGCCACCTGAAAGTCATAATGAGATGCATATGCACATCCGAAGAACTAATCAACCTGTAGATGATGAAATGCAAGGCTATATAGACATTTGGAATGATCGTGCTCAGAGGATTATTATCGGTGATCCAGACATAGACGTATCATATCTGGATGCATACTACTCATGGTATTTATCTGTGACTCGTAAGCGCATTCAACCACCGGTGGATACTCCAGAGCCGTATCACTCATCCGGACCAGATCACTATGTCATGGTATGTATTTATATTAGACATAGGGTTAATCCGTTCTATTTAGATAATATAGCTTCTAACTGCAAGTGAACTATTTATACAGGTCGCGTCACTAGTGCGCAACTGCCTTGCAGTTGCTGGGTTGTTCTTTAAGACAACCGAAATGGATACATAGAGAGCACTGGATTATATGTTTTATGCTACTCATGCCGACCTTTTGAAAATTGGAGAGGGTCGTGCTTTGGATGTCGATGTGGCATCAATTCATATTGACAGTGGTATGTGAATTTATTCTTTTTTCGGAATCATTGTTTGTATGCCTCCTATGTCTAACTAGCCATTTTTATGTGAATGTAGATTCGAATGAAGAAGTTCACTTGCCGCAAGCTACAAAGGATGTTGGCCCTTCACAAGTGACTCAAGCAGATTCACAAAGAAGTCCAGTACGGAGGGCATCTACACACATTAGAAGAACAACACAACATTACACTCCGTTATAAAATCTCGACATTCATGTGTTTTGAGATATAACGATGATGATGTAACTTTTTGAAAGTGATCGTTTATGTTTGATGTATTTATATTCTGTGGTGATGATTGGTGTGACGAATTGATAGTGTGTTAATGGACAGGGTTATTAATGCAATTGTAAGATTTTCTGCATGTTTATTGGGTTCATGGATAAACAAACTACATTTTGATTCGTTTAAGGTCAAGGATAGTGCCTTAACCTGAAACACATTAACCGCTCTCCTGAACAGCGACTTAGCCCTGTGAACCGCTAAGATGTATTAAACCTACGTGTAGACGCCATGGTTAACATCGGCTTAGCCCTGTGAACATCCAAGCCTCTGAGATGTATTAAACCGTTGTCCACAACAACGGCTTATTCCTAGACGCCATTGGAGATGGCGGCTTAGCCCTGTGAACATCCAAGCCTCTGAGACGTATTAAACCGCTATCCACAACAGCGGCTTATTCCTAGACGCCGTTGGAGACAGCGGCTTAGCCCTGTGAACATCCAAGCCTCTGAGACGTATTAAACCGCTGTCCACAACAGCGGCTAACGTTTAGACGCCATGGTTAACAGTGGTTTTAGCCTACTTGACAAGTTTTGTCTAATCAGATTTTTACTTTGGCTTAAATATGCCACGATGAGGAAATCGCTGTCCGGATGAGCAGCCTATACCTAAGGCGCAGTTGCTTATAAAATGTGAGTAAATTGAGAATGTAATTTGAAGTTTGAGTAGAGAAAGGGAATCAAAATTTGATTTTTGAGCATTTTAGGAAATTTAACCATTTACTACCATTTTTGTGTGCTGAGGTGGCACGAGAGGGAGAGGGAAAGGAAGAAAATCTCTCAAAATTGTGAGGAAAATTGAATTGGTGATCCTAGGATTCGAACTCGGGTGTAACGATCCATGACGGATCCTTAATCAACAGGCCACCACCCTGGATAATTAATCTACTTTTCCTTCTATAAAGATGTTTTTTTATTAAGTATAGATTATGACTCGACTATAAACTATCAATCTGTATATATTTATTTTTCCCGTCTTAATATATATAATCAATAAGGAAAAGATTTTTGGTTTGGAAAATATTTGATATATGAAGGAATTAATTGGAGCATTTAGGCTTTAGTAACCAAATATGTTGATTATGTTCAATCAATTTGCTTCACATCTCATCCAAAATTAAATGCTAAACTTACATTGTAGGGAAAAGTACAAAAGGGTGGTATGATCTACCACCTTATACAAATTCTTGTTCAAATTATGCACATTTTCAAAAGACAATCCATTTTTAAATTATGGACCAAATTGCAATTATAATTAATACAATAGACATCCAAATCTTTTACAGATTATGTATTCGGTTCAACTGAAATATATTTGGTTTGATCTAATAATAAATCCTTAAACCAATATATATTTTTTTGATAAAAAACCAATATATATTTTACATTGTTAATTTTTTTTACAATAAGTTGTTAATTATACCTACTATAATTTATGCCATAAATCTTTTTTTTGAAGAAACAAGATTTATAGAAAAGGAAATACATAACATAACTGATATGAAATGGTAATTAGGAAGTTAGTAGGAAGCATGTAGCCCAAATCTGAGGAAACATGTCTCAAAATAAATATAAAACAACTTGACAACACCCCTAATAACAAAAAAAACCTTGATCATTAGAGATCTAATTTTATATTTTTTTGTGGCTAAATTCGATGGCTCAGATGATGTTTATTCTAGTACATAATTGTACGACCGATGTCATTCTCTGTTTTGCTCATGTTGAGTTGCAACCTACAATTTCAAAAAAGAAAAATATATTTGATTAATTGATCATTACCAAATTCGTATCTTATCAATTAGAAACAAAAATCAAACTATCATGAACAATAAAACAAAATAGGCAGCAACATAAGCATCTGAATTGTAGTAAAATCACAACTAATAAAATCACAGCTAATAGAAAAAGCAAACAACAGAAGAGAAACCCTCTAAAATCAAAAATGAGTCACAAGAAGCAACAAATACCTAGAAAAAGAAAAGAAAGCACTCCAAGTTGAAGATGATGGCCTGACACCTCGCAAAAAGGACAAGAAAAAGAAAGTTAAAAGTCAGGATTGAGAAAATATTCACAGACAGCCGAGTGCAATGCGCTCTCAATTTTCGCCGCAATTTTGGACAATGTTAGTAGTAACTGGCCTAAAAAATTTAGCAGCATTAAGGTGATTCTCTCAAAGTAGTAGAACTGTATTTGATCTCAACAGACCAGCTTTTGAATTTTCATGTGAACTTTTGATCTCAACAAACAAGCTTTTCATGTAAAAAAAATAAAAACAGAATGCAGTGCACCAAAACTAAAACCACAATACACCCTGGAAATGTGATTAACACTCACATCGCAATCTGCAGCCTACTTCTGAAATCGAAATAAAATAGTTCAGAAACAATCACGTCAATCACGTCGCAATATATGCATTCACCATAACCAACCAAAACTGAAACACAAACTAAAGATAACCAACTTGACTTTCTCTCATCGCAATTGGGGTGTTCTAACATAGACTAACTTACCACTCGAGAATTTCACAACATAGACTAACCTGCCACTGGAGAGACGGCCATAATCTAATCTACCACTCAAAATCATATTTAGAGAATACAATCTCCCTGTAAAGATCGATTATATGAATTGTACTTAGTCGAACCTTATTCTTTATTAATAATCGGGACCAAATGTTAGGTTTACAAACAAGAGATTGACTCAATCTCAAAACCAAACAATTAGCAAACAAATCAATCCAGTCCAATGACACATTCAACACACAATAGCAGCACTGTGATCCAAGTAACAAGTTCGAACACTTCCCTGGGAATGACGAAGACGAATCTCGCATCCAAGGATGAAACAGCCGCTGCTTGTCTTCTGGCGAAACCCGGACGCTTCCTCTCTCTGCAGTAGGAGACGAACCACCGGTGTAGCACCACCGTAGACGTCGGACGCACAGCAACTTCAATGAAATCTCAATTCGGAAGAATCGCTCAGAATTTCTCGCTCTGTGTCTCTCAAAATCGGAATCAGAAATTGTGCCCTAACCCCCAAATTGACTTCGCTTATAAGCTGAGTTGAAGATGCGTTGAAACGACGCCGTCTCGATCTCGTAACGATATTACCGAACTCTCGCGCGTCCTCAGAACGACAGCGTTCAATTAAAGCGAAGATTCCCGCTTCAGTCAAAACGACGCAGCTTTGCGGGAGAGGCAACCGATCGCATACACGCTCGGAGGTCCGAGCTCAAGAGCTCGGAGGCATGCTCGGAGGCACGAGCTCAAGAGCAAAAAACCAGTATTTTTCCTGCAAACTCAAACTGAACATATGGACTGGAAAAACAGCATAATAAGGTCCCAATAATCATCACAACATACACAACTGGGATTATAAATTTAACAAATGCCCTCCTAAGACTAGTTGTGTAAATGAATGAAGAAATGAATTGAGATAGATACATCTAACCTCAATTAATGGTTCAACACAGCCAGTTAAGGCTCAAGACTTGCTCTGGCCAGACTTTCATCCAACCTCATCAATATGCAAGCTTTCCCTGCAGAAAACAAACTTATTAGCAGGTACAATTTTAGTTCCAAAGTCAGCTGGATTTTTCTCTCCAAGGATCTTGTTTACACTTATGGTTTGGGTCTCCACTAGGTCTCTAATGAAATGCATTCTCACATCAATATGCTTTGACCTCTCATGATATACTGGATCCCTACACAAACATAAGGCACTTTGACTATCCATGTAAATCCTAGGAGGCTCACTAATCCCACTAATCTCCTTCACTATCCCACTTAACCAAATGGCTTCTTTTGCTGCCTCTGTGGCAGCAATATACTCTGCTTCTGTAGATGATAAGGCAACTATGGGTTGCAACTGACTTTTCCAAGACACACAATTTCCATTCCAAGTGAAATAGAAAGCTGTGGTGGATTTCCTATTATCCCTATTGCTGGCATAATCTGAATCTACATACCCTACAATTCCTGCTTTTGGTTCATGGTCTTTATATACTAATCCTAACCCTTTAGTCCCTAACAAGTACCTTAACAAATATTTCATGGCTTCCCAATGCTTTATGCCTGGGTTAGACATATATCTACTAAGAACACTAATAGAGAAAGCAAGATCAGGCCTTGTACATATCATACCATACATAATGGAACCAACAGCAACATCATATGGCACATTCAGCATTTGTTTCTTTTCTTGCTCAGTTTTAGGACAATCTTCCTTAGAGAAAATAAGATGCCCTCCTAAGGGTATAGCATTAGACTTAGCATTCACAATAGCAAATTTATCTAACACCTTAGCAAAGTATTCAGATTGGGATAAACAGATTTCTCCATTTTTCCTATTTCTGGTTATCTTTACTCCTAAGATCTTTTGAGCGATTCCTAAGTCTTTCATGTCAAAATGTTTTTGCAAACCAGACTTAGTCAGTTTTATATCATGCAATGAGGGACTAATCAGCAATAAATCATCCACATATAGCAGCATAAACAATGGAGCATTTTTCACTCTTTTCAGATAAAGGCAAGTATCATATTTGCTTCTCAAAAATCCTAAGTCAAGCATGCAACTGTCAAATTTCTTATTCCACTGTCTAGGTGATTGTTTTAGTCCATAGATGGATTTTCTAAGCAAACAGACATGATCTGATTTTATTTTATCAACAAAACCTGCAGGTTGACACATATGAATTGTTTCTAACAAATCACCATGTAAGAATGCAGTTTTCACATCCATTTGTTCAATATGCCAATCATAAACAGCAGTCATAGCAATAAGTAATCTCAGAGTTTTATACTTGACAACAGGAGCAAATATCTCATTAAAATCAATGCCCTCTCTTTGGTGAAACCCCTTAGCCACTAACCTAGCCTTAAACCTTGGTGGATCATTAGGTGAGTTACCTTCTTTAATTCTAAATATCCATTTACATGCCAAAGGTTTAACATTTAGAGGCCTAGGTACAAGTTTCCAAGTATTGTTTTCATGCATGGATTGAATCTCTTCTATCATGGCATTTTTCCATTTTTCAGATTCATTACTAGACAAGGCTTGCTTATATGTATCAGGTATTACATATTTAATTTTTTCAGCAGCCATTAGAGCAAACTCAACAATATTACAGCACTTTCCATCATTGTTCTCATCATACTCAGCTATGTTGGCTTTATATCTAGGATTAACCTTTCTAATTCTAGGTTCCCTGTCTCTAGTCAATTGATAATTAGCTAGACTAGGCTCAGTTTCATGCACAGGGGACTCAGAAATAGTAGGCATAGCACCAACATTTTCATGCACATTTTCAGGCACATTCACACTATGATCAACATATAAATCATCAGGCAGATTTGGCAAATCAGATATAGCAGCAGAAGAAAGGTTCATGCCTAAATCAGATGATTCAATAGCAACATTTTGATCACTAGTGTCCATAGTATTTGAATTTAAAGCTGAGTTAGATGGACTTACAGTGCTAGCTCCCCCACCTAATTGGTGAGGTGGCTCATTACCTGAAACAGCAGGGGAATTTGACCCCTCATCTGTTACCTCCTGCAGTCCATTGCTTAAATCCAGTGACTGTCCCATCTCAGCTGCTTGATCTCCATTATTTCCATCATCATTTCCCTGGTTTAAGTTAAAACCTGATGGAATAAAACTGGTCACACCTTCAGGTGTGCCATGAGACTCAATAGCATGGTTTAGTTTAGACTTAAAGTGGAAATTCAGTTCATCAAAGGTAACTGAATGTGACACAATGACTTTGTACCCTCCTGGTTGTATCATTAATAGTTTATAACCTTTAACTCCTTCAGGATACCCAAGCATAACACATTTAACAGCCCTAGGCTGGAGTTTACCCTCAGAGACCTTGGCATAGGCAGTGCAGCCAAAGGGCCTGAGGTGGGAGAGGTTTGGAGGTTTCCCAGTCCAAAGCTCTTGGGGAGTTTTGAAGTTTATGGCTGAGGAAGGACATCTGTTTATCAGATAAGCAGATGTAATCACAGCCTCTCCCCAAAGAGTTGGTTTAACTTCAGCACTAATCATCATGCATCTAGCTTTCTCTAAAAGGGTCATGTTCATCCTCTCAGCAGTTCCATTCTGCTGGGGAGTACCAGGCACAGTCAAGTGTCTTTTTATCCCATTTTCAGTGCAAAATTCATTAAAGGCCTTGTTACAAAATTCCAACCCATTATCTGTTCTTAAGCATTTAACTTTAAGTTCAGTTTGACTCTCAACCATGATCTTCCAATTCTTAAACTTTTCAAAAGCCTCATCCTTGGTTTTTAAAAGAAAGACCCATACTTTTCTAGAGTATTGGTCAATGATAGAAAGGAAATATGATCTTCCTCCTATTGTAGAGACCTGGGCAGGCCCCCACAAATCAGAGTGAACATACTCCAAAGGTTTTTTGACAACAAAAGAAGATTTGCCAAAAGGATGAGCAGATTTTTTACCAAAAACACAAGTTTCACAGAATTTCAGATCAATAGGTTTACAATCAATCAAACCATGTTTAGACAGATAATGCAGTCCTTTGTTCCCTATATGTCCAAGCCTTGAATGCCACATTTTAGTGTCTAATAGAGTTTTATTTTCATCAGAAAGATTAATTTCAGAAGAAGAAATCAGATGGTATAAACCTCCTTTTTCTACACTTCTCATTACAACTCTATAATCCCTCATTACTTCTCTAACTCCCTTAAAGGTTGTTATCTTGCATCCAAGTTTATCCAAGGCAGATTCTGACAGTAAACTCCTCCTTAGATGGGGAACCCATCTAACATTTTGAAGAATTCTCACAACACCATCAAACATCCTTAAGGGAACTGAACCAATTCCCTTAATTCTCAATGATGTGTGATCACCAAGCATGACCTCCCCACCTTCACAAAGCTTCAGTGAACTGAAGAGATGTTTGTGTGGAGTGGCATGCATGGTGCAGCCAGAATCAAGGATCCATGAATCATCCTCATGCCCATTAGACATGAGGAACAATTCATTTCCATATTGGGGATCATTTTCACAAATGTTGGACTGTCCAGATTGTTGGTTATCTTTTCCTTTACCCTTTTTATCTTCAATTCTTTTATAACAAGAGCTAGCATAATGGCCCAACTTGCCACAATAATTGCACTTGACAGGGGTATTTTTCTGAAAGTTGTTGTTATTTTGAGAGGATTGTGAAGACTTATCAAAGGATTTCTTTTCATGTGAATCAGTGTTATTCTGAGATCCATTGTGGTTCTTTCTCTTTGGTTTAAATTTATTCTTCCCCTTAAACATCATTACCTCAGATTTTACTTCAGTTTTAACACCATTTTTAGTCTTAAAAACTTTTAGGCTGTCATTCTTAGAAGTAATAGCATCAATGATCTTGGTGACTGTTACTTCATCATTCCCATACTGAATAACATCCCTAAGGGTGTCAAACTGTGGTGGGATTGAATTTAGGAGAATGACACAAAGGTGTTCTTCCTTAACTTCATCTTTACACTTTTTCAAATCCTGAGTTATTTTTAAGAAAATGTCTAGATTTTCCTGCAGACTCATATTCACATCCATCTTGAAAGTGAACAATTTTGTTTGCAAAGAAATTCTATTGGGGAGAGTTTTAGCCAAATACATTTTATCTAATTCATCCCACAATGTTTTAGGTTCAGTGTATTGCATTACCTTCCTAGCAACATCATCTGTTAATCTCATCATGATTTCAGAATAAGCAAGTTCTTTCATGTCAGATTTCTGCTGATCAGAGGTAGGAGCAATCCATTCCTCTGTCACAGCTCTATAGCATTTTTCCTTAACTAGTATAGCCTTCATCCTCATCTTCCACATTGTGAAATCAGAGGTCCCATCGTAGGGCTTGATTTTCATGGCATCAGCCATCCCAAAAGAAAATCAAGTCCAAAAGAAATTAATAAAGAAAAGGTAGGCAAGCACAAGAGATGATCAAGATGACTCAAGATCAATCAACAAGGCTCTAGATACCACTTTGTAAAGATCGATTATATGAATTATACTTAGTCGAACCTTATTCTTTATTAATAATCGGGACCAAATGTTAGGTTTACAAACAAGAGATTGACTCAATCTCAAAACCAAACAATTAACAAACAAATCAATCCAGTCCAATGACACATTCAACACACAATAGCAGCACTGTGATCCAAGTAACATGTTCGAACACTTCCCTGGGAATGACGAAGACGAATCTCGCATCCAAGGATGAAACAGCCGCTGCTTGTCTTCTGGCGAAACCCGGACGCTTCCTCTCTCTGCAGTAGGAGACGAACCACCGGTGTAGCACCACCGTAGACGTCGGACGCACAGCAACTTCAATGAAATCTCAATTCGGAAGAATCGCTCGGAATTTCTCGCTCTGTGTCTCTCAAAATCGGAATCAGAAATTGTGCCCTAACCCCCAAATTGACTTCGCTTATAAGCTGAGCTGAAGATGCGTTGAAACGACGCCGTCTCGATCTCGTAACGATATTACCGAACTCTCGCGCGTCCTCAGAACGACAGCGTTCAATTAAAGCGAAGATTCCCGCTTCAGTCAAAACGACGCAGCTTTGCGGGAGAGGCAACCGATCGCATACACGCTCGGAGGTCCACTCGGAGGTCCACTCGGAGGTCCGAGCTCAAGAGCTCGGAGGCACGCTCGGAGGCACGAGCTCAAGAGCAAAAAACCAGTATTTTTCCTGCAAACTCAAACTGAACATATGGACTGGAAAAACAGCATAATAAGGTCCCAATAATCATCACAACATACACAACTGGGATTATAAACTTAACACTCCCACAATCATACTACTGTTTTGCAAGGGAAAAGAAACACTTCACTAACTGCAATCTCGGTTGAATAATAGCAGACAAAGAAAGTTGATATTTAATAGCTCAAACTGAAGTATGAAGGATTACAAATCAAATGTATAGTAGGAATGGAACAACGCTTACTTTTTCTCTAATTGGTGTCGAATTAGTAAGATTTTAAAGCTGATTCTGTAGATTAAGAATTGTTGATTCTCTGCGATGAGTATGGAGCCGGTGCGGTTGGGCTAGAGCCGGTGATGGAGAACGAGAACGCAGTTTGAGTTTCAAAACCCTTTTCGGGCTCATCTAAAAAAAAGTAAAAAGAAAAACCTTATTCGATCTATTTGGTCCAACCAAAAAATATTTTTAGATAAAACCCAACTATAATTTATAAAATATTTGGATGCCTATTGTAATAATCATAATTGCAATTTGGTACATATGTTAGAAATTGACTGCCTTTTGAAAATGTGCATAGTTCAGACAAGAATTTGTAAAATGGGTACGTAATTGACACGTTATAATCTCTAGAAGTTGAATTTTAAATTTGTGTAATTTCTTATAACAGAAAGTACAAAATCGACTTTACAGACTAGGTCTGCTGACTCATAACATATCATTTGAAATATATAATAAAATAAAATATCATCTTGACTCGTGATTTTAAAAACTTCAACAGAATGGGATGGTGGTCCAATCTCGCATGACAAGAAAAATACAGCTAGGGGTTAACATTCAGCTCTAGGGCTCGAAAGCCCTGCACAAAGTTCTATGACCTACGAGCCTTATGGCCGGTCCTGTCCTATGTTGAAGCCCTTGAGTCCTGAGCCCTAAAGGCTTAAGGTTGAACATAAATCATGATTTTCAGGCCCTGTTCGGCCCTCGAGCCCGACCTAACTTTGACCTAATTAAGCCCTGCCCTGTCCGCCCTAAAAATGCCTGACCTAATTGTGACCTAATAATGTTCTACTCGGTTCGACCTAAAAAAGCCCGATCGTCAAAGCCTTACTATATTTTATCTACTATAAATTAAGTCAATTTTTTTTGAAGTATACACTTAGACTCTATGAGATATGCAACTGCTTAAGAGGGCTAGGCTGAATTCAAATACATCAACTAATACTTCCGATTTGAACATGTATCTGGAATTGGCTGTAGTGGAGGTTCAAGATGAAACTTCATTTAATATTTTGTCATGGTTTTTTTGGATCATTGAATGCATCAGGGAGATTTTGTCATGGTTCAAGATCAAACTTCATTTGATATTCTGATTTTCCGATTTTTTTGTACATGCTTGGTTGTTGCCTTGTTGGTTTACTACCCAAGTATGCCTTTGTAGTTTTTTGAATAGGCGGAAGTTGAAGATGTAGAATATTTTGCGCCTTTGTAACTTTTTGAATATGATCAAGTTGATAAATAATTATTTTAAACCCGGCCCTAAAGTTCAGCCGTAAAATTAAGGGCCGTTCGGTTCGGCCCTAAAAGCCCTTTCAATGTTCGGCCCTAAGGCCGGCCCTAGGGTCAACATTTTTAACCAAGCCCGGCCCTGCCTGGTGATGGACCATAATTATACGAATCATAAACACAGTTAAACCCACTAAATTAGACTGTTTGTCTATTTAACTTTTGCTTGTTAGTTCCGATATATTTCTACAGGGTATTTTGGACTCTAGAGAGAATACACGCTAAGGAGAGGATTTTACGCTGAAAAGATATTACGAGTCAATCCAAGGTCACGATCAGACGCTGAATGCATAAATCTCAAGATCCTGACATTGAATTACTCAAAATAAATCCAACCGAGGAGCAACCAAAGTCAGTCCGGAGCTGAAATGGACCGATGGCTTTTTGAAATAAGATCACAAAAGCCACAAACCACTCCCCTTGTGCCACCTAGGGGGCGGCTCTTCCTCCTCCCTCTCAAAGCCGCCGGCGGCTAAAGGAGCTCCATGGAAGCTTGCCATGTGTTGGCTTCTCCTCCACATCCATCTCCTCCTCTCCCATCTTGCCAATATTGGCTCCTCATGGCTCCTCCATGCCTATAAAAGGGACCTCTCCTCCTTTGTAATCTTCATCCTCACATCAACATTTCACTTATCTCTCTAGAAAGTTGGCACATTTGTAAGCTTTTGTTTGAAATAATACTCATGTTGGTTCTTGAGTGTTATAACAATTTGAAATAATACTCCTGTTGGTTCTTGAGTATTATAACAGTTTTAGAGAATACTCCTGTTGGTTCTTGAGTATTCAAGTAGGATTTGGGAATACTCCTGTTGGTTCTTGAGTATTCCTCTTTACTTACTGTCTTTCAAAACCCCGAGTATTTAGCTATGATATCCTCTTCCATGGATAATCGTAGCTAAACTCTTCATTTGGTTGAAGGGGTGTACTTGTATTATAAAATGTTTTAGGCAATTCTTAGAGCCTCTTCTCTGTATTCAAAACTTGTTCTATGTGCCATATATTAGGTTAGAACTTCCAAGGTTGAGTGGATGCTTGGAATGGCAAAGCTCTTCCGTGGGGTTCGTAAACATACTCGGGTAAGTGGATGCTTGGAATGGCAAAGCTTATCTGAGGAGTTTGACCTTTCTAAAACACCATTTGGTTGCTCGGGAATGACTGACCAAATGGATGCACACAGGCTAATATAACTTGGAATGGGGTATTAGTCTAAGTAGAACAAGTGCTCTACGTTTTTTGCAAAAGACTAGACGGTGTCGCAATTTGAGTGCTTGGAATGGCCTCGATTCACTATCGAACACTTTTGCAACAGACTAGACAGTGTGGCAAATCGAGTGCTTGGAATGGCCTTGATACACGTTTGAATACTTAGAAGGATCACTAAGAGCCAATGATAAACGGGCTATGATACAAGGCCCCCGAAACCGAATGCTTTCCTGAGATTCAAACCCCCTTGCATTTACTTTCTTAGTATAAACTGCTCTATCAACCGCTCACCTTCCGGAGGACTTGCCAATCACGCATCACCCGCTGTAAGTCTTCTTCCTTTTATTTTCAGTATTTACTTTTCTATAATTTACTTTTCCGCATTAAAAACCAAAACCAACAAAAAAAGGCACTTACTTTTCCGCACTAAAACTCAATCAACCTAAAAGACACTCCCATCCTGTACAAATCCCTCAAAGAACAACTTATCCCCCTAATTCCCTTGGGTTCGACCCCTACTTACCACTTGCTACCCAGTAGTAAGGTCACGAGTAGCGGAATATAAATTAGCTTTTGCACAGAGAACACCGCACCTTAACGACAGTGCGGTGGGCTCCGTCAAAACTGGTGCCATTGCCGGGGAATTATCCATCGGATTAGCTGTTCTTTTTTCTCTTTCTCTCTCAATTCTCGAAATCACCTCTACACAACCATGTCTCGCGAAGAAAGCCACCATGACTACCAGGATGATGACGAGATGAATCTGTTCGATCGAATTAATGAAGCGCCGCCTCAATTTGTTGACGATCCAGAACAACTCATGCGAAACCATAGAGCTCGTAATAGGGAGGCCATCAGAAGAAACCAAGAACCACCCGAGGACCAAAATGCAGCTGGTCCTGTACAACCCCCTAGATATCCCCCACCCCCTCAACCTCGACAAGTGCCTAGGCAAGAACCTGTCTTCGACGACTACTATGGGAACAACAACTACCGCGCACCTACAATGAGAGAGCTGAATGCCCCAGATTTCGAAACGCAACCATGGTGCATCTACGAGGGCTCTGAACTGGAATACATTATCATCAACGCATTAGTGGCCCATAGCTTGCCCAAGTTCTCAGGAGCACATGGAAAATCTGCGACAACTCACCTCCAACGCTTACACGGCATTTGCCAAAATCTAAAACCCAATCGAGTGAGTATAGACGACTTCAAGTTGAAGGCGTTCTATTTTTCCCTCATTGACGCGGCAATTGACTGGTTCCTTTCATTGCCTTCCGGTAGCATCAGAACATGGGCTCAGATGCAAGGAAAATTCCTAGACAAATATTACCCGACAGGAAGAGCAATGCAAGTAAGGAGGCAACTACAAGACATAAAGCAAGGGCCTAATGAAACCATGTACGATTACCTGGAAAAGTTCAATCACCTGGAGAGAAGCTGTTGTACCCTTGGACTGCCCGAGAAACTCATCATTGAGTACCTCATTGATGGATTAAGACCCTTAGACAAAATGCTTCTGGATGCCTCAGCTGGAGGATCCATGATGAATCTATCATTGAGTGGCATAAGAAACCTCATCGCCAACGTTGCTGAAAATGCTCGGTTTAGAGAGGAGACTACTCGCCAAGATGAATTCTCCCGAACAAAAAACCTAGCACAAGCCGAGACATCAGTAAATTCCATGTAAGAAGAAATGAGACAATTAAAGGAGATGATGATTCAGTTCCTACGAAGACAACCAGTTCCAGTTAAGCCTTGCGAATTTTGTGGTTCTACGGACCACAAAACCGACGCATGCCCAACATTAATAGAAGAGGAACCGGTAGAAGTGAATGCAGTGGGAGGATACCAAGGATACAACAACAACAGCAATGATAGAGCTGGACAAAACAGACAATATGGTCAAGCATTTAACCCGAGCTGGCGTAACAACAACTATCCTCAAAAGGAAACACAACCAGCTGTCCCTTAACTAGCTCAGTCATTCTACCAACCCCCCCCCACCGACAGTATAACCAGAACGCTCCATTAGCAGGTCAATATCAGCAAAGAGGACCAAATCAGTACCAAGCCGGCCCAAACAATCAGCAAGAACCAAGCAAGTCGCTCGATAACACGATGAAGGAGCTCGCCGGAAATATAAATCAATTGGGTACTTCGCTACACCAATACCGGGCGAAAACTGACGGGGCAATTTCAGAACTGACCAAACAAATGTCCCAGCTCGCCACGGCAATGTCAACACACACTAATGAACCTGACAGACTTCCTTCACAAACCATCCAAAACCCAAAGGCGAATCTTAGCATGATAAAAAGGTCAAACGTGAAGGCGACACTGGGAGAAGTAGCACGATCCCCAACTTACAGACTTACAAACAAGCACTTCACCCGGAGGCACCATCCTAATTGGAACCAAGAGGAAGACCGACCCAATGATGGTAAAACATGGGTCACGCATGCTGACAATGGACGGTACGCATTCACCGTTTGCATAACACCGCCACCGATCATACACTCTGACATACCAACATCTGGATGGGATGACAACAACAATTTAAGGTGGGACTCCCTAACTAATATTTATGCTTCAAAGCAAAATATTAATCCTAAGCCGAGGAATGGGCAGAGTGGCCCGACAATAGAAAAAGCCCTCACTTTAGATCATGAGTCACAACCGGAAAGAGATAAAGACCCAGGGGCCTTCACAGTCACCTGCGGTATTGGTGAAACCCAGATTCATAAGTGCTTAGTCGATCTTGGGGCTGCTGTCAACGCCATGCCTTCCTCCTTATATAACTTATTAGGACTCGGTCCATTAAAACCACCCAGGTCAAATATCGAGCTAGGAGATAAATCGTGCATCCGTCCGGTTGGAGTACTGGAAGATGTAATACTCCATGTGGAAGAGCTCGTCGTTGCTGCAGACTTTTATGTAATACAAACGGGAGAGACCAGCGAAGACGACCCTCCAACAATAATATTGGGACGACCATTCCTCTACGCTACTAAAGCAAGAATCGATGTGGGCAAGGGCTCATTATCGCTTAAGTTTGGCAGCAAAATTGCAAATTTCTACATTGACAATAGCCGCACGGATACAAAGAAACCGCCAGACATTATACCTATCTCAGATTGCGGTACACAGATTTCTGACCTGCCTAAGGAGACCGAAGGAGTAACAAGACCAGCAGCTATGGTCTAAGGTCCTCCATCTTCTCAGAAACAATGGAGAGAAAAAACACCAAAACCATGGAATTCTAACCCAAGCAAGAAATCAGGAAGAGTCACGGCAAAAATCAACACATGAACGGTGGCGAAATATGACCTAAGCCACCCATGGGATCCTAACCAGTGATCTAGGAATGAGGTACTGTCGAGCCAACGATGTTAAACAAAGGCACTGGTCGGGAGGTAACCCGACACCTATCTTACTTTCTATCTTTTATTTTTCTGTCATTTAGTTTTTTTTTCCCAATAAGTCGCTCTCACCCACTTGGTGCATAGAAGAAATGACTATTCAGGAATCGGTTTTTGGAGCAAGTCCGGATCAGCCAGGCAACTTCCGTGAGTTACCGGGCCTGCGCTGAGAGTTCAAGGCCCCAGCCGAACTCCCTCAATTATCCAGCCTCATGCCATGTCATTCACTCGACACTTTAAAGGGTGTTCTGTTCTTCCCTTTTCCTTAATGTCATTTTCTTCTCGTATAACATCTGCTTGCATGGCTTTTGAACTAAGTCTTGCTGAAAGGCACGCCTTCATTCAAAAGTGTGGGGTGAGAACCACCTTTTTCTTTTTCTTTTTTAATATTATCTTTTTGAAAATATGAACTTGAGAATGTGAAAAAGATAGATCTAAACTTCATGCATTTACCTTGTGAAAATTCAACTGTCTAAAAACTTAGAACATAACTTCTCATTTGTCCCTTTGTGCTGAGATAAACTAGGGATGTGGAGTTGACATAAACTGCCCTAGAGAGGCTTGGCAAGCACTCGAAGGATCGAATCAAACTATATGGTTTTCGAAGTCAGTGGAGGCTGCACTTCGGGTTTCAGTGAAGATTGAAGTCATCTCCGCCATGCAGTGTTTATGCAAAAAGAAAAAAAGGCGAGGACGAGAATCAGACCATCCTATCTCTAGTCAAAGTAGCCGAGAAAATAGATGAGCGACCCTCATCTTGACCCGCGCGAAACGGCAAGGATGAGAGGAGCGGGGAGGTATTTCCATATGCTCGTGGGCAATGATTGGACCTCCCAAAAAGGCTTGAGAAAATGGACTAGCAAGTCACAAAGACGCAAAAAGCTCAAAGAAGCAAATCAAGAGGCCAAAGGCCCAAAATTGTGAAGGTTTTAACCGAACAAAAGTGAAGTACTCAAAGAGTCAAATCAAAGGCCAAAGGCCGATTCACTACAAAAGCTGTCCCTCGCCAAAAAGAAAATCAAAGTACTCAAACCATTGAAACCCGAACCGAATCTCGTGCTAGAGAAAGCTACAAGAAAACCATATAGTGCGAGACGGTCCCGAGAATGCAGTCCAGGAGCCTAAAAAGGGCTATCTCCCGAAACATCCAGAATAATTTGCATCTCAGCACGGAGGTACAAGTATCAAGTTTCTTCTATTTATTTACACAGTTCAATTTGGTAATAAGTAAGTAATGCATGAATTAGGATAAATCGAGTCCCACAGTCTAACTTTCATGTTTTAAAGCTTACTTAGTGTGCCGCCCTTTAATAGCATTGTTCGGGACGAACAACTAAAAGTGTGGGGTGATCTGATGGACCATAATTATACGAATCATAAACACAGTTAAACCCACTAAATTAGACTGTTTGTCTATTTAACTTTTGCTTGTTAGTTCCGATATATTTCTACAGGGTTTTTTGGACTCTAAAGAGAATACACGCTAAGGAGAGGATTTTACGCTGAAAAGATATTACGAGTCAGTCCAAGGTCACGATCAGACGCTGAATGCAGAAATCTCAAGATCCTGACATTGAATTACTCAAAATAAATCCAACCGAGGAGCAACCAAAGTCAGTCCGGAGCTGAAATGGACCGATGGCTTTTTGGAATAAGATCACAAAAGCCACAAACCACTCCCCTTGCGCCACCTAGGGGGGCGGCTCTTCCTCCTCCCTCTCAAAGCCGCCGGCGGCTAAAGGAGCTCCATGGAAGCTTGCCATGTGTTGGCTTCTCCTCCACATCCATCTCCTCCTCTCCCATCTTGCCAAGTGTTGGCTCCTCATGGCTCCTCCATGCCTATAAAAGGGACCCCTCCTCCTTTGTAATCTTCATCCTTAAATCAACATTTCACTTATCTCTCTAGAAAGTTGGCACATTTGTAAGCTTTGGTTTGAAATAATACTCCTGTTGGTTCTTGAGTATTATAACAATTTGAAATAATACTCCTGTTGGTTCTTGAGTATTATAACAGTTTTAGAGAATACTCCTGTTGGTTCTTGAGTATTCAAGTAGGATTTGGGAATACTCCTGTTGGTTCTTGAGTATTCCCCTTTACTTACTGTCTTTTAAATACCCCGAGTATTTAGCTATGATATCCTCTTCCATGGATAATCGTAGCTAAGCTCTTCATTCGGTTGAAGGGGTGTACTTGTATTATAAAATGTTTTAGGCAATTATTTGAGCCTCTTCTCTGTATTCAAAACTTGTTCTATGCGCCATATATTAGGTTAGAACTTCCAAGGTTGAGTGGATGCTTGGAATGGCAAAGCTCTTCCGTGGGGTTCGTAAACATACTCGGGTAAGTGGATGCTTGGAATGGCAAAACTTATCTGAGGAGTTTGACCTTTCTAAAACACCATTTGGTTGCTCGGAAATGACTGACCAAATGGATGCACACAGGCTAATATACCTTGGAATGGGGTATTCGTCTAAGTAGAACAAGTGCTCTACGTTTTTTGCAAAAGACTAGACGGTGTCGCAATTTGAGTGCTTGGAATGGCCTCGATTCACTATCGAACACTTTTGCAAAAGACTAGACAGTGTGGCAAATCGAGTGCTTGGAATGGCCTTGATGCACGTTTGAATACTTAGAAGGATCACTAAGAGCCAATGATAAACAGCCTATGATACAAGGCCCCCGAAACCGAATGCTTTCCTGAGATTCAAACCCCCTTGCATTTACTTTCTTAGTATAAACTGCTCTATCAACCGCTCACCTTCCGGAGGACTTGCCAATCACGCATCACCCGCTGTAAGTCTTCTTCCTTTTATTTTCAGTATTTACTTTTCTGTAATTTACTTTTTCGCACTAAAAACCAAAACCAACAAAAAAAAGGCACTTACTTTTCCGCACTAAAACTCAATCAACCTAAAAGACGCTCCCATCCTGTACAAATCCCTCAAAGAACAACTTATCCCCCTAATTCTCTTGGGTTCGACCCCTACTTACCACTTGCTACCCAGTAGTAAGGTCACGAGTAGCGGAATATAAATTAGCTTTTGCACAGAGAACACCGCACCTTAACGACAGTGCGGTGGGCTCCGTCACCCGGCTATAATTATTTTGAAAGCCCTCCAAAAATGGTATTTGTTCGGCCCTAAGCCCTTTCCATTAGGGCAGGGCCAGCCCTGCCCTGCCCATTGTCGACCCCTAAATACAGCAATGTTGATCCTGTATTGGAAGACGCAGCTTGTTTTGGCTGACTTGTAGATTGGCCAAGCTGATTTGCTGATGAAAGAGCTCTTTCTGTTCATTCCATTGCGTGTTAATCTCCTCATGACTTCTCCCACTGTGTAATAATAATAATAATAATAATAATAATAATAATAATAATAATAATAATAATAATAATAATAATAATAATAATAATAATAATAATAATAATAATCTTCATGACTTCTCCCACTGCGTGTTAGTTTAGTGTTTAGCCGATGTTCTGGTGCAGGATCATTGCGTGTTAAAGAGCTATCTTGATTTGCAAAATTTTAGGGTTTAGGCCCTGTCCTTCACAGCATCTAAAGTTTTGCTGATTTTATGGGCGCTGTCATCAGGAGCGCCTTAATTTACGTTGTCACATAGACACGTTATTCAGCATGATATCGATGTAAGCAAGACACTGGGTATTAGGCGCCGTTTATGACTGCGCCTAAGAGAAAATGGATATTTCAAAAACCCAATTTGGAAATTGGCTACAGAGGGAAATTAGATTCCAATTTTTGCTAAATTAAAAAAAATTCAGAAAAAGATCTCATAATAAAATTTATTTTCTCAGCTGAATAATTTATTCTAGTATAACTAATAATAAAAAATTTAAACATATTTTTATTATTAATATTTGAACATTGAAATCTCGTTTTAGAATAAAATCATCAAGTATTTCTAAAGCTGTTGGAATTTCATGTTATGTTCTTCTTTTAATTTATCATAATTCAATTTGAATGAGCAGTTAAAATTATATGCGCTTATGATTATGATGCAACTAAATGGTACAATGTACATTAAAATTAAAACAAAATAATAATAATAATGCAAATTCTTTGTATATGACATATTATTTAATTTCAATCATTCATTCAAAGTAAATGTGTGATTAGAATTAAATCTTAGAGCATGTGTGAGTGTGACGGGGTTGCTGCAAGGAGTAGGTTCTGCTGTCATTTCCATTTTAATTTTTTTTACTTGAGCGTCACATACTCATATGCTACTTGAACACGTGACATAGGAGGTGTTGCTAAAAAAATAATCTTTAAAATGAAAATAACAGCAACACATTTTATTGCAACCATTGCACATGCTTTTAAAACCTCACCCAAATAAAGAGCGACTCAGTTGAGCACATAGAGGGATTCAAATACGTTGTAGCATAGCAAAATGTTGCGAGTGTCAAGTGAGATCGTTTTATTCAAAATGTTATCGTTATATTCTATTTCAAAAAAATAATCAATTGATACAAGGTCGCCCTTATTGAAAAGATGTCGATGCCGTTTCAAAATTCATAGCACAGACTCCGCTGCATCAAATCTTTTCTCACACAAACACCATATAGTACATTTTATTACTGTCAAGTTATTAATAATGACAAAAAAGTTATTTTTTTAGACGATCATCCTCCTTCTCTCCAAAGTTCCATAACCTTCCACAACCTTCCAAACCATCCAAACCATCCAAACACCTCCTCTTTCTTCACGGAAAATTCACCAAAGTACCCCATTTTTAAACTCGAATAACCGATATACGCCAAACGAAACTCAAATCATCAATCTACCCCATTTTTTTACAGTCCCAGTTTCCGGGGAACCGTCACTCTTAATCCCGGTTTTCGGGGAACCGGCATCGTATCGAAAATGGAGACGTGGCATGGTTTGGAAACTACGTGGACCAAGAAGTGTGAAAGGGCATCTAGGTAGACTCCCAGTTCCTCAGGAACCGAGAATATTGTAGTTCCGATTTAGACTGAACCGAGATTAAGCCAACAGGCTTTTTCAGACCTGGTCGGGCATCACGGACTTAGTTTGGATGTAACTAAACTAAAAAGATACCGGTTTCTCCCAAACCAGAATCATATGTAACAAAAGATTCCAATGAACAGGCTTTTCAGAGACGACGGACCCAGTTGGGATTTGACTTGTCGAAACAATCCTAGTTTTTGGCCCAACGGAATTAATGGGATCCTGGTTTACGGTGAACCGGTATTATAATGATCCCGGTTCCTGGTAAACCGGTATGATTCAACTATAAATTGCACTCCGCTTTCTTCATTTTCAACACACAATTCAATCATCTCTCTTCAATTCAATCATATCTATTCAACTTAATCATTTCTCTTCAATTCTTACCAAGTCTGACATGAGTGATGATTCTGAGGACGTGTATATGTCCACCTTGGCAACATTGGATAATCCAATAAGAGACGAGTATGACCGCGATGAGATGGATAATTTTGATAATGTTGCCGAAGAAAATTCCGATGCGGAAATAGTTCAAGATCGGATCGTTTGGGATCATTCGAGTTTCAATGATATCTCGGCATGGAAAATATATTGACCAGCAGATGAGAATGTGAGGTTCCACCATCGTAAATCCCCGGATCTTCAAAAGGATACTACTTTTTCTAATAAAGAGAATGTAATGCTTGCTGTGCAGAGATACTCAATTCTAAATCGGGTGGAGTTTAGGGTAAGAAAGTTTGACACTACTAAACTGGTGTTAGAATGTCGAAAGCGTGAAGAAGGATGTCCGTGGCGCCCACGAGTGGTGGTGATGCAACAAACAACTTACTGGACGGCCTACAAGTACGGAGGGGACCACATATGCCATAACAACAGCATCCTACAAAGTAACATCCACTTGAATGCGCATTTCATAGCGAGGGAGATGCGGAATGCGATGGATGCAAACACGAGGTTCTCCACCGGATAGATACGAAATGTAATTGAGCGAGATTATGAGTATCAAATAAGATACTGGAAGGCATGTAAAGCACAACAGAAAGCGTTGGTCTACTTGTTCGGCAAATGGGACAAATCATTCAATAGACTGCCACATTTGATGCTGGCTTTACAGGATTCCAACAACAATAGCAATTTTGTTAAGTGGGATGTCACACCACTCGATGATGGTACCATGCAGGTAAATTGGATTTTTTAGACTTTTTCTGAATGAATCCATGCATTCAAGTACTGTCGTCTCATATTATCTATAGACGGCATGCACATGTACGGGAAGTACAATGTGAAATTGTTGGTTGCAATCGGGTTAGACGCGAACAACCACATACTGCCATTATCCTTTGCGCTTGTGGAGAGCAAGAACACTTCTAGCTGGAAGTGGTTCATGTCTTGTATCCGGGAAGGAGTGACCCAAAGGGAGGGGCTGTGCGCTGTTTCTGACAGGCACGCTGGAATATTGGCTGTCATGTGTGAACCTGAATGGCGTGAACCTAACGCATACCATCATGTATGCGTTCGTCACTTGCAAAGCAATTTCATGATGAAGGTAAAAGATGAGGTTTTGAAAGCTAAACTTGGCGATGTGGTGTATGCGAAGAAGAAGTTGAAGTTCAAGAAGAAGTTTACAGAGCTCTTACAACTATTGCAAGATAAGCCACTTGCTCGCAAATGGTTGGAAGATATGGATGTAGAACTATGGACACAGGCGTCCGACCACGGTGGATTTCTCTGGGGCAACATGACTATGAATGCTTCGGAGTGTTTAAGCAAAATTCTGAAGAATGGTCGTGATTTGCCAGTGTCTTCACTGGTTATGTACACGAATAAGCAGGTAGCTGCTTATTTCGTGAAGCGTTCCTGATGGACCATAATTATACGAATAAAAATCATAGTAAAACCCACCAAATTAGACTATTTGTCTATTTAACTTCTGCTTGTTAGTCCCGATATATTTCTACAGGGTATTTTGGACTCTAGAGAGAAAACACGCTAAGGAGAGGATTTTACGCTGAAAAGATATTACGAGTCAGTCCAAGGTCACAATCAGACGCTGAATGAAGAAATCTCAAGATCCTGACGTGGAATCACTCAATACAAATCCAACCAAGGAGCAATCAAAGTCAGTCCGGGGCCGAAACACACCGATAGTTTTGTAAAAACATCACAAAATCACACAAAACTTATGGGTGGCCTTCTCCTCCTTCTCCCTTCCACAACCGGTGGCTCTCCTCCATGGTGACCGGCCACCGGCGGCTAAGCCTCCCCCCCATGTGGCATCATCTCAAAACTCATCCCCTCATCCTTTGACATGTGTTGGCTCCTCATGGCTTCACTTGGGCTATAAAAGGAGAGCTCCTCCTCCTCATTTGTATCATCCAAAATCATTCCAAATCAATAAACACTTCTCTCTCTAAAGTTTGTTACTTGTAAGTTTGGTTTGAAATTATAGTACTCCTGTCGGTTCTTGAGTATTATAATACTGTAGAGAATACTCCTGTTGGTTCTTTAGTATTCAGTAGGAATTGGGAATACTCCTGTTGGTTCTTGAGTATTCCACCCCCTCTCCTCTTACTGTTTTCAAAAACCCCCGAGTATTTAGCTATGGTATCCACCTCTATGGATATTCGTAGCTAAACTCTTTATTCGGTTAAAGGGGTGTACTTGTATTGTAAAATGTTTTAGAACCTGCACTTAATGCCGCTTTGTGTTCAAAACTTGTTCTATGTGCCATATATAGTCAGAATTTCCAAGGTTGAGTGGAAGCTGTAACAAGCAAAGCTCTTCCGTGGGGATTCGTGAACATACTCGGGTAAGTGGAAGTTGTAACAAGCAAAACTTATCTGAGGAGTTTGACTTATCTAAAACACCACTTGGTCGATCGTAACTGAAAGATCAGGTGGATACACACAAGGCTAAGATACTTTGAAAGGAGGAATTAGTCTAAAGTAGAACAAGTGTTTTAAACGATGTTGCAAGTCTTGCGCTTAGAAATGGCCTCGATTCATCTTTGAACACTTAGTATGATCATTAGCGGTCGATGATAAACAACTTCGATACAAGGCCCCTGAAACCGAATGTTTTCCTTGAATTACAAAACCCCCTTGTATTTACTTTTAATATTAGTATAACTGCAATCATCAACTGCTCATCTTCCGGAGGACTCGCAAATCACGCATCACCCACTGTAAGTCTTCCTTTTTACTTTTCAGTATTTATTTTTCTGTAATTTACTTTTCCACACTCAAAACCAAAAACAACAAAAAAAAGTCACTTAGTCATAACCGCTAAAATCTCAATCAACCTTAAAACACGCTCCCTCGTTGTACAAATCCCTTAAAGAACAACGTATCCCCCTAATTCCCTTGGGCTCGACCCCTACTTACCACTTACTACCCAGTAGTGAATTCACGAGTAGCGGAAAATATAAATTTATTTGTACAGAGAACATTGCACCTTAACGACAGTGCAGTGGGCTCCGTCAAATTGGCGTCGTTGCCGGGGAATTAGCCATCGGATAAGTTGTTCTTTCCCTCCCATGTCCTCATGACGCAACCCCCTTCATATGCATGGACAACAAGACATCTTCCTCTGTTCGGAGGCACGGATGGAGAAGACCCAGTACAACACTGCCGAAATTTTCACCACGTTTGCCACCTCATAAAACCTGCAAATGAAATGTTAGAGGAATTTAAGCTTAAATGCTTCAAATTTTCTTTAACTGATTTTGCAACGATCTGGTATTATACGTCAACCGCTAGTAGTGCAGTACATTTTGTGGACCTCTACGTCCCATTCCTGAAAGAATTCTCCCCTCCATCCTTACGACAACAAACCCGTGAGAAGATCATGTGCCTACAACAATCTCGGGATGAGACTTTGGACGAATACTACACGAGCTATGACACCATCGTCTCAAGCTGCCCGCACCATGGATTCACGAAGAAAGTTCTGCTTCGAAAATTTCTTCGTGGGATGAAGGCCGATGATCTGACAAGTATTAACGAAGCAATGAGGAGATCAGCCAGGAACTTCTCCCTGGCAGACATGTGGAACCTCATAGATAACCTGGCTGCAGCCACAAAACGAATGCCCCAAGCTGATAGAGAAATGCAAGGGGCTGGTCCGGAGACAGAAGGAGAAACTCCCGAGCCATCAGAAGAAACTCCCGAGCCATCAGAAGAAACTCCCGAGCCATCAGAAGACTGGGATATAGAAAGTATCGGGAGCAACGAGGAAGTGTCAGCAATGGAAGAAGTCCAGAATACCACCGACATGCTGCCAAAGCCATACCCAGCTATCATCACCCAAGCAACCGAAACCATCTATGACCAGTTTCTCACAAACAGACACGACGAGGCAGAACCGAGCCTTAAGATGCAAGCTTCCCAACTTTTCCCCTCGATCAATAGGCAAATCGCTGAAAACTATGTGATCCATGAAGAGGCTGAAAAGAGGATGGGAAAAGGGCCTGAGCAGAACGACTCCTCGATGGAGCATGTTTTCGCCATGACTGGACAAGACAGCCCTAAGCATAAGAAAACCCGGTTCAAGAGGCTAGGTCCCTCACCTTCTCAAAGACGTTAGAAGGAGACACCACCAGAACAAGGGGAACTGGACCCAAGCACTTCTGCTCAGAAGAAATCGGGTAAAGGCAAGGCAAAAACCAACACAGGAACAGTGGCGAAATTTGACTTGAGCCACCCATGGGATCCCAACCAGTGATCCAGGAATAAGGTACTGTCGAGCCAACGACGTTAAACAAGTGCACTGGTCGGGAGGTAACCTGACACTATCTTACTTTCTGTCTTTTTATTTTCTGTCTTTTAGTTTTTATCAATAAGTCGCTCTCACCCACTTGGTGCATAGAATGAATTGAATATTTAGGAATTGGTTTTTGGAGCACGATCGGATCAGCCAGGCAGCTTCCGTGAACTACCGGGCTTGCGCTGAGAGTCCAAGGCCCCAGCCGAACTCCCTCGATTATCCAGCCTCATGCCATGTCGATTCACTCGACACTTTAAAGGGAGTTCTGATCTTACCTTTCCTTAATATCATTTCCTTCTCGTAATTGTCTGCTTGCATGGCTTTTGAACTAAGTAGTGCTGAAAGGCACGCCTTCGTTCAAAAGTGTGGGGTGAGATCCGCATGTGTACATAAATAAATAACATGTTTTTTTTCTTTTTTAGTGCTATCTTTTTGAAAATATGAACTTGAGAATGTGAAAAAGATAGATCTAAAATTCATGCATTTACCTTGTGAAAATTCAACTGTATAAAAACTTAGAACGTAACTTCTCATTTGTCCCTTTATGCTGAGATAAAACTAGGGATGTGGAGTTGACATAAACTGCCCTAGAGAGGCTTGGCAAGCAATCGAAGGATCGAATCAAACTATATGGTTTTCGAAGTCAGTGGAGGCTGCACTTCGGGTTTCAGTGAAGATTGAAGTCATCTCCGCCATGTAGTGTTTATGCAAAAAAGAAGAAAAGGCGAGGACGGGAATCAGACCGTCCTCTCTCTAGTCAAAGTAGCCAAGAAAATAGATGAGCGACCCTCATCTTGACCAGCGCGAAACGACAAGAATGAGAGGGAGCGGGGAGGTATTTCCATAGGCTTACGGGCAATGATTGGACCTCCCAAAAAGGCTTGAGAAAATGGACTAGCAAGTCACAAAGACGCAAAAAGCTCAAAGAAGCAAATCAAGAGGCCAAGGGCCCAAAATTGTGAAGGTTTTAACCGAACAAAAAGTGAAGTACTCAAAGAGTCAAGTCAAAGGCCAAAGGCCGATTCACTACAAAAGCTGTCCCTCGCCAAAAGAAAATCAAAGTACTCAGACCATTGAAACCCGAACCGAATCACGTGCTAGAGAAAGCTACAAGGAAACCATATAGTACGAGACGGTCTCGAGAATGCAGTCCAGGAGCCTAAAAAGGGCTATCTCCCAAAACATCCAGAATAATTTGCATCTCGACACGAAGGTACAAGTATCAAGTTTCTTCTATTTATTTACACAGTTCAATTTGGTAATAAGTAAGTAATGCATGAATTAGGATAAGTCTAGTACCACAGTCTAATTTTCATATTTTAACAAACTTACTTAGAGTGCCGCCCTTTAATGGCATTGTTCGGGACGAACAATTAAAAGTGTGGGGTAATCTGATGGACCATAATTATACGAATCAAAAACACAGTAAAACCCACCAAATTAGACTGTTTGTCTATTTAACTTCTGCTTGTTAGTCCCGATATATTTCTACAGGGTATTTTGGACTCTAGAGAGAAAACACGCTAAGGAGAGGATTTTACGTTGAAAAGATATTACGAGTCAGTCCAAGGTCACGATCAGACGCTGAATGAAGAAATCTCAAGATCCTGACGTGGAATCACTCAATACAAATCCAACCGAGGAGCAATCAAAGTCAGTCCGGGGCCGAAACACACCGATAGTTTAGTAAAAACATCACAAAATCACACAAAACTTATCCTTTTGCCCAAGATGACCGGCCACTTGAAGAGAAGGATGACTCATGGGTGGCCTTCTCCTCCTTCTCCCTTCCACAACTGGCGGCTCTCCTCCATGGTGACCGGCCACCGGCGGCTAAGCCTCCCCCCCCCATGTGGCATCATCTCAAAACTCATCCCCTCATCCTTTGACATGTGTTGGCTCCTCATGGCTTCACTTGGGCTATAAAAGGAGAGCTCCTCCTCCTCACTTGTATCATCCAAAATCATTCCAAATCAATCAACACTTCTCTCTCTAAAGTTTGTTACTTGTAAGTTTGGTTTGAAATTATAATACTCCTGTCGGTTCTTGAGTACTATAATACTGTAGAGAATACTCCTGTTGGTTCTTGAGTATTCAGTAGGAATTGGGAATACTCCTGTTGGTTCTTGAGTATTCCACCCCCTCTCCTCTTACTGTTTTCAAAAACCCCCGAATATTTAGCTATGGTATCCACCTCTATGGATATTCGTAGCTAAACTCTTTATTCGGTTAAAGGGGTGTACTTGTATTGTAAAATGTTTTAGACCCTGCACTTAATGCCGCTTTGTGTTCAAAACTTGTTCTATGTGCCATATATAGTCAGAATTTCCAAGGTTGAGTGGAAGCTGTAACAAGCAAAGCTCTTCCGTGGGGATTCGTGAACATACTCGGGTAAGTGGAAGCTGTAACAAGCAAAACTTATCTGAGGAGTTCGACTTATCTAAAACACCACTTGGTCAATCGTAACTGAAAGATCAGGTGGATGCACACAAGGCTAAGATACTTTGAAAGGAGGAATTAGTCTAAAGTAGAACAAGTGTTTTAAACGATGTTGCAAGTCTTGCGCTTAGAAATGGCCTCGATTCATCTTTGAACACTTAGTATGATCATTAGCGGTCGATGATAAACAACTATGATACAAGGCCCCTGAAACCGAATGTTTTCCTTGAATTACAAAACCCCCTTGTATTTACTTTTAATATTAGTATAACTGCAATCATCAACCGCTCATCTTCCGGAGGACTCGCAAATCACGCATCACCCACTGTAAGTCTTCCTTTTTACTTTTCATTATTTATTTTTCTGTAATTTACTTTTCCGCACTCAAAACCAAAAACAACCAAAAAAAGTAACTTAGTCGTAACCGCTAAAATCTCAATCAACCTTAAAACACGCTCCCTCGCTGTACAAATCCCTTAAAGAACAACGTATCCCCCTAATTCCCTTGGGTTCGACCCCTACTTACCACTTACTACCCAGTAGTGAAGTCGCGAGTAGCGGAAAATATAAATTTATTTGTACAGAGAACATTGCACCTTAACGACAGTGCAGTGGGCTCCGTCAGTTCCCAAGGCCCGTACAACAACGAAGGAGAACTAATTCCTCCCAAAATTTGTGAAAGATTAGCAGAACTACGGGCTAGGGTTGAGTTCCACATAGTGACACTGTACAATCCAGTAAGCGGTGTTTTTGATGTACTGATCCTTGTTCAAGTACCCTTGTTCACATGCCATGGTAGCTTGCAACGTCGCCCAGGTTGAATACTTAGATTATATCCCCACAAAATATACGCTCGAAGCGTACTACCGGACCTGGAGTTATTTTTTCAACCCCTTATATCACAAGGATTTTTGGCGTGATTATAATGGGCGTGATCATGTTCCGAATCCACGATTCAAACGTAACAAAGCTAGCAGACCCCCAACCAGACGAAGGTGTAACGAGAAGGACCAGCGACATCGACATTTAGGAGAATCCAGCAGCCAAGCAGCGTCTTCATCAACTCCGAACCCACGAATTCAGAGATGCACAAACTGCCACTTAGTGGGTCACAACAAGCGTTCTTGTCCGACTCGCCACCAGAATTAAGCCAACAATGTTGTTTGTAAGTCATGATTTCATTAACGTCATGTGTTCAAGTTGAAGTCGTTATGCAAAAAACTATGATAACTTCAGTATCAACCATGAAGAAATTTGATAAAAAAACTTCAGTACAAACCAGTATTCAACTACCATCAAATGACAAAACAAGGTAATCAACAAAACATGGTCCTCATTCTTTGGCTCCCTTTCCATCTCGCCCACCCCGTCCACCTCGCCCTCTCCGTGGTCTCTTCCCTAAATTGCGCATGAAAGACCATCTAGATAGTGGATGTTCGCGCTCGCTTCTACGCACTTCTTGCTGTGAAGAGCTAGAAGGTCGGTACTGATCATCAAGCGCGTCTTCAACATGTGTATCAAAATCCCCATCTCCTCCGATATCAAGATCAACTGCATCACATGAATCATCTTATTAAATTACCATGTATAGGTTATAAAAATAATTGAAGTGTGTATATAAAGTACCCATATCGAAAGTAATAGTCGGTGGATCAACACCCACAATATCAGGATTCGTAAGCTTCCCCACTTCCGTATACAAATGGTGGAATAGATTATGAAAACCCATACGTGAATAATCATCTGTGCTGTTGAGGAAGTACGAACCGGCATCACATGCACCAATGACGTAACCACGTATCTGTAAAATGCAAAATAATTGTAAGTATGTAAACCAATTACTAACTACTATTGCAAAATACTTCAGAAATTAAATTGAACTTACATGCTCAGGTATTGACGCATGTCGTCTGACGCGTCAAATTTAATATTTATAACTCCTGTAATAAGCTAGTGTAGCGGCAAGCAGGGTCGAACCCAAGAGAGCTGGTTGTTGATGTTGTTCCTGTAAACAATTAAGAAAAGGGGGGGTTGTGAGCAGTTAAGAGTGCTAAGGAGAAAATAACGCGAAGAATTCAATCAGAGAGAGCATTCCGCTTAGGGTTTCTATTGTGACATGTTTATCATCGACTGCTAAATATCTAATTTCATGTTTCTAAGTGTGGTTATTCCGAGAAAGGCAATAACCCAAGTATTCCGGGATAGGCAATACTCCACAATCTAACCCAGGAAAGGCGTTAAACTTCTAATTCTCCTAAACCCAATAATTCGGGAAAGGCATTATCGAATCTAGGTGTTCCAACTTGTCTTTACGGGTAAGTCTCAAACAAGCATTAACGATAGGGGCTGAATTGTTCGGCTAAGCTTTACCATGTCAAGTATCCACTTAGCTTCACAATTCAGTCCTTGAAATTAAGCACAAGAACTAGAGAAACAAGAAATTTCATTAAGTAAAAAGTCTTAAAACGATTGTCACAATGAACAAAACCCTAAACCGAATTAAAGGTTTAGCTACTCATAGTCATAACAAAACACGAGTATTTTTTATGAAAGTAATAGGAAATTCTTCTCTTCGTCGAAAGCTTGCGTCTTCTCTCCAGAGCCGTCTCGAATAATTCTCTGATGTTTTTTTGGTGTTGAAAACTCTAACCCAAGCTTCTTATTTATAATAAACTGGGTTTCCAAATCCAATTTGGGCTAGAATTATCAACTTTCGGCCTGATGACATCATCACATGGGCTGCTAACGTCAGCCCTTGTTGGGTCCGCCGCGTTTTCCTTTAACATTACTGGTCTGTTTTACTTTGACATTAGCATTGCTGCTAATGTCTCTACAAAACGCGATCCCCACTGAGTTGCGGTCCTCCTTCTGCGCGCCAGTTCCAACTTTGACTCTAGATTTGACCTTCTATATGACCTCGGCTGCTCTCGGTGTGAACTAGAGAGTTGTAGGGAATTGAGTCATCTACGCAACGACATGTGACTCGTATTTTTCTGATCAGTGGTTCATTTCCAGCACTCCGTTGAGCGTCCAAAGGGCCGATCATGCCGTCTTTTATGCACGTTTCCTCCTAGAGCTTCCGAAACTCCTGAAATACAAAACCATACTAAAAAGTAACTGTTCGCATATAAAAGTGTCAAAATAAATGTAATTAGTTGATTCGACGAGTCGTATAAATACGACTCATCAGGTATCATATGTGAATCTGGGCGATATGATTGACGAGTTTCTTGCGCATCTTCGTCTCCAACATCCTCCACATCATCGTTTATACTCGGCTGGAATAAACGACGAGTGTGTCTCACATACCAAGTGAAATACTGTTGAGTCGGTTCATCGATATTCGCATACGGGTCCCCCATATCTCCGTCTATCAATCTCTAATGGCGACTAAACCACAAGGCAATGTAACTGGAGTGGAAGACAGCCAAATCCCTATTCTTATTCCTATCCATACCGTGGAATTGGTCTGAACTTCCAATTGGGTTTGGCAGAACACCTTGTCGAAAACCAAACTGTCTTGCAACACGTCCTGGATGATGCCACTCAATTATGTTGTAACAGATAAGGGGCACATTAGCTCTCCAAGTGTTTTGTTGACCCTTTAGACAGATCGGGTTCAATAACTCAAACAAGGTGTTTTCATACTGTCTCCATATGAAATCGCCTGTGTGCATCTTCTGTATAGCATCGCGATACTGCAATAATCACACGTGAGGTACCCTACCCAACGTTTTGGTCCAACCCATTTCCTGTACATAATAGTTAAAAATCAGTTAAATATAAGTAGATGTAAAGTGCTCTAAATACAAAATTTCTAAACATAAATACTTACAAGTAGGACTACGATCCACGCAAAGCTGGTTCAAACTCTGCATCTGCCGGCGGCATCACGACAGGAACTGTTATCTTTGGCACACCTATACGGGATAGTCTGCCCCAGGACTAAAACGGGATAATCAAAGGTGCACCGGTAAGCTGGCTTTGTCCGATCGTACATGCGCCACACATGTTACTATACAGGCATACTGATACATCACTTCCCCAACTATAGTTTCTAACCCTATTCAGGTCCTCTTACAAGGGTAGAAAGTAAAGCGGAATCGTCTTACCGCTCTTGTCACTGAATAATGTCGATCCTATAAGATTGAATAGATACGCCCTTGCATATTTCTTCAATGTCTCTTCATCTGCATCAACAGGAATCTGGGCCAAATGGTTCATAAACCAACTTCTCTTCGCCATACCAGGTGCTTTGTTATAACACTCTGGGTATACTCCCAGCAATCTTACACAAACCTCGTTGAAATTCAGCTGCGACTTTCCCATCACAGGCTCTCCTTCTACAGGGAGCCCAGTAAGTAATGACACGTCCTGCAACGTGATTGTCGCCTCACCCTCATTGAAATGAAAGGTGTGAGTCTCTGGTCTCCACGTCTCTATCACGGCTGTCAATAGTGATGGATCAACCTTCACATCGCAAACCTGAGTCCATGGATAAAATCCAGCAGCAACCATATAATGCCGTATTCGATGATCAAGGGGAAATACACCCCCTTTGTAAATCTTAAGGGGTATGTTGGCCTTCCCTTTTGTATCCAACTGTCAAGCAAAAATGACATTCAATATTAGTAACATATTAAATTATGAATGATAATTAACTTAAATTAACATACTAACCTCTAGGTTCCAAATTGCCTCACTACGATGAGTACTCTGCTGACGGCGGACCGAGTTGTCAATCGGACCAGGATGAATAATGTCATCCGCATCCATATTCAGATGCAAAATAGCTTGCGACGGTCTTTGTGAAGATGATGGTCTATGTGAGTCCATATCTGCATGACCAATTTCTTAAAAAACCTGATGTTCCCATGAATGGCATGGATTTGGCAAAACAGCTTTAGACAGTTCAAGCAGGAGTTCAAGGAGTGTTCAACCACCTACTGGAACTCGCATACAGCAGATCAGAAGATAAGACGTTTCCTAAATCTGGACGATCGAAGATCTGATCTGATTGGAGTCGGCTCATAAATAAATTAGAAGATCAAATATTCAAATGAATATCCTCTCATCATTTTGGAGCCGTTTAAGAAGATTTGGAATTACTTGGTGGGAAAGAAAGATCAAGATCTTCTTGAAGATTGGAGAAAAGAAGAACGTTTCCTAATTCGGAAGATCGAAGATATGATCTGATTGAAATCAATCGACAAGTCATCATTAACACTACAAGAAAATGTGTTATAAGCTACGATTTAAATCCAACGGAACATATTTTGTTGATAATATGTATAAAACCTTCAAAAAATTTGTTGGAAATAAATCCGTTGAAAATTTATGAATTATAAGCGACAAATTAAATTCAACAAAAATATGTTGTTGATAATATATATAAAACCTTCGAACTTTGGTTGAAATTAAATCCGTCGAGATTTATATGTTATAAGCTACAAATTAAATTCAACGGAAAATATATTGTTAATAATACATACATAAAACCGTCGAAATTTTGTTGGAAATAAATCCGTTCAGATATAAGTGTTATAAGCTACAAATTAAATTCGACGAAAAATATATTGTTGGTATTATATATATATAACCTTCAAACTTTGGTTGGAAATAAATCCGTTGCGATTTATGTGTAATAAGTTACAAATTAAATGCAACAGAATATAATTTGTTGATAATATTTATATAAAATCGTCAAAATCGTTACAAATAAATTTATTGAGATTGATGTGTTATATGCTATTAATGATGAGATTGATGTGAGAATTGGACGCATATGCATTTGAGCTCGTATAATTTAGTAAAAATAAAATTCAACAAAAAAAGTTGTGCGTTGGGTTATGATTTTATTATTTTGATTAAACTTCAACAAGTAAGTTATTATCTAGTTATTATATTAGTTTAGTGATTCATAAATAAAGTATATATACATAAAAAAATATAAGATGACAAGACTGATTCCTAAATACAATATAATACATAAATAAACAAAAGGTGACAAGATAACTCTTGTAGTCTAGTGGTTAGATGTGTGCTTTAGGGTTGAGGGAGCTAGGGTTCAATTCCTAGCAAATGCAATACTCATTTAAAATTTTTAAAATGTCTATAGACTAGAGAGGGGAGGGCGTTCGGCCAGGAGGAGGTGGTCCGGCAACGTGGAGGTGGTCCGACGATTGACCGGCGACGTGGAGGTGGTCCGGCGATTGACCGGCGAGGTGGAGGTGGTCCGGCGACTGACCAGCGATGTGGAGATGGTCCGGTAGGGGAGGTCCGGTGAGGAGGTGGTTGTCCGATAGGGGAGGTCTGCAAAGGCGGTCGTGGTGGTCCGGTGAGGCGGTGGTGGTGGTCCGGCGAGGAGGTTGTGGTCATGTAGGGGAGGTCCGGCAAGGCGGCGGTAGAGGCTTCCCGGCGAGGTGGAGGTGGTCCGGCGGCTGATCGGCAGGAGGCGGTGGTTCGACAAAGGAGGTGGTGGTACGGTAGGGGAGGTCCGGCAAGGCGGCGGGTGGGGGCGTTCGTTGATTATATAATAGTAATTACATTTATTTCCTATAACTTATAAAATCAACGGAATAAATTCGTCGTAAATAATGGAAAGGGTATAACAGTAAATACATTTAATTGCTACAACTTTTAAATCAACGGATTATGCGTCGATTTTCTTGATTTTTTCACTCTTTTAATTTGATATAATCAACAGAAATATCCGTTGTAAATGATGTTAACATCCACGGATTTGTTAAAATCTACAGCCTTATAATCAACAACTTTCCAACGGAATATTCCGTCAATTTTAATAACATTTCTTACGGAAAAAGTGTAAAAGCAACGGAATCGACTGTTGATAATAAGCAGTTTTCCTGTAGTGTAAAGATCAGATATTCAAATGAATATCTTCAGCTTGAACTCGGGAATATTGGATGGCTTGGCACAGAAGTAATCTCCAAAGATTGGATTTCGAAGAGATTGAATATCGATCAAATATTGAGGAGTATCTCCGAAATATTTGACAAGGATATTCTGATTAGAGTCGGCCAGCAGGAAAACGAATATCTACACATTAGATTAAAGGCGGCGTGGCTGACTTGTTGCGGAAGATACATCAAGATCTTCCCAAAGATTGGATTGAAAATATCCATCGAATATTTGGGAATATTTCCTAAATATTTGAAGAGGATATTTGGAACAGATTTGGATCTCGCCCATGCATATAAATACAAGGCTAGGGCGACCAGATCTGTATCACTTCCGAAGAGAAAAGAAAACACGAGAGCATTCGTGAGATTGGAGGAGGAGTGACGGCCGGCTGATTATTCCACACCGGAATATCAACGGTGAAGAAGCAGTCTGTTCAGTGTGCTGTTCAGACTGTTCTTGAAGGGCAACAAAGCGCACACACACACGGTGACCAAGATACGTCTTTGAGAGAAGGTGACTGGACTTTCGAGAGGTCCAAGACTAGACCGAGAGGGAAGTCTCGTCCTACCCATAGGGGATCGAGGGGAGCTGCGGTGAACCGAGATTACAAATCCGAGAGACGGAGTGTTAGAGGCTAGGCTATTACAAACAAGGCGTTGTGTAAGTGTAAGTCCACGAATAGCTCTAAACTCGTAATAAGATTTGTGTCCCTTTTTTGGGTGTGGGAAACCCCCCAGAGTAGGCGAGGCCGAACTGGGTTATCATATCGTGTGTGCTCCTATTTTGTGTTGTTTACGTTCTGTCTGCCAAGGTGTTCCAGTCTCTGTTTGAACATAACCTGAAACTGTCCAACAAGTGTTCGAGACGCAGTTCGAACACCATCTAGAACTCGTCTTGACTAAGACAAGTAGATTTCAATTGGTATCAAAGCAGGCACTCGACATACAGAGTGTGATCCGGCGACTGTTCAAGATGAGTTTGAAGGAAGGACAGAGCACTAACCGACCACTGTTACTTGAAGGACCGAATTATGCATATTGGAAACCCAGGATGAAAGCCTTTCTGAAATCCCTCGATGAAAAGGCATGGAGAGCCGTGATGATAGGATGGACAGAACCCATGATGGCCAACCCTGAAGGAGCTGATATGCAAAAACCCGAAGCCCTGTGGTCTGAAGCAAATGATGTAACGGCTGTTGGGAATTCAAAGGCCCTGAATGCAATATTCTATGGAGTGGACGAGAACGTGTTCAAACTGATTGCTGAATGTGAGGTGGCCAAAGAAGCATGGGATATTCTCAAAATAGCCTATGAGGGTCCAGACAGTGAATCTGATAATGCATCAAGCAGTGGTGATGAAGGACTTGCTCATGAGACCTCGGCCAAGACGTACAAGGAATTCTATGAGAAGTGCCTATTGGTGATTGGCCTGAACAAGAAGGTCACCGAAACCGTGGCAAGCCTGACAGAAGAAAAAGATAAAAAATGGCAGGAGGTTGAACTTCTTCTTGCATAGAAGCTGGAACTGCTAGACACTGTATCAGTTCTGAAAGCTGAGATGGAGAAAAATAAAGAAACACATCCTGCAAGCTTGGTGGAGCTAAGGAGAAAGAATGCTGACTTGAGCCGCGAAGAAGCCCATCTTCTGAACTCAGGCTCAAAGAACTTGGAATCCATACCCAGATCCCAAAGAATTGAAGATGGACACATAGGTCTCGGCTTCAATGGTAACAGTGGCTCAGAAAAGACTTCGTCTGTTAAGGCAAAACTGAAACCTGCACAGAGAGCTGAGCAGAGTGTGAACCACTACCGTGAGAAGCAGCTTGGGGATCAAGGAAGAAAGCAGCTCATGCCCAACCATGGAAGACATGGTACTAAATGGAGAGGAAACAATCGTACATGTTGGTATTGCTATCAGATGGGGCACATCAAATCAAGGTGCCGACTACTTCTGGCTAAGCGAAAAGTTATGGAATCCAGAGTCACCCCTCGAGTCAGACAAGTCTGGAAACCAAAAACAAGGAAAGAATTGTGCTTCGTGGCTCTTAGCTCATTCAGTCACTTGAAGGAAGAATGCTGGTACCTCGACAGTGGATGCTCGGCTCACATGACAAGTAATCCTCAATATCTCATCAATGTTAAACCTATTCGCAAGCGTCAGTTTGTCACTTTTGGAGATGGAGGGAAGGGCCAGGTGATCGGCTGTGGGACATTGAAGGTTCCGGATCTACCTGAGCTCGAGGATATCCTCCTAGTGGATGGGTTAAAGGTGAACCTGATCAGTATCAGTAGATTGTGTGGTGAAGGACAGTCTATTACATTCACTCGTGATTTCTGTCAAGTACTGGATAGGAATGGAGACACACTGATGGAAGGAAGTATGTCATCAAACAAAAGCTACTTCCTAGGCACAGTTGGAATAGGAGCTGCCACTGTCTGTCCGACAAACATGATACATGAGATGGAATTGCAAGGGACAGATATGGTATCCTCTTCTAGAAAGGTAAAAGACAAAGATGCCATAAACTCAGTTCTAGAAGATGATAAATGTAGAGGTGGGACATCGTCTGAAACACCCGTTCAGACCAAGTCTATAGAAGATAAAGTCCCAGGAGGTCTGATGGACCAAAGTTATACGAGTCAGAAACACAGTAAAACCCCCAAAATTAGACTGTTTGTCTATCTAACTTCTACGTATTAGTCCCGATATATTTCCACATGGCATTTTAGAGACTGAAGTGAAAACATGCTAAGGAGAGAATTTTAAGCTGAAAAGATAACAAGAGTCAATCCAAGGTCAAGATCATATGCCGACTGAAGAGATATCAAGGATCCTGACGTTGAATTGACCAGAACAAATTAATCAGAGGAATCAGGAGTGGAGTCAAGACAGCCCGGGGAAGAAACACATTGACAGTTTTGTGAAAAGACTGCACAAAACTGTACAAAATCACACATTGGGCAAAGATGATCGGCCACCATTCAAGGAGGTGGGCAAGGGAGGAGCTCCTCCCCCTTGGGTGACCGGCAACCGGCGGCGCCACCCTCCTCCACCAAAAGCCGCCGGCTCCTCCTCCTTGCGCCACTTGTCTCCTCCACAAGCTCCTCCTTCTCCTCCCTTGGATCAAAAGACATGTGCTTCCATCTCATCCATCCATTTCTCCTCACTTTGGCTATAAATACCAAGCCAAACCTCATTTGTAAAACACACAAAAATCTCAATTCACTTCTCTCTCTAGAAGTTGTAATACTTGTAAGTTGTAATCTTGCTTTGGAAATAAAGGATAGCTCCCTTGGCGCTTCAACGGTTGTAAGTATCTCTTAGTATTTATTTATTTAACTGTTGTCTTTAATTCCTTAGTATAATGTTTAGCGCGATGAATAGTAGCTAAACTCGTAGTTCGGTCTAAGGGGCGCACTTGTATTATAAATGTTTTAAGACTATTAACTTAGTGTCTAGTCTAAGTATTCAAAACTTATTCTATGTGCCATATATTAAGTCAGAACGTCCAAGGTAGAGTGGATGCTTGGAATGGCAAAACTCTACAGCGGGGTTCGTAAACTTGTACGGATAAGTGGATGCTTGGAATGGCAAAGCTTATCTGAGAAGTTTGACTCATCTTAAACACCATTTGGTTGATCGGGAATGATTGATCAAATGGATGCACATAGGCTAATATAACCGAGAATGGAGTATTAGACTAAATAGAATAAGTGTTCTACGTCCTTGGAATAGGCTAGACAGTGTACGCAAATCGAGTGCTTGGAATGGCCTTGATACACCGTTTGAATACTTAGGAGAGTCACTAAAGGTCAATGATAAACAGGATATAATACAAGTCCCCTGAAACCGAACATTTCTCTTTAATTATAATCTGTAATTTACTTTCCAGTATTAAAATCAACCAACCAATCAATCAATCAATCAATCAAAATAGCTGGTAGCTTTAAAACCAACCGACCGACTTTAAACACGTTCCCACGCACTCTCGATAAACAACCCCCTCAAAGACATCTATTCCCCTGATTCCCTTGGGTTCGACCCCTACTTACCAAGTACTACCCAGTAGTATAGTCGCAAGTAGTGGACTATTATAAATTTATTTGTACAAATCGCTTTGACGACGAGCGGTTCTGTCAAGGTCCATCTGATGAAGCCACACCTACTCCAGCTGGGACACTTGACAATGCACCTGCGCTGCAACCCTCATGGAGAATCAAGAGTCGAGCGAATGAGATCAAGTGTCGAGAGCTGGCTGCCGGTTCATCTAGTCCAAAGAATGTCATCAAAGCATTTATTGATGAGGTTTGGGTGGTGGCCATTCACGTGGCACTGGAAGAGCTCATCAGATATGATGCATGGAAGGTATATCATCCTGTGCACAATCACGAACTAAAGGCGACTATTTACGGACTCACACAAGCGCCCAGAGCATGGTACGAGACGTTCCTCATCGACCATGGCTATGAGCGAGGGGGAGTAGAGAAGCATATATTCGCCAAGTACTCGAGTACACAGAAGCTGGTTGGCCAGTTCGTGAGACAGATGCAAAAGCTGCTCCAGGTGACCATGGAGGGAGAGATGAAACACCTTCCTGGAACACATGTTAACCAGATGCTGGAAGAGCAAGAGAGCACTGCTGAAGGGAGCTGCTACACTCAGTGGTTATGGATGAAGCAGATGCTGTCTGAATATGGAGCTGAACAAGAGGAGATGACGCCTGACTGTGACAACATGAGTACCAGTACCAGTTCCAAAAATATGGTACAACAGTATAAGACAAAGCACAGTGAGCAAATAGAGAAGAAGGCCATCACAGTGAACCATGTGACAACCGACAAGCTGCTAGCTGACATTCTTACCACTCTCCTAAACGCTGCTCATTTCGAAACACTTAGATCCTCTCTAGGTCTACGTGTTATCGCCAACTAAGTGTTCCAGATGAAGGTCAGCCAAGAGCAGAGCCCCAGCAAATCAGATGGGCTGACCTACCAAAGAAGAGGGCTGGAACAGATGGTACGTGGTTGGAACTGATTACTAAGTTCAACATATTTGCAGCTTTATGAGGCGTTGGAACATATCAAGGAGGAGAGAGGTGATTGGACAAATATCTCAAGAGATATTCACATGACCGTTTTTGGCAAGTGGAGGAGTCCAAATATTTGAGAAATCAAAAAGGCAGTTGAATCGAAGTTGGATGAGGATACAATATCAGCAAACCCTAAGATCGGAGAAGGGAAAAAGAAGGGAGAAGAGGCGGCTGTGACAGAAATTAAAGAAGCTACTTCAAAGGCGCCAAAGGCTGATCCTAATTCAACTAAAGGGAGTGTGCGAACTGCGAAGGAAAATCAGGCGATGGCTGAACCACCCCTCAATGAGGTAATCCCTTATTCTCACTCCTAAGCTACTGCACTCAATTTTATTGATGAGGAAGTATGGGCGATTGGTAAAGATTCAGTGAGTCATAAGGGTGACAAAGCGGTTAATGGGAAGCCGAAGGGTTTGAAACCTGCTGTAGATTCTGTGGCCGATGCTGCAGAAGAAGGTGAAGCCAGTAGGGCTAAGATTGTGGTTCTGATAAGCAGAAGCTATTGCATGCAAAGGTAGATGCCACTGGCTTCGTGCTGAAGAAGACAGGAATCTGCATGAAAGTCGGCCTTGGAAGGAATGGAACTCCCAGGAAATACGCTGCACGAATTAGTGCTGTAAGGGGGAGAAAACTTGCTATGTTAGACTCTGAGATTGAGCAGGTTGTTGGGCCTTCTAGCAAGAGAAGTCTGGTATTAGATGAAGAGTCGGATGAATGTTTAGCAGAAAAGACTACTGAGGTAGTCGATGAAGAGAAGGTAACAGAGAGTGAAGCTGTTCGTATGAAGGCTGATGATGTGAAGCAACAAGAGCCTGAAGATGTTGTCTCTGATGAGTCAGACCGACCTGAAAATCAGACGGAGATAGAACAAGTAGAAGAGCAAGTTGTTATTGAACCTGTCATCTAGAAGAAGGAAAAGCAGTCAGATGTCCAAGAAGTAATCATGACTGAAGCAGAACATGGTGCTGGTAATCATGCACAGAGAGCTGGTCAAAATCCCAGATCATTAACTGAATTAAAAGAGAAGCAGAAGGAAGGGACTAACTCAAGAAGGGGGTGAGCCTCTTAAGTCTGCAGAGAAGTCAGAGACAGACAAGGCTGCTGAGAAAGTGTCTGTTGAACCAGATGTTTCGAGGGAGTTAGAACAGCCAGCTATCCCAGATGTAGAGATGCATAAAGCTGATCTAGAGAGACCAGATAATGGAGATTGTAAGGACAATCGGGACTCGGTTTCATTGGTTGAGCTCAAGAAGTCTGAAAAGGGGAAACCAAAGAAGGAAGTGACCATCCAAGCATGCTCGACTGGAGTAACTACCAAGAAGGATGGTTAGAGAACAGATGCAGGGGGAGCAAGTGCATCCAAGAAAAAGAAGAGGAGTATTCCAGGTTCTGTTCCACCTAGTGTACCAACTGGAGTGACTAAGCATATAGTATGGTGTGCCAGTACAGAAGCAGCAGCCAAGTGGAAGGCAGTGCAGAAAAGAAAGATCATTCCTGAAAGGCTGCTTAATGAGAAGACAGTTCCATCCCAATTGCAGATCTGACTCTATTCTTCTCGATGTTGTTCTTCATCACCATAGTCAATTGGAAGCCTACATCTCATAGAACCACGATCAACAAGGAGATGAGACGGCTGCTCTACCAGATTGGAAACAGGATGCTCATTGACATGGGAAGAACTATGTTTGACCAGGACAGACTATCAAGTGCTCCATTGAAGTTGGTAATTGACCAAAAGCTGTTCAAGGGTCGACATAAGAATGATCTGAAGGACCCCGGGTTGAAGAGGAAGGACGCACCTGAGTCTTCCATAACGAGAGCTGCTGGTGAGAAGTTGTCCCGAGCTGAACGCGGCCAGCTACTAGAGGAGGTGAAGACTATACTGAAGGTCGAATAAGCGCAGAGGTCAAGAATCAATCAATTAGTGCACGCTCTACTAAATCCTAGTGATGATAAAGAAGATGGAGAGAGTTGAGGTCTTGATTGAATAAAAGGCAGAACTCCTTGATGTTATCTCGCCGTTAAAGATGCAGATGGAGAAGGACTACCATGCAGCAGTACTGGATGAGCTGAATCAGTTCAAGAAATCAGTGAAGATGATAATCTCTGGATTAAAAGACCTAGATACAATTTTGAAGTCCCAGAGAATGATTGGAGGATGTAGAGGCATTGGGTACACTGATTGGAGCAGTTCAGGAACCTATCAGTTGCTGACCCGTCGTCGAATAGCTGCTGAGACACCAAGGTTCAACAGACTCACAGTATGTGTCACTGTCCCAGGCTATGTTCGAGGGGGAGTTCACAAGATTCCAGATGCCGAGGAGACCAGGTTGTACGATTGGACCCCTTGCCGATTTATGGCAAAAAGGGGGAGTAGCTTGAGGTATCTGTTCTGGTTCCTCAAGTTGTGTCTAAAGCGTAGATTTGGTTTTGCCAAAATGCCAAGGGGGAGATTGATGTTCCCATGAATGGCATGGATTTGGCAAAACAGCTTTAGACAGTTCAAGCAGGAGTTCAAGGAGTGTTCAACCACCTACTGGAACTCGCATACAGCAGATCTAAAGATAAGACGTTTCCTAAATCTGGACGATCGAAGATCTGATCTGATTGGAGTCGGCTCATAAATAAATTAGAAGATTAGATATTCAAATGAATATCCTCTCATCATTTTGGAGCCGTTTAAGAAGATTTGGAATTACTTGGTGGGAAAGAAAGATCAAGATCTTCTTGAAGATTGGAGGAAAGAAGAACGTTTCCTAATTCGGAAGATCGAAGATATGATCTGATTGAAATCAATCGACAAGTCATCATTAAAGATCAGATATTCAAATGAATATCTTCAGCTTGAATTCGAGAATATTGGATGGCTTGGCACAGAAGTAATCTCCAAAGATTGGATTTCGAAGAGATTGAATATCGATCAAATATTGAGGAGTATCTCCGAAATATTTGACAAGGATATTCTGATTGGAGTCGGCCAGCAGGAAAACGAATATCTACACATTAGATTAAAGGCGGCGTGGCTGACTTGGCAAGGAAGTTTTCGAATATACTTCCTAAAGATTGGATAAAGATACACATCGAATATTTAGGAATATTTCCTAAATATTTGATGAGATATCTGGAGCAGATTTGGAGAGCGCCCACACATATAAATACCTGACTAGGGCGTCCATAATCGGTGTCGCTTCCTGAGAGAAAAGATAAACACGAGAGTTCGTGAGATTGGAGGAGGAGCGACCACCGGCTGATTATTCCTCACCGGAATATCAACGGAGAAGAAGCAGTCTGTTCAGTGTGCTGTTCAGACTGCTCTTGGAGAACTATCAAGCGCACACACACACGGTGATAAAGACACGTCTTTGAGAGAAGGCGACTGGACTTCCGAGAAGTCCAAGACTAGGCCGAGAGGGAAGTCTCGTCCTACCCATAGGGGATCGAGGGGAGTTGCGACGAACCGAGATTGCAAATCCGAGAGACGGAGTGGTAGTGGTGAGGCCATTACAAACGAGGAGTTGTGTAAGAGTAAGACCTCTTGTATCCCTAAACTCGTAATAAGATTTGTGTCCCTTTTCCGGGTGTGGGAAACCCCCCAGAGTAGGCGGAGCCGAACTGGGTTATCATATCGTGTGTGCTCCTTTTTTGTGCTGTTTATGTTCTGTCTGCTAAGGTGTTCCAGCCTCTGTTTGAACATAACCTGGAACTGTCCAACAAGTGTTCGAGACGCAGTTTGAACACCATCTAGAACTCGTCTTGACTAAGACAAGTAGATTTCAAAACCAAATTCAACGATTAACAATCAAAATCAACTTTACAAATCATAAATTGAATCAAATGCTTCAATTCAAAACAACAATTAACAATTGAGATCAACAATAAACTAACAAAATCAACATTAACAATACCCTATTCTTCAAATTAACCAAATCCAACAATTACACCATCTAAATTAACAATTATCATCCACAATTTAAATTACACAATGTAAAAAACTAACAATTAACATTCGAATTAACAACTAACAAATCATTTGAACTCATTACCGGTTTAGGGCGAACTGGTCGGAGATGGCCAAATTTCGGATGGGGTCGGCGGAGGCGGCTGGGAGGGGCGGATGAGGATATGCGGCGGAATGCATCCAAAGAAGAAACCCTCGAGTTTTGATTCTCACAATACCGGTTTCCCTCAAACCGATATCATAATGATTCCGGTTCGCGTTACACCGGGATTGTCGTGTTTCAAAACTAAACACCAGTTGGTCCACGTAGGCCCAATATCGTGCCACATCAGCCCTTTCCCTAATGTCGGTTTCCCTTGAACCGGAACTGTAAAAAAATGGGGTAGATTGGTGATTTGAGTTTCGTTTGGTGTATATTGATTATTCGAGTTTGAAATGGGGTACTTTGGTGAATTTTCCCTTCTCCACCGCCTTTCCCGTTTTCCTCCTCCTCCTTGAGCCGCTTCTTTCCCCATCCATGCGAAGCCCTGCGCAGCTTCTTCCATGGCGCTGATTTCTTTCGGAGAGAGCCTCGGCAGTGACGGCATCGATGACGTCCGTGTCTCTGACTGCGGTCCGGCGGAGTTCCAGTCTGCTCGTGGCGTCTTGCTGGATTTGGATTGGATGGTCTGTTGACCGGTTGTTTTGGGGGGGGGGGGGGGGGGGGGGGGGGGTGTGGGTGGGTGTGGAGGACGAAGGGCGAGTTGCGGGTGTACATATGTTTTGTTGTTTTTGGTTTCATTCCCCTCCAACTGAGAATAATGACAAATATGTTAAACTTATTATTTTTATAATTAATGCAAACAACCAATAGGTGAGAACAAATGGGATGACTCCTAGTTTGTTTCGCGTTTTGTTTTTCACACATTTAAAAACTACTCTTCATTATCCATTTCACTATTTATAACCCCAAACCTCACGCTCAGATCAGATCACATCTCATTTTTAAAAAACTTCATCTTTATCCATTCTCCATCCTCTCTCTCAATTTCCGGTCCATTTAATCCACACCCAGATTTCAATTCCACCCAATTCATCCGATTCAGCCGGTTTGTATCTGGGTTTTGCTTTGATTTTGATTTGAAGATGGCCAGCAGTTTCAAAACGGTTGATGTCAATGGAGGATTTTTAGGTTTAGGAGGGTCAAAAAGACTCAGAGAACGCAAAAGGGCTGATTTTTCTTGTTCTTATTCCGCCACGCAGACCGGGTTGGCTGATCATTACAGGACGCTCCGGCTTCAGCCTGGTGCCTCAGAGGCCGAGGTCAAGAAATCCTTCAGAAAATTGGCTCTACAGGTTTGTTGATTACTTAATTCAATGCCTTTAGATGTTGATTATTAGATGGAAATTTGTGTTGGATTTTATTGAATTTTGTTGGTTGAAATTTATGTGTGTGCAGTATCATCCAGATGTGTGCAAAGGGAGCAATTGCAAGGTGGAATTCCAAAGCATCAATGAAGCTTATGATGTATGTGATCCAAAAAACAACCTTTTTTCGAGTGTCATGTCATGTAGTTTTTAACTTGTAATCATTGGTGGGTGTCCATTTGAGTCTATATTTGATGCTATTGTAACGAAGTAGGAGATTTAGATTCGAATATCCATATGCGGATCACGTAAAGACATGTGGAAAGGAATTGAGAATGTACACAACTAAACATGGTTGCACAAAGTCTAGGCTTATCAAAGCCCATGTCTTTTTGTCGTGGACGACATGTTGTGTGGTCCATTCTTGAATACTAGTGTCTGATTTGTGATTGGTTTGTGCAGGTTGTGATGAGTAGTTTAAGGGAGGAGTCCATGGAAAATGAGGTATATGGCGCTTACAATGAAGTGCCAAATGAGAATGAGGAAATGAGAGGAATGTTTGATCCGGATTATGATTTGTGGGAGGAGTGGATGGGTTGGGAAGGTGCAGGAATTAGAGACTACACGTCACATATTAACCCTTATATCTGATCATTTTTCAACTCCTTTAGACGAGCTAGGTATTTCACTAGCTCAAACTTGCGCCTACATGTCTTGATTTTCGAAAGCAGTGTAGAAAACACAATATACTAATGTGGCTTGAAGCCCTTGTATATATATTCGGTGTAAATATGTGAATATATTGAATCAAGTAATTATGCAGTTTTAGCTACAAGAGACAAATTCCCCTTCTTGATTGAGTTGTGAAAAACCTTTGGCACTTGCAACATCAAATTACTACGCACACGATGTCATGCGTATATATGCGTGATACCGGGGTCTTACTGAAACTCAAAAAGATTAACATCTCAATATCCATGTCTTCTTGGTCCACCTTGTAGAAAATGTTCATCTTACATTTAATTGGAATATTTTCACCAGACTGAAATGATACCTTAAGGATATCGCCAGCTCTTACATTTCTGTGTAGCACTTGCATCACTCTCGAATAACTAAACCAGGTAACTTCAGTTCCTTTATCAAGCTTTGGATTGCATTAGATAAATTTCTGGGAAATACAACCATGTACGCCTCCTGATCAAGTTTTCGACTTGGAGACGCCCCCTAATGCTTTTGTAATATCTGTCACATTGATACACACAACATCAAACCACTACACATATCAGTGGCGGATCCAGAAATATTTTTGACCGGGGGCAGGGGCGGACACAACTTTGTCCAGGGTGACACATGTCACCCCCGAATTGGTCAAAAAAAATTTTTACTAATTTTTTAATACATATATAAATAAATTAGTTTAAAAATATATAGTTAAGGTTGAAAAACCTTGGCCGCGCAGCGCAACACAACACCTAAGTTAAAAACAAATTAAGTTGAAAAGTCGCAGATGCGCAGCACCCTTAGTCCCTCACACGTCGTCGACTCGCAGACTCTGAATGCTAATTCAAATGAAAATCACTTCATCACCGGTCTAGTAAATTATTGAAATTATGTCTCTTTATGATTTTTAAGGTTGCTTTTGTAATTAGGGTTTCGTTGTAAAGAATTGGGTTCACACGCGTGTACCTCGGTGAGACTTGCAACAATCAAATTCCGACTCTTCCAGTTTCAATAGCTACTGATGAACGCTCTATTTCAAGAATGAATAAAGTAAAAAGTGCATTTCGCAACAAGATTGAAGATGATTTCTTATCAGATTGCTTGGTTGTCACCAAAGACATAGCTAACATATTTAGCAGGGATTCAATATTAGATATGATTCTCGTGATATGGAAACAATACATTCTTTATTTTAGTGTAATAAGACCTTTGTAAAAACATTATTTTTTTTAAAATCATACGATCTATTTTCGACTGTCACCTTCTACCTCTAATGTTAGGTCCGTCTCTGACTAGGGACGAATTAATAAGCTTACATAACATATTGACTTAAGAGTTTGAAACTTTATTCTAATTTCAGTTGTGATATTATTTGTTTGGTTATAAAGTTATAAATTAGATTTATATTGATTGGTTATAAGGCCAGACAAATATATTAAGGATAAACATAACTTAAAATTGATTTCTAAATTAATGATTTATGAGTTAAGATTAAAATTCAGTGGGGGCAAAGATTAAAATTTAGTGGGGGCACATTAAATTAAGTATACATTAAAGTAAATTTTGAAAATTTGAGTGGGGGCAGCTGCCCCCATATGAATTGCTGTGGATCCGCCCATGACACATATGATGTCATACCATGAAAAATAGAATGATTTCTTATTGAAGAATGACTTATTAATCATAATAGTTATGTTTCAAAAAAAAATCATAATAGTTAGCATCTCATTATATAAGGATGTATATGCCAAATGTAGAAATTGTGAAAGACAGAATATATTAAGCTACCAACAATACAATATAGTAACATATTAAAAACGTTATATAACACCTTGCTAAAGACACCATAAAATAATATATTAATATATCTCTAATATTCCAAAAATATCTCCAATACACTCCCTCAAAATTCATAGGGGATAAAGCGATGAGTTTGGAATGATAGGAATTGTGTTACTCTCTCCATCCCACTATGTTTATCCACTTTCCTTTTCTAGCGTCCTTTAATGTTTGTTCACTTTTCTTCTCATCATAACCCCAATAATTAATCCTAACCAATCATCTACAAGTTGGTGATCCGTGTGCTTAAAACCCAGAATTCCTATTGGCTGAAATAATTTTAAATTGCAAACTTGATTGTACTTTGTACCCCAATAAATGCACTTTGTACCTTTTCTTTTCTCCCTAATTAGGGTGCTAATTGTCCTTTTGGACAAACATTAAGGGACGGAGGGAGTAAAAGATAGCACAACATGCGCGGTAGGTTGGATTTTCCTTTAGTTATAGAAGGATATTCAAATGCAAGTTGGATTTCCAATGAGGATGATCATTCCTATACAAGTGGATAGAAATTTCTACTTGGGGGAGGTGTCATTTCATGGGCATCTAAGAAACAAACTTGCATTACAAGTTCAACAATGGAATCAGAGTTTGTTGCTCTAGTCGCAGCTTCGAAAGAAACGGAATGGTTAAAGAACATGATATATGGAATTTCGTTGTGGGAAAGACCGATACCACCGATATCGATACATTGTGATAGCGCTGCAACATTGGCTAAGGCATATAACCATGTATATAATGGGAAGTCTAGACACTTAGGTGTTAGATATAGTGCAGTAAGAGAGCTCATTATGCACGGGTGATATCAGTAGATTTTGTTAAGTCACAACAAAATCTAGCCGATCACTTGACGAAGGGATTGGTTAGAGACTTAGTCTCTAAGTCTGTAAAGGGGATGGGACTAAAACTCATATAAATTTTCTAATTGTGGGACACCCAATTCACATCCAACTACGCAGGAGCTAAATTCAATGTGGATTCCCATAAAGTTAATGAACACATAGGGTGCGTTCATAACCTACAAGTGCCAAGGTTGAAGAGGGACTCTGCTAGATAGATTCATTGAAAAAGTGCTGATTATAAGAGCACAGTCGGGTAGTGACCCACTAAAGAATCTACCTATATAAACGTGAAGTTGTTGGTCGATTCATGAGATTTTGGGTTTGATCTCAATACGTTTATGAATGAATAGGGACTCAAGAACGATTAAGAGTCAAGGTAGCTTAACGGTTTGTGAAGTAACACATGTGTTACCGTCAAGTACCCATTGATTGGTTCAATTGTTACGACACCATGATTTTCGGGTACATTGTATGCATAATTACACTATGCAGAAATGCAGTCGTCTCGACATTTCCGTTTATGCGTGTAAATGTTTTACTTAAAAATAAAGCTGCTTTGTGGAACAAAGAGAATCCTTAAATGGGAGAGGATTGTTGGTGATTTTCAGGTTGAGGAACATGTTTTCATGTTTAAACTCATTAGGACAATGTTTACTAATGAAGTGAGTCAAATCAGGATTAAATTGAGGGAAGTTGTGACTCGAAGTCAGTGAGATTCGCGCCCAGTGTAAACATTAAGTGTGTTAGGAGAGGTCGCTAATGTGTGCATACGACGCGTGACGTGTAGTATTTTGAGCGTCAAAAACAATTTATAATGCCGGTAAGAACCGACTCGTCCTAAGGAGCAAGTTTAAACTTGTGCACTATGTAAGGTTATGCTTCTATTTATTCTAGTCTGAAATGAGTGTTTGTTTTGGTTTTAAAAGCTAAACAGTCTAGAGATTCAAGAAAGTAAGAAAATGTTTTAACGACTTTCGAGAAGTATTTCGGGGAACTACTTCACTTACCCAACATTAGAATCGAGCTTATTGACTAGCATGCAAGGATTTGCCAATATTGATTGGAAAATAGCCGCACAATCCAAATAAGAACCTCACCCTTTCAGCGCTATTGGTTCAAATTGGAGTTGTACCTTGAACTACGAACCTCACCCTTTCGGCGCTATTGGTTCGAATCAAATAACTCGCTGATGTTTACCAACTCTCGTTGAGAAAACATGGGGAGTCCTTGTCGTAATCCTAGCCTTTCCTATCACAATCTCAGGCCACTCTCATAGTCACCAAGTTCGTCACGTGTATTTTACTTAATAGTCGGACATTTAGCCTCACCCTTTCGGCACTATTGGCTTAATGTCTCAAAGCTATACACTTAGGCATTTTCTCAAACACCTAGTATGCATCGCTGGGTTTAGGCTCTAAGTAAAATACAAATCACGTAAAACAATCCAGATCATGCAACGATTAATATATTAAGTGATTCATAGTCGAATAAGATTCTTAGGACTTCAAAATATGGGTCAATACTCACTATCCATCGTCATGGAAATACAAATCATGTTTTGTTCGAAATGAAAACTATAAAGAGAAAAAGGAATTACACCCTTCGAGTTGATGTCGATAACCGCTTTTAGCTCAATCTTCGATCCGATCAAATCCTCGTATTTTCGTTCCCCCTTCTCTCTTTTTCGTCGTCTCCAAGTGTCGAGATGTATGTGCGTGAGTGGATGTATGTGGAGAGTTCCTTGGCAGCTCAAAAATCCTTTCTTTTTGTTTCATTTTGTATTTTTCGAAAATCCTAGCCCAAATTCTGTTTTTGGCCCATTTGGCCCTTCAGGCATGTGTTGCTTGTGTCAGCTAATAGGTGACACGGTTGGATCCATAGAGGATGCAGTGTCATCAATTGTTGGCAGATGGTGACACGGGTGAGACGGATGCGTTCTGCACAGCAAACTTCAGATCAAGTTTTGACCTCTTTAACGACTGAATCAGCTCTTGGTCCAAACTACAAAGTTGTAGCTCTTCATCTCAGCTTTCCAACAAGCCATAGATCAATGTATTTGGACACCGTATGTGCTCTGGAGGTGTGTGACAAGTAGAGAGGTCAATCCGCCTATTTTTTCACTGTTTTGCCCAAATTTCCACAAAACGCTTTGTTTCGCCTTTGATTCATTTCTTCACCTAAAAACATCAAATGATAGAGTTAGAGCTCATAAGAATAAGAAAAATGATTGAAAATCAACTAAATGTGGAGCATCAATATAGTACAAATTTATGCTCATCAAAACACTCCACACTTAAAGTTTGTTCGTCCCGAACAAATATGAACTAAATCCTAATCCACTGTCATAGGGAACACGAGTGCATTTAGCGTATGCACCATGCCTTTAAACCTCTAGGCTACCCTAAAGGACGAGTTGTAGTCTCGTGAGAGTTTTCAGAAAAAGGAACACTTACTAATCCCATATGCAACTAGCTAATACGGATGCAAAAGATAGTTCCTCTTTTATCTAGGCAATACGCAACGATTACCCCATGCACATCAACTAAAATAGTAGTCAAAAACTAACTCTTTTTCAAAAGATTTTCGAACCACCAATGACCATACAAGGATGCACATTCAAAGACAATCAATATTAGGGTTATCAAATGACTAACCTAACAATTCATTCAACCTTTTCACAAGATACTCAAAACATGAACCTTAGAAACATAGAAAATGTCCCAATCGCGCGCCTATGCTATCAAGAAGGATAGTCCAAGGGCTAACGATACAAAACTCATTTCCAAGTCTTAGGAGCTACGTCCATAATCCGTAAGGAAAGAGGAGCTTGACACTTCATTTTCCAAGCTATCTCAAAAAAAAAATAAGTCATGCTCACGTACTAGTACAAGGGTCATCCCTCTACTCAAATCACAATGCATACACACTAAAAGGAATGATGGGAAGTATATTGACAAACTTAAGTATGTGCCTCATATTTTCTTTCTTTTTCTAGGAACTTTGCCAACGATATGCTTCACGAATTTTTTTCTTTTAATAGCTTGCCTTATTTTGGCTTGTGCTTGCAAAAACTTTTTGTTTTTCCTTTTTTTGTAGCTTGCCTTATGGCTTGTGCTTGCATATACAAAAATTTTTGTTGGGGTCAATTTTTCACCCAAACTGACTCCACACTTAAGATTTGTCAATGTATGAAGGATATAAATGATGTGTGCAGACAATGTGAAAGAATAAAGATCACCTAAGAGCAATGACTAAGTTTTCGAAGAGAAGAAAAGTATTTTCATGCTTGCTAATTCTATGCTCAAGCAATGCAAAAAGGTTGCCTAAAGCATTAGATAGACACAAGATAACAACAACATTGACGCCTAGGAACTATGAACTTGTAAAAGTCATGGTGATTCTAGATTCAAAATCAAGTCATTAGCAATGAAACTAGATAGTTGAGTGATGGGATTATGTGAATGCCTTGGAAAATCGAGTACTCAAATGTAAGATAGTGCATAAAAAGTACAAGTGCCTAGACATGGATATTCATACGAGGATGAACTACACACCCACTCCACACTTAAGAGCAAGCTTAGTCCCTAAGCGACAAATATGTAAAGAATTAAAAAGTGTATTGCATGGGACTTCCCTAAAATTGTAGCACGTGGAGCATGATCCATGGTTTGCTCATTCCTTTCCCATGTATGACATTCAAATCTATAAAACAAACAAGTGACCACTACATAGAAATTATTAGCACATGTCACAAGTATAACGTGTAATCATAGTTGGGAACTCCACACTTAAATCACAAGCATCTAGCGAGTAGTGATGAGAGTGCAAAATAAATTTGAATAGGCAACTTACAAATGGTTTTACTTCCCTAGAAGACCTAGTTTAACGTCTTGGCGAGACTAGCAAAGCGCCCCATGGATTCGCTTGCGAGAAGTCCTTTTCTTGGCTAAATTCTCGCGGGGCCCTCGGTGCTCAAGGTGTCAATCCACCTTCAAATCCCATTTGAGCTTTCGTCCATCAAGTCTACAATGGACTTTATTAGGTTTAAACTTAATCCCTTTGAAAGTATTATGCTTTTTAAGATGGAGGGATTGTAGGAGCTCCTTGCTAATGGTCTCAAAAAGTATGGTAGGAAGCTCCAAAACTTATCTCGAGACGGCGTGATGAAGAAAGGATCTTCAAAACTCGTAGGCACACCCTCCTTGAGTTTCTCAATAACATTGGGTGCCCAATTCTCCAATTCCCTCTCAAAACTTGCATTCTCTTTTCTACGAGGTTGATCTCTTGTAGCATCCATGTATACATCAACAAAGTCTTCATACATTCCAAATCCTCGTGGCTCAATGTGATCTTGTTCTATTTCATCCCCATCAATAGATTGAAGCTCACCTTTGAGCTCACTTACCACTCGTGGAGGTGAAAGTGTAAGAAAACTATAGTCTTCATATGTCTCTTTGATAGCTTGGTCAGGCTTCTCAAAAGAGAAATTCAACACTTTATCCTCACTTGATTCAAAGACTTCTTCTTCAGAAACCTCTTCTTCATCATCCAAGTTCCCATTTTCAAATACTTGCTCCGCCAATTTGCTTAACACTTGGTTTTGAGCAGCGAGTTCATCTAAACGTTGGATCACAGCTTGGAAATTTTGTTGCATGTTCATATTGTCTTGGGCAATCTTGGCTTGGTAAGCTTGAAGCATGGCTAGCATTTCCATGTTAGAGAGTCCATTATCAGGTTGAGGATAATGGTGGTAGAAGTCTTCTTCAAATGAACATTGGCTATCATATCAATTTAGAGAGTAGGAATGTGTTGCATTTTCATTTTCACCCCAATAAAAGTTTGGTTGCTCCTGCTCTTGATCATACCAATTTGGAGTGTAATACTTTGTTGGGTAGCCATGTTCTTTCCGATAAGAATTTAATTTCTCCTCCTCTTAGTTGTATCTTTCATCGTATGCGACTTGTTGATTATATGAATACATCCTCGCAAAATTAAAAGAACAAAAGTTAGTAAGAGATATGAGTGAAGAATATACAAAAACAAAAAGAAAATATGTACAAGACTAGTCGAGATATCCACACAACCTAGGCTAATGACAATTTAATGCGTTGCTCCCCGGCAATGGTGCCATTTTGACGTGTAGTATTTTGAGCATCAAAAACAATTTATAATGCTGGTAAGAACCGAGTCGTCCATGGGAGCAAGTTTAAACTTATGCACTATGTAAGGTTATGCTTCTATTTATGGAAAATTTTCCAATTTACTCAAATTTGGAATTTGAGTTCCAATTTTACACAATCTGCAGATTGGTTTCCCAATTTACACTAGTTTTCTAAGACGCCGTTGCCAAGGGCGTCTTAACATTAAAACGCTCCTGCCAACAGCGGCTTAAGCTTTGTGGCATTTTTGCACCAAAATATGTGAGTCAGCAACTGATGTTGATCATTTAAATCTATTTTTTATTAAAACGCCGTCCGTAACAGCGACTTAAGTTTCGAGCCCTAGTTTTTCTCTTCATCGTTCTATTAGTACGCTCCTACCAACAACGTTTTAAGGTAAGACACTGTCTCCAACAGCGACTTACGCTTATTTGGTAATATTATGGCACATGACTACATATTTTGGGGCAAAACGCCATGAGGCTTAAGCCACCGTTGGCACGTGCGTCTTAATGTTAAGACACCCTTGGCAACGGCGTCTTAGAAAACTAGTGTAAATTGGGAAACCAATCTGCAGATTGTATAAAATTGGAACTCAAATTCCAAATTTGAGTAAATTGGGAAATTATCCTCTATTTATCCTAGTCTGAAACGAGTGTTTGTTTTGGTTTTAAAAGCTAAACAGTCTAGAGATGCAAGAAAGTAAGAAAATGTTTTAATGACTTTTGAGAAGTATTTCGGGGAACTACTTCACTTACCCAATATTAGAATCGAGTTTATTGACTAGCATGCAAGAATTTGCCTATATTAATTGGAAAATAGCCGCACAATCCAAGTAAGAACCTCACCATTTCGGTGTTATTGGTTCAAATTGGAATTGTACCTTAAACTACGAACCTCACCCTTTCGGTGCTTTTGGTTCGAATCAAGTAACTCGGTGATGTTTACCAACTCTCGCTGAGTAAACATGGGGAGTCCTTGTCATAATCCTAGCCTTTCCCGTCACAATCTCAGGCCACTCTCGTAGTCACCAAGTTTGTAACGTGTATTTTACTTAATAGTCGGACGTTTAGCCTCACCCTTTCGGCGCTATTTGCATAATGTGTCAAATCTATACACTTAGGCAATTTCTCAAACACCTAGTATCCATCGCTAGGTTTAGGCTCTAAGTAAAATACAAATCATGTAAAACAATCCAGATCATGCAACGATTAATATATTAAGCGATTCATAGTCGAATAAGATTCGTAGGACCCAAAAATATGGGTCACTACTCACTATCCATTGTTATGGAAATACACATCATATTTTGTTCGAAACGAAAACAATAAAGAGAAAAAGGAATGACTACACCCTTCGAGTTGATGTTGATAACCCCTTTTAGCTTAATCGTCGATCCGATCAAATCCTCGTATTTTCGTTCCCCCGTTCTTTTTTCATCGTCTCCAAGTGTCGGGATGTATGTGCGTTGACAAGCGTATTTTTAACCCTTTATAGTTGTCAAAGTATTAGTTTTAAGGGTCAAATTGCAGTCAAACAATATTTATAAACCTTGGTAAGCCAAGGGTCGATCCTAGGAGCAATGCGTGTGAATACTAGTAAACGGTGTGACCTATTTAGCTATTCCGAATTAACAAGTGTAAAAACACGGTTTGTTGTCACGAAAATTGCTGAATTTAAATAGCAGAAAATAAATGGTTGTTCTTAATCAGAGAAAGAATCTCAGAATCCGTACTTCACCCGTGCTAACCCCACTAATCATGCAATCATGGCAAGTTAAATATTTATGCTATCGAATATGGAATATAGCCGAAATAACATTAGACAAGCCGCACATCCACGGATCATTGTCTAGATTAATCTCCATCGTTGAACGCCGCCCATCCACGGATTATCAACGATTTCGATTTATTAAATTAATGGTTTTCCTATTAAATCATGTAAACATGACCTAATATCAATTTCATGCATTCCGGTTAATCCCTAAGGCCCATCCACCGTTCGGCATATAACCTAAATACGTTTCACCAATGCAAACATACCCTTTGATGTAAATACATGCATAGAACGATAATATTAAGCACACATTGAAATTGAATAATCGATTCGCATAAACAAAAACTTTAATTGATCACATGAGAGTTAGGGTTACATAGCACGGGATCCGTAGGATCCCGGAATAGAGAAGACTACTCGCTATTCATGGCGATTAACCAAAAACAGTGTTATATGAAAGGAAGAAACGAATAAACCGTAGAGATTATCCTCGTTGATCCTCACGATTGAAAGCTTGTCTTCTCTCCCAAGTTAGGGTTTTTCTCCAAAGTATCAACACCCTTTTAGATCTGGTCGAGCCCTCTATTTATAAAAATACTCAATATTTCCAAAATAAGCCCAAAAGTCGAATTAGAAAATCAGTTGAAATCCATTGACGGTCCCGTGACCGGGCTTCGTCACGAGCCAAAACGTCTCGTCACGGGCGGTCAAAATCCTCGGCTCTCCTGAGTTTGCTCAAGCTGCCCGTAACGCCCGTGACCAAGAGGTTCGTCACGGGCGGTTGATAGACTTTGATTTCAGCATCTCCTGACCAAGCTCAAGACACCCGTAACGCCTGTGACCGAGAGGTTCGTCACGGGCCTGTGGCCCTTATGCTGTATTTTGACTGATTTTCTTAATCTTTTCGTGCATTCAGGCCCATATCTAGTCATCGTGTAATTCAAACCTGAAACACTAGGAAATGAGGTTAAATGATAACAAAGTGTTCGGAAAACAAACATAATCCATCATCGAATGAGGTTAATAATAGGTCAAGTTCTTGACCGATCATGCGTGAGTGGATGTCTGTGGAGAGTTCCTTGGTGGCTCAAAAATCCTTTCTTTTTGTTTAATTTTGTATTTTTCTAAAAACCTAGCCCAAATTCTATTTTTGGCCCATTTGCCCCATCATGCATGTGTCGCTTGTGTCAGCTAATAGGTGACACGGTTGGATCCAAAGAGGATGCAATGTCACCAATTGTTGGCAGATGGTGACAAGGGTGACACGAGTGACACAGATGCGTTCCGCACAGCAGATTTCAGATCAAGTTTTGACCTCTTTAACGACTGAATAAGCTCTTGGTCCAAACTACAAAGTTGTAGCTCTTCATCTCAGATTCCCAACAAGCCATAGATCAATGTATTCGGACATTGTATGCGCTCTGGACGTGTGTGACAAGTAGGGAGGTCAATCTGCCTATTTTTGCACTATTTTTGCCCAAATTTCCACAAAACGCTTTGTTTCGCCTTTGATTCATTTCTTCACCAAAAACATCAAATCATAGAGTTAGAGCTCATAAGAATAAGGAAAATGTTTGAAAATCGACTAAATGTGGAGCATGAATATAGTACAAATTTATGCTCATCAACGCGATGATAATGTTAACACCAGGCGCGCAGTATCTGCAGGTTTTGTGCCCCCTACGTTTACTTTAACGTCACGTCGCGCCCAGCTTAAAATGTTCATAGGACGTGGGCATAATGTGTACGCTGGGCGCGCGGTATCTGTTACATAGATGCGGCTGTTCAGCGAGGAGACGAACCCAATCTTCATGTCCGATGACTCCACTATTAATACAAGATTTTTTCCTCATGCAAATCACTTCTAGATATACTGTTCAATTTCTAGAAACATCAACATCCATCTTTGATTCTCAAATCCACCTCAAATCCTAAGAATGCTGTTTTTTTCCGATAAGAGAGGTATCTTATTGAAAAAGATGGACAGATTACAAGACACTGAAGAAACTCCAAGACACCCAAAACAACACTCCAAGCAAGCTGAAACTCAGCAGAAGGAAGGCCACAACACAGACCAACACAAACAGGCACAACCTGAACCAAAGCCTAAAGATACTCAAGGCCACTCTACAGCAAAAATAACAAAAACAGCAAAAACTAATTAAAACGTTCTATAGTTGAAGCTGTTGAAACTATTTTGTATGTGGCTCCATTTCTTCTTCTCCTTTAGCATTTCCAACTTCGTCGTGAAAAGTCGAATACCATTTCTTTTGATCAGGTCAGAGTCCCAAACCTCTTCTATAAAGATAATAGCATTCCTTCCTCTCCACACCTCATAAATTAAGGCATTTATAAGGAAAAAAATCATTTGCTTTTGGCCTTCGTTCTTCCAATTCATGTTTGTCGTCCAAGTGATAATATCTTCCCAACAAGTCCAACTAACGTCAAAACCCACCTGAGACAAGATAGGTCTGAATAATTGTATAGCGGGGCATTCAAAGAATAGATGTTGGTTGGATTCATAAGCAATTTTGCACCAGCAACAGGGACCAAACGGGCCATAAACTCCTATAATCTTGTTTACAGTTGGAAGCTTATCTTGTATCGCGAGCCATGCACAGAAACTATGCTTTGGTGGGGAGAAAGAGTTCAATATCAGATCTGTCCAAGGCAGAGAACCAGACCCAGAGTCCGCTGATAAAATACTGTAGGAACCCTTTGTTGTGAAATCGTCCGATGATCCTCTCCAAATGAAATTTCCCTCATCATTCAATTGTGTACACATTTCTGCATCATGTTGAAGCCTCAGAATCTTCTTAAGCACCCATGAGTGATGCTTTTTTTCTTCCAATTCCCAGAAAGACCTATTTTTGAAAAAGTAATTATTCATCCACTTAATCCATAGTGAGTCCTTCTTGAGACAAAGATCCCATATTTGAGATAAAGCAAGAGCTTTGTTGAAGTTGGCAAGGTTCTTTAGATCAAGGCCTCCATTGCTTTTCGGCTTGCAAACATTATCCCAAGCGACGAGACTTCTACTACCAACATACGAGCTAGACCAAAGATAATTCCTGTATATCATGATAACTTTCTTCAACAAAGTCGGGGAAAATCAACATCCTCATCCAAAACGAACAAATACTTTGCAGTATATGTTTAATAAGGACAAGACGGCCAGCATAAGATAACCTACGAGCTGACCACCCTTTTATTTTTTTGGTCATTTTGTCAATAATGTCATGGTACTTGCTTGGCTTCAATGATTTGCTATCCAGTGGAATGTCCAAGTAATTAAACGGTAATTTGCCAACTTTATAGTTAATAGAGTCAGCAAGCATAGCCTCATCCCCTGAGTGGTTGTGAGCCCCAAAAAAGATACTGGACTTATCCTCATTGACCTTTAAGCCCGACCATGCATAAAAATCTTCCAAGGCTGATTTGATGCAATCTAGAGAACTAGCCGAGGCCTTTGCAAGAATAAGCACATCGTCAGTGAACATCAAGTGATTTATATTAAGCCTACTGCACTTTGGGTGAAAACCAAAACCAGTCTCATGTTTCAAGTTGTTTAATCTTCACGATAAAACCTCCATGATCAGCGTGAAGAGAAAAGGAGAGAGGGGATCTCCTTGGCGCAGCCCCCTATTAGAGCTAAAAAAATCTTCCAATTTTCCATTAATAAGGACCGAAAATTTAGCTGTGGAGACACAGGCCATGATCCAGTTAATGAACTTAACGAGAAAACCAAAAAGAACCATAATTCTCTTCAAGAAATTCCAATCAACCATATCATATGCTTTACTGATATCGATTTTTAGCATACACCTTTTGCTGACATTGACTCTATTGTACTGACAAAGAAGCTCCTGGGTGAGGCTGACATTATGCGCCAAATTTCTACCTTGAATAAAAGTTGCCTGCGAGTCAGAAATAAGGTCGGCGAGGATAGGTCTTAGCCTGTTTGTGAGGATAGTTAAAATGATCTTATAGATAACGTTACAGCAGCTTATCGGCCTGAAATCTTTCGGGTTCATAGCACCCTTAACTTTTGGAATCAGGACTAGATAAGTAGAATTGATACCGAATGGCATTTTTCCGTCTCTGACGAAAGTTTTGATGCTCTCAAGAGTATACTTACCACACACTGGCCAGGCAGCCTTGTAAAATTCTGAATTAAAACCATCAGGCCTAGCTGCTTTACCATTAGACAGATTTTTAACTACCTGCGCAACTTCATTATAAGAGCAGGTTCTGACTAAATCACTACAATCTCTTTCCGGTACTAGAATAACAATGTACTTCAATTAGATTATTCCACTTATAGCTTGGCTGTCACAAAACTCATTCTCTCTCTAAGTTTAAACTTACAAAAGAAGAGAGCTTAAGTTAGCCACCGGAGGGGTTGGCTGTTGTTCGCAATCTCAATCTCAATTTTCGTTTAGGATTTGCATCAGTCATTGCTAGCAGGAGCTTGAATCAAACAGGAGACATGGAACAGGATGTAGACGAATTGGTTACGAAGCTTGGTGGGGAGTGTTGTTAAACGGTAAGAATGAAGTCAGTAAGGCGGGGAGTAAGTTCAGATGGGCTTTGGTCATGAAAGTGATGATGTACAAGAAGGTAAAAGATAAGCTGCGCTGGGATACGCTGAGGGACGTCTGGGTTTTATCGGGGAAAGTATCTTTTATCAAGCTGTCGGATAAGGTCTTTGTGGCTAACTTTCAGTCGAAGGAGGATCAAGAGAAGATATTGGTGGGCGGACCGTGGACGTACATGGGGAAGGTGATTGTCATGAAGCGCTGGGAGCCAGGAATAGCTCCGGATAACTTTCGTCACAACTCGATACAGATGTGCACTACACCATTTTACAACCTATGGGACAATTTTTAACCGTGTCACATTAAAATGTGTCGCGTAGAATATAATGGGACACAAATAAGGATGTCGCTTCTGACTGTGTCGCATAAGTCATCCAACGCTACACATCCAATGCAACAGGTAAAATTTAGTCACTTAAGACAGCTAATGGGACGCAGTCATAAGCCACAAGTTAAAAATGTGCCATAACGTCTCCTAAGCAACACCGCTTAAACGACATGACTAGGTATGTCGTATAAGTTATGTAATGCTACACATCTTATGCAATAAATATAATTTAATCGTATAAGAAAGTAAATGGGACACAGTCATAAGCCACAAGTTTGAAATGTGCTATAACTTCTCCTATGCAACACCACTTAAACGACATGACTAAGTAAGTCGTATAAGTGTCTGTCACATTCAATTATTCGAACAACAATGTACGGACTTATTAATACCCACCTACTATTTACATCTTAAGCTACATACCTTCCTAACTTCAGTCGCATAAGAACTGAGTTAAATTCATTTTGTACGAAACAGAGCATTCTTCTCAATGTTATTCGAACAACAATGTACTTATTTATTAATACCCACCTACTATTTACATCTTAAGCTACATACCTTCCTAACTTCAGTCGCATAAGAACTGAATTAAATTCATTTTGTACGAAACAGAGCATTCTTCTCGACTGATTTGACCACCCACAAATTTGAAGATTTTTGAAACCTGCAACTCAAAAAACAGGTTTGTCGACACACACCATTTGCCTTCTCGCTCTTGCTCCTCCTGGCGTGAGCTCCTCAGCACTTTCCAACAGATGTGGAATTCCAAGGGTGAATATGATGAGTCTGGTCCATCCATTGTCCACAGGAAGTGCTTCTAAGTTAAAACAAGAGTGTGATGGCTTCTAAGTTACTACCTTCTTCATTTTAGTTGGCTTTTGTGTCAAGGCGTCTTGGCTGTTATACAACCTTGTTGATGTTGTCAATTGAATGGTCGTTGTAGCAAAAAAAAAAAAAATTTTATCGACACACACAAACGCAGCAGGTGGGGCAGCGCTGCACTGGTTACCTTTGTAAGTTCATATATATTTTTTGATATGATCTTTTGAAGATTTTATATAATTTGAAAATGGTATTGATCGAACTCACACAGTTTATGTCCAGCAAGCTAGCTATTATTCAAAGGGGTTTTGGGTTATTTTTAAATGCACTAATAAAGCTCTGTATTTTCAAATGTACTTATGAAACTTTGTTAATTTTTCTACAGGAGATCATGGATAAAAGTTGGATAGGGTTGGAGAGATGTGACGAGCGATATATTAGAGGAATTGGCGATTTCATAGAATTCGTCAAACATAATAAGTTGGAGGCCTTGCATTTGTGCCCTTGTAGACGATGTAAGTTGCACAACCGGGTCAGACTCGTTACATTGGATGAGATGCATGGGCATTTGATTCTTAATGGTATGATGCGAGATTATGTTACTTGGACATCTCACGGAGAAGTTTCTAGTGGTCCCTCTGTGTATATGTTGAGACAACAATATGTATTGGACAGAAGTGGAGAAACAGGTTCATCTAGCGGTACTCGCGGTGCTTATAACACAAATCCAAGTATGGAGATTCTTAGTGACGCGTTTCCTTTTCGAAATATGTATGGGATGGGTGCACAAGGCATGGATGAGGATGTTGCACATGATGATCCTATTGTAAAGGAAGCTTATGAGAAGTACCATAGGCTTCTATCTGAAGCTCAAACTCCATTACATGTTGGTAGTAATACGACCGTGCTAGATACCATTTTGAGTGCAATGCAATTAAAGGTTGATAATGGGTGGTCTGACAAGAGCTTCGATGGTATGCTGAGATATGCTAAGAAATTGCTTCCTACTGACAACAATCATCCTACTTCCTACCGAGATATTAAAAAAATTCTGAAGAATTTAGGCTTGAGTTATGAGACTATTCATGCTTGTGAGTACGGTTGCATTTTGTACTACAAAGAGTTCGAGAATTTGTGTAGTTGTCCAGTTTGCAACGAGCCAAGATATGTCCACAGTGATCATATGACCAGAGTTCCAAAAAAGGTGGTTAAGTACTTTCCATTGACTCCTAGACTACAACGTCTTTATATGTCATCACATATTGCAAAGGAAATGCGATGGCATGCTCATCGGCGTACCAGTAATGATGGTATTATTAGGCATCCTGCCGACGGGAAAGCGTGGCAAGATTTTAACAAAGAGTTCCCAAGCTTTGCTAGTGAGATTCGGAATGTTCGCCTTGGGCTTTCTACTGATGGATTCAATCCATTTGGAGCTGCTGGTCTTTCTCATAGCACGTGGCCCATTGTTGTGATGCCGTATAACTTGCCACCCTCGATGAGTATGAAGAAAGAGTTTAACATTCTCACTATGCTGATTTCGGGTCCAAAGTCTCCGGGAAAATGTTTGAACGTGTTTATGAGACCGCTAATTGATGAACTTAATACTTTGTGGAATGAGGGCGTTGTTACATTTGACCGATATGACGGATCATCATTTCTTATGAAAGCAGCTGTTATTTGGACCATAAGCGATTTCCCAGGTCTTGGAATGTTGGGAGGTTTGAAGACAAAAGGGTACAAAGCCTGTCCGCTGTGTTTAGATGAGGTAGACGCTGAACACATAAAAGGTAGAATGTCATATCAGGGCCACCGAAGATGGCTAGACAAGAATCATCCGTGGAGGAGAGCGCCTCAAAAATTTAATGGGACAATTGAGTTAAGAGATGCCCCACCTTCCATTTCAGGTATTGAAGTTTTATCCAAGATACTTAGTCATGAGTATCCGGCATTGAGTTTGCACCCAGATATGAAAAACAGAGGCACCACCGAGAGGTTGTGTTGGACTCATGTGTCCATTTTCTATGACTTACCATATTGGAAATTTCTTAGTCAGCCTTACTCATTGGATGTGATGCATATCGAGAAGAATGTGTTCGATAATATTCTTGGTACAATTCTTGGACTCGAGGGAAAAACTAAAGATGATGTTAGGGCTCGAGATGGCCTACAGCAGCTAAACGTGCGTGAGCATCTTTGGATTAAACGCAATGGTTCGTCGTCTAATAAAGACAAAATATCACAAGCACCTTACACTGTGTTACCAGAACAAAGGAGGGAGATACTAGAATGGATTAAGGATGTTAAGTATCCTCACGGCTATGCAGGAAGTTTAAAGGGCAAGATTAATGTCAATGAAAAAAAATTTATTGGGTTAAAGACTCATGACTGCCATGTTATGTTGCAATGCCTGCTTCCTGTCTTCATTCGGCCATACTTGCCGTCTCAAGTGGTGACGCCGCTAATTGCATTGTCCAAGTGGTTTCAAAAATTGTGTTGTAGAGAGTTAAAGGCAAATGATGTGGTGGAAATGAAGATGGAGATATTCATGATTCTTTGCAAATTAGAGATGATATTCCCTCCTGCTTTTTTCACCATCATGGTTCACCTAATGATTCATCTTCCCGATCAAGTGTTGCTTAAAGGGCCCGTGCATTTTAGCTGGATGTACCCCATTGAGAGGTAATTAACATTTTTTTAAATGACTATGCCACTATTAGAAAATGTTTATTTCATTTCGGTGCAGATAGTTTATTTTTTTATTTCAGGCAATTGGGTGAATATAAGAGATCAGTTCGAAACACACGATATCCGGAGGGTTGTATTGCAGAGCAATACATTGCACAAGAGTGTGTTAATTTTTGCAAATTATACATTGGTGACTCATCAAATAACGCACCCACAGAAGATGGCTCTAATTGTGAACCCCGATTCAAAATCTCGGTAGTTTCTGATCTTGTCAAGCCGAGTGGTTATCTTTCACGCGCAAAGTTGAATAGAGAACAAATTGAGATTGCTCATTGGTGTGTCATGGAACATTGTAAAGAAGCAAGTTATTATATTTGTAAGCACAAGGACAAAATTGAGAGGGAATGTCCTAATTATGGAGATCAAAATCGAATTAGGCATTTTCATCCTTATTTCCGTGGTTGGGTAAGCGTCATATTCATTTTTTATTCAATATCTTGCTGTCAGAATATTCATATTATTCATGCCTAGCAGAAAGCTTATAAAATGCTTATAATCATGAATTGCAGCAGATAGCTTAGAAAATGATTAGCATGCTACTAATATATACTAATGTATTTTTAATATTGCTTTTACAGATGGAAAAGTTGCAAAACACAGGACATCCAGACTATGATCATGAATTGCACATTTTGTCTTGTTTCCCACAAGCCTACAATTGTTACTCACAATGTCATTTAAATGGTGTGAAGTTTGTGGTATGGGATAGAGACCAAAAGATGACGACACAAAATTCCGGAGTCATGGTTGAAGAAGTGGCATGTGATAAAGAACAAACGAAGACGACACGATATTATGGGTTGTGAAGAAGAGAACCCAAACCAAAGGCATCAGTAACCATTCAGCGCCAATAGAGGTCTCCCAGAACCCTTTACCACCAGGTAACACACCACCAATAGTTCCAGCTACCGAGCCCTTAATACCTGCCCCAGTTGTGCGACACCCTACAACCCTAGCTATGCAACACCCGTTAGCTCCAACTGTGCCTGTGCGGCACCCTCAAGCCCCAGCTGTTTCAGCGCAGCGCTCAACTCCAACCTTATCTCATCCTCCCTCACCCCCACCAATACGAGGATCCACGTCTGCCCTGTCTCATCCTCCCTCACCCCCACCTATCCGAGCAACATCTACACAGCCACAATCTCTTGCGCTACATGATGATACATCTTTTGGCCCATCAGAATTCGCACCTCTCGAGTCTGAATATCGAGCAGCAAAATGGATAAGGTTCAAAGTTGATCCGGACCTCCCACAAATAGGTACACTACACTCTCATTTGTACATTTTTATGACATAAATTTATACTACTTAACTTGCTTTTATGAAATTTTATAGGAGAGGAGAATCTAAAGAAGCATAAACGAGGATTGGTTTGTGGTGCAAGGGCTCAAGATATGAAAAGAACAATGGGGCACAACATTAAGGTGGAGCCCGGAGAATCTGGTATTATCCCAAAAAGAGCTGATGTGAGGAGTGCTCTTGTCCATGAGATAGGCAGCTGTGTTAGGGAAAAGATTCCAATGCTGGCACCGACTTATGGTGAGCTGCCTCCGGAGACATGGAGGACAGTTTATGATCATCTAAGTGTAAGATTACTGTATTTCAGATTTTGTTTAAATATGTTTCTGCCATTCAAGATGTTATTGATAATTGTTTTTCATTTTGTAGGTCAATTTTGATATCGATGTATCCGTGAGTTGGCTATGGAATTTCATCTGCAAGTCTACTGCTGAACGATATCGAGATTGGAAGTCTAGTTGCAGAACACACTTTCTGAAAAATGGTGAGGCTGTGCCGATGGAGTTCGTGCATCGCAAGGATCAATGGAAGTGGCTGGTGAACCATTTTCGTGACCCAGCATACATGGTATCGACTAACAAATAATTCTGATTCAAGTTCATGTACAAAAGTTGACTAACTACTTCCTTTCTCTGGCAATTTGATAGGAAAAATGCAATCGCATGAAGAAAGCTCGCAGTAGCAAAAACCGAGCAACTCATCAATCTGGAAAGCTTCCTTTCTACCATAGGGCCCAAAAGTACATGGTAGATAACCACCCGGCACCATATATTGCAGCTTATACCGACGTGTATGATAGATGCGCTGTTGGTGGCCCGATAGCGGTAATTGGTTATTTTACTTTGTTCACTGTCAGTTTTTATTGTTTGTTGTTTGAAGTAGTGTGAAAACAAAGCGAATGATGTTACTTTGGTTATGTTGGGTTGTTCTATTTTCATTTTATGTGTCAGTTTACTTGCATTTGGAACTTAGTTTTACTTTCAATTAATCTGGTAACATTTTACACATGTATTCAATCTGTTAATGTTTAATCTGTCTCCACATTTAATCTGTTCCTTCACTTTCATTTGAAACTTGGTTATGTTAAACAAAACGAATGATGTTACTTTGGTTATGTTGGTTGGTTCTACTTTCATTTTATGTGTCAGCTTACTTTCATTTGGACTTGGTTTTACTTTTAAGTAATCTGTTAACATTTTACACATGTATTCAAGCTGTGGTTATGTTAAATCATTTTGCATTGGAACATTTAATTTGTTAGTTTACTTGCATTTGGAACTTGGTTTTAATTCCATTTAATCTGTTAACATTTTACATTCATTTACTTAATCTGTTAACATTTTACACTCATTTGTTTAATCTGTTATATTATAACATGTAATTTGTTCATTATACTTTCATTTAGTCCATTAATATTTTTAAATGCAGGCACAAATGAATGATAGAGTGCAAGAACTCATTGACGTTCGTGATGTCGATGACCCTGGTGCTGTTGAAGATCCACTGCCTGTGGAAACTCAAACAATGATAATGACTGAAGTGATTGGAAAACGAAAGGGGACTCATGTTGTTGGTGTAGGAAGTTGCTTGAAGAGGCCTCCGCGTCCTAGGAGTGTGGCAGCGCAAAGTGCGGATACAATTCAGTTAAAGGAAGAAATTCTAAAACTTCAAATAGAGAATGAGAAAGCTGTTCGCAGAGAGGAAGATCAAAGGGCCAAGAATGCGGAGCTTGAGGAAAGGCTCCGAGCAGTGGAGGAGCTCATTCGTGCAGGAATGGGCCATGGGGTGCCAAGCGACGGTGCAAGTTTTCCTTATCCAAGTCCGGATTATGCATGAAGAAACTTGTGTGGATGTAACTTTTTGTCAGGGTACTGAACTTTATTAACTCTTTAGGGGTTGCACATCTGCGGATTTGGTGCACCCATTTGACTCGTTTGTAACAGACTTTTGATGTTTTGTTTGCCTGAATTGAACTAATGTACTGAATTTATTTACTTCAGTTTGGTTTGCATTGTGTTAGACATAATCATGGGGAAGTTGCTACAGGTGCCTTAGTTGCATAAGAACAAAACAGTACACATGATAATTGTTATGATTGTTGCATAAGAGATCCAATGTAACAAAGCAGCTGTCAAAATGAGTCTCATAAGATAATTAATGTGACAAGAGAAATTCCTGCACTTGTCACATAAGATATCAAAAACGACTAAGATATCTGTCAAATATGTCTCATAAGATAAATAAAGAGACATGGGTAATTGCTGCAGTTGTTGCATAAGAGGTCCAAAGTGACAGAGCACAACTTTCGAATGTGTGTCATAAGATAACTAAAGCAACATCGTTAGCAAAATATCTATGTCGTATAGGAAGCTCTACACGACAAAACATTTATGGGTCATTTGTCGCAAAAGACAAGTAAATCAGTTGCATAAGTAGCGACAACGCGACAAACCTTACGCGACATTGGTCGAGCAAGTTGCATTAGAGACTCTCTTATATGACTGACCAATATGCACTTGTCATTTAGGAGCTTATGCCATTGAGCATATGGTACATCAGATATGCGACAGGTTGTCTGTCACATAAGTCTTATATGACTAATTTCACACTTATACCACAATGTTTGACATGTCCCATAAGTTGTAAAATGGCATAGTGGTGGGTTCAGTTGCATAACTTGCCAATGGGGAAGGTAGTTCCAAAAGCTAGCGGGGTTCGCTGGGGAAGGTAGTTCCAAAAGGAAAGTCCAAAAAACAACTGGAGGAGGAGGGAAGAAGCAGCTTTCTAAGATTCAGGATTGATTTTGATTTGCGGAACTCAGTCAAGGCGGGAGCATACAATAATGTTGAAGGGTAGTCTCCGATCTGGATTCCGTTTAGATATGAACGCTTGCCCAACATATGCTTTAACTGTGGGCTAATGACACATGAGACGAAAGAATGCACTGCAGGTAGGATTACAAGGGAGAAGCCTTTAGGTCCTTCATTAAGAGCAGAGTATCAAATGAGGAAGACTCAGAAGTCAGCCATTAGAAATGCAGAGGATTTGGTAGACTCATCGGATAATGAAGGAGCTGTGGTGGCGCGTGGGAGTCCACAAAAGGGATTCCATATTTGCGAGAATGTGAAAGTTGGGAAGGGCCTGAGAAGCTTTATAGTATCATCAGAGATGGGAAAAGATGATGACATGCTTTGGGATTCTCAATACGAGGGAATGGAAACAGAGAAGTGCTGTAACAGATGAGTTGACCAAGAATTAGATGTTGAGATGAATGTGGAAACTTTGAAAAGCCTGGCACAAACGCCAGAGTCAGGAAAAGCTGATGAATTGCTTAAGGAAGCAGCGCTGGTTGCAGAAGGAGCCGTTGAAGATTTTGCCAATACAGATAAACAATATATGATGCAGAAGATGCCAAATTCTGATGTTTCCCATTCAGGCCCAAAGGCAGCCCAGTTTCAGAACGCTGGGCCTGCTATTGTTCTGAACGGAAAAGAAAAAGGTTTGACTTGGGTAGATCTATCTGCTAAATTAAAAGAAGCCAAGGTGAAGAGGCGCACGGAAAGAAAGACGCAGCTGAGTGCGAAGGCTGATGGAAAACGGCAAGGAAAAGAAAATTATGAGGATCCTTTGGTTGGAAATTTGGAGACAGATTTGGCTTACGATGGAGAGAAGTTGTTGGAAATTCCGATTTTCAAGAATTATGGAGAGGCGGAGTCTGCGGCGTAGCTTCGCCTGGAGAAATGATTGTCCTATGCTGGAACTGTCGGGGTATGTGGAACGCCCGGACAGTTCGCGCTCTGAAGGATGCAATTGATCCGCATCGTCCCCATTTAGTCTGTTTGATTGAAACCAAGTTGCATCATGTTAGATGGGAATGGTTGAGGGTAAAATTAGGGTTCCGAAATTGTTTTGTTGTGGATCCCAGAGGTTCGGCTGGTGGTCTGGCAGTCTTGTGGAGGAGCGAGGTGAGTTTGTTAATCAGATATTACTCTAGATCTCATGTTGACGCAGTCTCCAGAGCTGATTTCCAATTTCGGCTCACTCTCTTTTATGGAAACCCGATAGTCATTAGAAGGAAGGAGAGTTGGAATCTTATTCGTACGCTAGATTGCTTGTAGTCTGGGCCTTGGGTGTTATTAGGAGGTTTTAATGAAGTTCTCAGAGTCTGTGAGGTTCATGGGATTCACCGGAGGAATCAGTGGCAGATTGAAGCATTCAGGAGGGTGATTAAGGATTGTGGTCTCATTGACTTAGGATATTCAGGGCATCCTTACACTTTCTCAAATAGGAGAAAAGGTAACCTGGAGACAAAGGCCAGATTAGATAGAGTGTTTGTGAATAAGGCGTGGTTGGAAGCTGGGATGGAATATCAAGTAAGGCATTTAACTGCCATAGCATCAGACCATTCTCCTATAATTTTTTGTCCGAAAGCCAGTGAGATTAGGGGCTCGGACAGAAGTTTTCGGTTTGAGCCGATGTGGTTAAGGCATTATAGCTTTATGAACGTTGTGCCAGATAGTTGGAAAGGTAGCCGTTCAGATAGTAGTCCCTGGAATGAGAAGTTAGTGAGGTGCGCAGCTGCTCTGTCATCTTGGAATAAGAGGGAGTTTGGTAATATTAAAAAACGAATAGAATGGTTAAAACTTGAGCTAGAAAAAGTCCGGAGTCTCCCAAGGACTGAGTATAATTGCATTTTGGAGGAGAAAATTTCAGTAGAAATGGACGAATGGCTGGCTAGAGAGGAACTGATGTGGAGGCAACGTTCCCGAGTTGAATGGCTTAAATTCGGAGATAAAAATACGAAGTTTTTTCATGCTAGAGTTTCTCAGCGGAGAAAGAAGAATTGCATTGAAAGACTTAGAAATAAGAATGGTGAGATGGCTGAATCAAGAGCTCAGCTAAATCAAGCAGTCGTGGAGTTTTTCCGGGACCTGTTTCAGGCAACACTAGATGAATCATAAACACAGTTAAACCCACTAAATTATACTGTTTGTCTATTTAACTTTTGCTTGTTAGTTCCGATATTTATCTACAGGGTATTTTGGAGCCTAGAGAGAATACACGCTAAGGAGAGGATTTTACGCTGAAAATATATTACGAGTCATTCCAAGGTCACGATCAGATGCCGACTGAAGAAATCTCAAGATCCTGACATTGAATCACTCAAAAGAAATCCAACCGAGGAGCAACCAAAGTCAGTCCGGAGCTGAAATACACCGATAGTTTTGTGAAAACATCACAAAAATTACAAAACTCCTCTTCTCCCCTCTAGATGACCGGCTACTTGGGGAAGAAGGATGACTCATGGGGTGGCTTCCCCTCCTTCTCCCCTCCACAACCGGCGGCTTCTCCTCCATGACCGGCCACCGGCGGCTAATGGAGCCACCATGAGAGCTTGCCAAGTGTCCTCCTCCTCCACCACATCCTCCTCTCCTCCATGGCTATAAATAGATGCCTCCCCTTCACTTGTAAAATATCCCAAAATCACAAAACACTTTTCTCTCTATGTTTGGCACTCTGTAAGTTTGGTTTTCAATCTATAATACTCCTGTTGGTTCTTGAGTATTGTAGTTCGGTCTTGAGTACTCTTGTCGGTTCTTGTAGTACTCAAGCTTTACTTTTCTATTCTCGAGTACTCTTGTCGGTTCTTGAAGTACTCACCCCTTTCCCTTACTTACTGTCTTTCAAAAACCGTAAGTACTTAGCTATGGTATCCACCTCTATGGATATTCGTAGCTAAACTCTTCATTCGGTTGAAGGGGTGTACTTGTATTATAAAATATTTTAGACTTTACTTTAGTGCTTTTTCTTTGTATTCAAAACTTGTTCTATGTGCCATTTATTAGGTCAGAACTTCCAAGGTTGAGTGGATGCTTGGAATGGCAAAGCTCTTCCGTGGAAGTTCGTAAACATACTCGGGTAAGTGGATGCTTGGAATGGCAAAGCTTATCTGAGGAGTTTGACCTCTCTCAAACACCATTTGGTTGCTCGGGAATGACTGACCAAATGGATGCACATAGGCTAATATACCTTGGAATGGGGTATTAGTCCAAGTAGAACAAGTGCTCTACGACCTTGAAATGGGCTAGATAGTGTGTGCAAATCGAGTGCTTGGAATGGCCTTGATACACTTTTGAATACTTAGTATGATCACTAAAAGTCAATGATAAACAGGATATAATACAAGGCCCCCGAAACCGAATGCTTTTCCTTAGCTTTTAAACACCACCTGTATTTACTTTCTTAGTATAAACTGCTCTATCAACTGCTCACCTTCCGGAGGACTTACCAATCACGCAACAACCGCTGTAAGTCTTCTCTTTTATTTTCAGTATTTACTTTTCTGTCATTTACTTTTCTGCACTAAAAACCAAAACCAACCAACCAGTCACTTACTTTTCCGCACTAAAACCTCAATCAACCTAAAAACACGCTCACTCACTGTACGAATTCCCTCAAAGAACAACTTATCCCCCTAATTCCCTTGGGTTCGACCCCTACTTACCACTTGCTACCCAGTAGTGAAGTCGCGAGTAGCGGACTTATAAATTTATTCTTGACGTTTGCACATGACGACTGTGCGTCCGTCAAAATTGGCGCCGTTGCCGGGGAATTAGCCGTCGGATAAGTTGTTCTTTCCCTCCCCTCCTCATGACGCTACCCACTACATATGCATGGACAACAAGACATCTTCCTCTGTTAGGAGGTGCGGATGGAGAAGACCCAGTACTACACTGCCGAAACTTTCACCACGTTTGCTGCCACATAAAACCTGAAAAATGAAATGTTAGAGGAATTTAAGCTTAAATGCTTCAAATTCTCTTTAACTGATTTTGCAACGATTTGGTATTACACATCAACCACTAGTAGTGCAGTACATTTTGTGGACCTTTGCGTTCCATTCATAAGGGAATTCTTCCCCCCATCCTTACGACAACAAACCCGAGAAAATATCATGGGCCTTCAACAATCCCGGGATGAGACCTTAGACGAATACAATACGAACTATGACACCATCGTCTCACACTGCCCGCACCATGGATTCACGAAGAAATTTCTTCTTCAAAAATTTCTTCGTGGGATGAAGGCCGATGAGCTGACTAGGATTAACGAAGCAATGAGAAGATCAGCTAGGAACTTGTCCATGGCAGACATGTGGTACCTCATTAATGACCTGGCCGCAGCCACAAAATGAATACCCCAAGCTGACAGAGGAATGCAGATAGAAGAAGCTGGTTCAGAGACAGACGAAGAAGAAACTCCCGAGCCATCAGATGAGACTTCCGAGCCATCAGAAGATTGGGATATAGAAAGAATCGGGAGCAACGAGGAAAAACCTTCATGGGAACTGAATGCCGTGTCAGCAATAGAAGAAGTCCAGAATACCACCAGCATGCTGCCATAGCCATACCCAGCTATCATCACCCAAGCAGCCGAGACCATCTACGACCAGATCCTCACAGACAGACATGACGAGGCAGAACCAAGCCTTAAGATGCAAGCTTCCCGACTTTTCCCCTTGATTAATAGGCAAATTGCAGAAAACTATGTGATCCATGAAGCAGATAAAAAGAGGATGGGAAAAGAGCCTGAGCAGAACGACTCCTCGATGGAGCATGTTTTTGCCATGACTGGACAAGGCAGCCCTAAACACCAGAAAACCCTGTTCAAGAAACTAGTAGTCAAAGGTCCCTCACCATTTCTGAGACGTTGGAAGGAGAAACCACCAGAACCATGTGAACTGGACCCAAGCCCATCGTCCCCCAAAAACCCAAGCAAGAAATCAGGAAGAGTCAAAGCAAAAATCAACACAGGAACAGTGGCAAATTTGACCTGAGCCACACATGGGATCCAAACCAGTGATCCCCATGCGTCGAGCCAACGACGTTAAACAAAGGCACTGGTCGGGAGATAACCCGACACCTATCTTACTTTCAGTCTTTTATTTTCTGTCATTTAGTTTTTACCGTAAGTCGCTCTCACCCACTTGGTGCATAGAAGAAATGACTCCTTGTAGGAATTGGTTTTGGAGCAAGAGCAGACCAGCCAGGCAGCTTCCGTGAATTTTCGGGCCTGGGCTGAGAGTTCAAGGCCCCAGCCGAACTCCCTCGATTATCCAGCCTCATGCCATGTCGTTCACTCGATACCTTAAAGGGAGTTCTATTCTTCCCTTTTCCTTAATGTCATTTCCTTCTCATAATTGTCTACTTGCATGGCTTTTGAACTAAGTCCTGCTGAAAGGCACGCCTTCGTTCAAAAGTGTGGGATGAGAACCACCTTTGTAAATAAATAACATGTTTTCTTTTTCCTTAGTATTATCTTTTTGAAAATATGAACTTAAGAATGTGAAAAAGATAGATCATAATTCATGCATTAACCTTGTGAAAATTCAACTGTTTAAAAACTTAGAATGTAACTTCTCATTTGTCCCTTTGTGCTGAGATAAACTAGGGATGTGGAGTTGACATAAACTGCCCTAGAGAGGCTTGGCAAGCACTCGAAGGATCGAATCTAACTATATGGTTTTCGAAGTCAGTGGAGGCTGCACTTCGGGTTTCAGTGAAGATTGAAGTCATCTCCTCCATGCAGTGTTTATGCAAAAAGAAAAAAGGCGAGGACGGGAATCAGACCGTCCTATCTCTAGTCAAAGTAGCCGAGAAAATAGATGAGCGACCCTCATCTTGACCCGCGCGAAACGGCAAGGATGAGAGGAGCGGGGAGGTATTTCCATATGCTCGCGGGCAATAATTGGACCTCCCAAAAAAGGCTGAGAAAATGGACTAGCAAGTCACAAAGAAGCAAAAAGCTCAAAGAAGTAAATCAAGAGGCCAAAGGCCCAAAATTGTGAAGGTTTTAACCGAACAAAAGTGAAGTACTCAAAAAGTCAAATCAAAGGCCAGAGGCCGATTCACTACAAAAAGCTGTCCCTCGCCAAAAAGAAAATCAAAAAGGTCAACTCAGTGAAACCCGAACCAAATCACGTGCTAGAGAAAGCTACAAGGAAACCATATAGTGCGAGACGGTCCCGAGAATGCAGTCCAGGAGCCTAAAAAGGGCTATCTCCGGAAACATCCAAAATAATTTGCATCTCAGCACGAAGGTACAAGTATCAAGTTTCTTCTATTTATTTACACGGTTTAATTTGGTAATAAGTAGTAATGCATGAATTAGGATAAATCTAGTCCCACAGTCTAACTTTCATATTTTAAAAGCTTACTTAGTGTGCCGCCCTTTAATAGCATTGTTCGGGACGAACAACTAAAAGTGTGGGGTGATCTGATGGACCATAATTATACGAATCATAAACATAGTTAAACCCACTAAATTAGACTGTTTGTCTATTTAACTTTTGCTTGTTAGTTCCGATATTTATCTACAGGGTATTTTGGAGCCTAGAGAGAATATACGCTAAGGAGAGGATTTTACGCTGAAAATATATTACGAGTCATTCCAAGGTCACGATCAGATGCCGACTGAAGAAATCTCAAGATCCTGACATTGAATCACTCAAAACAAATCCAACTGAGGAGCAACCAAAGTCAGTCCAGAGCTGAAATACACCGATAGTTTTGTGAAAACATCACAAAAATCACAAAACTCCTCTTCTCCCCTCTAGATGACCGGCTACTTGGGGAAGAAGGATGACTCATGGGGTGGCTTCCCCTCCTTCTCCCCTCCACAACCGGCGGCTTCTCTTCCACAACCGGCCACCGGCGGCTAATGGAGCCACCATGAGAGCTTGCCAAGTGTCCTCCTCCTCCACCACATCCTCCTCTCCCCCATGGCTATAAATAGATGCCTCCCCTTCACTTGTAAAATATCCCAAAATCACAAAACACTTCTCTCTCTAAGTTTGGCACTTTGTAAGTTTGGTTTTCAATCTATAATACTCCTGTTGGTTCTTGAGTATTGTAGTTTGGTCTTGAGTACTCTTGTCGATTCTTGTAGTACTCAAGCTTTACTTTTCTATTCTCGAGTACTCTTGTCGGTTCTTGAAGTACTCACCCCTTTCCCTTACTTACTGTCTTTCAAAAACCGTAAGTACTTAGCTATGGTATCCACCTCTATGGATATTCGTAGCTAAACTCTTCATTCGGTTAAAGGGGTGTACTTGTATTATAAAATGTTTTAGACTATACTTTAGTGATTTTTCTTTGTATTCAAAACTTGTTCTATGTGCCATATATTAGGTCAGAACTTCCAAGGTTGAGTGGATGCTTGGAATGGCAAAGCTCTTCCGTGGAAGTTCGTAAACATACTCGGGTAAGTGGATGCTTGGAATGGCAAAGCTTATCTGAGGAGGTTGACCTCTCTCAAACACCATTTGGTTGCTCGGGAATGACTGACCAAATGGATGCACATAGGCTAATATACCTTGGAATGGGGTATTAGTCTAAGTAGAATAAGTGCTCTACGACCTTGAAATGGGCTAGACAGTGTGTGCAAATCGAGTGCTTGGAATGGCCTTGATACACTTTTGAATACTTAGTAGGATCACTAAAAGTCAATGATAAACATGATATAATACAAGGCCCCCGAAACTGAATGCTTTTCCTTAGCTTTTAAACACCACCTGTATTTACTTTCTTAGTATAAACTGATCTATCAACTGCTCACCTTCCGGAGGACTTACCAATCACGCAACAACCGCTGTAAGTCTTCTCTTTTATTTTCAGTATTTACTTTTCTGTCATTTACTTTTCTGAACTAAAAACCAAAACCAACCAACCAGTCACTTACTTTTCCGCACTAAAACCTCAATCAACCTAAAAACATGCTCACTCACCGTACGAATTCCCTCAAAGAACAACTTATCCCCCTAATTCCCTTGGGTTCGACCCCTACTTACTACTTGCTACCCAGTAGTGAAGTCGCGAGTAGCGGACTTATAAATTTATTCTTGACGTTTGCACACGACGACTGTGCGTCCGTCAGTGATGTAGTGGAGGTAGTGTTGCGATGCCTTAACAACAATATCTTGGACAAGGATATGAACACCACCAACATTGTGCTAATTCCTAAAGTGAGCAATGCCACAGGTCTAGAGCAATTCAGGCCAATCAGCTTGTGCAAAGTCATCATGAAGATTATAACCAAGTCTCTGGTGAATCGTTTGCAGAAGTGTTTAGACAAGGTAATATCGTTAAACCAAAGTGCTTTTGTCAAAGGTAGAATCATTACAGATAATATAGTGCTGGCGCAAGAAATTAACCACTTCATCAAGTGCCGGCAGAAGCAGAAGGAGGGATATGCATCGTTAAAGTTGGATATGAGCAAGGCTTTTGACAGACTAGAGTGGAGTTTTATTGAGCAGATGATGTTAAAGCTGGGCTTTGCGAGGGACTGGGTGGAGAAAATTATGCTTTGCGTTACCTCAGTCAGCTATAGAGTTAAGGTGAATAATTGGTACACGAATTTGATTACCCCTGGGAGAGGCTTAAGACAGGGAGATCCTCTCTCGCCATATCTGTTTATTATATGCTCATAATGGTTAAGTAGGGAGATAAAGAGAAAGAGTGAAGAAGGAGTGCTTATGGGTATTTCAGTTGCTAGAGGTGCGCCTAAGATCACTCACCTTTTCTTTGCTGATGATTGTATGGTGTACTTGAGGGCAAATGTTAATCATTTTACTGCCATCAAAAGAGTCTTGGATAACTATGAAGCAGTTGCGGGACAACGAGTTAACTATGCCAAATCTGAAGTTTTCTTCTCACCTAACGTTGAGGCTGGAGTAGGTGACGCTCTGAGCAATCTGTTGGGTGTGGCTAAGGTGAATGGTCACTCCAAGTACCTTGGTCTCCCCTTGTGATGAGCCAGAAAAAAATCGAGGCATTCAATTTTGTGTTGGAGAAGTTGTGGAGTAAAGTCAGTGGCTGGAAAAAAAGTCTGCTTTCTACCGCGGGGAAGAAAGTGTTGATCAAATCAGTGTTGTTGGCTCTTCCTCTTTATGATATGTCCTACTTCTTCTTACCTGCAGGTATCCTAAATAAATTATCTAGTATGGTGATTAATTTCTGGTGGGATAAACAAGGAGCTGGCAGCGGAGTGCATTGGATGAGAAAGGAGAAATTGGAAGAGGATAGGAGCTGCGGAGGGTTGGGGTTCAGAAATTTGAAACTAATGAATGAAGCTCTTATTGCCAAGCAGGTGTGGAGAATTATAACGAGACCATATTTGCTCATGAGTAAGGTTATTAAGGCGAGATACTTTCCTACCTCAGATTTTATGGAGGCCTCTAGTGGCAGCAGACCCTCTCTGGTCTGGAGGAGTCTAATTAGAGTAAAATATATTTTGAAGGAAGGTTTGTCTTGGGACCCTCAAGATAGGAAATTTTGCTGGAACAAGTGTAATTCGGGGTTGTATACCACCAGGTCGGGATATGAGGTAGCCAAGTCTTTGCGGAAGGAATGGGTAGGACAATCATCGGACTGCAGGAAGATAAAGATATTCTGGAATCGCCTTTGGAGGATTCATGTGCCTAACAAGCTCAAGCTTCTCTTTTGGAGACTTTATCATAATATTTGGCCTGTGGCTCAGAACCTTGCTTCCAGGGGAATACCTGTGGACATGAGTTGTAAGATACGTGGCTTCCAGTAGGAATCAATCATGCACTTGCTATCTCGCTGCTGTAGGGCTAAAGCTCTGTGGAGCTTCCTTGGGATCCATTTCTTTCCCGATGAGGATCTCTTAGGTTCTGCGGCAGATTGGTTGTGGAAGATTGCTATGTCTAGGGACGAAAAAGAGATGCTCAGAATTTGCGCTGCAGTGTGGATCATATGGACACATAGGAACGAATTTTGGCAAGGTAAGGAGCTATGGGATGTTAACTGGGCCTCGCGTAGAGTTGATTTGTACTGTAGATTCTGGAGAAACAAGACCCCTTTGCTGAGCTTCGATAGTGCTTGCGACCCTCTGAAGTGGAAGCCTCCGAAAAAGGGTTCCTTAAGTTCAACTATGATGGTGCGTGGTGCACTCAGTCGAATTGTATGGGCTATGCGGAGCTGGCTAGAGATGATAAGGGAGTAGTCTTGAGGGCTTTTGCAGGCTGGAAGTGCGGGAGGAGTAATGCTTTAGAGGTGGAAGGCTGTGCTATTCTCAAGGCTATGGAGAATTTAGACTCTCTAAGGTGGGACAAAGTTGTGTTCGAATTGACTCGGTTCAGGTCATAGCGAATATTCTGTCTGGTGTCTCAGATGAGCATTCAAGCATGTCATGGAGTTCTAGTCATAGTGAACACTCGGTTCTGCTCTCTTTACGCTCCATCCGGGTTGGGAGCTTTCTCACACTTGGAGGTAAGCGAACATTGGAGCTGATGTCTTGGCCAAGAAGGCGTGCAAGACGAGATGGAGCTGGATGAGTTCTGAAGCTATCCCAGCTTGCTTGTGCTCTTATTGCTATTTGGATATTGCAGAGTAGTAGTTTGTTTTCTCTTGTTGTGGTGCTTGTGTTGTCTGAGTCTGTTGTGCTTTGTTGTTTGTTTTGCTGATTGGTGGTTTTGTATCAAAAAAAAGATTATTTCACTTCGAGTTTCCTAAGAATGCTGTTATTCTACTATCTAGAATAACAATGTACTTCAATTGGATTATTCCACTTCGATTTTCCTGTACCCGAGGCAAATTATACAAAGGTGAAAATATCGATTTTGGAAAACGAATTTACGTAACATCCTAAGAATGCTGTTATTCTACTACCTGGAATAACAATGTACTTCAATTGGATTATTCCACTTCGAGTTTCCTGTACCCGAGGTAAATTATACAAGGGTGAAAATATCGATTTCGGAAAATAAATTTACGCGATCCAATTTGATAACCAAGCGACCTAATCACTACTACTAAAGTTACTGCTTTCGAAATATTCATAAGAGAAAAGAAGTTGCCATCAAATCTTGCTGATTACTTAATGCTGACTATAAAGAAGGAAAAGACGACCCATTAACTACACAAACCACAAAATGTGTGGCAGCAATCAACTAACTAGAGAAATTAGGCTCGAGATATTATGCTATGATCACCTGAAATATTCTTCAGCATCCCGTTATTAGAATTCGACTTGCCCACAGTTGCTCTTGCAATTCAATGGCTGTGGTAATAGTATCTGAATGAGTCTGCATCACAGCAACTGGCAAGGAAAACAACATTGTTAAATTGTCTCTGAAGTCAACGTAGGCTGCCAATGAGATGTAACTGTAAGACCGACTTGACTTTTTTCTTACAAGCGTCAACGCTCATTTTATTTTGTTCATCAATAATTATGATATGACTCCCAGACATCTAGGTTGAATTCAAGAATCACCAGTGTAAGTAATGTACTCTACGTGATACTTAAACCATAAGCACAATAGAGGTCTAGAACAGGTTGGTTTTAGGTCTTGAACATAGTAGGTTAGTCCCTGGTTTTCAACACTTAGCCATATTTGAAGTCTGTGTGCTGGGTTCGAAACGACTGCGTTTCATCAAGGCGGGAGCTGCGTTTAAGTGGAGCGGCGTCGTATTGAAGCAGCGTGAAAGACAGTTATGACCGTTGAAGATAGAACGCTGGCGTTTTGGCTGAAGCGGAAGACTTCAAGTTTAATAGAACGACGCAGTTTCACGCAAAGCGGGAGTTGACTAATTTTGACCGTTGAGGGAAAACGGTCGCGTTTTGAAGCCAGTCGAGTTTGAGCTTAAAAGAGCTGGAATTGGGATTTTAGGGTTTATCCAAAATCCCCAATTCACTCTGCGATTCCGATTCTCTCCAAGAACGACTTCGAGTTTTCTTTGCGGTGTGACGCAATTCGAGTAGCAAGGGTGTCGAGCGCGGTTTGATTCTCCACTAAAGCTTCGATTGCTGCAAGGCTTTGCCGGTTGTCACGAGTGGCGGACGGACAGAACTCTGGTTCAAGGCTTCGTCGATCAGCGATATCCAGGGGCTATTGGAGGGGGCTTTAATCCCTCCAATACTCTTCTCAGTTGTCTTAAGTGTTGCATTCATTCATATATTTGTATAAGACAGTGTTAGAGTAGGATTGTGCTTGTGGTGAACATTGAGACCGTTTTGTGTCTTCGGTGCTTGTATGTTTGCTTGATTATTCAATAAAGCCTAATCTTTGCCCTTAGATTATCGTAACACTGTGGTATCAGAGCCCATGTTCATCAATCAGTATTGATCTTGGTGGACATAGGTTGATCTTTGGTCATTGATTGAGTCTAGTGTTATTGTCGCTCCTCCATGTGGATTGTTGAGCCCGGACTGACACTAGATCATATTTCTGTATGCTATCTTGCATGAACTGTGGCCTGAAATTGTGTTTCTTGCGAACTTGTGTTGGGCTGAGTTATTGCTTCTGTGATTGTTGATATTGAGTTCCATTGTTGTCTGCTCTTCTTTTTCATCATGAATGATATTAGACTTAAGGCCTTTGATGGCACATGGACTTTGCTATGTGGAACATGAGAATAAAGAGTATTTTGATTAAGGAAAAGTGTTGGAGGGCCATTAGTGAGGAGTGGTTGTGCCAACCTCAGACCAGGCTAAGAAAGACCTTAAAGAAGTTGCTTTAGCTGAGATTATGATGAGACTGACAGATGATGTAGTTAGACCTTTGATGAAAATAACAGATCCTAAGGTCTTATGGGACACCCTTAAGGCCACCTATCAAACTAAGTCTCTACCCAATAGGATATACCTTCTTAAGAAGCTTTTCACCTTTAAGATGGACATATCCCTTAGTATCGAGGAAAACCTAGACATTTTCCTCAGGATGACCCAAGACTTAGAGAGGTGTGAGGATGCCATTAAAGAGGAACACCAAGCTGTGTTTCTCCTTAGCTTCCTGCCCCACCAGTTTGATATCCTTATTGATGTAATTCAGTTTGGGAGAGAGGATCTAACACTAGCTAAAATCACTGAGAGCATTACTCGGAAGAAAGAATCTTTAAGAGTCTTTAAGCAAAAAATACCACAAAACAGGAGGTCAAAAGTGAGGTTATGTATGCTAAGACAAAGCCTAAGTGTAACCCCAAATCCAACAAGTCCCAAAAGCCTAAAACCCATAGCAAAGAGCCTAATAAGAACCTTGAGAATGTGAAGTGCTTTCACTGCGGTGAGATGGGCCATTATATGAATGGATGCCCTAAGAGAAAGAAGAAAGACCGTAAGAAAACTGAATCTGGTAAAACAGATTACACTAATGTCTGTGAAACTCAATATCAGCCTGAAATCCTTGTTGTTGCTAACTCTGAAAGTGTGAATGCTTGGATTCTAGATTCTGGATGTACTATGCATGCTACCCCTCATAAATCTGTGTTTGATGACTTGAAACATTGTGATGGTAGTGAAGTAAAACTAGGGGATACTACTACGTTAAAAATCATGGGAATCGGGAATGTTCCATTGAAAATGTTTGATGGCAGAATTAGAATATTGCAGAATGTTGCTTGGGTGCCTGACGGAGCGCACTGCACTGTCGTTAAGGTGCAATGTTCTCTGTACAAATAAATTTATATTTTCCGCTACTCGCGACTACATTACTGGGTAGTAAGTGGTAAGTAGGGGTCAAACCCAAGGGAATTAGAGGGATAACTGTTCTTTAGGGGATCGTATGGTGAGTGATTTTAGGTCGATTACGGACTTACTGCTAATTACTAAGCTACTGTTTTTAGTTTTTTGGTTTTTTATGCGGAAAAGTAAATACAGAAAATAAATACAGAAATTAAAATACTAAAAGTAAAAGAGTTAAGGGAAGAAGACTTACAGTGGGTGATGCGTGATTGCGATTCCTCCGGTAGATGAGCGGTTGATGGTTGTAGTTGATCGAGCAGTTTATAAAAAGTAAGTACAGGGGGGTTTGTATTTCAAGGAAAACATTCGGTTTCAGGGGCATTGCATCATAGCCTGTTTTATCATTTTAGTAATCCTTCTAAGTATTCAAACGTGCATCAAGGCCATTTCAAGCGCTCGATTTGCCACACTGTCTAGTCTTTTGCAAAAGTGTTCGAAAGTGAATCAAGGCCATTTCAAGCACTCGACTTGCAACACTGTCTAATCTTTTGCAAAAAACGTAAAGCCCTTGTTCTACTCAGACTAGCACCCCATTTCAAGGTATACTAGCCTATGTGCATCCATTTGGATTGTCTTTTCCGATTTATCCAAATGGTGTTTGAGAGAGATTGAACTCCTCAGATAAGCTTTGCCATTTCAAGCATCCACTTACCCGAGTATGTTCACGAACTTCCACGGAAGAGCTTCGTCATTTCAAGCATCCACTCAACCTTGGAAATTCTGATCTAATATATGGCACATAGAACAAGTTTTGAATACAGAGAAAAAATACTAAAATAGTCTAAAACATTTTATAATACAAGTACGCCCCTTTAACCGAATAAAGAGTTTAGCTACGATTATCCATGGAAGAGGATATCATAGCAAAATACTCGGGGGTTTTTGAAAACAGTAAGAGGGAAAGGGGTGGAATACTCAAGAACCAACAGGAGTATTCTCTACAGTATAATACTCAAGGACAAACAGGAGTATTATTTCCAATCAGTATAATACTCAAGAACAAACAGGAGTATTATTTCCAAAACCAAACTTACAAAGTAACAAACTTAGAGAGAGAAGTTACAATTTTTGTGGATTTTGTGGATGGATTGAAATGAGGAGGGGTGAGCCTCTATTTATAGCTAAAGGGGAGGAGGATGGAGGGCCAAGATGGTGGCATGTGGTGTTGCATCCAAGGGTGGAGGAGATGGGGAGGAGCTTGTGGAGGAGGAGCCACCACTTGTCATCTTCCCATGGTGGCTTGAAAGCCACCGGTTGCAAGTGAGAAAGGGAGGAGGGCTTGTGGCTTTGGCCACCTCTTGCCAAAGCCACCGGTCATGGAGGAGGAAGGGGTGGTTTTGGCCACCCATGAGTCATCCTCTTCACACAAGCCGCCGGTCACTTGGTCCATGGATGAGTTTTGACAGTTTTGTGCAATCTTTTCATAAAACTATCAGTCCAATTTCGCTCCGGTCTGACTTTGATTGTTCCTCGGATGGATTTGATTTGAGTAATTCAACGTCAGGATCTTGAGATTTCTTCGTTCGGCGTCTGATCTTGACCTTGGATTGACTCTTAATATCTTTTCAGCGTAAAATCCTCTCCTTAGCGTGTTTTCTCTCTAAGTGCCAAAATACCCTGTAGAAATAAATCGGGACTAACAAGCAGAAGTTAAATAGACCAACAGTCTAATTTGGTGGGTTTTACTGTGTTTTTGATTCGTATAATTATGGTCCATCAGATTACCGCACACTTTTAGTTGTTCGTCCCGAACAATGCTATTAAAGGGCGGCACTAAGTTTGGTTTTAAAATTTGAAAATTAGACTGTGGGACTCGATTTATCCTAATTCATGCATTACTTACTTATTACCAAATTGAACTGTGTAAATAAATAGAAGTAACTTGATACGTGTACCTTCGTGCTGAGATGCAAATGATTTTGGATGTTTCGGGAGATAGTCCTTTTTAGGCTCCTGGACTGCAACCTCGGAACTGTCTCGCACTATATGGTTTCTTTGTAGCTTTCTCTAGCACGTGATTCGGTTCGGGTTTCAATGGTTTGAGTACTTTGATTTTCTTTTGGCGAGGGACTGCTTTTTGTAGTGAATCGGCCTTTGGCCTTTGATTTGACTCTTTGAGTACTTCACTTTTTGTTCGGTTAAAACCTTCACAATTTTGGGCCTTTGGCCTCTTGATTTGCTTCTTTGAGCTTTTTGCGTCTTTGTGACTTGCTAGTCCATTTTCTCAAGCCTTTTTGGGAGGTCCAATCATCGCCCGCAAGCCTATGGTAATACCTCCCCGCTCCTCTCATCCTTGTCGTTTCGCGCGGGTCAAGATGAGGGTCGCTCATCTATTTTCTCGGCTACTTTGACTAGAGAGAGGACGGTCTGATTCCCGTCCTCGCCTTTTTTTCTTTTTGCATAAACACTGCATGGCGGAGATGACTTCAATCTTCACTGAAACCCGAAGTGCAGCCTCCACTGACTTCGAAAACCATATAGTTTGATTCGATCCTTCGATTGCTTGCCAAGCCTCTCTAGGGCATTTCTATCAACTCCACATCCCTAGTTTATCTCAGCACAAAGGGACAAATGAGAAGTTACGTTCTAAGTTTTTAGACAGTTGAATTTTCACAAGGTAAATGCATGAATTTTAGATCTATCTTTTTCACATTCTTAAGTTCATATTTTCAAAAAGATAACACTAAAAAAGAAAAACATGTTATTTATTTATGTACACATGCGGATCTCACCCCACACTTTTGAACGAAGTCGTGCCTTTCAGCACTACTTAGTTCAAAAGCCATGCAAGCAGACAATTACGAGAAGGAAATGATATTAAGGAAAGGTAAGATCAGAACTCCCTTTACTGTGTCGTGTGGGCGACATGGCATGAGGCTGGATAATCGAGGGAGTTCGGCTGGGGCCTTGAACTCTCAGCGCAGGCCCGGTAAATTCACGGAAGCTTCCTGGCTGATCCGATCGTGCTCCAAAAACCAATTCCTAAATAGTCAAATCATTCTATGCACCAAGTGGGTGAGAGCGACTTATTGATAAAAACTACAAGACAGAAAATAAAAAGACAGAAAGTAAGATAGTGTCGGGTTACCTCCCGACCAGTGCACTTGTTTAACGTCGTTGGCTCGACAGTACCTCATTTCTGGATCATTGGTTGGGATCCCATGGGTGAGTGAGGTCAAATTTCTTTTTGGCAGCTCTTTTATCCCGCTCAAAGAACTTGTGGAGTGATGGGCTCGGTTCGGTTCTCCATTGGTTTGGCAGGTTCTTCTTTTCATAGCTCCGAGAAGTTGAGGCTTCCTTGACCATAGCTGTTGGTCCATCGAGTCGAGCTCTCTTGCTTCTCCTTCCGGGTTTCCATTCTTTGGGGGCATGCCTTTGCCGCTTCTTCATGTATGGCCGGTTGGCATCTTTGCAGTTTTGGAAGTTCATTCTTTTGCCAAGCAACCTCAAGCATGTTCCCATGCTAACCCTCTTCTTTGTGGCAGAGATGATTGGCCATCCTTGGTCCTTACACTTTTCAGGAGGCTCTTCTTGGCTTGTGACGAGTGGTAGTTCCTTTGTTGGCTGTTTGGGCTCATGCTTCTTGTCCAACTCGCCTAGCACTATATCATCATCGATCATCTCATATCTGGTGGTCGTGATCTTCATAGAACATGAAGGGTTAAGTAAGGGCTTTCGGCTATGAAGACTGGGTCTTTTTCGAGCATCTCTTCAGTGAGGATCGGGCCTGGCTTGATTTCCTCTTCCGCTTCGGTAGTGAGTTCCCAAGAAGACTCCTCCTAGATGCTTTCTGTATCTGATTCGTCCATCACTTCGGATGGCTCGGGAGTGATATCCCATGTAGGCTCTTTCTCGTCCCACACTATATCGGTTTCCGGTTCTAAGTCTTCTGATGGCTCGGGAGTGATATCCCATATGGGCTCTTCCTCGTCCCATACTATATCGGTTTCCGACTCGTCCAGCATGGCCTCTGTCAGCCTTGTGGGCTTCAGTGTTGGTTCCTTTAGAGCCTCCTTCACGTCCTCCACTGTCTCTTCTCCCCGGTCTCTCCTCAGTTCGGACACAGCCAAGTCGGATATTACCTTTGACATCTCGGCTCGATTCTGCAGAATTATTGCATCTATTTGTGCATAACTTGCGGCCAACTCTTCATTTAAATCCTCCAGGGACCGGTTTTGCATTATGTCATCCATCCGTTGGTTGCTAGCTGCCAACTCTTTCATCACGTTCTCAAGCGACTTGTGTTGTTCTTGCCTTAGCCTTGAGTCCTTGGCCAAATCATATATCAAGCCCCAGGCTTTATCTTCGCTTAATTCCATTATTGATCCTCTTGCGGCAGTATCTAGCAAGCAAAGCTCCGGAAGTTTCATCCCAATAAGAAATTTCCGAAGAAGATATGAATCTGCGAATCCGTGGTGCGGGCAGCTTGCCACAACGGATTTGAAGTACGCCAAGTACTCGTCTAAAGTTTCGTCCCGGGATTGCGTAAGGTTGATGATCTTCTTGCGGACTTCAAGTTCGAAGGGTCGTGGGGAAAACTTTTCATAGTACCAAGGCTTGCTTTCGTAGTAGGAAGACATTATGTATAACAGAAAAAAGAACAACTATCCATTCGCTAATTCCCCGGCAACGGCGCCAATTTGACGGAGCGCACTGCACTGTCGTTAAGGTGCAATGTTCTCAGTACAAATAAATTTATATTTTCTGCTACTCGCGACTACACTACTGGGTAGTAAGTGGTAAGTAGGGGTCGAACCCAAGGGAATTAGAGGGATAACTGTTCTTTAGGGGATCGTATGGTGAGTGATTTTAGGTCGATTGCGGACTTACTGCTAATTACTAAGCTACTGTTTTTGTTTTTTTTGGTTTTTTATGCGGAAAAGTAAATACAGAAAATATATACAGAAATTAAAATACTAAAAGTAAAAGAGTTAAGGGAAGAAGACTTACAGTGGGTGATGCGTGATTGCGATTCCTCCGGTAGATGAGCGGTTGATGGTTGTAGTTGATCGAGCAGTTTATAAAAGTAAGTACAGGGGGGTTTGTATTTCAAGGAAAACATTCGGTTTCAGGGGCATTGCATCATAGCCTGTTTTATCATTTTAGTAATCCTTCTAAGTATTCAAACGTGCATCAAGGCCATTTCAAGCGCTCGATTTGCCACACTGTCTAGTCTTTTGCAAAAGTGTTCGAAAGTGAATCAAGGCCATTTCAAGCACTCGACTTGCAACACTGTCTAATCTTTTGCAAAAAATGTAAATCCCTTGTTCTATTCAGACTAGCACCCCATTTCAAGGTATACTAGCCTATGTGCATCCATTTGGATTGTCTTTTCCGATTTATCCAAATGGTGTTTGAGAGAGATCGAACTCCTCAGATAAGCTTTGCCATTTCAAGCATCCACTTACCCGAGTATGTTCACGAACTTCCACGGAAGAGCTTTGCCATTTCAAGCATCCACTCAACCTTGGAAATTCTGATCTAATATATGGCACATAGAACAAGTTTTGAATACAGAGAAAAAAATACTATAATAGTCTAAAACATTTTATAATACAAGTACGCCCCTTTAACCGAATAAAGAGTTTAGCTACGATTATTCATGGAAGAGGATATCATAGCTAAATACTCGGGGGTTTTTGAAAACGGTAAGAGGGAAAGGGGTGGAATACTCAAGAACCAACAGGAGTATTCCCAATTTCCTACTGAATACTCAAGAACCAACAGGAGTATTCTCTAAAGTATAATACTCAAGAACAAACAGGAGTATTATTTCCAATCAGTATAATACTCAAAAACAAACAGGAGTATTATTTCCAAACCCAAACTTACAAAGTAACAAACTTAGAGAGAGAAGTTACAATTTTTGTGGATTTTGTGGATGGATTGAAATGAGGAGGGGTGAGCCTCTATTTATAGCTAAAGGGGAGGAGGATGGAGGGCCAAGATGGTGGCATGTGGTGTTGCATCCAAGGGTGGAGGAGATGGGGAGGAGCTTGTGGAGGAGGAGCCACCACTTGTCATCTTCCCATGGTGGCTTGAAAGCCGCCGGTTGCAAGTGAGAAAGGGAGGAGGGCTTGTGGCTTTGGCCACCTCTTGCCAAAGCCACCGGTCATGGAGGAGGAAGGGGTGGTTTTGGCCACCCATGAGTCATCCTCTTCACACAAGCCGCCGGTCACTTGGTCCATGGATGAGTTTTGACAGTTTTGTGCAGTCTTTTCATAAAACTATTAGTCCAATTTCACTCCGGTCTGACTTTGATTGTTCCTCGGATGGATTTGATTTAAGTAATTCAACGTCAGGATCTTGAGATTTCTTCGTTCGGCGTCTGATCTTGACCTTGGATTGACTCTTAATATCTTTTCAGCGTAAAATCCTCTCCTTAGCGTGTTTTCTCTCTAAGTGCTAAAATACCCTGTAGAAATAAATCGGGACTAACAAGCAGAAGTTAAATAGACCAACAGTCTAATTTGGTGGGTTTTACTGTGTTTTTGATTCGTATAATTATGGTCCATCAGTGCCTAACCTAAGAAGAAATTTGATTTCGAAATTTTCTTTAGAAGATAAAGGCTGTCAAATAATTTCTAAGAATGGAATTAAGGATGTTATTAGAGATGACCATGTTGTAATTAGAAGCATGAAGCTATGAGGCTTATATCATGTTTCTTTATCCCCTGAGTTGAATGTTATGCATGATAGTGATAAGAATCTTGATGAAACTAAGTTGTGGCATGCTAGGCTTGGACATATTGCTAACAATGGCTTGTTTCCTTTGTTTAAAAATGGATTGCTTAAGAAAAAACCATGTGACATTGATTTCTGTGAAACCTGTGTGCTAGGGAAGAAAACTGCACATGCCTTTAATAAATCTAAAATAGTTGTGAATGAAAGGTTGCAATATGTGCATAGTGATCTATGGGGTCCTGCCCAAGTACAAACTATTGGTGGTAGGAGTTATTTTATCTCTTTTGTTGACCATTATTCAAGGAAAGTGTGGATTTATCTGCCGAGATCAAAAACTGAAGTGTTTGATTGCTTTAAGGCTTGGAAATTATCTATTGAATCTGAAACTGACTTGAAATTGAAGTGTTTGAGAACTGACAATGGTCTTGAGTATTGTAACAAATTGATGACTTTTGCACTAAAAATTGTATTAAGAGGCATCTAACAGTTCCTGGTACACCCCAACAAAATGGCATAGCTGAGAGAATGAATATGACACTCTTAGAGAGAGCTAGATGCATGCTTTTGAGTTCTAGTCTTAAGAGTTCTATGTGGGGAGAGGCTGTAATGACTGCTAGTTATTTGAATAACAGATCTCCTTGCTCTGTCATTGACTTCAAAATACCCCAAGAAATGTGGTTGGATAAGAAAATAAGTTTGGATCATTTGAGGCCTTTTGGTTGCACTGCATATGCTGAAGTATCTGATGGAAAATTAGAACCTAGAGCTGTTAAATCTGTCATGCTAGGCTATCCCAATGGTGTTAGAGGCTATAAGCTTCTTGTTGTTCAACCTGGAGGATATAAAGTTATTAAGTCTAGATATGTGACCTTCAATGAGAAGGATTTTCATTTTAAGAACTTACAACTTCTGTTGTCCATGTTTCAGGTAACAATGATGATACCACCACCTTCATCCCCCCAGGTTACTCCCTGGAAAACTAGGGCAGACCTGATAGGAATGAAGCAGGGAAAAGTGCTGACACAGCAGGGGATTCACAAGGACCAGGAGGGCATATGGATTTGGCCACCCCCACCTCATGTAAGCTTGGGAAACCAAGACCATGGTGGGAGTGAGGCTAGTAACAATGGGAATGACTTCCCCATCAACAAACTGATGGGGATCAGCTAAGTCTTTCTAACCAAAACTCTAGTAGGATTAGAGATAATTCTGCTAGAAATGATAATGTTGCTAGTATTGGTATTGATCTTATGCTTAGTGCCTCTCTAAGCAACAGTGAGAGAGGCACAACTGATGAATCAAGTCCTGTTGTGAATGCTGGTTTGATTGATGAGATTGTTATACATGATGATAATGCTTTATCTGATTATGCATTAACAAAAGATAAAGTACCTAGAACTAAAATTCCAAATAAAAGATATGCAAATGTGACTGAGAGTGCTAATGTTGCTGAGTATGCCTTGACTGTTGTTGAAAAACATTAAATTTGTCATTCCTGATACTTATGCTGATGCAATGAAAAGTAAAGAGAGTGACAAGTGGAAGTTAGCCATGTGTGAAGAGATTGAGTCTATGTTTAACAATGGTACTTGGGAGTTAGTTCCCAAACCTGCAGGGGCTAAAATAATTGGTTCTAAATGGGTGTTTAGGATAAAAGAAGGTAATAATCTAGATGATTCTCCAAGGTTTAAGGCCAGGCTATGTGCCAAAGGCTTTAGCCAAAGAGAGGGGATAGATTACAATGAGATATTTGCCCCTGTTGTTAAGTATAATACATTGAGACTCTTGCTTGCAATGACAACTGTTTATGATTGGCATTTACAACAAATGGGTGTAAAAACTGCTTTTCTTCATGGAAATCTGATTGAAACAATTTACTTGTCTCAACCTATGAGGACAATGACGCTTGTATCGCTAAATCAAATAGGGACGTGTTAAAGATGATAGAACAAATCACATATCTTCGAAATTCTTCTCTACTCACGAACTTCAAGTTGAAGGGAAGAATATTACTAGTCAAATACAATCTAGTAAAATTTGGCACATTTGTTCACCAAATCATTACCAACAAGGGTTTTCAAGAAACTTGTAAATGACATCGGATGTGCAGCTAGAAAAACATACCAACTTGAGTGAGAGCATTAAAAGTGTACTCTTTTCTTTAACTTAGTTTTTATTCCTTTTAGGATTTTTTTCAAGCAAGGATTTTAAAGAGACGATAAAGAGTATACATTCAAAGGGGTATTATTATGTGAATGTACACACTAAGCACATCTAAACTTTATATTAAGAGGTTTGCACTCCATTTAGATTACCTCACTCCTATTTAGTGTTTACTATTGTTAAAGTCATGTCTTTCCCTTTGCCTTCATGTATATCCTATATATAAAGGTCGTTACATTACAAAGAAGGAATATCAAAAAAAAGAATACTATTTTCTTCTCATAGTTTTCTCACACTTTATATTACGAAAAGGTAAATAATTTTTTTTGATGTAGACAAACTAAATATTTTTGAACCATCATATATGACAAAAATAAAGATATGTTGTGATTTACGGCCTAGTAAATGACTAGGGATTAGGGGCAACCTAACAAAAGTTGGGGACCTCATAAACTCAAGCTGCTGTGAACACAACACATACACACGTACTCCTACTATATATGTACATGTCATTTAGCTCTGGGGATTCTCTACTTTTGGCAGCTTATCGCCTCCATCTATAACTTCTCCACACATCTTCCCTCTTAGTCATCATGAAGCTTGCAACGAGGTCTAACTGCTCCCTCACGTTCATACTCGCCATTTTATTAAGTGCAGCTCTGATTAAAGGTACAATTGATATGTTCCAAATGTCTTTGGTTCACTACAAAAGCTTGTTTGATACTAAATTAAAGCTCGCCTGAAATTGCACGCAGGACTGAGTGAACAAGGCATTCATGGTGTACGCTTTTTGGTAAGTTCTTGATTGAACTCAGCTGATCTTGCTCAAGCCTAATTTGATACCTATCTAATCTTGCTTGAGTTCTTGTCATCTGTGTGGGCAGTATAAATCGAGGAGATTGATGATAGGGTCAACCATGCCAACATGCACCTACAATGAATGCAGAGGCTGTAGATACAAGTGCATTGCTGAGCAGATTCCGGTTGAAGGCAATGATCCAATCAACAGTGATTATCACTACCGATGCGTGTGTCGCCATAGGACTTCTTGAGCCTCAAGTTGTGTATAAGTAAAGAATGTAGTTGATGGGTCGTCTTTGTCTTCACTTTACAGCAACAAAATTAGGCAGGGTCTTCAATGGCAGCTAAAAAAGTATTCAAAATGCTGTTGACTTCAATCGTAGTAAAAAAATCGCTTGGATATCTAATAGGATCGCGTAGTTTTGCTTTCCGAAATCGATATTTACACTCTATACTGTTTTGCCTTGGGTTGTAGGAAATTCGAAGTGGGATAATCGTTTAGAAAACACTATATTTCTAGGCAAAAGAAAAATAGTATGCTAAGGGTTTGAGATCATTTGAGAATCAAAGATGAATTGGTGTTTCTTGCAATTGCTTTGGAGATTTTTTAGTATCCAGTACGAATGAAAACGAGTTGTATTTATAATGGAGCAATGGGTGCGACTTCCGACTAAGCAGTCGCGTCCCGCATGCCCAGCGCAAACTTTAGCGCGCCACGCCTAGTGAAGACATTACGTTAATGTCTACACTGGACGCGATCCTCTCGGATCCTGACTCCAAAATCACTCGATTTCATCCGGATTTCACTCTATTCTTATAGAACATAATGTTTTAATGGTTTAGAGCATGTTGTCAAGCTCAAAACCCCTAAAATCATCAATAATCCTCCCCCATTTTTTGGTTTTCCCTTTGTTCCACAAGGGACCTTTTTTTTAAAGTAAAACACGCATAAACGGAAATATCGAAAATGATTGAATTTCCGCGTAGTGTAGTCACGCATACAATTTACCCAAAAATCATGGTGCTCGTAAACGTTTAAACCAATCAATCCATTGATGGTGACACACGCATGCGTTAATTCACAAACCGTTAAGCTAACTTGACTCTTAATTGCCATTGAGTCCCTATCCATTCATAAACGTATTGAGTTTAAACCCGATATCTCATGAAGTGACCAGAGACTTCACATTTATATAGGTAGATTCTCTGGTGGGTCACACCGCCTGATTGTGCTCCTACAATTAGCACTTTTTCAAAAAATCTATTAAGAAGAGTCCCTCTCCAACCTAACACTTGTAGGTCATGAACAATACTTGGGGATGCATATTTGTGTTCATCAATTTTTTAGGAATGGGCTTTCCACATTGAATTCAGCTCCAACGCTAGTTGGATGTGAATTGGGTGTCCCACGACTAGAAATTTTATATGGATTTTAGTCTCATCCCCTTCACAGACTTAAATACCAAGTCTCTAACTAATCCCTTCGTCAAGTGATCGGCTAAATTTTGTTGTGACCTCACAAAATCCACAGATATCACCCCGTGCGTAACGAGCTCTCTTACTGCACTATGTCTAACACCTGTCTAGACTTCCCATTGTATACATGGACATATGCTTTAGCCAATGTTGCAGCGCTATCACAATGAATCGATATTGGTTATATCGGTCTCTCCCACAACAAAATTTCATGTATCATGTTCTTTAAACATTCTGCTTCTTTCAAAGCTGCAGCTAGAGCAACAAATTCAGATTCCATTGTAGAGCTAGTGATGCAAGTTTGTTTCTTAGATGCCCATGAAATGGAACCTCCCCAAGTAGAAATACACATCCACTTGTAGAAGACTGATCTTCTTCGTTTGAGATCCAACTTGCATCCGAAAATCCTTCTATAACCAAAAAGAAATTCAGAATACACAAGACCTAGGCTCATCGTTCCCTTAAGATACCGTAGTACCCTATGAACTGCTTGTTAGTGATCCCCACTAGGATTACTAGTATATCGACTTAGATTGCCCACCGCAAAGGCTATGTCGGGTCTTGTACTTGTCATTGCATACATCAAACTTCCAATGACCCTTGAATATTCAAGTTGAGACACGGGATCTCCCTTATTAGGAAGTAGATGTTTGTAAGAATCAAAAGGAGTCCAAATACTTGAACTTCTTTAACACTTTCTCAATATAATGAGATTGTGTCAAAGCTAGACCTCCCTCTGCTCTTTTTATTCTTATACCGAGAATGATTTCCGCCTTCCCCATGTCCTTCATGGAAAATTTAGATAAAAATTCCTTTGTTTGATTTTGCACTCTAGGTTAGTGCCAAAAATCAACATATCATCTACATATAGACAAATATTAACTCCATTTCCAGAGTTGTCAAACTTGCTATGTACACATTTGTCCGACTGATTTAAGATAAATCCATCGGAAAGCACCACCTCACCAAATTTTTGATGCCGTTGCATAGGTTCCTATTTAAGTCCATATAGTGACTTAACAAGCTTGCATACCTTATGCTCTTATCTCGGTATAACGAAACCTTCCGGTTGCTTCATGTAGATCTCTTCCTCTAAATCACCATTTAGGAAAGCGGTCTTTACATCCATTTGATGTACAAGCAACTTATCAATAGATGTTAAGGCAATCAACAATTTAATTGTTGAAATTCTTGCAACCGGTGCATAAGTATCAAAGTAGTCCATACCATATTTCTGTCTAAAGCCTTAGATGACCAATCTAGCTTTAAATTTGTCAATGGTACCATCTATTTCATCTTCTTTCTGAAGATCCACTTGTTTCCCAAAGGTCTATGCCCCGGTAGTAAATCAACCAAAATCCAAGTATTATTTCCTATTATAGAGTCCATTTCGTCAGTTATGGCCTCTTTCCAAAATGACACATCTTGGGATTTCATGGCTTCATCAAATGTCTTAGGATCATTTTCAATGACATGACAGTACAGATGTTGTGAGCCAATCTCTTCCCTAGTTTCTTCCACTAGGTACATGTGAAAATCATTACCAAATGGTTTTTCTTTCCTAGCCCTTTTACTCCTAATTTTAGAAATTTGGGTGTCATTTGATTCTTGAATTGTACTTGGCACAAGAATCAAATCTTTAGGCATGCTAACTGATGAAAATCTTTTCATCAAATATGGCATCTCTCAGTTCAATGACAGTATGAATCGATACATGTTTATCAGGTTCTATAACATAGAATCTATAAGCCAAGGAGTGTTCATTCAACTTCTTTTTCTCTTAAAGTTTTAAGTGTAGGAAAAGGAAGTCTCACTATTGCCCTACAACCTCAAACTCTAACATGTTCCAAATTTGGCTTCTTATTATGCCAAATTTCATAAGGAGTAAGGTTGCCTCTACTATTAGAAACCTTATTCAATAAATAGTAACCTGTTAACAAGGCTTCTCCTCAAAATCCATCATTTAGTCCCGAGTAAGAAAGCATGGCATTAACCATCTCTTTCAAAGCTCTATTTTCCTCTCCGGTACACTATTTTGTTGTGGTGTGTAGGGAACTGTGGTTCATGAATGATATCAACGCTTTGAAAATAGCTTGGATTGAAGTATTCCCCACCTCTATCGGTGCTCAACCTCTTAATCGAAGTTCCCTTTTGAAGTTCAACTTCACTACTCTTATATATTTTAAATTTATCAAGAGCTTCTTCATCTTTGGAATGCAACAAATAAACACAGCAAAATCTAGAACAATCATCTATGTATGTTACTACATATTTCTTGTTTCCTGGAGAAGATGGTGCATGAAAATCACATAAGTCGCTATGTATTAAATCAAGTATGTTGCTTTCTCTTTTAACCTTACGAAATGGTTGCCTAGTAATTTGAGTAAGCATGCAAGTTTTACATTTATCAATATTCATGTTAAATGAAGGGATTAAATCATGTTTGGACATATTATGCAATCTTTTGTAGTGAACATGTCCTAAACGTGCATGCCATAATGTAGATACAACATGTGAATTCATAGATTGAGTAGATATTTCATGCTCACAATTTATATAAAGAGAAGAAACAACTTTATTAATGTTAAGCTTGAAGATTCCACATTACACAGATATCCTTTACCGACAAATACACCACCTTTTGATAAGACATAGCTATCGGCTTCATACACTTGTTGATAACCTAGTTTATTCAAAACAGTACCTCACACAATATTTTTTCTAATATTTGGTACAAACAGAACATTGTTAAGATTAATAGTTTTTCCCGAAGAGAACTCTAATTCTACTTGGCTTAGTCCTAGAATAGGGGCGGTCGACTCGTCTCCCATGTGAAGAACTCTTCCTTCACTTGTAGTGGCAAATGACTTAAACATTCCTTTGTCTCTACAAACATGCGCCGTAGCACCGGAGTAAACCCACCATGAAATCTCGGCATCCTGCATAACATATATTTCAGAAAAAGGAAAAGGATCTGGTGCAAAGTTAATTTTTTGGTACAAAATACAAACTAATCATAGCCCTTGTTGTGATTTGAATGGATGAGATTAAATCTTGATTTTTTGGTGTTTTTCTTGGTGACGAATTATAAAATGAAACTGACGAACTATGTCGTCTTTTCATTTTTTGGCTCGAAAAGTGACGAACTATAAAATAATTTTGACGAACTATAAAATAAACTGACAAATTATAAAATGATTTTGACGAATTTTGTATTTTGTACCAAAATTTGACTTTGTACCTGATCTTGACCCTCAGAAAAATTAGAAACATAATCTACGTTAGAATATGTGTCTATCTTAGTTTCTAAACTTGAAACTAAAATTTTCTGACCTTGAGATTTCTCCTTTTGGTTTTTACCACCAAAAGCATTGTCTTGAGCCTTCTCACTCTTCCCCTTTCCTAAGCGGCAATCACGCTTGAAATGCCCCACTTTTTCGCAAGTCCAACACATCCTTTCGAAGGATGCTTCTTGTTCGGACCGTTGCTAGCATGACTATTAGGGCGTTTCTTGCCCTTCTTGTTCACCTTTTGAGAACTAGCCTCCATCACATTTACCTTAGGTAAATTCAGATCCACTTCCATTGTGTCACTTTTCCATGCACGAAGTTCCTCTTCTGCTCGCAATTCTTTTGTGAGTTCAACAAGAGACGTCTCATCCTTTTTGTGCTTCAAAGAACATCTAAAGTCCTTCCATGCCGGTGGTATCTTGTCAATTATACTTGACAGCGAGATGGACTCATTCATCTTCAAATTACGTTGAGCAAATTGCCCCAAAATACGTTGTATCTCATGGAACTGTTCCATCACTTGCCGAGAATCCACCATCTTATAGTTATTGAAATTACTCACAAGAAACTTGACGTGCAAGCCATCCTCAGCCATGTATTTGGATTCAAGCAAATCCCATAATTTTTTTTGCAGACTCAACATTTTGACAACTGTCAAATAAGGGATCGGACATACCTTGAGGATGTGTTAAATTCAAGAATCACCAGAATGTTAGTATCAAAACAAAGTAAAATGAGTACATGATCACACATTTAAAGCCAGCTAAGCTATGCGCATTTTTTAAAATATGATCACAGACATGAAACCATCAAATTTAGGGTTTGAAGCCAAAACCAATGCAAGCACTAATTGAAAATGGCAGTAATATTAAAGACAAAACTTTGATCAACAAAAACAAGAACAATGAACCAAATGAATCCGCGATCAATTCCATATTGAAAGTCAACCGACAACTCAACTCAACCCATTCAATCCAAAAGTCACACAAACGGAGTACAGTGCCGAAAGAGAAGAGTACAGATTGAAGTAGCCAAGAAAATCAGACCTTTTTGCCAGTCGTCGATTCCTTTCAGCTCACGTCATTGCTTTTAGAAAGAAAAAAGCTCCGGAGCTGAAGCTGATCTGATGTGTCAGATGAGAAACGGTAGCCAAAGACACGACGCCGTTACTGACCGTATAAAACGCAGCGTTTTGGACTGGTCAGAAGAAATCGGAGTTTGAAAAAGTCAAACGTGCGTCGTTATCTTCTTCTGCAACTGTGCTAACAACGTAAATCGAGCCCTTCACCGATTTGCATTAAAAAAAATTTACTTTAAGGGTCATCGTAAACAACGTTTCCAAAGTCACAGATGTTGATGGTTGGGTATACCAAACGAGCGACTAGTCTCTGTTTCTCTCTACTATCCTGCGCAGCAGCGCTCGCTATCTTGCACGGATTAGGGTAATGGCGGAGGCGTCAGGGACCGATTTGTGAAATGGGGTTTCGAGTTAGGTCGATTTCAATCCGAAAGACTCGATCTTTCACTTTCAGATTTTGATGACACTGTGCATTAGGGTTTGGTGTCTGGCTAGTGTGAAAAAAGTCTACATGTTTTGTCTTCTTTTGCTTTTAAAGAATGTTGGAGGTCCTACCTTGGTGAGTGGTAGTGGTCATTTGAATTGAGATCAGTTGGTGGTGGTTCAAAGATGGAGACTTTGAGACTGGAATTTGAACATTTTGAGTGTTTTGATTCAATTTCTCAGCTTTTTGCTCCACAACAGTTTGATGTGTTGATTGTTGTCGTTATCTTCTTGAATTGTGATGTTTCTAGATTTAAATAAAGAAGTTGAGATAACAAGGGATAAGAGTTGGAATTGTATCCCATTCCAAGTCTTGTTTTGTTTTTTTATGTGTGTGTGAGTGACGGAGAGCTTTGAAAGTCATGATCAATTCTGAAATTGAGCAACCAAGGTCCACCAAAGAGTTTGAGCTTTTAAAATTGAGGAAAGCACAAGACTTTATTATCTAACCTTTTGAAGACTCACACTCACATCTTTACAGGGGCTTTTACTTTTTAAGTCATTTGGTGGACTGGTCATGAGGTTTTGAATTTTGATGACTAGGGGGTTTTAATTCAATGGTGAGATTTGTGGTATTAAGTTCTCGAATTTTTAGAGAGCGGTCTCGATCCCCTGTATACAACTATCCAAAGTTAGCTGAGAGGTTGCAAGAAAGCAGAGACTAGAGAGGAAGCAAGGGGGAAAGAAAATAGCAAGAAAAAAATTCATGCAAATTGAAATTCTTTTTCTTTTGTTTGGTTATACATGGAGAATTGAATAGAAAACTCGATGAAAAATGAGAGCATATTTGGTTGATAAGAAAATAACAATTTTTTTTATAGTGAAAATAACAAAATTATATACTGTCTGATCTGACTTTAACAAATATAATAATGCTTTTTTTTTTTAAAACTGGTCGATGCCAGCTATTTTATTAAAAAGATCCAAAAAGCCTGCATTATTATTTTATAATAATGCAACATCAGAACTGGGCAAGCAAAAGACAGCATCATCAGCATCACTCACTTGGCCCAGAATCAAATCCTCCTATAAAAAAATTCTCATCTCAAATTGGCCACCACCATCTCCATCCACACACCCAAACCGGTGACATTTCCTGAAGAATCGAATTCAATCTCGTAGCCCCAGCTTCAGGATCGTCTCGATTGGAAGAAAGGTGTCATCTTGCTGCCGATATCTTCCCACCTCGACGGCATTCCGTCCATACCCGGTAAATCCAAGGTCGAGAAATCGCAATACCGGACCGACCCAATTACGCCACTTCCACTAAAATCGGCCTCTCCGTCTCGCTGACCGTTATCCTCAGCAAGAGAACTATCTGGTTTAAATAACATAAATTTTCATAGAGGTGCAGAGGAATGGATTACATAGCAGACTGAGCTTAACCTGTAAATTGCAAGAAACAAAAGAAAATAAAGATCAACACGTTTAAGCAAAGAAGTTGCGAAAGTGTTGAAACCCTTAGGTTTTGATAATGACAAACACTTATCTAATATGACATTTTAGTGTGCAGAAATCAAACAAAGACTAATTGCAGGTTGAAGCAATTACAAGCAATTACTTTAGCAGATTAAATGGGAGAATTAATCAAGACTTAAATGCTGATTGAAAATTATAAGCAAGCCATTTGAGGTGAGTCAATTGGAAATTCAAACGAGGCATTCAAGACAGATTGAAGATCAAATGAAGAGCCGTTTGAATCAATAAGGAAAGCAATTAAAGACAGACTTAATTGCTGATTGATGCAAGCATAAATGGCAGATTAATGACAAAGAATATGTTGAAGAACAAATGAAGAGTTCTCTAGCCGTTGGCATGGATATTCAAAAGACAGCATTTACAAGCAACTTTTTATGGCAGATTTAAAGAGAACAAGTAAATGCCATGAAGACCGTTTGGATACACATTGAAGTAGAGACATTGAAGTGCCATTCAATCAACAACAATGAAGAGGCAACGGCATTATACCAAGAAGCAATTAACAGGAGTTAATTGCGTCATGAAGGAGATGAAAAGCCAAACAAGAAGAATGATCTTCTACTCCTATATAAGATCAATTGAGAGCACAAATGAAGGTGGCGAAAAATAGAGAGAAAAAGCTACGACATTTTGAAGCAAAGGTTTGCTGAGAAAGAAAACGCACGGAGGCGAGAAGCTCGAACAGATTCACCCTATCGGATTGAGCAGTAGTCATCAAAATAGAGTCGAGTTATAAGATCTATTTTGTAAACTCTGCAAGTACATCGGAATAAAGGGTAATCAGTTCGCAAATCCTTTCGGAGCAATCTGAAAGGTAGTGGTTTTTACTTTATCACTATTGTGATAAAGTTTTCCACTCTACATAAGTGTGTATTTACTTTCGTCATTATTTTCTTGCAAAATATTTCCGCTGCTATCTGACCATCAGACGGAAACACACTCTGTGACTTCCGTCTGACAGATTTCTAACAGTAACGATCCAACACGTGGTATCAGAGCCGAGTGCTCTAGATTTATCTGTTAGCTTTGCAGGAAAAACATGTCGATTCATGATTCCTTCTGGAAACCACCGCTACTAAAACCTGGACAATTCGACTGGTGGAAGGATCAATTTGAAGCCCATGTCTGCTCTCTGGACGGACAGCTCTGGTGGATATTCGAGACAGGACCACTTCCAATTCCACTAGACAGAACCGACCCCGCTAAACCAGTGGAAAAAGCCAAGGAAAAATACACTGATGAGGACTACAAGGTTTTGGAAAAGAACGCCCGAGCAAAGAAAGTCCTTTACATGGCACTCTCACCTGGAGATCAAATCAAAGTGGCAATGTACAAGACCGCCAAGGACATGTATGATGGACTGGTAAGACTGTATGGAGGAAACCAAGATATCAAAAGGAACCGGATCCTAGCCGCTACCAAAGACTATGAGACGGTTATGCAGAAGAAAGATGAGTCCTTGGAAGACTTCTACACTAGATTCCAAGTCATAATCGGACAGCTAGATTATCTTGATGAGAAGCTACCCGAGTGGAAAATCACCCATCAATTCATGCAAGCCCTAAATTCTAAATGGGATCATGTAACCTTGGCATTGCAGGCTCAGAGAGGAATCAAAGAAACCACACTGGAAGAACTAGTAGCAAATTTACAAAGTCAAGCTGGAATCGTAGAGAGGAAGATGGCCAGGAGACAGTCTGATAAGTCTCAGGCCATCGCATTAAAAGTTGAAAAAGCCCTTGCACAAGCAACCGAGTCATCAAATGAAGAGGAGGACGAAATAGCTCTACTAACAAGAGCCCTCACTAGAGCCAACTTTGGCAGAGGACGGAACTCCAAAACAGAAGAAAATCGAGGTAATTCCTTCAGAAGGAACCGAGATACTGGTAATTCCTCCAAAGGGAACCAGGATGCTGCTTCAAGTGAAAATGGAAGAAACCCAGGGCAGCAGGAAGACAGATCATGCTATCACTGCCAGAAGAAGGGGCATCTTTCTAAAGACTGCTATAGTAAGAAGAAAGGAGAGCCACCTGCCCAGAAAGGAGAAGAATCCGCCCCCAAACAAGCTCATGCCATGTTTGCTGTATGGGGAGACTCGGATGAAGGCAGTGATGATGGAATCAACACAAAGGATGCTTGCTTAATGGCTCACTCCTCAAATAATGAGGTAATAGACGATAACTCCTTTGTTGATAAAGTATTCTCTGAATCTGATCTTGCAGAAACAATTGCTAAAGTTCTGGCAAGAAACCAAGAGCTTAAGGACAGAATTGAAGAAATGCAACAAGATCATCGTGATGACATCGCAGAAAACCGCCTCTGGTCAAACAAGGCCATGCGTCTTGAAAAGGAGAAGGCAGAACACGTGTGCATATGTCATACATGTGAGGAAAGAAAGGAAGAGGTCAGTGAGCTCAGCAATGGTCTAAGACAGATGACCCTAGGAAACAGTGAGCTAACAGACCTCCAAGCCAAGATTGAAGAGTTAACTGATGAACTGAACCATCTCAGACGAGATAATGAAGAACTACTCCAGACAGTGCAAAGTCTAAGACTCGAGGATACCACAAAGAAGGAGAATTGGCTCCGTGAGATGGAAGCAAAAAGGGTAGAGGAAGTAAAGACGGACTTCAAGAAAAAGTTCGTCTGCCCAGGGCTAGGCTATGAAGCTGAAGAGAAAGCTGAAAAAGGAAAGGGAAAGATGACAGAACAAGGAGAATGTTCTCGCCAGGAAAGACGACCACAAACCATCAGACGGACAGAGAGGGAAGACAGGTCACAGAAGGAATTCAATATCCACGACAAGGACTCTGTCCCCTACAAGGCTCCAAAAGGCTATAAAATCTGGATGAATATGAATCAGAGTCATAAGCCCTCAAAGAGAGACTTCCATGCTAGAAAGGCAAAGACGACAGTTCCACCCGGCAGAAGCAAGTACGTCAATCTTCTATGCCATAGAATCTGCTGGAACTGTGGGCAGTCTGGACACTACAGAGCTGAATGCCTAAGACTAAGGGAAATAGATGAGAGGAATAGCCGCTGGATGAATGCTAAAAGACGTCCCTCAAATGACGTCCATCGGAGGAAAGTCAACACCTACAGGGAGAAAAACAGAAGCGATCACTTCCGTCCGCACCATGATTCAGCCATCTTCGGTAGACCAAGGAATACACCAAGGCGAAAGATTGACCTGACTAACCATGATGCATATTTATCATCTTACTTTGTGCATGTTCCTAAACCCAGTAAGCCCAAGCTTGTCTGGGTTCGTAAAAACTGATCTTTCTTTTGCAGAATGGAGTGAGGTCCCATCCCTGGTACTTGGACAGCGGATGCTCAAGACATATGACGGGAAATCCAGAATGGTTCGACTCACTCCACAAAACTTCCGGAGATAGCATAATCTTCGGAAACAAAAGCAAGGGAAATGTGATTGCAATAGGAGAGGTAAGAATTTCGGATACCATCCGAATCAAACAGGTTAGTCTTGTAGAAAACTTGAAATATAATCTACTAAGTGTGTCTCAGCTATGTCAATATGGCAAAAATCGTGTTACATTCAATTCTAATGATTGTTTTGTAAGAAGCAATGAGACAGGGAAGACAGTCCTAAGAGGAATCCGTGTGAACGAAATTTACATTGTCGACCCAGAATTCGTCCCAGAAGAGGAACTGTGCCTGGTAAGCATAGCTGAAAATACCATCCTTTGGCATAGAAGGTTTGGACATGCAAGCACGAAACTGCTGCACAAACTCCATCAGAAGGAATTGGTGGTTGGTTTACCCAAGATGGAAAGTGCATCAGCACAGGTATGTAGTGCATGTGTCACAGGGAAGCAGGCACGGACATCATTCACATCAAAGCAAACTGTGAGCACCTCTGCACCATTGGACATGGTTCACATGGACTTGTGTGGACCTGTAAACGTCACTAGTCGTGGAGGAAACAGGTATATCCTTGTCATAGTTGATGACTACTCCAGGTACACATGGACCTTATTCCTACACACCAAAGATCATACATTCTGTGAATTTGAAGCTTGGTTGAAATTGGTAGAAAATAAGTTAAATCGCAGGTTAACATCTATTCGTACTGATAACGGAACTGAGTTTCGAAACTCGCAGTTTCTCTCGTTATGCAGGGAAAAGGCATTGATCACAACTTTTCCGCCCCACGGACACCACAACAGAATGGTGTTGTTGAACGAAAGAATAGAACTCTGGAAGACATGTCACGCACCATGCTAATTGCTAGTGGAGTTCCAAAAGGCTTTTGGGCGGAAGCAGTCTATGCCGCGAGTTATATCCTAAACAGAGCATCACTGCGATCCATGATAGGGAAAACTCCATATGAACTATTACGTGGAAGAAAACCTAATATTTCCCACTTGAAGATATTTGGATGCAGGTGTTTCGTCCACAACAATGGCAAGGAGAACCTGGGAAAGTTTGATGCTAGAAGTGATGAAGGAGTCTTCGTTGGATACTCTAGTCACAGCAAAGCCTACAAAGTCTTTAACCTAAGGCTAGAACAAGTTGAGGAAAGCGTTCATGTGAGATTCGACGAGACGGAAATGGCCGGTCAAAAGATAAAGGATTCCTCAACTACAGCCATGCAAGACGCTGGAGAACTCCAGTTCGTAGATGAATCAGATCCTGATTGGGAACCGCCATCACCAACTAACGACATCCCTCCCACGGAAGTCCAACAATTGAACAATGCACCTCCAATGAATCAAACGGAGATTGCTGAAATACAAGTTCCAGCAGATGGACAAGTCCAGCATGTCCCTGAGGTGACTGTTAACGCTGAAATCCCTGGGGAGGAAGAGATGACTACTGAACCCATCCCTGCAAACCCTGAGGGGGAAGTAAGAACCACTCGCTATGGACGACAGACTCGTCGGCCAGACAGACTGGGAGACTACCAATGCTACACCTCTCAGCAAGAGGTAAACCTTAATAGTTTATGTCAATTTTGTGGATTTGCCTCTTTTGTCTCTCTTGCAGAACCAAAGACGACTGCGGAAGCTCTTAAAGACCCAGAATGGGTCAATGCCATGCAAGAGGAACTGCACCAATTCGAGAGGAACAAAGTGTGGCGTCTAGTTCCGACACCCAAAGATAAGAACGTGATCGGAACAAAATGGGTCTTCAGAAACAAGTTGGACGATAAGGGAACCGTCATAAGGAACAAAGCCCGTCTAGTAGTCAAAGGATACAACCAACAAGAAGGAATTGACTATGATGAGACATTCGCTCCAGTTGCAAGGTTAGAGGCAATCAGACTGCTTATAGCTTATTCAACCTACCATGGTTTCACCTTGCAACAGATGGACGTCAAGACGGCATTTCTGAATGGAATACTAAAGGAGGAAGTATATGTAAGCCAAACTCCAGGATTTGAGGATAAAAGCTATCCTAATCATGTCTACGTACTGGACAAGGCTTTATACGGACTGAAGCAAGCACCCCGCGCTTGGTACGAGAGACTCTCATTGTTCCTTCTGTCACACGGATATGTCAGGGGGGAAGTGGACAAGACTCTCTTCCTTCTGAAGGAAGGGACTGACACTCTAGTGGTTCAGGTATATGTTGATGATATTATCTTTGGTTCATCTAACCCTAGACTTGTCAAAAAGTTCACAGATCTGATGTCAAGCGAATTCGAGATGAGCATGGTGGGGGAATTGAAATACTTTCTAGGACTTCAAGTAGCACAAGGGGAAGATGGAACTCGGATCCATCAGCAGAAGTACATAAAAGAAATTCTGAAGAAGTTTGGGATGGATTCCGCGAAAACATGTGCCACACCCATGTCTCCAAATGACACGCTAGCAAAGGACGAGTCATCCCTCCAAGTGGATCCGACTCTATACAGGGGGATGATAGGTTCACTCTTATATCTTACAGCTAGCAGACCTGACATCTTATTCAGTGTATGTCTATGTGCTAGATTCCAGGCAGATCCTAGAGAGACACATGTCAAAGCCGTGAAAAGAATCTTGAGATACCTGAAAGGGACAGACGACTTATGCCTATTCTATCCGACGGGAGGAGACTTACATCTGACGGCTTACACAGATGCTGACTATGCAGGATGCAGAACAGACAGGAAGTCCACCTCAGGAATGGCGCAGTTTCTTGGACCATGTTTGATCTCGTGGGGATCCAAGAAACAGTCTTCTATTGCATTATCCACTGCTGAGGCAGAATATATCGCAGCTGCTGCTTGCTGCGCACAATTGCTATGGATAAAACAACAGCTAAGTGATTATGGCGTTACTCTTGAATGCGTTTCAATTCTATGTGATAATACCAGCGCCATCAATATTTCGAAAAATCCGGTACAGTTTTCACGCACTAAACACATCGAAATTCGATATCACTTTTTACGTGACTGTGTAGAGAAAGGAACCATTGCCATGGAATACTGTAGGACTGAGGAGCAAATCGCGGACATTTTTACGAAAGCATTACACAGGGAACCCTACGAGAAGCTAAGGCTTGAACTAGGTATGACTTCCCTCGCATAGTCTGTACTCTATGTTGAATTCCCTCGATGATTGGCTAGACTAGTCTGCATGATAGATTGCCGTGTATGAAGATACTGCGTATGTAGTTAATAACTGTGTGAAAGTTGCTCTATGAGGTCACCACTGCATGCATGTTAAATGAGATTACTAGCTAGCAAATATCATGAGCATGACACATTTTTCTTTGTGGCCCAAAAGAGACTTCCAAATTTGAACCCACAATATAAGCCAAGGAAGTACTCTAAGACTAACCCTAGCCTATTATGTGTGGAGAATAAGTGTTTAGCCCGTTGATGGTAAAATTATTTTCTTGGTCTTCTCCACACTACATAAAATTGCTTTGTCATGATTCGGTGAACTCTTATTTCTTGGTTGTGTGGTGTTTTATTGTACCACTTGGGTAAACCTACCACACCACACCCAAACCTTGTGAAAAACCATGAGACGGAATCGGGGTTAACTCAGCATTGGTTCAGACTGGTTCCATCAGATGGATTGTGGCTGGTTCAATCAGATGAAGTGTTAGTAAGTGCCGTTTTGGAGGGTTAGCGGCTGCCATCAAGAAAAGAAGTTAAAGATGATACTTGATGACAATTAGAATGACCCGTATGGTGAAAAGAAAAAGCTGCGTTTGTAGCACAGTCATCATCACTAAGTCGCTTCGGACTTGATGGCTGATGGTCTTTATGGCATGGAAAAACAGCAAGGTCTCGATATTTGAACAAGCTGGAGCAATTAGGGTTTTAAATACCCACAGATGGCCATGTGGCAGAAAACTGTGGAGTGAATTCAAAATTTTGGAGTTGCACGTGGCGGCTTAACTATTGCCTAACTCCAGATTTGGAAGGAGATTTAAATGTGCAGTTCTTTTGGAAGTCAAAAAGTAAATCTTGCGAGATTTGAGGATGCCGATTGGAATCTCAAAAAAAAAAAAAAAAAAAATTTTCTAGATTCTCATAGTATAAAGAAGAGAAGCAAAGACGGAATCTTGGCATCTATCAGTCAGAAGTTGACTGGGTGAAGGACTTGAGGAGCAAGGTTGATATTCTTGAAACATTGCCAGATCTGCCGAAGGGAGCTGAGGATTCTGCAGATGTGAATCCGGGGCACTGAATTCAAATCAAGGAAGGGCTGAAGGAGTTGAATAGTCAGTTGATACTTATCGCAACTAAGGTGGTTGACCAGTTGAAGACCGTGTTCCGCAGTTAACTCTGGATCTGTCTCATGGTTGCCCCTTTCCTTCCATCCCCACCATATCTACTACCTATTTTTGATGACTTTTCTTTCGTTGTCATGCTCAGTGTCTGCCTGGTAGTATTTAAATTTTCAGTATGTTGTGTGTGTTCCCTCCGGGGCACTTTTGCCCTTTATTGATGAAGTATGCAGTTTCTTTCCATCACATGGATGTCTTTGATTGCATTCTTTTTGATGATGCCAAAAGGGGGAAGAGACAATGAGTGCATTCCTTGAGGGGGAATTCACTACTGAAAATCAAACTGGATGTCCATCTAAGGGGGAACTGTTAAGCGGTCGTAGAATATGTCTGCCTAACTAAAATTTGACTGCATATCTATCAGATGGAAATACTGTTGTGTGGAATACTTGTCATGGATTTCTTATCTTTTGAAGAAGTGTTTGTCATCATCAAAAAGGGGGAATTTGTTGAAACCCTTAGGTTTTGATAATGACAAACACTTATCTAATATGACATTTTAGTGTGCAGAAATCAAACAAAGACTAATTGCAGGTTGAAGCAATTACAAGCAATTACTTTAGCAGATTAAATGGGAGAATTAATCAAGACTTAAATGCTGATTGAAAATTATAAGCAAGCCATTTGAGGTGAGTCAATTGGAAATTCAAACGAGGCATTCAAGACAGATTGAAGATCAAATGAAGAGCCGTTTGAATCAATAAGGAAAGCAATTAAAGACAGACTTAATTGCTGATTGATGCAAGCATAAATGGCAGATTAATGACAAAGAATATGTTGAAGAACAAATGAAGAGTTCTCTAGCCGTTGGCATGGATATTCAAAAGACAGCATTTACAAGCAACTTTTTATGGCAGATTTAAAGAGAACAAGTAAATGCCATGAAGACCGTTTGGATACACATTGAAGTAGAGACATTGAAGTGCCATTCAATCAACAACAATGAAGAGGCAACGGCATTATACCAAGAAGCAATTAACAGGAGTTAATTGCGTCATGAAGGAGATGAAAAGCCAAACAAGAAGAATGATCTTCTACTCCTATATAAGATCAATTGAGAGCACAAATGAAGGTGGCGAAAAATAGAGAGAAAAAGCTACGACATTTTGAAGCAAAGGTTTGCTGAGAAAGAAAACGCACGGAGGCGAGAAGCTCGAACAGATTCACCCTATCGGATTGAGCAGTAGTCATCAAAATAGAGTCGAGTTATAAGATCTATTTTGTAAACTCTGCAAGTACATCGGAATAAAGGGTAATCAGTTCGCAAATCCTTTCGGAGCAATCTGAAAGGTAGTGGTTTTTACTTTATCACTATTGTGATAAAGTTTTCCACTCTACATAAGTGTGTATTTACTTTCGTCATTATTTTCTTGCAAAATATTTCCGCTGCTATCTGACCATCAGACGGAAACACACTCTGTGACTTCCGTCTGACAGATTTCTAACAGTAACGATCCAACAGAAAGCTTCTTAAACTTGGACGGGGTAGACATGCTGTTGGATTAAATGTTAAAGTACAAACCACACAAAAACTGTGGCAGCAATGAATCAACTAACTGGAGAAATTAGGCCCGTTAAATTATGCCTGAAATATTCTTCAGCATCCCTTTATTAGAGTTCAGCTTGTGCAGTTGCTCTTGCAATTCAACGGCGGCTGTGGTAATAGTATCTGACTGAGTCTGCATCACAATTCACAACAACTGCCAAGGAAAAAATAAATAAACATCGTTAAATGTGACTTTTTTACTTATCATTTTATTTTGTTCATCAATATTTCTGATATGAAACTCACAGACATCTTAGCAGAATTGAAAAATCACCAGAAAGTTAGTATCACAGCAAAGTAAAATGAGTACACATGATCACACATTTAAAGCCAGCTAGCTGAGCTAATTTCATTTTTTTTCCTATGTGATCACAGACATTAAACCATCAAACTAGGGTTTGAAGCCAATGCAAGCACCAACCATAAATGGCACAATCTATCGCTATACCTCAATCCAAAAATCACACAAACTAAAGTAAAGTGACCGAAAGAGAAGCTTACAGATTGAAGTAGCCGAGGAAATCACACCTTTTTGCAAGTCGCCGATTCCTTTCAGCTTACGTCATTGTTTTTAGAAAGAAGAAAAGTTCAGTAGCTTAAGCTGATTAAAAAACCGACAAAACCGAACCGAACCGATTTTTCGGTTCAGTGAAAATCATACCGATATCCGAATCGATTTTTTCGGTAAACCGATATTCGGTTTCGGTTCGATTTTCTTTCCTTTGTTTTTTCTTTTTTCTTTTTTGCTAAGAAGGAAGGTTTTCATTTTGTGTATGTTTGTGCTTTTAATTTTTAAACAAGGATCAAATCTAGGGTTACTTGTAAGGATCAAATTTGTGCTTGTAAGGATCAAATCTAGAAGCTACTGTGGCATACCTTGTTGGTCTTTTTGAAGACACCAACCTGTGCGCCATTCATGCCAAGCGTGTGATAATCATGCCCAAGGACATCCAGCTCGTCAGGAGAATCAGAGGCGAGCGTGCTTAATTGAAAATGTTGCAGTGCCAATATGTCAACAATGTTGGTCACATGTTCTTTCTTTCTTAGTTTATCGTTTGTAGTAAGACTGTAAGAGTAAGAGAGGGCATCAACATGTTCTCAACTAATCTCCTTTATGTAATTGTCCTCGATGAACCATGTCCTGCTGTTTAAATTTTATGAATCTAAGTTGTTTTTCAAAAAAAAAAAAATTTAATTCGGTTTCGGTTCGTTAAACCGACAAAACTCAAAATGCAAACCCGTACCGAACCGATATAAATCGATTCGATATGATAAATCGATATTCAATTCGGTTTTAGGTTTGGTTCGGTTTCAGTCGTTCGGTTCCGATTCGGTTTTGGTTCGGTTCGATTTTTCGATAAAAAACCGAACCCTAACTCGGAGAATGAGAAACTATGTCAACGCGGCACATGACACGACGCCGTTACTGATTGTACAAAACGCAGCGTTTGGTACGATCAGTAGAACTCTGCAATTGCCAACCACGTAAATCGAGGCGAGCTCTTCACCGATTTGCATTAAATTTTCTAACTTATTTACAGTTAGGGTCATCGTCAAGTCAACAACGTTTTCAGAGTCAGACAGATCTTGATGGTTTGGGACTTGGGTTGGGTATACGAGCGACTAGTCTCTGTTTCTCTCTATCCTGCGCAGCAGCCCTCACTATCTTGCACGGATTAGGGTAATGGCGGAGGCGTTAAAATTAACTCGACAAACTACAGGGACCGATTTGGGAAATGGGGTTTCGAGTTAGGTCCGATTCACTTTCAGGTTTTGATGACAGTGTGCACTAGGTTTGGTATCTGGCTAGTGTCTACATGTTTTTGGCTTCTTTTTGCTTTCAAGAATGTTGTTGGAGGTGTTAATTTTGAGTAAAGATTGTTCCTATCTTTGGTGAGTGGTAGTGGTCACATTTTGCTCAATTTGAGTTGAATTGGGTAGATTGAGATCAGTTGGTGGTGGTTCAAAAATGGAGACTTTTATTTGATTCAATTTCTCAGCTTTTTGTTCCTCAAGGGTTTGATGTGTTGATGGTTGTTGTTATCTTCTTTGAGTTGAGATGTTTCTGATTAAATAAAGAAGTTGAGATGACAAGGGATAAGAGTTGGAATTGTATCTTGTTTTGTTTTTTTATGTGTGTCTGTGACGGAGGGCTTTGAAGTCATGATCAATCCTCAAATTGAGCAACCAAAGGTGGAATCATGTCCACAAAAGAGTGAGAGCTTTTAAATTTGGAGGAAAGCACAAGACTTTATTATCACACCTTTGAAGACTCGCACTCGCATCTTTACAGGGATATTTTGGTCATTTGGTGGACTTGGCTGGCCAATGGGTTTTGATGAGGTTGTGAAATGCCAGCAACATGTGACCTCAAATAATAAAAAAAGATTGAACTTTATGAGACCCAAATAACTAATTCCTGCAAAAACCTCAACAAGGAATCAAGCAAGCACAAAAAACAGCATCATCTCATCTCATCTCATCTCATCTCAGCACAGCTCCCTTTCTTTCTCTCTCTCTCTATCTATCTCTAGTGGAATTGGGAAGAAAGAGTCCACACCAATCCACCCACCTGCTCTGTCTGTGTCTCCAACAATGGCCCAGCTGTACCAGAAATTTATAAGTGGGAGAGAAAATATAGAAAAAGAAATTGGGAATAAGAGAAGAAAGGGAAAAATTGAAAGGAGGGGAGAGACAGACAGACAGATATGTCTTCCAGCAAAAACCTCCACCTCTTCAAAAATCATCAACAAGCAATAGCAACAGCAATACCAGCACCATCTACTGCTCCTACTACTACTTCAACAATAGCCTCAACTCATAAAGACATGTGGTTTCCTATAATGCCCTTCTGCAATTCCCATCATCATCAAAATAACCTTCCTCACCTCCCCTTCCTCATCTTCCCATCACTGTATCTTTTTTCCTGCCCTGATTTATGTGGTGGCCTTTTTTGGGGACTCATCACTTTTGTCTTTGGTCATAGTTTTTACACATAATTTACAATTTCAGGGAACCTTCTTGCCTATATTTCTCTCTTATTGACCTTTCCCATTCCTCCCCACCCAACCCAACTGCATCTACTCACCTTCCTCTCTTTTCATCTCATCCTTCTCTCTTGTTTGTTCACTCAATTTGATGAAGAAGATCATGAAGGCAGGTGTACTGAAAAGGGAGAGTCTTGATGATGCTAGGGCCAGGTTCAAGCATCAGAGCCTTCTGCAGGACTATCAGGAGCTGCAAAAGGTCCAAACTTTTATTTCAATTTGCTTTGTTGGTTCATCATAGATCTGATCTGGTGTTTGATTCAAGTTTTGACTTGATGGGTTTTGTGCTGTTTGTTGATCTGAGTTCATTTTGATTGCTGATTGATTTATCAGATTATTGAAAATTTACATGAGATGCAGCCCTGGAGCTTTGATTTGTTGTTTTCACAATTTCACTGGATTTCAAGACATATTACATATAACCTGAGCTTAAGCTCCCCATCAAAAAAAAAGACATATTACATATAACCAAAGTATGTGTGTAAATCTAGACTATTTGTTCAGACTGGTTAATCTAAAGTTCTAGGAATTCGCTGGCTTTCAATTGTAGGATCAAACGTTTTGACTACTTATGATGCGTCTCTCTGCGCATGATCTGAAGTTCACAGCTGTTAACTAATTGTTGAGCAATAGGAATTCAATTGTAGGATCGAACGTTTTGACTACTTATGATCGGAAGTTCACAGCTGTTAACTAATTGTCGAGCAATATATGGAAATGATCAATAGTTTATAAAATAGAAACTAATAGAGTTATTTAGGTGCTTTATCTTGAACTCTTCTTCGATTGCATAATTTACTTGGTTGGTCGCTGTTGTTCTCGCTTGTGATATGTCAGTATCCCCCGATTGCGAGGTTCTCACTTAACTTCATTTTCTTTTTCAGGAGACCGAAGTTGCTCGTACAAGACTAAAGAGCGTAAAGGATAGGAAGCTAACCCTAGAAGCCGAAGTGAGGTGCGCTAATATATGCTTGTTGCTAAGGCGTGCATTGAAAAAGTCCCTTTTTATGCTCGTTGCTAAGATAAGCTGAAAACATGCGATCTTTCCATGTGTTACAGATTTTTGAGGCGTAGATATAACTTCTTGCTAAAATTCCCTGCTCAAAGCCATCAGCCGAAGCAGGACTCTGCGCTACCACAGAAGTTGAAAGCGCAATCCAAAAACAAGGCACGACCCCCAGTTCCTAAATTTGAGACCAGTCAGAAAGGAAGAGTCGGTAAAAAATGGGAAACTACTCCGCTCAATCAAAAACCGTCTCTTTCTATCGATTTGAACCAGAACATCCCAAATCACAACATGCATGAGTCCACTTCAAGAAACCCGGTTCATCAGCTCGACTTGAATCAAATTGCGGTAAATCCTATCACCCACTCCTCAAAACTCCCTTACTTTTATTCATCTTCTTTAACAATCGCAAACCTATCATTTTGTGTTGCATCGACAGAATGATGAGGATGAGTTTCAGCCATCCTTCGAGCCTATAAAGATCGAAGCAGGTGCTTTTGTCAAAAGCCTCACCGACGAACAACTCAAAGACATGAAACTCTCAGCTTGTCGAAACATAGGGAATGCTACCTCGAACCGTACTGGTAAGAGGAAAATATCGTGGCAGGATCAGGTTGCTTTGAGGGTCTAGAACAGCATAACTGCTCGGAAATTACCCTCATGTGCGATAATATCGTTACAAGCATATACATGGGAAAAACGTCCAACCCGAAAAATTGTATAATGCAGGCAATGTGTTTCACATTGCTGTATCATCTCCCCCTTTTGCTTGAAAATTTTATCTTCCTTGTACTCGGAATTATATATGGGAAAAACATTTAGATTGAAATGTAATCATTTTACCAGGAGATCACAGACCACACAATCTACAACATTACATGTATTATCTTCATTTTGTCTAATATATTCCAACCTGAACGATCTTCGAGTATTTTTGGCATAGTCATGTTCAACATTATAGCCATCAACAACTGGCATTTTAAAAGGAAAAAAAGTTGATATGGTCACCATCATGACTTGAACATGAAATCCGAAAATTTGTTAACAATCACCTTAAACATCAAACCATCAAATGAGTTGGAAAGAAAATTAAAATCAGTCCAAAAAATGAAGAAAAAAAATAGTCTTCAATTAAACCATATCCATTTTCAATTTTCAATTCGCAATTTGTATTTTGTTTTCTTTCTTTTTGTTTTTCTTTGAATTAAAATAAAATAATATTTGATGTGGAGGCAGAAGAGAGGTGCAGGCAGGCAGGACATGGGCGACTCTTGAAACAGATGAGACTCGGTGCCTCGAAATTCTCCCACCAGAAAACCCTAAATCCATTTCACATCCACCAATCACAACAACAATATTCTCCCCACCAAATCATCTCCGTCTTCCCCAATTCGACGCGTCGCTGCTAATCAATTTGATCGTAACCGATCACTGCGAACTTGTTTGTTAAGTGCAAAACATCCCATTTCTATAATCCATTCATGGAAGTCCGTCTTCGGCCTCAGTTCAGCTCCTCCGGAATTCAGTCGCCATCCTTACATAGTAAAGACGCGATCTTAAAAGTTGAATTCGTGTTTTTTGTTGTTGTTAGGGTTTTATGATTTGAGTTGATTTTGGTTTGTTAATTTTTGGGGTTTAGGTCAAATGGTATCGAAGAGTCTCCTCCTATCGTCGTCTCTACCGGTATGTTGTTCAAAGCTGCTTAATTTGTTGAAAATTAGATTTTTTTTTTTATTAATTGGTTAGGAATTTTTCGTAGTTTCTTATGTTGCTTGTAACTTGTTCCTCAGTGGGGTATAGATTTAAAGTTGTGACTTGTGAGTTATCAGCAGTTTTTTGTCCTAACATTTGCAGCTGTGCACATATGGAAATTTTTCTCTCAAATACTCAACAAATAGAGCGTTCCTAAGAGTAAGAGCGTCAAATACTTGTGAGTAATTTATTGACATCTCCACTTGTGCTAGTGTAGATAGTATCAATACATCTGTTTAGTTTTGAAACTAAAGTTTGCAGTCTTTTTTCTGTTTTATTCTATGTAATATGTTATGAAAACGGATATAGGATTTCGCTGTTTTTCAGTTGCATTCGATAAAAATGCTGGATTTTACCTTAGCCCCAAAGTGGATATTTGGAGAAGTGGCTTCAGTCATAGGTTCCAGAAATTTAACAAGGTCTCCAGATGTATAATAGTAAGATCTGAACTCGCGGAAGCTGGGACTCCTGCTGACTCATATCCAATTTCAGGTTTGCTTTGTTTTTTATAGTCACAACTTGCGTCAAACAAATGATGCATTGACATCTTCTGATTGAGTTCCTTTTGCACCTTTCAGATCTTAAATTGGGCTCCAAAATTAGAGGCATTTTATTTTACGCTGTAACTTCTCTGAGTGCAATCGTTCTTTTTGTTATCATGCTGGGGGTACATCCGTTTGTGCTTTTGCTTGATCGATATAGGAGAAGAGCTCATCATCTTGTTGCAAAAATTTGGGCAACTTGCACCGTGAGTCCATTTTATAAGGTGCAATTTGAGGGATTAGAGAACTTGCCTAATCCCGACACTCCTGCTGTCTATGTTTCCAATCACCAAAGCTTTTTGGATATATACACTCTTCTCACTCTTGGCAGAAGTTTCAAGTTCATCAGCAAGACTGCAATCTTCCTCATACCTATTATTGGCTGGGCCATGTTTCTGATGGGTACAATTCCTTTGAAGCGCATGGACAGCAGGAGCCAGTTGGTGATTACTCTTGAACTTAGAATTTCCTGTGGAGCCAATTAGTCAACAAAAATAACACCATCAAATACTGACTGCAGGAGTGTCTTAAGCGATGTGTTGCTCTTGTCAGAAACGGAGCGTCTGTATTTTTCTTCCCCGAGGGGACAAGGAGCAGAGATGGAAAACTTGGCGCATTCAAGGTAAAATTATTGATCGAGAATTTTATTATTTGATCACATGCTTCCATTCCCATCTTAATGATCTTCGCGATTCATATTCTCTTAATATACAGAAAGGGGCGTTCAGCATTGCTGTGAAGACTGGAGTGCCTGTGGTTCCTATTACACTTGAAGGAACTGGCAAGATAATGCCTACCGGAATGGAGACTATATTGAATCCAGGTTCAGTTAGGGTTGTTATTCACAAACCCATTGAAGGAAATGATGCCGAAGCCCTCTGTAATGAAGCTAGAAAGATTATTGCTACTGCACTCAACAAAGATGTTTAAATACAGGATAGCAGTGTAGGAGGTTCTTGTTTTTCACCTGAAGACATGCCCCTTTTAATGAGAGTAACAAAATATAGAGCTCATTCGGTATCTACCAGACTTGTAAGTTTCCCATTTATTTCCCATGCCCAGTGTCTTTATTTTTCTGAAAGTCCTCATTATTGGATATTGTTTTCCTGCAGACACTATCAAGTAAGCTTTCGAGGCGAGAGCTGCGTGTTAAGCACAACTACTTTATCGCTAGCTATGGTACAATTTCAATACAAAATAAATCCACCAGACTGAGGCTCCTTAGGCGTGGACCAGTTTCTTATGCTGAGGGCTATTTTATGGCTAACCGTTACTCCTGTTTCTTCTATTAAAATGCCCCTGTAAAGCTTGAATGAGATCCACCAGTTGCACTCCTGTTTCTTCTCCCTGTATATCTTGAATGAGATCCACCAGTTGCACTTAATTTACAAAAATATCTAGCAAGGGACCATAACCCAAAACAACATTGACAGATAAGAAATTACAGCTTCTTCTTTTTTATCTCATTCGCTGGTAAAGTTTGGGGAACCTACATATTCACATAATCACCGGAACAAGCTAAATGTTATACAAAATCGTGCAACAGCAATATCAGCAAGCAGTGGAGGTCCTTGCTTTTATATCAATTTCCTATTAACTTTCTTCTCGACTTGATGGCTCGACCAATCTTACCGTGCGGGGAAGAGTGAACTCAGCAAATATGGGATAATGTGATGAAGGGTAGTATCCGTCCATGTGGTCATTAACCACATCACAGGAAAAAGGAACAAGGGCTCTGCCTCTAAAAAGAACCCAGTCTGTATGTAGATCCTGAGTATGACGATCCCAGCATAGGCACAATGCTCTAAATATCAACTTTACAAATTCAAGTGTACCTTGTTTGTCACCTGGGAAATATTATTTAGGAAAATCAGGCAATGAAAGTAGGAAAGGCTCTTGTTGTGGTGGATAAGAAATAGAATTTGTACCTTTGAAGCCATGGTAAGTTCGGATTAAGGACACATTTTTTCTCATTCGAGCATTTGGCCAGACATCTCGCATGTCACCCACCACACCGTGCTCTCTGCAAAATGGATTACAGATCTAGGCTAAAGCATGTTCTCTTCTATTGTAATGGCAAATAAATGACAGAAGGCAACGAGGAAAATGATACCTTGATCTTCCAAGAAGAAACCGTCCTGTTGTTGATTCTTTCTGCGTGTTGAATCCTCCACAGTAGACAACAGGCAGATTCGGAGGTAAAGAGGCAATATGCTGCCATGTCAGCAGAGCACTCCGTCTTCGAGCACGGGGACTGAGCTCATCTAAATTTGTATTTACTATCTGAAACTGAAAACCTGGCGGCTCAACTCCTTTAAGCTGGAACGTGTGAGTATCATGTCAAGGAAGATATTTTGCTATATTCTACCATTTATTTTAGCATCTTCAATAAAGTAACTGAATGATGGAATTCCAAAAAGGATATCGCCCATGTTGCTATACACGGAACTTCAGAACCCCATGAGGTGCTTCCCGGAACGGATGGTGATTCTGATAGCCAAAACGTTCCACCTTCCAGTAGTTCGACCTTGAATATAACCAAAAGATCGATGTGAAGAGTGTAACCTCATCAAGTATGAAGAAAACTAAGTTTTCAGCGTGAAAGAAGGAACGATAGGATACCTTCTCTTTGTCATAAAAAATACTGCAGTGTTCGTCCGAAGAGTCTTCAGGTCCTTTACTTGAAACTCCAAATTGGTCATAACCTTAAAAAGGAGAAGAAATTCCTTGTTTTACCAACTTTTTAAAGATGAAATAAACAAACCTTAAATGTTATCTCAACCCGATATGACTCCATCACTTAAAACAAGTTTTTCTTAGAGGTAAAAAAAATGAAATTATTTAGAGTTGTCTAGCACCAAAACATAATGCCCCCAGAAACCAAAACCTATTCAAGTGCGAATTTGACATCCAACCTACAAAAATGATACACCAAAGGCACTAAATCTAGTTAAGATATATTCATTTAAGATGCCTAAACCTTACGGCTAAATTTCATTTGAGGAAATTATAAAATAACTAAATGTCAAGAAGAATTAATGGAATTCTTCGTTTCAGTTACTTTGGAATGCTTCTAGAAAAAAAAACATGATGAATATTGACATGGGAAGTTCTGAACAATCTCTTTTCAATTTAATGAATTGATCATGCCGACAGAGCACAAATCAAAGACCATTAAATTGCCATGGATATGAAACGAACATTTTGTAAGTATTTTACATAATAATCAACCACAAAAGATGAAATGAAATCCTTGTGAAAATCAGATTGCCTACATTTCCTTTCCCCAAACTAATGTAAGCCTGAAAACATCAAAATCAAACCACTAATCACCATCTCACCTGGCAAACCCTGCTGCAGAAAGTCCAGCTGGGTCTTCACACCTACAAAAAAAAAAACAAGTGAGTAAGAAGCTCAGCAATACCAGATTCCACAAATCATAGCAAAAAAGCAAGAACCAAAGCAGCAAGCTTTTGACCTTGTTGGGTGCATAAAATGGTTGGGGAATAGCTGGTGATGACGCTAACGCATAGATCCCGCCTCTTATCCCACTTGTTAGGGCCGTCCTCTTCAGCTGGATCTTCGTGTAGATTGAATGTCATCACAGTCAATGACAGACTCATTTTCGTCAAAACGACAAGCTGTATAGTTTAATCCTTCACTCGGAATTGGAATTGGAATTGGAATTGCAGACTAAAACCTAAACTCAGCAATCAGTTGAATAAAGAGAGATTACGTGTAGGGATGGAGTGATGATTTTGTAAAATGGGAGCTGTGAAAGCTGACGATTTAAGCGAGATGCTGTGTCGATGCTTCTTGATCGGGAAATTGGGAAGAAAAGTATGTGACTTTTTGTCGGACGAGTGAATGAACTTTTGTTATTACAAATTCACCCCTGGAGTTTGTAACTTTATTTGATTTTGTTTAGCGAGTTTAATGTAATATTATTATTATTATTATTATTATTTAAACCAGTTTGTTCAAAAACACCGTCGGAAGAACTCTTTGTTGGCTGCGGGTTGCGACTTCGCTCTGAGCTGCATTGCGACTTGCGAGCTTACGACCAGCGACTGCAACTACTTTAAACCCTATGTTTGACAAGGAAGTCCAGTTCAGCAACGGTAATCATCTGCTCGTCTTTTGAATTTCTATTTGATGAACACTTAAGCAGTTGATCATTGAGTTTAGGGTTTTGTTGAATTACATTTCCTTAAATTTGGAAGATGGATTGAGGTGGGAGAGTGTAGTGTATGATCAGTTGCCCTAATTTTGAGGTGGGAAGGTGTATGATCGATTGCCCTAATTTTAAATTATAATTATAATTTTATAGTGAAATGCAGTCTTCAAGTTAAAATTAATCTGATTCATTTATTTTATAATTAAGTTGAGACTTTTCAAATTCAACTCGGTTCAAGTTTATTTCGATTTCTTTTCATTTCGTTGCAGTTTCAACTCAAAGGTCTCAATACCGGTCTGTGATCATATTGAATAATGCACATAGCTCAGCTTGCTTGAAATGTGTGTTTTATTTATTTTCTGGTGATTAAAGAGATAAATGAGCATATCTGGCCTGGTCCTCAATTCCATCATGTGGCAATTTTGAGTTACCTGGTCTGCACCAATCTAATCTGACTATCTGATATTTTTTCTGTCAGAAATTTTTAGCATACATGGATGTTGCATCTCATGGTGAGTTTCCCAACACCAGAAACAAGTTTGTACATGAAGTGTTTTTGAGCTTCAGAGGAGAGGATGTCCGCAATGGATTTGAGGGTCACTTGTTTTCTAACATGCAACGAGAAGGCTTTAGAGTCTTCATGGACAATGATGGACTAGAGCACGGCAGGGACATCCAGATAAAGCTACTAGAAGCAATTGAACAGTCTAAAGTATTCATTGTGACCTTATCACCTTGGTATGCCGAATCTCGATAGTGTCTAGATGAGCTAGCGAAGATCATGGACCTTAGTGTTTCTCCAGACCGCTTTGTTCTGCCTGTGATTTTTAATGTTGAGCCAACTGATGTTCGGCATCAGACTGGCCTATGAGAAGAGGTTTGGTGCTGAAATTAGCCGAGTTTACTTCTGGAGATGGGCACTTAAGGAAGTTGCTGCTCTCAAAGGACCATCATTGAAAGATGCCAACGGGTGAAAATATATACCTTACTCCTTGTCAACGGATGAGATTGGGTGAGATTGGATTGTGTTGGGTGAGATTGGGTCGGATTGACCCAATCCCTATAGAACAGACCCTCACAACCAACACAACCAACACAACCTAATCTAATATAATCTCCACTCACCTAATCTACTCTCCACTCACATATATCTAATATTTTTATAATATTATTTATAAATTAGGACCCACTCATCTAAACTACCCTCCACTCACATAATCTGCCTTTATCATCCGTGTTTTTGACCTATCATCGCATCAAATCAAGAAGTTATTTACGGCTAAGTCTTTTTACTGAAAATTCGATAAATCTTCAGATCAAGTAAAATATACTACGCCATTCTAACGAGCAGATGATGACTAATATAACCTCAATTGTTTTCCCATTTGAAGCAGTTAAAATTTCACTAGGCCTCATAACAGTTCCGCTAATCATGTTCTCACAAGCAGCAAGTATGAAATGAACCTGAAACAATTGGAATATCAACAACGCAGGAAATGAGGTCTGACTGAAGTCGAATAAGACGGAAAGAAATACCAGATGACCATAAGTAAATAAGTACCTCCACTCCAAGAGGTATGATTTGTCCAATAGCCTTTGCAGCGCCTAGCACCGCAGCTGAGCCTCCCATATCAAACTTCATAAGTTCAACCGAGCTGCTAAGTCCAGCCTTGATGTTGTAGCCCTGACATGACAAAGGAGGGAAAATTAGTTTGTAGCAGAATAAAGTGTACATAAACTATATATAAGTTTTAGAGAAGGAACTCGAAAAGGTACTTCAAATATTCAACCAATATAACACGGCATGGCAAATATGAGAAATGGAGTTTTTTTTTTTTCAGTGTGAAAAGTTCACTGAAATAGAATGTTGGAAAATCCCATAATGCAAGACAGTCCTTTGACTCACAGGCATGGGAAGAAAAGATGAATCAATCAAACGTCAGATACTTCAGAATTCAATGTTTCATAAACGAGATGTATACCTGTCGAAAGTCAATCCCTTTCCAACTAAAGCCAACTTGGCATCAACAGGTCCAAACGTAGGATTATATGTCAAATGGATGAAATAAGGAGGATTAGCGAAGCTGCAGCAACAGCCAAATAAGAACCCCATTTTCAACTGGGCAAGGTTGGAGCCCGTCGGTCCGTGATGGGCCGGTCTCACCCGGTTAGGCCTGTTTGCAGGCTATACACCTATACCATCAAGGTTACCTTTGCTAACCTTTTTTTTAAAAAAAATTTCTGATATAGTTGAGAGATTACATACGTCAATCTAACCAGATACATGTATGAGTATGATCCTGCAAATTTTAAAAGTCCATAATAGAAAGATATCAGCTACTATGCCAGTTGTTTCCTGGCTTTTTACAGTATATGTTACCCTTTGTGATTTGTGTATGCACTCATATAAGTCAGCTAGCCGACCTTAGAAATGTTCAAAAGGAAGAAAAAAGTCAACTGCATTTGGAAAGAATTAAGGTGGGAGAGTTATTTACCATTGTGCAAGCCAGGCGAATACGAACCAGAGAGTCTTTCTCTTCGTTCATAACCTTTTTTTTTTCTTTTCTTTTTTTGATTTTGATTCATAGAAGCCTGAAAAGACTTCAAAAAAAGCCCTAAGGCCCAAAACACCAGACCCACTAAACACTAAAAAAACAACTCTAAAGATGAAAACTCCCAACCACCCTCTCTCGACGGAGCCACCGCCCACCCCAAAAAAGGGAAAACTCCGGAACCAACTCTGCCAACTACCCTAAACACCGGAGGAAAAGACGCTGCTGTAACCTTGTCTCTGGGGTTTGCTTGCAGTGATGAATCATTTACACTCGGTTCCAGATTGGGTTCAGTCACCCTGTTTATGGGAGGAAATCAGCATATTTCCACAGCTCGGCTTCCTTGCAATACTAGCATGTCATCTTGGAGGAACATTGAGACAACTATGGAGGAGGAACCTGACAGAAGATGAAAGTGTCAATGAGTCCCAAAGTGAAGTAAAACTTGGACTTGCTTACATAGCCACCATAATCAGCTCCATAACAATGTTGGCCACTGCAATGTTACTGAAACAACTAAATGGAGGCTGCGTGGAGAATCGTGTTCCAGTATTTTCATCAGCCATCATTCAAGTGTTATGCTGGGTTATCACTCTGATCATTCTTCAACAAATCAGAAACAAAAAGCGCACCGAATTTCCTTGGACTCTTAGAGCCTGGTGGCTTTGCAGCTTTGTCTTATTCTCTATCAGGACAGTTGTTCACAATATCCATTACCTTATAACGTACCATGAACACGTTGGAATGAGTGATATTGAGGACTTCATCAGACTTGCTGCATCGACATGCCTTGTGATTGTAGCAGTCATTGGAAAAACAGGCCTTCTGATTGTAGCAGTCCCAGACCCAGATGGCATCACAGAACCACTCATTGGTGGTAAAATTGATCAACAGTCTAGAATTAACAAAAGGGAGACACTTTATGGAAAAGCTACAATTTTTCAACTTATCACCTTCTCATGGGAGAACCCATTATTCACTGATGGGATCAAGAAACCACTGGATCAAGATGATGTTCCTGACGTTGATATCAAAGACTCAGCAGAGTTTCTCTCCTGCTCATTCCAAGAAATCTTAAAACAAGTCATGGAAAAAGATGGAACAACAAAACCTTCTTCAATCTATAAGGTTATTCTTCTGTTTGTCAGGAAAAAAGCAGCTATAAATGCATCGTTTGCGGTGGTGTCAGCATGTGCATCATATGTAGGTCCATACTTGATCAACGACTTAGTCAGTTTTTTATCTGATAAGAGTTGTAGGAGCATTGAGAGTGGATACCTGCTTGCATTTGCTTTCTTAGGTGCTAAAATGATTGAGACGATTTCAGAGAGGCAATGGATGTTTGGGGCACGCCAGCTAGGCCTTCGTCTAAGAGCAGCGCTGATATCTAAAATATACCAAAAAGGATTATTATTATCCAGCAAAGCACGTCAAACCCATGGAAGTGGAGAAATCATAAACTATATGAGTGTTGATGTTCAAAGAGTTATACATTTAATGTGGTATGCAAACATCATCTGGATGTTACCTATACAAATTACCTTGGCAATATTGATTCTACGCACGACTCTAGGCTTGGGGTCAGCTGCAGCTTTAGCTGTGACAATAATAGTCATGGCCATCAACATACCACTCACAAGATTTCAGAGCAAGTATCAATCAAAAATCATGGACGCAAAGGATGCCAGAATGAAAGCCACTTCAGAAGTTCTCAAGAATATGAAGACTCTCAAGCTTCAAGCATGGGATAATAAATATCTTGGAAAGTTAGAAGCTCTGAGGGGAGTGGAATATATTTGGCTTTGGAAATCCCTGAAACTGGCTGCACTGTCAGGATTCATTTTCTGGGGCTCGCCAACATTTATTTCTGTGACAACATTTGGAGCATGTATGGCAATGGGGATTAAACTCACACACGGGAGAGTGCTCTCAGCGTTAGCAACATTCCGAATGTTACAAGACCCAATATTCAGCCTTCCTGACCTACTCTCTGTCATCGCACAAGGAAGGGTTTCAATAGACAGAATTGCTTCATTCCTCCGAGAAGACGAAATTCAAGGAAACTCGGTTGAGCTTATTCCTGATGAGGAAACAGACTATGCTATTGATATTGAAAATGGCATGTTTGGCTGGAGTCAAGAATCGAATCAACCAACTCTGAGAGAAATACAGCTGAAAGCAAAGAAAGGGATGAAAGTGGCAGTTTGTGGGACTGTAGGATCTGGAAAATCTAGCCTTCTATCCTGCATACTTGGGGAGATTGAGAAGAAGTCGGGAAGCGTAAAGGTAAGTGGCACAAAAGCTTACGTTCCACAATCTGCATGGATACTCACAGGCAACATCAGAGACAATATTCTATTCGGTAGTCCATATGACAAGGACAGATATGCCAGAACTGTTAAAGCATGTGCGTTGGAAAAAGATTTTGAGCTATTCTTATGGGGTGATCTTACTGAGATCGGAGAAAGAGGTATCAATATGAGTGGAGGCCAGAAGCAACGGATACAAATTGCCCGTGCCGTATACCAGGATGCAGATATATACTTACTTGATGACCCCTTTAGCGCTGTAGATGCGCATACTGGAACTCAACTTTTTCGAGTAAGTTATATTTAAATAGTTTTCACTCAAAAGTTAACTACAGCTGCACTCTAGGTTATTCAAGTTCACTATAGAGATAATAAATTTTCAGAAACAAATTAACATAGCAAGTAGCAACTGACCTTTTTTTCTGCGATAATCCAGGAGTGCTTGATGGGAATTCTGAAGGAGAAGACCATACTGTATGTTACTCACCAAGTTGAATTTCTTCCAGCAGCTGATCTCATTCTGGTTAGTTTGTTTTAACTTTCCATAAATTCTGGAAAAAAATGAAAATATACACCTGAGAGGCCTCTCTTACATGTAATGGATAGAGTATGTAAGCTTATCGCTTAGCCTGCAAAAAGTGTATAAATGAATTTAATGTTAGAACTGGAAAATGAAAGTGGAATTTCAAAGATGAGTTAGCTAAATTCTATGAATTTGTCTGTAACCATAACTAAATGATATAAATTTACATGCAGCTGATTCAAATCTTTTGACAGGTGATGCAGAATGGAAGAATTGCACAAGCTGGGAAATTTGAACAACTCCTAACAGAAAATACTGGGTTTGAAATTTTGGTGGGTGCTCACAGTCAAGCTCTTGAGTCAATCCTTACAATTGAGAGCACAGGAAAAGCATCTCAAACTCTTATACCACAAGATGAGTCAGCTATAAGCGCAAATACAGGCATATCACAAACAAAGCAGAAGTCAGAGTTGAATCTTTCTCAAGAAATAAGAGAAAAAGCAGGAAGGTTGACAAAAGATGAAGAAAGGGAAAAAGGAAGTATTGGAAGAGATGTTTACTGGGTGTACTTGACAACTGTGAAAGGCGGGGCATTAGTGCCAATCATAGTCCTGGCACAATCAACGTTCCAGGTTTTACAGGTAGCGAGTAACTACTGGATGGCTTGGGCTACACCCCCAACTACTAAATCAGAGCCAGTAGTTAAGATGCAGATGGTGCTTCTGGTGTATGTGCTTCTTTCAGTTGGAAGTTCTCTTTGTGTGCTGGTACGATCTAGTCTTATGGCAAGGGCAGGTCTTGACACAGCTCAAAAGCTGTTCATAAATATGCTCCACAGTGTATTACGTTCCCCAATGGCATTTTTTGATTCAACCCCCACTGGAAGAATTTTAAGTCGGGTACGTCTTGTTACACTGTTTGGCATATCTTTCATACGATGTAAATAAAAATATGAAGTCGTCAGTAATAGCAGCCAGAAGTCTTTTTCAAGTGTAGAGAGCATTACTTTTACATTAAGATACTCTTCGCTTGACCAGTGTGCAACTTGGTTTTCTAAATAGTGTTTTTCAAATGTAGTCATGCACCTGAGACATTCTGTTTGGTGATAGCCAGATAATTTCAAAGTTTCTTTGTTTATCTTGAGCAGGCTTCCTCAGATCAAAGTGTACTAGACTTGGAGATGGCAACAAGATTGGGTTCGTGCGCCTTCTCAGTAATACAACTTCTGGGAACAATCGCTGTGATGTCCCAGGTAGCATGGGAAGTATTTATCATCTTTATCCCAGTTACTGCTATCTGTATATGGTATCAGGTACGAAACCTTCCGACTTTTATAAAACTGATTGAAGCTTATCACTTCCCTTATGGTTCATGACTTTTAATTTTACTTAAAAACTGAATTCATAATGTCTCAGCGGTATTACATACCAACTGCAAGAGAGCTTGCCCGGCTATCACAAATCCAAAGAGCTCCAATCCTACATCATTTTGCAGAATCATTAGCTGGAGCAGCTACAATCCGTGCTTTTGATCAAGAAGACCGCTTTTTTTATGCCAACCTTGGTCTGATTGACAACCAATCAAGGGCTTTGTTTCACAATGTATCTGCCTTGGAATGGCTTTCTTTCAGGCTCAACGTACTTTCCAACTTTGTATTTGCATTCTCATTAGTTTTACTAGTGTCTCTTCCTGAAGGAATTATCAGCCCAAGTAAGCAGCAACACACCAGTATGTAATTGACAATTCAATATTTGCAACAAACTTTAACAAAGCTGGATAATATGCAGGCTTGGCCGGACTTGCTGTTACGTATGGGATAAACTTGAATGAGCAGCTGGCCTCAGTCATATGGAATATAAGCAGTGCAGAAAACAAAATGATATCAGCTGAAAGAATTCTTCAATACTCAAAACTTACCAGTGAAGCGCCACTCGTTGTTGAAAGCTGCAGCCCACCTCCAAATTGGCCAGATAATGGTAGTATATGCTTCAAAGATTTACAGGTGATGTGATTGTCAATTTTAATTTTTATAGACACAGAATACACTAAATTAATTTCAATTGAAAAGTACCGTGTATGTATCTGCTCTGAACATTGTGACGCTGTTACAGATCCGTTACGCTGAGCATCTCCCACCAGTCCTCGAAAGTATTAGCTGCACCTTCCCTGGAAAAAAGAAAATTGGCATAGTTGGAAGGACTGGAAGTGGAAAATCAACCCTTATTCATGCAATATTTAGGACTGTTGAACCCTGGGAGGGTACAATCCTTATAGACGGTGTAGATATCACAAGAATAGGGCTACATGACTTGAGATCTAGACTTAGCATCATCCCACAGGATCCAACATTGTTTGAAGGGACAGTTAGGGGAAACCTTGATCCACTGGAGCAATACGCTGAGAAAGAGATTTGGGAGGTAATAATTTTACAGTTTACATTATTTCAGCGACTGAAATATGGAGAATTAGAAGCTGAAGTGACAAAATGATCTGGATGTTCATATTACTTGCAGGCTCTGGATAAATGCCAGCTAGGGGATATCGTACGCGCAAAGGAAGGGAGGTTGGACTCAGTAGGTATGTAAACCGTACAGTTGATGCCTATACGTACATTATCCCCATATTTTAAATCTATGAAGCAGATTCCTCACATCATTAATCCCACCACAGTGGTTGAAAATGGAGAAAACTGGAGTGTCGGGCAAAGGCAGTTGTTCTGTCTGGGCAGGGCCTTGCTGAAGAAAAGTAGCATTCTGGTTTTAGATGAAGCAACTGCATCAGTCGACTCAGCAACAGATGGTCTTATCCAAATGGTCATTAACCAAGAGTTCAGGAACCGAACAATTGTAACAATAGCGCACCGAATCCACACAGTCATAGATAGTGATCTAGTTCTAGTCCTCAGTGATGGTACGTAAGCAATTTACTTTGCAAAAGATCAGCATGTCAATAGTTTAAATGAATGAACTGTTGATCGAGCTCACTATAAATTAATTTTCTTCCATGCATGATGATCACAGGGAGGATTGCAGAATACGATTCCCCGGCAAAGCTGCTAGAAAGAGATGAGACGTTCTTCTCAAAACTGATAAAGGAATACACCATGAGGTAAGAGGGTTGCAATGCCAAAGAGAATTCCTAAAATAAAAAGAGTCATGAATTGTCATGAAAGATAGAGAACAGTTAAGGAACCAGCAGTGGGCTCGCCTCAAAGCAAATGCACATGATAAAACCATGATCAGTAACAATGAGCTCACAGACATCACACCTACTTTAGCTTATTCTCGCCAATCGCCATTGTCGATTTGTGTTGTGTGGAAAGTGAATAATAAAAATCCATATCCAGCTCAACAAGCATTTAGATTCATATCATTGACTAATTAAAGAGATGTAAGCACTGCGAATCAATTTGAATTTTTAACAGGAGATGGCAACGCATATACTGTTGAAAGTACCAGTATGATTAAATTGGCCGTTATCACAATACAATAATGCTAGCTCGAAATTCTTACCGGTTAGGTCAACATCGTCTTCCACACTCCGACGACCTGAAAATTAAAATAGTGTAGAGGATCCGCGGTGATACGACCTAACCGATAATTGCATTCCAAATATGGTTTTGATTGCAGATGTATTTATTTTAATTGTATATTATCACGGAAAAAGTTTTTAGATTACTGATCCTATACAAATTTGATTGGGAAAATATTATATATATATATATATATATATAGGGGGCGTTCTATTGAGGACGCCTCTAACTATGAGGACGTGAGGACGATCAATCAGGGCGCGCCACGTGGCGCAAATAGTGTCCAGCCGCAATTGTTGACTTTTCAAAAGTTAGTGGGGTTTACTATTTGGACACGTGGCGCACCCACAAAACAGGGGGTTAGATGGATGATGATCCAATGGCTGAGATTAGTCCCTACGTCCTCACCAAATTTGAGTGTCCTCATTTGAACACTCCTATATATATATATATATATATATATATAAAAAGGTCATTTTGGAGCATCACGAATTCAGAATTGGAAATGTTGATAAGCATAGGTGAAATGAAATAGGAGAGAGGAAGGTGCAAAATGATCAAGGAAGTAAGCACGTATGATCTTGTGAGTACATGGATTTTTTTTAATAATAAAAAAAAGAAAAGTACAAATTGATATCTTAAACTATCGGCGTTTTTCTAATTAAGGGGAGTTCGAATCTTCTTTCGGCTCGGCCCGTTTACAGCCTTAATTTGTGCTTTGATTATGGAGATGGGCTTTGAGCTTCTTTGGGTCGATTATTGGCATGATTTGAAAAGGAACTGTTTGTACAAGCCTAAAGCTCAAAATAACTAATGAAAGGAGGCTAAGATTGGAGATTTGAACATGTTTTAAGTGAGTTGGTCTCTATCCCAGTTTGTTTGTGTCTTGTTTTGAAGCAGCGTCGGTTGTAAACATGGTGTTTTTGTTTGAATGAAGTTTTCCGATAAAAAAAAAAGCTCAAAATAACTAATATCATGTACATATTTGATTCACCATGTGAAAGTTTTATTTATATTTATATTCTTTTTTTTATTGATATTTGTATTCATTATTTTGATCTCTAGCTAAAGTAAACAAAATACACAAGTATGGAGAACTTGATTTTATATTTCTCGCGTCTTTGTCATTGCATGGTACCTCCCCTTATATACAAACTCAGTCACACCTAAAATAGGAATGATGTGAGCAAATCTCGGCTCCGACCTAAATTACATCCTGTCATTAAGCTATACATATATGACATCCTGTAATCAAGCTAACAGAATATATTAACAGAATATATTCCAGCTAATACCCCCCCTCAAGTGGGAGCATGAAGATTCGTAATGCCCAACTTGGCAAGCAGTGATTGAAAAGACCCACGACCCAATGCTTTTGTGAGAATATCAGCCAGTTGTGAGGTAGTATGAACGTAGGACGGCGCAATTGTACCACGGAGAATCTCATCGCGTACAAAATGACAATCAATTTCAATGTGCTTCGTACGTTCATGAAAAACCGGATTATTAGCAATGTGTAAAGCAGCTTGACTATCACAAGAAAGAGAAACTGGTGCGGGATGCGTGATACCAAGACTTCGAAGCAGCCCTTTCAACCAAATAATTTCACACGTAGCGGAAGCAATGGCCCGATACTCAGCTTCAGCGGAGGAACGGGAGACCGTTGCTTGCTTCTTTGTCTTCCAGGAAATAGGAGAACCACCCAAGAAGACAAAGTAAGCCGTAAGAGACCGACGACTGATAGGACAGCTAGTCCAATCCGCATCACAGTAGGCACTGAGAACCAATTTAGAGTCAGCTCGGAGTAAAATACCTTGACCAGGGCTACTCTTAAGATAGCGCACCACACGTAAGGCCGCTTCCCATTGAGAACGTGTTGGACTTTTCATAAATTGGGATAAAATATGAACAGAGTAACAAAGCTCGGGTCGAGTGATGGTTAGATAAATTAATCGTCCTACTAGACGCCTGTACCGTTCGGGGTCTGGTATAGATGTGTCTGTTGCAAGGGCCAACTGATGATTTTCGTCCATAGGCACACTAGCAGGTTTCGACCCAAGAAGGCCTGTCTCAGTCAAGATGTCAATAGCATATTTTCGTTGACAAATAAAAATTCCTCGAGAGCTACGAGCCACCTCAATCCCAAGAAAATACTTTAATTTCCCCAAGTCTTTCATGTGAAAACAACGACTGAGATAAGCCTTAAAATCGTTGATGGCGGCACTATCATTTCCAGCGATAACCAGATCATCGACATACACAAGAATATTTATCACAATTTCTTTCTTGCGGAATATAAATAAAGAATGATCCGACGGGCTTGGAGAAAAGCCATAAGTGTGCAAAGCTGTAGCCAACTTTGCGTACCAACATCTAGGAGCTTGGCGGAGACCATTGAACAGTCGTAGTTTTTAGGTACAAGTCAAAAACATTTATATTGACCGGTAAGTACCGGGTCGTCCAAGGAGCAACTTTAAACTTATGAGCACTATTCGATTTCGTTCCGATAAGTCTATCCTAATTGCGGAAAGTTTGCTTGGTGAAGTTACTAAAGAAGATGAATATGAACAATGTAAACAAACTAAGGGAATCTAGAGATAATGTCACTACCAAGGCAAAGGGTGCACTCTAGGGAACTACTTCACTCATGTGTGTTTTTAGACTCCAAGAATTCAATTTCATGCAAGATACTTGTTTTAGATGATTAGATGAAAGCGTGCGACTATTAAATCAAATTCAATCGCTAGATGTTGTTACTTGATTTAAGGAAGAAGCACCTCGCACGTGAGCTTCAATCGCTAGATATTGTTAGCTCACGTCCTACTCAAAGATTCTCAATCATCAACGCTAGTTGAGTGATCGATAGCCAATAAGCGGTTTAAGATCAAGCCTATCTCAATGCTAAGATGAGTCACGCTAGTGATTGTCATCAAGCAAGGGTGATTCTACTTTCATTCTAGAACTCTTAGTCTCGCTCGCTAGAGCACTCAACCTCAAATTCATGTTTCTAGCCCACTTAGGCATTTTATCAAACACTTGGTGGGCATAGAGTAGACATTTCATATAAGTAGATTCACAATCATCCAAACATGTTATTCTAACATTGATTCATAATAGATAAGGAGTATAAACACACATGAGATCCATAGGACCCTAGAATACAAAACACTACTCACAAATCATGTTCATAGACAAACACAAAGTGTATTGAGTACATAGATGAAAATACAATGGAAGGAATGAACCAATCTAGTGTAGATGATCTTCTTCCCCCTTTGGATCTTCAATCTTCAATGGATGATCTTCCCTTAGAGCTTTGGTAGCTTGTTCTCTCTAGAAACCCCCCAAAAACCCTAGCTCGAAATCCCCCAAAAAAAAGTCCTTTTTTGGTCAAAAACCCTCTTTCTATTTATAGGCTCGGCTGAAATTCGGCACTGTAGCAGTCCAGTCGATCGACTGGCACAAAGAAGGCTCCCAGTCGATCGACTGAGAAGAGTCAATTTGCAGCACCTCCTGTTTGTTGCTCTCAGTCGATCGACTGGCACAAAGAAGGCTACCAGTCGATCGACTGAGCCAGGCTGATTTGCCGTAGCTCCTGTTTCTTCTGGCGAGTCGGTCGACTGGAGCAGGGGGGCTTCCCAGTCGATCGACTGGAGTAGAATTCCTGCCAACTTTTGCTCTAAACACCGATTTTTCCCGAGTTTTCATAATTAGGCTTCGACCATGGGGGAAACTTGATTTGTACCTGAAACGCACGAAAAGGGATCAAATGGCATCGAAAGAGCATCGGGAATGGACCAAAACTTTTCATAAATGGATAGATAAATGAGTCGAGAATTCGACTCATCAAAACACTCCACACTTAGAGTTTGATCGTCCCGAGCAAACAATAAAATCAAGCCAAAGATAAACAAATGGCAAAGGTATAAGTCGTTATGTTCAATGCCCATTTGCTCCTATCATCTATTTAATGTCTCAACTTTTATTTCAAACTACTCTAACACATATTTACAATCTAACTCCTTTTCGTAGGTGTCACGAGTGCATTTAGCATATGCACCAAGCCTTTAAACCCCTAGGCTACCCTAGTGGACGAGTTATAGTCTCGTGAGAGTTTTCAGAAACGGGAATACTCACAAATCCCAAAATGCACTTATCCCATAAGAGTGAATTCAAGAGTGCTTAACCAAGGCACGGATTTCTCAAAACCAATCCCTCACCCCACGCAAGGACTATTATCACAATATCATCAGAAGAGCTTTTGAACCATTTAAGTATCCCATGAGGTTGTGCATTCAAGATCATCAATACTAGAGCTTTCAATCGTCTCATCCAAATGTCTATTCATTTTCAAGGTAATACAATAGAAGTAAAGCTTTTAGTTTGCACAAAAAGTGTCAATCGCTCGCCTATGCTAGCTAGGGCTAGTCCACGGGCTTGCGACATGGAACTCGTTCCCAAGTTTTAGGTGCTTAAGCCGTAATCCCTAAGGGAAGAGGAGTTCGACCCAAGAGTTCTTAAAAACATGCATAGACCAAATGTATACTCCCGTGCAAGCACATGGGTCGTCCAAGAGTTAATTTAACTAGCACACAATGCAAATGATGAATCCCGCACAAGTGAATAATGATGGAAGAACATAGAGTCAAGTTTTAAGTGCTTCTTATTTTCTTTTTCTTTTTTTCTTTTTTTTTCTCTCTTTCCTTTTTTTTTTTTTTTGAAATGGCCTTTGGCCTACAAATGCTTTCGAGGGGGGACTTACCTCCCTAACCCCCGGCATTTGTATCATATTTTTTTTTTGAATGGGGCTTCGCCCTCTTTTATTTTTGACTCCACACTTAAAACTTGACAATATGTTCAAAAAGTGTATGAAATGTGCGGGAATCAAACATAAGCAAGGCACAATGTAAGAGGACTCAAGTCACCAAAGAGCATACTCAAGGGGTCTAAGTTTTTCGTGGAATTTTTTTAAAAGTGCTTGCTAAAATTTGATCCAAGGTATTTCAACGAAAATACTTAGAGAATTAGATAGACAAGAGATAGCAATGATATTGATTCCCAAGAATGCACATTCGTAGGACTAGGTCGGTTCTAGGTTCAAGATTCAATAAATGCGACGAATAGGCTAGATGTGATTTATAGGAATTTAGAATCGATAGTCACAAGCCTATGTGGTTAAAAACACTCTCATGTTAGGGATAAGATGCAAAAGATGTAAGTGTCCATCAAAAATTGATATGCAAGGCATGAAAGCATGTGAGCATGTGAATGACGTGCATAAATCCTAAACACTCCACACTTAGAGTTTGATCGTCCCGAGCAAACAATAAAATCAAGCCAAAGATAAACAAATGGCAAAGGTATAAGTCGTTATGTTCAATGCCCATTTGCTCCTATCATCTATTTAATGTCTCAACTTTTATTTCAAACTACTCTAACACATATTTACAATCTAACTCCTTTTCGTAGGTGTCACGAGTGCATTTAGCATATGCACCAAGCCTTTAAACCCCTAGGCTACCCTAGTGGACGAGTTATAGTCTCGTGAGAGTTTTCAGAAACGGGAATACTCACAAATCCCAAAATGCACTTATCCCATAAGAGTGAATTCAAGAGTGCTTAACCAAGGCACGGATTTCTCAAAACCAATCCCTCACCCCACGCAAGGACTATTATCACAATATCATCAGAAGAGCTTTTGAACCATTTAAGTATCCCATGAGGTTGTGCATTCAAGATCATCAATACTAGAGCTTTCAATCGTCTCATCCAAATGTCTATTCATTTTCAAGGTAATACAATAGAAGTAAAGCTTTTAGTTTGCACAAAAAGTGTCAATCGCTCGCCTATGCTAGCTAGGGCTAGTCCACGGGCTTGCGACATGGAACTCGTTCCCAAGTTTTAGGTGCTTAAGCCGTAATCCCTAAGGGAAGAGGAGTTCGACCCAAGAGTTCTTAAAAACATGCATAGACCAAATGTATACTCCCGTGCAAGCACATGGGTCGTCCAAGAGTTAATTTAACTAGCACACAATGCAAATGATGAATCCCGCACAAGTGAATAATGATGGAAGAACATAGAGTCAAGTTTTAAGTGCTTCTTATTTTCTTTTTCTTATTTTCTTTTTTTTTCTCTCTTTCCTTTTTTTTTTTTTTTGAAATGGCCTTTGGCCTACAAATGCTTTCGAGGGGGGACTTACCTCCCTAACCCCCGGCATTTGTATCATATTTTTTTTTTGAATGGGGCTTCGCCCTCTTTTATTTTTGACTCCACACTTAAAACTTGACAATATGTTCAAAAAGTGTATGAAATGTGCGGGAATCAAACATAAGCAAGGCACAATGTAAGAGGACTCAAGTCACCAAAGAGCATACTCAAGGGGTCTAAGTTTTTCGTGGAATTTTTTTAAAAGTGCTTGCTAAAATTTGATCCAAGGTATTTCAACGAAAATACTTAGAGAATTAGATAGACAAGAGATAGCAATGATATTGATTCCCAAGAATGCACATTCGTAGGACTAGGTCGGTTCTAGGTTCAAGATTCAATAAATGCGACGAATAGGCTAGATGTGATTTATAGGAATTTAGAATCGATAGTCACAAGCCTATGTGGTTAAAAACACTCTCATGTTAGGGATAAGATGCAAAAGATGTAAGTGTCCATCAAAAATTGATATGCAAGGCATGAAAGCATGTGAGCATGTGAATGACGTGCATAAATCCTAAACACTCCACACTTAGAGTTTGATCGTCCCGAGCAAACAATAAAATCAAGCCAAAGATAAACAAATGGCAAAGGTATAAGTCGTTATGTTCAATGCCCATTTGCTCCTATCATCTATTTAATGTCTCAACTTTTATTTCAAACTACTCTAACACATATTTACAATCTAACTCCTTTTCGTAGGTGTCACGAGTGCATTTAGCATATGCACCAAGCCTTTAAACCCCTAGGCTACCCTAGTGGACGAGTTATAGTCTCGTGAGAGTTTTCAGAAACGGGAATACTCACAAATCCCAAAATGCACTTATCCCATAAGAGTGAATTCAAGAGTGCTTAACCAAGGCACGGATTTCTCAAAACCAATCCCTCACCCCACGCAAGGACTATTATCACAATATCATCAGAAGAGCTTTTGAACCATTTAAGTATCCCATGAGGTTGTGCATTCAAGATCATCAATACTAGAGCTTTCAATCGTCTCATCCAAATGTCTATTCATTTTCAAGGTAATACAATAGAAGTAAAGCTTTTAGTTTGCACAAAAAGTGTCAATCGCTCGCCTATGCTAGCTAGGGCTAGTCCACGGGCTTGCGACATGGAACTCGTTCCCAAGTTTTAGGTGCTTAAGCCGTAATCCCTAAGGGAAGAGGAGTTCGACCCAAGAGTTCTTAAAAACATGCATAGACCAAATGTATACTCCCGTGCAAGCACATGGGTCGTCCAAGAGTTAATTTAACTAGCACACAATGCAAATGATGAATCCCGCACAAGTGAATAATGATGGAAGAACATAGAGTCAAGTTTTAAGTGCTTCTTATTTTCTTTTTCTTATTTTCTTTTTTTTTCTCTCTTTCCTTTTTTTTTTTTTTTGAAATGGCCTTTGGCCTACAAATGCTTTCGAGGGGGGACTTACCTCCCTAACCCCCGGCATTTGTATCATATTTTTTTTTTGAATGGGGCTTCGCCCTCTTTTATTTTTGACTCCACACTTAAAACTTGACAATATGTTCAAAAAGTGTATGAAATGTGCGGGAATCAAACATAAGCAAGGCACAATGTAAGAGGACTCAAGTCACCAAAGAGCATACTCAAGGGGTCTAAGTTTTTCGTGGAATTTTTTTAAAAGTGCTTGCTAAAATTTGATCCAAGGTATTTCAACGAAAATACTTAGAGAATTAGATAGACAAGAGATAGCAATGATATTGATTCCCAAGAATGCACATTCGTAGGACTAGGTCGGTTCTAGGTTCAAGATTCAATAAATGCGACGAATAGGCTAGATGTGATTTATAGGAATTTAGAATCGATAGTCACAAGCCTATGTGGTTAAAAACACTCTCATGTTAGGGATAAGATGCAAAAGATGTAAGTGTCCATCAAAAATTGATATGCAAGGCATGAAAGCATGTGAGCATGTGAATGACGTGCATAAATCCACTCCACACTTAAAAGCAAGCTTAGTCCCTAAGCGCAAACAATAAAAAAATGAGATAAAGGCGCATAGGAACTCCCCTCGTTTGTAGATGTGCCCCACCAATAGAAAAGATGTCAATGTGCTAAACGCGATCGAACATGATGCAAATTATTCCCTTGATGACAAGAAAAACATGAGAGGTTAAAAGTAACAAGTGACATACAAGGTCATGCAACGCAAGTATGAGCAAGTGAGCTTCACTAGTTACATAATAACATCATGACATAAGATTAATACACCTCAAACAAGGAAAGTAATCTACATCCTTCATAATATGCACATGAGCACTAGGGCAACATCATTATTCATGGATAAATCAAAGGGAAATGTGAAGGATTTGGCAATGTGAAGTTGGATTGGAGTGAGTGAAACTCACTCCACACTTAAGATCTCACACTCAAAAGACAAAACACATGCCACATTCAAAATTCAAGTCACGCAATGATCATGCCAAACAATTAAGCATTAAGAATGTGAATAGACAACTTACAAGCCGGGTTACCTCCCGTGAGGGCCTAGTTTTTCCCGTCTTGGCAAAGACGTAGCAAAGCGCCCCATAGAATCACTCGTGAGAAGTCCTTTGCTAGGATCCCTTCTCACGGGGCCTTGGAAATTGGCGTGTCAATCCACCTTCAAATCCCATTTGAATTCTCGTCCATCAAGCCTACGATGGACTTCCAATTGCAAGTTTGACCCCTTCATAAACAATGAACCCTTTAGAATTAAGGGTTCATTGGAGCTCCTTTTGAAAAATCTTGCAAAATGTGGTAGGAAACTCCAAAACTTGTCCCGAGGCCTTGTGACAAAGAAGGGATCTTCAATGCTAGCCCCAAGCTTGATGGGCACACCTTCCTTCAATTTTTCGATGATGTCCTTGGATGCCCAATCCTCAATCTCCCTCATTAAACAATCGTCTCCTTGTATGCGAGGTGGCTCTTTAGTCTCTTCCATGAAAGTCTCAACAAAGTCTCTATACCCTTGAAGCTCTTGTGGCTCAATATCCTCTTCCTCAACCATATCATCATCAAGAACTTGGGATTCACATTTAGGCTCTTCTATAGCGGGAGGGAGGAGTTCTTCTTCATCAATAAAAGTCGTTTCCTCTATGCAAGAGGCATCATCCTTGAAGAATTCCTCGTCGGAGAGCCAAGACGTTGATGGAATGGTGAGCTCTTGTGTGTTCTCGTCTAAATGATCTTTAGATGTGCTAGTAGTGAAGGATGCTTCACTCTTGCATTCCACATCGTCTTCGTCACAAGATTCACCATCACACCCCTCATAAAAAGCTTGGAGAGCGGCTCTCTTGAACTCCTCCTCATTTAATTGATCCCATTCTTGCCTTGAGGCATTAGATTCAAGAACTTCCTCTTTGGACACCTCTTCTTCATCATCCAAGTCCTCATTTTCATTTGATTGACCCCATTGTTGTGTCGAGGAACTAAAAGTTCCAAGCATGTCTCGGTTGTCTTGGAGGGACTTGGCATAACTAGCTTGTAATGAGGCCATCGTTTTGGCATGCGTCTCTTCCATTTCTTGCCTAACCCTCTCTTGTTCCTTCTGATTTTTAATCAAGGTGTCTAGCAATTCTTGATTGACACTAGGTTGAGGATTCAATTGATATTGAGGGTAGGAGTGTCCATCTTCGTAGCCCATCGTAGTGGCATGCATCTTGGCATAAGAAGCTTGTAAAGAGGCCATAGTTTCTTGTCTAACCCTCTCACTTTCATTCAAAGAGTTTAGCAATTCCTTGTAGAAGAGTTCCTTGTCCATAGGTTGTGGATTTAGAGGATAGGGAGGGTAGGAGTCATCTTGAAATGAGTATTGGCTATCATCACGATGAGGAGAGTATGAATGTGTCGGATAGCCATGCTCTTCCCAATAGGCATTTTGATGCTCCTCCTCTTGGTCATATTCTTCATTGTATGAGACTTGTTGATTGTATGAGTACATCCTCGCAAAACAATAGAACAAAAGTTAGCAAGAGATATGAGTGTATAGAATGTACAAAAGAAAATGAAAAAATATTTACAAGAATAGTCCAAATCTCACAAAATCTACTCTAGTGCTCTAGTTAATTCATTGCTCCCCGGCAACGGCGCCATTTTGAACAGTCGTAGTTTTTAGGTACAAGTCAAAAACATTTATATTGACCGGTAAGTACCGGGTCGTCCAAGGAGCAACTTTAAACTTATGAGCACTATTCGATTTCGTTCCGATAAGTCTATCCTAATTGCGGAAAGTTTGCTTGGTGAAGTTACTAAAGAAGATGAATATGAACAATGTAAACAAACTAAGGGAATCTAGAGATAATGTCACTACCAAGGCAAAGGGTGCACTCTAGGGAACTACTTCACTCATGTGTGTTTTTAGACTCCAAGAATTCAATTTCATGCAAGATACTTGTTTTAGATGATTAGATGAAAGCGTGCGACTATTAAATCAAATTCAATCGCTAGATGTTGTTACTTGATTTAAGGAAGAAGCACCTCGCACGTGAGCTTCAATCGCTAGATATTGTTAGCTCACGTCCTACTCAAAGATTCTCAATCATCAACGCTAGTTGAGTGATCGATAGCCAATAAGCGGTTTAAGATCAAGCCTATCTCAATGCTAAGATGAGTCACGCTAGTGATTGTCATCAAGCAAGGGTGATTCTACTTTCATTCTAGAACTCTTAGTCTCGCTCGCTAGAGCACTCAACCTCAAATTCATGTTTCTAGCCCACTTAGGCATTTTATCAAACACTTGGTGGGCATAGAGTAGACATTTCATATAAGTAGATTCACAATCATCCAAACATGTTATTCTAACATTGATTCATAATAGATAAGGAGTATAAACACACATGAGATCCATAGGACCCTAGAATACAAAACACTACTCACAAATCATGTTCATAGACAAACACAAAGTGTATTGAGTACATAGATGAAAATACAATGGAAGGAATGAACCAATCTAGTGTAGATGATCTTCTTCCCCCTTTGGATCTTCAATCTTCAATGGATGATCTTCCCTTAGAGCTTTGGTAGCTTGTTCTCTCTAGAAACCCCCCAAAAACCCTAGCTCGAAATCCCCCAAAAAAAAAAGTCCTTTTTTGGTCAAAAACCCTCTTTCTATTTATAGGCTCGGCTGAAATTCGGCACTGTAGCAGTCCAGTCGATCGACTGGCACAAAGAAGGCTCCCAGTCGATCGACTGAGAAGAGTCAATTTGCAGCACCTCCTGTTTGTTGCTCTCAGTCGATCGACTGGCACAAAGAAGGCTACCAGTCGATCGACTGAGCCAGGCTGATTTGCCGTAGCTCCTGTTTCTTCTGGCGAGTCGGTCGACTGGAGCAGGGGGGCTTCCCAGTCGATCGACTGGAGTAGAATTCCTGCCAACTTTTGCTCTAAACACCGATTTTTCCCGAGTTTTCATAATTAGGCTTCGACCATGGGGGAAACTTGATTTGTACCTGAAACGCACGAAAAGGGATCAAATGGCATTGAAAGAGCATCGGGAATGGACCAAAACTTTTCATAAATGGATAGATAAATGAGTCGAGAATTCGACTCATCAACCATATAGGGATTTACGAAGCTTACAGACCTTGCCAAACATACCGTTACTAAAACCAGGAGGAGGACGCATATAGACCTCGTCGGCTAGATCGCCATAGAGAAAAGCATTGTGCACATCCATTTGATGCAACTCCCAATTTTTGATAGCAGCAACAGCAAGGAACGTTCGGACAGTTACCATTTTTATCGTAGGAGCAAAGGTTTCACCAAAATTAACGCCCTCAACTTGATGATTGCCCAAAATAACTAATCGTGCCTTGTATCTTTCAACTGTACCATCAGATTTGCGTTTGACACGAAACACCCACATACACCCGATCGGTGTCTTTCCAGGAGGCAATTCTTGAACTGTCCAAGTTTCATTGGCTTCTAAAGCCGCAATCTCCTCAGCCATTGCCTTTTTCCAACGAGGATCCAGCATTGCTGCTTTGAACGAAGTAGGCTCTGTGTCGGTGGAAATAGCTGCAAGAAAGTGACGATGCGCATCCGAAAATTTATTACAATTCACATAATGTGCTATAGAGTAAGGAGTACCTGAGGCACGGACTGATGTGGGTGAAGCGTTGGGGGGAACCGTTATTGTGTTAATCGTGCTACCGTTTGCCCAACAAACAAAGTCTCTATATCGGGTATTTGGAATTTTCTCACGTTTCCCTCGCCCAAGTTCAATGTCATCTACCATAGCCTCATCGCCATCACTCCGAACCAGACTTTCTTCGGTCTCTGTAGTATCAGAATTTGCTCTAGTCTCAGTAGTATCCGAATGAGCAACCTCACTTATACCCATGTCCACACCCACGGCAGAACCAGTGCAGTGTGTGTTGTCGCTGCTGGTCTGCTCTACTTCTTGTTGTACAATACTGAAATCGGAAGAGGGCTGGGTATTCTGACAAGTGTAATCAGGAGCAACGTCTCCAATGTCACAAAACTCGTCATTATCACTGACTTGAGTAAATTCAGAGGGATACAAAGAGTGCAAGTGCTTTAATTCCTTTGGATCAGCAAGTGGAAAAGTATCCTCATAAAATTGAACATCACGGGACTGAAAATAATCACCCGTCTCGAGATCAAACAATTGCCAACCTTTCTTTCCGAAAGGATATCCAAGGAAAATACAACGACGACTTCTACTTTCAAACTTATCACGGCAATGAAGATTTTTGGCGTAACACAAACACCCAAAAACTCGGAGAGAACTTAAGTCAGGGGCATGACCAAAAAGCAACTCAAATGGTGTTTTACCTTTAAGTACCCGTGATGGAGTTCGATTAATCAAATGAGTAGCTGCCAAGACACATTCACCCCAGAAATCAATAGGCAAATGACCTTGAAAGCGTAGTGCTCGAGCAACATTAAGAATATGGCGATGTTTACGCTCTACTCTAGCATTTTGTTGAGGCGTCTTAACATTGGAGGTTTGATGGAGAATACCATGCTCACGGAAATAAGCACGAAGACCATTAAACTCCGTCCCATTGTCGCTCCGCATGATTTTGACTCTTTTTCCAAATTGACGTTCAACCAAAGCAAAGAAGTTCAACATTAAACCGGGAACTTCGTCTTTAGTCTTCATCAAATAAACCCACAAACATCGAGAAAAATCATCCACAATGGACAAAAAATAGCGGGAATTGCAAGCACGATTTTCACGGTAAGCACCCCAAACATCACAATGTATCAAATCAAATAAATCATCCGCTTTATTATCACTTAACGAAAAACTGTTACGAGTCTGCTTGGCTCTGTGACAAATATCACAGGCTTGAAAATTATTCTTGGGTTTACTAACTTGAGGAAGATGCTCCATTATTTGGAAGGATGGATGCCCTAGTCGCTTGTGCCACAGTTCAACACTCTCATTGCCACTGACGACATTAACACAAACCGGTTCCCCCATCAAGTAATAGAGCCCATCTGTCAGCTTACCCACACCAATCTTCGTCCTCTGGGTACGGTCCTGTATAACACATTCAGAATTAGTGAATTGTAAATTTAAAGGAAGCGAAGATAATAGCCGGGAGACGGATATCAGGTTGCAATGAAAAGAAGGCACAAATAACACATCAGATAACGTAAGAGCATCATTCATCTTCACGGTACCCACTGTAGTAACTGATATGTGAACTCCATTGGGCAATCCAACATCAATAGGTGGTATTGAATGACATGAATCAAAAAGTGTTTCATCACAACACACATGAACCGATGCGCCGGAGTCAATGATCCAAGTGTTGATACCCTTACCATTTAGACGAACATGGTTTGTAACAGCCGGAACCGGATCACCAAAAACAGCATGAGCTTTAGCTGACTGGGTGTTTTGAGAGGACCCCATCTGTTCTTTGCCGCGTCCAGTGCCTGTTCCTTTACGTTCTCGCCCTTCGAGATGTCCATGCTTGTCCCAACACTTGTCTTCGGTATGCCAACGCTTACCACAGTGTGTGCACTTTATCGGAGCACGTGGAATGTGTGAGCCTTGCGACTGGGACGACGCATGACCTTGAACCGCAAAAGCCAACGGAGTAGAGACCTCTGTACGTCGCTGAGTAAACAGCCGAACCTCTTCCTCTTGTACAAGCCGCGAGTATACCGCATGTGGAGATGGCAACGGTTCGATCCCTAGAATGTGTGAACGAACAGTAGCATAATATGACTCTATGCCCATAAGAAACTCACGTACCTGATCACATTCGCGGCGTTTACGAAGAGATGCATTAAGCCCACACTTGCAACCAGTACATGAGCACGATGGTAAAGCATCATAGTCGTTAAGATCATCCCATAGTTTCTTCAATCGACCATAATAATCCATTATGGATTCGCCAGATTTTTGTTTGCACTCAGAAATTTCAGATTTCAATTGATATACTTTGACGCCATTGCCCAAAGAAAAACGTTGGTGAATGTCCTCCCACAACTCGTGAGCCGTGTCGCGGTAGGAAATAGTGGAACGAATGCTCGGATCGATTGTGTTAAAGATCCAAGCAACAATCATATAATTAACCGTCAACCAATCTTCAAGATCAGCGGAGTCATCTGCAGGTTTACGAAAAGTACCATTGATAAAACCCAGCTTACGTTTAGCACCCAAGGACACTCGAAATCCTTTGGCCCATTCCTCATAGTTGGAGCCACTGAGAACAACATGAGTGATTTTCGTCCCAGGGCCATCGTTGTTGGAAAGAGCGTAAATTGGATTTGGAGCGTTGTCATTGACCATGGTGCAAGCTGTTAACAAAAACTCAGAGGAAACAACCTGTTAACTGATACCATAAAGTAAACAAAATACACAAGTATGGAGAACTTGATTTTATATTTCTCGCGTCTTTGTCATTGCATGGTACCTCCCCTTATATACAAACTCAGTCACACCTAAAATAGGAATGATGTGAGCAAATCTCGGCTCCGACCTAAATTACATCCTGTCATTAAGCTATACATATATGACATCCTGTAATCAAGCTAACAGAATATATTAACAGAATATATTCCAGCTAATACTAGCTTTTACTCTTGTGCAAATAATTTAGCAGGCACAAAACATAATAAAAAAAAGAAAATTTAGAGTTAATTCAAAGTGATGATAGAGATATTATTAAAAAAAATTATATACAGACAAATAGCCAATGTGGAGGTTGCTTCTAGTTTGTATCATTAGGAAGAAGAAGGCGCACGCTTTACATATGCTTTGTCAGCGACAAAATAACGATACAAAGCTTCCCAAAGACCTCCATTGTCCAATTTAGTCATCAATTGAGAACACAAAAGTTGCACACAGTATTGTCGATTTGCCTGATTATAATGGGCTAGAATACCTCGAAGCAATAACATAATTGACGTGCAGAAATTGCTGTATTATATGGAATTATTTCTCTATATCGACTCAAAAGTTTAGGTTTCAGAGTCATGATTTAGTAATCCAATATACGCTAGTAATTCTTCTCCTCTTTTAGCAATGTGGGATAATTTCTTTAAGTGCACATTCTCAACATGACGCAACCTATATAAAAATAAGGAAAAAGATTCGGTGCTGCTTAATCGATTGCTAATAGTGTCGTTTCAATAAAATGGACATCTTTTCGATTGATATTTTTTTATAAATATAACAAAACGACGTCATTTTGGTACGCATAACATTTTGCAGCGCTGCACTGGATCGAAATCCCTAAAAAGAAATCAGAAAAGGGCGAGAGATCAGGTTCCTGATGAGGAGATATACACATCACATATAATATATGGCTCAATTATCAATTAGGACGCTAATTAAAGGTGCTTTTAAGGTTAACCAATCTGATCAACCTCCACTATAATCCCATTCCTCCCTTATCAACTTATTCTCATAAAGTTTTTTGGACCACACAAGTGTAATTAGGGTTAGGTTTTATTTGTCTTGAGAGTGACTCACTGCTAGGTTTACATGAGAGTCTGAGGCTGATGAAACTCTTATTGCTTAATTTGTTTGGCATGAAGGAATAACGAGTACCTAGAAATCAATGACAAACTATGCGATGAAAATGATAGATAACTGCAAAATTTGTTTAGAAGATAATTGGACGATAATAATAATATATAACCAGTGGGATAAGTGTAGCAAATATAACACGAAATGGTCACCACGCTATTGAAAGGAACAACAAAGTATCGAAGAGTAAAGTGCGTGAATACGTACATTCCTCCAAATGATCAATATGAAGCTTGAAGCATTATGAATATCGATTTTACACTTCATTTTTATAACTTAAAAGTTAGAACTTGTAAGTCGTGACACTACATTAAATATATATGCGTCATAAATTTTTTGTTTTGTTTTTTAACACAGATTTATTGAAGGTTCAAACAGCCTGACCCGGGGCGAAAACATGGCATGCAAAACATGTAAGAACCGGAAAACCCTCAAGTGCCAATCCTTGGATCTATTTAACCAAGGACCTAAAAAATACTTAACAAGTATGCTTCAAGGAACGGGACAATCATGGTTGAGGCACGGAACGGGCAGGCTGAGCCTATCCCTCATGATAGCTTGTTGTACGTCGGCCGGGAAGCCATGCACACATCCCTTGATTGACATATGAGAGAACGCGTGGCCATAAGACGAGCAACATCATTTGCGATAAGAAAAAACATTCGATGCAACATAGTCAAATGTTGCGAGTGTCAAAAAATAGTTAAAATTTTAACAGTATTACGTAAGACATCCGGTGCAGTGCAACCAAATACTGCGAGTGTCTTACTTAAGACAATACAAATAAATATATCTTAGCAATATTATAAATACATTAATCACCATCGTTGAAAATTTGAAAGGACATCCTTTCGATTGATTTTTTTTGGAAATATAATAAAACGTCACCGATTTGACATTCACACAATATTTTACTTTGCTGCATCAAATCCGAATTCATATATGGTATCGTCTAAAAAAGGAATAATTCCAACTTATATAGGCTTCTCGAAGTGGATCGAGGGAACTTGAAATGGACAATAAGCAAGGTTTTTGTATGAATCACGTTCATCTAATTGGATGAGAAAAATACATAATGTGGACAATTATACAATCATCTTCATTACAACATTCTCGAACATTGGGACCTTGGCCACATAAATGAATGTCATACAAAACGATGATAAACAGATTCCTTCAGATTTGTTTCTTGAAAAGTGTACGTACCGACTCAATAAGCCTATCAAAAATATTAATACTTATTTCCTTAATTGGTCTCTTTACATCACTTTTCAATTTTATATATGGAAACATATAGTAATTGATCAGTCATTGAAAAAGAAAGTTAAATATGATTTAAAGTTTTGCGACCATTTTTTAAATCATTTTTTTACATATGCCAAATGATTTTGCGCGAGGTGTTGAGCAATGTGTAGTGAGTCATTAAGCTTTATCACTATGATTATAATATTATTCTTTTGTTAATCATGATTAGTGTCATCCTTTTCTTTAGCTATCAACGTGTGTTTGATATAATAATAGATTTGAAACCTTATTGTTCAAATCCAAGCTAAGTTTTATCCTATACTCATTATGCGTAAGCTTCGATAATTATTGAATTAAAATTTACTATTTAAGGTCTAGAGTATAATTTTCATTTAATTTATTTTAGAGTTTTTTTTTTCAAAAATGACCCATTTGGGTTTCTAAATATCGGAAATGACCCATTTGAGTTTGCAATTTTAATTCTGGCCTATGTTTAATAAAACCGGATCCTGGTGATCCGGTTTTTTGCGTTTTGTTAAAAACCGGATGGCCGGGAACCTATTTTCTAACAAATCGGTTTCGAGGATCCGGTTTTTGCAAAAACATGACAGGTGGACGATACATGAACTTTTAAGTGTACGTGGATGCCGGTGAAAAATAATAAATTTTTTTCAAACACCGGTTCGTGGGGAACCGATTTTTTGAAAAAATTAATTTTTAAAAAAACTAACTATAGAGGAGAAGGAGGATTTTTAGAAAAATTAAATTTTTTAACGAAAACCTGTTCCCCATGAACTGGTTTTTTTAAATAAAAAAAATTTCCACCCGGCATCCACGTTTCGTCTACCTGTCAATTTTTTTAAAAAACTGGATCTCGGGGATCCGACTTTATAATTTTCACATAAAACCGGTTCCTTGCCATCCGGTTTGTAACAAAAACGCAAAAAACCGAATCCTAGGGATCCGATTTTGTTAAAAAGGTCAAAACTGAAATGGCAAACTCAAATGGGACATTTTAGATATTTGGAAACCCAAATGGGTCATTTTTGAAAGAAAAAAAAACTCTTTATTTTATGTCCTAGTTTTTCAATCAATTGTTTGTTTTTTTGAATGTTCTAGCCACAACCAATAATATTATATACTCTGCAGTTTGCACATCATTCTCGCGAGATGAAGACCATGAGAATGATGACATTTTTGTTTTTTAAGGGCAACCACATTCTTCTCCAAACCTTTGCCCTACTTCGCCTGATGACTCATATGTCTTTTATTATTCTAAAATGGTGATGCATTATTGGTGCTGGAAAAGACTTCATGATTGTCAGAATTCAGAGATTGAGCAATAATTTTGAGTTAAGAGGAAGAAGTTTGTCTTGTGAATTATCAACTTATGATGGGAATGTTTATGCTATCGGTTTGTGTTATGCCCCGTTCTTCATGTGAAGAATTTGTAGTTATGTGCATGAGGTAGTGTGCTTTGATTCTTTATGTCTTGTTACTTTGATAAGTTAGTTTTGAAGATAATCCCATGAAAAAATTGTAATATGGCTTTGTGAACAAGAGAGATATGGAGATGCGCACTACTAAAAGTTTGAGCAATATGCATCATTTCAATTAGACATTATGCAAGGGATTTTACTAAGAAATGATGCATAATGTTCAAACAAAATGATGTAGAATGTTCAAACTGTACCATGCTGAATTTCGCTAGATCATATATATAACTATAACTCCATTATATAATGATTGTATATCTATATATTAGGTAGTACTTTGCCTCTTTCACCGAGTGATGAGAACATATTTCTTTATTTACTATTTTTATATTATCTTACATTCAATTAACGCAAGATAAATCAGTTCTTGACAAATCCCTGTAAATTTCATTTCGAAGAACCAGTTGGTATCATTTGAAAAACGTTAACACTGCTCTGAGAAAGTGAACTTTTTGGTAAATGGTCTAAATAGTTTCAATAATCAAGGCTTATAATATCCTTAAACAACGAACTGTATGTATTATTCACCTACTGATATATACATTATACCAACCCAACTACTCCAACACAACCAAACAACTACACCAATTACAACGAGAACTCAAATCATTCATGTCCCTAGCAAACACCCAAAAAGCCCTAGCAACAACAACATGCATGCATGATTTCGAATACGGAATGCAATTTACAGCTTGTATGGTATCATGATTAGTTAGACTCAATGAGAGCTCATATGATACGATCATTATTGGAGGAAAAGGAGCCCTCAAATCATGTGCAATGTTATCTTCAAGCCACCTTTATTATTTGGCTAATCGGGCCGATTTGTCGATACTAGTGATAATGCTTGCCCAAATTATACATGGAAGAGACTCAATCCGATCATCAACAACATTTTCAAACATCGTTCTCATTGTTACAACTTACATAATACTTGGACAACCTAACTTTTAAAGGCTCAAACTCATGCCTTCATAAAGTTCATATGCATTAAGGGGGTTTGAATCGTCTACATTTTAATCATCCGATCAAGAATATGACGTTAAATCAATATAACATATCACGCAATAAAAACTCATCACATTTGTAAATGCGAGCCACTAATTATAGCTAACGCTTAACAAAGACAACTCGGATGATTTCTATATGAAAAATGTTTTTTCTCCACACTGATAGGAAGATGTCGGGCACGTGAGAGGAACGTGTTGTGGCCGAATAGGTAAATATAAAGGGCAAACTATATATTGATTAATTGTAACGTTGGTTTGTAAGATCCAAAATTTCAAAAAAGATGTTTTAAATAAATCGTTTGTCTGCTAGTAATTCAAATGATTCAATTAAATAATTTCTGACACTAAAAATTCGTAATCAATCAATCCGACAATTATTGAACATACAAAAAAATAATTATCTATGAGAATCTTCTTCATGCATGCATGTGTGTATCTAGGGCTCAATCAATCATACACATTATTTACTTTCCCTCTTTGGCCTCTCCAAAGGGCTGGGGCTAGGACACCAAAGGTGACCTAAAAGGATCAATAATGGAATATTCAATGCTCAAAGGATCTCCAATATTAAAAAAAATGGAATATCATATTAAGTTTGAGTAAACTAGAGAAAATTAGTATAGGATAGTTTTGGGCGCGTAATTGGACGTTGCACTATTCGGTGGGTTTCTCAATCTCGTCGTTGCACTTTTAGATCAAATATATATTTAGAAAAAAGTTTAAAACACAGATAAAGAATTTTGCACTTTTTAGTCTTTAGGTAAAAGCGTATAACACAAAAGCATTACACTGTTTTGAGCTTTTGGATTCACTACAAATTTGGCTCAAATATGCGGCAATAATATGTAGCAGTTTTGTTACTGCTGTAAATTCTTACAAAGGTGATACAACGCTTATGCGGTGGTTTTGAAAAGGAAAGAAAATTACGGTGGCTGTTCAGCGATTTTTCATTATATTTTGCTTTTGGGTGATTCTGATACCGCTGCAAAATCCCTAAAAAAAAATATTCCAAATAAAGATACCAATTCCTGAATCCCTCATTCCTTCTTTTTCTTCCCAAGCCAACAGTACTTGCCTAAATCTCTCCAAACACTTACCTTCATCCGCCGTTGACCCTCAGGCCTCATCCGCCATTCCGCTGACCCTCATCCGCCATTCCGCTGACCGTCGTCCGCCATTCCGCTGACCGTCGTCCTCTTTTCCACCGCTCTTTCCGCTATCGCCCGCCTTTCCCTACGTCATAATTCAACACCCGTCAACATAGTTTAAGGTCTTATACTTTCAAAATCAGATACACAGTTTTTTCGATTGATATTTTCAGTTTCTCGACATTTGTTTTCTGTTCTATAAAAATGTTTCTTAACCTTCTGTCTGTACTCAATGATTGGGTATGATATCCTCATTTACTATTAAACCAACTTGGTGAAGTAAAATCAATCAATAGGCTACTTATAAATAGCTGCCCGTTTTTTTATTCGGAATTGTCATTTCAAGATTTGGCAAATGTTACTGGGGGCAAAGATAAAAGATTATATTATGCCCTAAAATTTGCAAAAAAAAAAAGTAATGTGGATTAACCCAAAAACTTGCCAAAATATCTGAACTTTAAACACTTACTATTACCATGTAACAAAAATACTTGTCACAACTTGAAAAATATATTTAAAACGTACATTAATTTTTAAATTGTTGAACTCAATCTTAATATTCTTAATCAATGGGGCGAAAAATATTTGTCAATGGGGACAAAACTAATTTAAGCAAGCAAAATTTATTAGAATATCAAAATTTAATGGGGCATTTGCCCCCAAAGTCTCTCACGTAGGTCTGCCCCTGCCTTCTGATAGTTATTGTGGAGTGTTACAGTGAACTAGAGCAATGTCTAGCTAGTCTTTCAAGGTGCGGATTTCACTTCCTGAAGGGACTCGCCAGAGGTATGTACTCATGTTTTAGTGATTGATATTATTGGATCGATCGCTTGATCCAAAAGCTTTTACAATGAGATTCATTGAGGGCTTCATTTTGAGTGTTTCTTTGTGTAGTTTTAATTTACATTCTTAATATTTCTAAAAAGAGGTTATTTTTGTTATTATTTTGACATTTTCATTTTTGTATGATAATTCAAATTTATGTAATAGTATAAAGTTTGTTGTCTAAAAAATCCAACAACATATGATGATGCAAACAAACAAATTTTCTCTCGTCCTGTTTTGCAGGAGTAGTCTTAATTTAAATCACTTTCAAGTTCATATTCAATTTTGCCTTCATTATAATTATTTTTTTTGATGCAGCCTTAATTAGAATTTAAAAACACCAAAATGAGACAAAATTTCTTTCAAATGCTAAACCAATAAAAATCGGACAACTACAAGGTTGCATGGTTGGCTCATATTGACCTGGTTTTAGGGGTCGACAATGGGCCGGGCAGGGCCGGCCCTGCCCTTACTGAACGGGCTTAGGGCCGAACAAATGACGATTTTGGAGGGCTTTAAAAAAAATTAGGGCCGGGCCGGGCTTCCCTCAAAATCTTGACACTAGGGCCGGCCTTAGGACCGAACATTGAACGAGCTTTTAGGGCCGAACCGAACGGCCCTTAATTTTAGTGCTGAAGTTAGGGTCGGGCTTCAAATAAGTAGTTATCAAGAATATCAATAAAAAAATCACAAATTTTTATTAAACACATTAATAAAATAATTACAAAGACGCAAAATATCCGCAACAACAATTTCATATTCTTTTTTGGGTTGAAATATGAACAACTTGTCATTTGTTAATCCTCTATACTCTGAATAATTAAGCCTATAGTATAAATAACTTGTCATTTGTTAACCTTAAATTCATTTTAGAATCTAAGTAAATTGATTTATCATCCTATCGGTCAAATTGAAAATATTTTTGTCTCAAATAAAAATATTACAATTACAATTTTACAAATACATACATAATGTAAAATTAGTAGATATTTTAAATTATATAATTATCATTATTTCAAAAAATATATAAAAATTGATTTAATTGATTAAGTGTATTGTGTTATTTGTGTATATTTTTTAAAAAAATTGACTAAGTATATTATAAATTAATTTATACAAGTTAAAATATGGAAGGGCTTAACGATCGGGCTTTTTTAGGTCGAACCGAACAGATTATTATTAGATCATAATTAGGTTGGGCTTTTTTAGGCGGACAGGGCCGGGCTGAATTAGGTCATAGTTAGGTCGGGCTCGAGGGCCGAACAGGGCTTTGAAATCACGGCCTTTGTTCGACTTTGAGCCTTTAGGGCTTAGGGCTCAAGGGCTTCAACCTAGGGCCGGGTCGGCCTTAGGACCCGCAGGTCATAGGGCTTTGTGCAGAGCTTTTGAGCCCTAGGGCTAAATGTTGACCCCTACCTGGTTTGGGAAGGTCTCCATCAAATTCCCTTGTTTGTCCTGTAATTATTGAAAAATTGGAGAAGAAATAGTTCACTTGTTAATATCAATCAGAAAATGAAATAAAAGAATAAAATGTGGCAAAACAGGGGACCAAATAAATAAATTAATAAACGTACATATGATTGAAACAAAGGCGTTATACATATAGCTAGCTAGCCTAGCCCACACATGGAACATGGAATTCAATTATGAATGGTGACATTATAATGACAAATTCTAGCTAACACTAGACCCAACCTGAACCAGATCCAACCTTTCTAATACCTGTCATTTTGTATAACCGCCAATGGTTTACAGATATTTTGGGTTCGAATTTGGTGCAGCTTATTAAAATGTTGTGAGTGTCAAAATGATATCGTTTCAATTGAAACGGAATATTTTTTGTTATATTTAAAAAAATTCAATTGAAACGACGTCATTTCGAAACTCGTAATATTTAACCGCGATGTACCGAATCTTTTTCCATATATTTTTATGAGGCTGAAATTTATGTGCATGCAAGTTTAGTAAATAAGTCTATTAACTTATTTTAATACCAACATTATGATTTTTATTATGATATTTAGTGGTGACTTAGAATGAGTTAATAATGTTGAGAAAAAAACCGTCAATTTTTTAATAACAAGTCTAAAATTTTCATTTTTTTTTTGTATTTTCAGTTTTGTTTCCAAGTTGAGATTTATCATAAAATTTGAAACAAAACTCAAACATAACTAAAGAGAATGCTAATTTGAGACTTTTAAAAGAATCGGAATTCATACAATAACATTATTTTAAATTAATTGATTTTAGATATAAATTATGTTCAAAACTAATAAAAAATAATTTAATTTCTCCTTTAAAAAGAAGATACTTAATTATTCATTCCCACCTATTTAAAGAGAATTGTATATTTCTTTTGAAAACAGTACATACAATGATAAAATGGAAATCAAAAATCAAAAAGTAAAATGTCGTTTAGTGGCCGCCAAAAACGAGGTATGCTGTCATTTGTTTACTAGTACTACTTTGTCTGTCGCTCATTGCCAACGACTTTTTTTATTTATGCAGCTCATTGCCAACGACTTTGGCCGTCCGAATCAGAATAATTTCTAGCAAACTCATACCACTTAAATAGAATTTTTGTATAGTTTTAATTTGTGATTAATCATGTTAATATCAAGTGTTTCATAGACCCACTTGGATATAATTTAATAATTTCGTACTTGTAATGATATGGAATTATATGAAACTAGTGGCGTGGGATTGAACCCACTTGTAATTTACCTTATCATCCTAGACAATAGTTATGTATTAAATATATAATAAAAATAGTATTTTCAATTCAAATAAATTGTTCAAGCAAAAAAAACGAAGGAAGAGAAAATTGATGGGAAAAAATATTTTTTTAAAAAATTATTATGCAATTTTTTTTACATTACATGCGATTATTTATTTTTATTTTAATCTTTGATTTTATCTTTATCTGTTAAATTTCTAGGAACCGTGTAGAATCTAAATATTTGTGGAATATTCAAAACTCAACCTGCGCCAATTCTGTAAGACAGTCATTAAATGCGAGTAGTCAATTTAACGTTGGCTCATGATCGAGTTGCAGGACCATTATTAAGAACATTAGCAACTTGCTCACGTACCAATGTAAATGGAACTGATCTTCATTAAATACTATTGACATGTATTTGGACCACAACATTTTTTATTTTATTTATTTTTCTAAATATTTGTAATAAATAAATCACACAAGTTACCATATTTTCTATTTACTAAATTGCATATAAAAATGAATAGTATTTGATCGAGTAACTTGAACTTTTGAAAAATTGATCAAGAGATTAAGAGTTTGATTCTTCTGAATATCATTTTCTCCTCACTTTTGTGTAATAGTATAATTTCAAACTTATCTCGTGGATTTCAAGTTAGATATGCGCACTGTAAACCAAATTGCATCTTGTTTACCAAAATTTTTCCCCATACACAACTAACCTCCGCTTGGATCTCAAGAATTTTAGTAGAAAATTAAAATAGAAAATAAGAAAAATAAGCGGGCCCTAAGAGTGAAACTTTTATATAAATAACCTGGTTTTCATTTTATAAAAATATTTAGCGTATAAAATTTGATTTATAATTAGTTAAATAAAAAGACAGATGTACCCTTACTCATTCACCAGCCCAATAATTCAAGGCCCAATGACCCCACACAAACGTCGCAAAAAAACAATCTCGCCGTCACTAACGTCACCATTAGGCCCAATCACGGTCTCCTCCATGTGATCACGACACGTGTCGTCATATAATTTGGCCAGAAATACATGTGTCATCTTCCAATTGCAAGCCAGAAACCGCAGAGAACCTTAAAGGGGCAAAATCGTAATTTCAAATCACCGAAGCGGTTATATTTATAGTCGCTCGAACCAGGGCCTAAAAAAAAATCCCCCAAATCGCAAAAAACTTCATCTTCTGATTTTTCTGAAGATTTCTGAAAACCCTAATTTTGAGATTTTCAGCATTTCCAGGTTTCGATTAGCGTTTCGGGAATGCAGAGAGATGAGAGGTTATTCGGTTCCGATCGCTGAGCTTGCTTCGAGATTTTACAGATCAGCCGGCGGCCGGAATTGCCATCGGAAACACGTCGAGGACGGGTAGCCTATTCGCAACCTTCTCCTCTTTTTTAGGCTGTAAAATTTCACTTGATCGAATACTGACTTGGTTCTGAATCGGAGTGTGGTGGAGTTGTTGGACCGGATTGAATCGATGGCGGAGAAGGGAGACAAAGACGCGGCGTCGTCGGTGCTGAAGGGGAAGTATGAGTTAGGGAGGCTGTTAGGAACCGGGACGTTCGCGAAGGTGTACCATGCGAGGAATCTGCAAAACGGGAAGAGCGTTGCGATGAAGGTGGTGGGGAAGGAGAAGGTGATTAAGGTTGGGATGACGGAGCAGGTGAAGCGTGAGATTTCGGTGATGAAGATGGTGAAGCATCCGAACATAGTGGAATTGCATGAAGTGATGGCGAGTAAATCGAAGATTTACTTCGCGATGGAGCTGGTGAGAGGCGGCGAGCTGTTTTCGAAAATCGCGAAAGGAAGGCTGAGGGAGGATGTGGCTAGGGTTTATTTCCAGCAGCTGATTTCAGCGGTGGATTTTTGTCATAGCAGAGGTGTTTATCACCGGGATTTGAAGCCGGAGAATCTGCTGTTGGATGATGATGGGAATCTTAAGGTGACGGATTTCGGACTGAGTGCCTTCACAGAGCATTTGAAACAGGACGGGCTGCTGCACACCACATGCGGAACTCCGGCTTATGTGGCGCCGGAGGTTATTGGTAAGAAGGGGTATGATGGAGCCAAAGCTGATCTTTGGTCCTGTGGAGTCATTCTGTATGTGCTCCTTGCGGGATTTCTCCCTTTCCAGGACGATAATTTGGTATCTATGTATCGAAAAATCTACCGAGGAGACTTCAAGTGTCCGCCTTGGTTTTCGTCTGAAGCGCGGAGGCTGGTAACTAAACTACTTGACCCCAATCCCAACACCAGAATCACCAGCTCAAAAATTATTGAGTCTTCCTGGTTCAGGAAATCAATACCGAAATCTGTTTATGGGGAGCAATTAGACAATAATATTTCGTCGAAAGCAGGGAAGGAAACCGAGAAGCTGAATGCATTTCACATCATATCCTTGTCTGAAGGGTTTGATCTTTCACCTCTTTTTGAAGAGAATAAGAGGCAGGAGAGGCAGGAGTTGAGATTTGCCACTTCCAGGCCAGCGAGCAGTGTGATTTCTAAACTGGAGGAGGTGGCCAAGGCTGGGAAATTCAACTTCAAGAGAAGTGATTCAATTGTAAGGCTTCAAGGGCAGGAAAGAGGAAGGAAAGGGCGGTTGGCAATTGAGGCTGAGATATTTTATGTTACGCCGTCTTTTCTGGTGGTTGAAGTTAAAAAGGATGGTGGTGATACACTGGAGTATAATCAGTTCTGCAGCAAGGAGCTCCGGCCAGCTCTTAAAGATATTGTTTGGACTTCACCTGCTGATAATTCTATGCCTGCTGCTTGAAGGAAAAAATCTTGATTCTCCTATATATACCTGAATCATTTTGATCAAAACATTATTGAGAGCAACCCCTCAGGTGTGTGGGGTTTACATTCGTAATATATGGCTTGCTTGTGTTTAGATATCAGTCTCTGATCTATTTAAGTGTGTCTGTTATATCACCATCAGTCCTATTACCAGTTATTATTAGATGGAATTCGAATAGAAAAGACTTGGTTTAATCGTATCATTTCCAGTGTGTATATATATATTACCATATCTATTAATTAAGCTTCTTCTGTTTTTAATGCCCAAGGGTTGTTTTGTTTCAATTCTTTGTTTGTAAAACTTGGCTGCATCCCCTTCGGAAAAGATATGTTGGGTTTTCAATAGGGAAATGAATCAAGATCTGAATCTGGCTAGTTACCATCATCCTAATAAAGAAAAGCAATCAATTACTAGTGTGTTGATTAATATGTGAAGAAAAGAGGAATCTTTTGAGTTAATAGAACATGTTGGAACCAATAGGTTTTGATGATCACAAACACTTACTAATGTTTTGTCTAAGTGTGCAGAAATCCATCTGATTGATCAAAGATCAAATTGCCATAGGATGGTTATCAGTTGTGGCAAGTTCTGTTTAGTGGAGAAACAGATTAAATTCAGGATGGAAATCCATTAGGTCTGGAAAGTTGGATTGGGCCAGATCATTAGGCCCAGATAGCAGATTCAGGATGGAATCTTGTCTAATTGAATAGAAACCTATTGTGTTTATAAAGTTCAGATGGGCCAGGGCATTGGGCCCAGTTGACAAGACACGGAAGGCCCTACTTAAAGAGCTAGGGTTTGGCAAGATGTCTTGTGAATGCTGTGCGGCGGATTTCTAGAGAGAAGAACTGCTGCTGCCTTTTGGAGATTCAACTCTTGCATAAGAAGAGGAGCAGCACCGCCAGCATTGCACGCACTGAGGCGTGGAGTTCTCTTGGGTAGAACGGAGCGACTGCATTCCATGAGCAAGATTGCTGAAGTCGCACACACGAAGGTCTGAAGCTCGAAATCGATTATTCTGTCCGGTTGAGTAGAGGTCGTCAAATAGAATCTGTGTGATCTAGTTTGTAAACCCTACAAGCATATCGGGAATAAAAGGAATAATCTGATTTCGAAAATCCTTTCAGTGGAAACTGAAAGGTAGTAGTTTTTACTCTATCATAGTTTTGATAGGGTTTCCACTATATATTGTGTGTGTAGTATTTTCAGTCATTACTTACCTGCACGTTTTACTTCCGCTGCTACTCTGAACATCAAACGGAAAATAACTTAAAAATAACTATTAACTTCCGTCTGATAGTTTATTGTATTTTGCTAACATCTAATCGATCCAACACGTGGTATCAGAGCCGAGCGTTCTAGATTTGTGTGTTAGCATTGCAGGCTAAGTATGTCGTCTATCAGTGACTCTTTTTGGAAACCGCCGCTGCTGAAGGCCGGACAGTTCGACTGGTGGCAAGACCAGTTTGAGGCCCATGTCTGCTCGTTAGATGGATAACTCTGGAGCATATTTGAAACGGGTCCGCTCACCATCCCACTTGACATTTCAGATCCGGAGAAACCAGTGGAGAAAACCAAGGACAAATACACCAACGAGGATTACAAAAAGCTTGAAAAGAATGCTAGAGCAAAGAAAGTCATATATATGGCCCTTTCTCCCGGAGATCAGATTAAAGTGGCGATGCACAAAACCGCGAAGGATATGTATGATGGATTGGTCAGACTATATAGAGGAGATGATGATATAGCTCTACTCACGAAAGCCCTGGAAATGGCCAACTTTGGCAAAGGACAAAACCTCAGTAGAGGTCCATCGGGAGGAAGTCGTGGCAACTCCTACAGAGGAAACAAAAGTGCTACGTCAAGTGAAAATGGGGGAAACCGAGGAGAAAAAGAAGACAGAGCATGTCACCACTGCCAAAAGAAGGGGCATCTGTCAAAAACTGCTACAGCAGAAAGAAAGGAGAGCCACCCGTCCAGAAGGGAGAAGCATCCGTCCCCAAGCCAGCTCATGCTATGTTTACAGCTTGGGGAGATTTCGACGAGGACAGCAATGATGGAAAATGTTCTAAAGAGCCCTTTCTGATGGCTCATTCCATGTCAAACGAGGTAACAGATACTGACTCCTTGATTGATGAAGTTTTTACTGAATCTGACTTTGCAGAAACAATAACCAAGCTCCTCGAGAAGATTCAAAATCTGGAGAATAGAGTGTCTAGTATGCAACAGGAGCATCACGACGACTTGGAAGAAAACCATCTATGGTCAACCAAAGCCATGCGCCTTGAGAAGGAAATGGCAGAGCATGTCTGCAAATGTCGTACCTGTGATGGAAGAGACAGACAGATTAGCAAGCTAAGTGACGAGCTGAAACGCTTGAGGATAGAAAACACTGAGTCGGTTGACTTCAACGCAAAGGTTAAAGAGCTGAATGATGAGCTAAACAATCTTAGACAAAAGAATGAAGAACTCCTCCAGACAGTGGAAAGCTTGAGACTCGAGGATGCTACACGGAAAGAAGAATGGATCTGTGAGCTGGATGCTAAGAGGGCTGAAGAAGAAAAGAGGAATTTCAAGAAAAGGTTTGTTAGACCAGGAATTGGTTATGAAGAAGAAAAGGCAGCCAAGGAGAAGGCCGCCAAAGGAAAAGGGAAAATGGTAGAACCAGGTGAAAGCTCCCGCCAGAATAGAAGGCCTCGGACCATCAGACAGACGAGAAGGGAAACCAGTCCACAGGAAGGATTCAATATCCATGACACGGATTCTGTTCCCTACAAGGCTAGAAAAGCTTATGAGATATGGCTAAAGATGAGTCAGAGCCGTAAGCCTTCAAAGACAGACTTCCACGCGAAAAAGATGCGGACATCTGTTCCACCTGGCAAAAGCAAGTATGTTGATCTTCCATGCCACAGAACATGCTGGTGTTGTGGAAAATCTAGACACTATAGATCCGAATGTCCAAAGCTAAGGGAGATAGGTGAAAGGAACCGTGACTGGATGGTTACACGCTATCAAAAGAAAGTCAATCCATACAGAAAGAAAGGCAGAGTCGATTGCCCTCACCCCCACTATGACCCAGAAATCCGTGGTAGACCAAGAAGTACACCCAGGGGAAAGATTGATACAACTAACGATTATGCACATTATCAACCTTATTATGTTCCAGTTGCTAGATTCGTTCCTAAACCCAGTAAGCCCAAGCTTGTTTGGGTTCGGAAAAACTGACTTTTTTTCTTTGCAGGAATGAGTGAGGTCCCGTCCCTGGTATTTAGATAGTAGCTGCTCAAAGCATATGACAGGGAATCCAGGATGGTTCGACTCGCTCCAAAAACACTCCGGAGAAAGCATAATCTTCGGAAATAAAAGCGAAGGAAAGGTGATAGCTATAGGTGAGGTAAGGATTTCGGAAACCATCCGAGTCAAGGAGGTAAGCGTAGTTGAAAATTTGAGATACAATCTGCTAAGTGTATCTCAGTTATGCTTAAATGGTAAAAATCATGTCATATTCAACTCTAAAGATTGCTTGGTAAGATGCAATGAGACAGGTAAGACAGTTCTAAAAGGAATCTGTGTGAACAAAATCTGCACCGTTGATCCAGATTTTGTCCCTGAGGAAGAACTGTGTCTATCAAGTGTTGCAGAAGCCTCCATCTTATGGCATAGGAGGTTTAGTCATGCAAGTATGAGGCTGCTGCACAAACTCCATCAGATGGAATTGGTAGTTGGCTTACCCAAGTCATAGCAAGGCTTACAAAGTCTACAACTTGAGGCTAGAGCAAGTTGAGGAAAGCGTGCATGTAAGATTCGATGAGACGGTGATGGCTGATCACCTAATACAAGACTCCTCAACTACGGCTATGCTAGATGCTGGAGAGCTCCAGTTGGTGGACGAGTCAGACCCTGAATGGGAACCTCCACTAGCACCTACTTCTGACGTACCTCATATGGATATCCAGCTCGTAGACAAAGCCCAACAAAACCATCAGGTAGAAGATGGTGAGATAGCTGATCCACCAGGTGGATATGACAATGATGACCCTACCCCTGCTAACCCTGAGGGGGAACTCAGAACCACACGTTATGGACAAGTGGTTCATCCACCGGCCAGACTGGAGAATTACCAGTGCTACATCTCTCAGGAACAGGTAGATCTTGATAGTTTATGTCATTTCTGTGGATTTGCATCTTTTGTTTCTCTTGCAGAACCAAAAATTGTAGCAGAAGCGCTTAAAGACCCAGAATGGGTCAATGCCATACAAGAAGAGATGCACCAGTTCGAAAGGAACAAACCTGTCTGGTGGCCTACACAGATGCTAATTATGCCAGCTGCAAGACAGACAGAAAGTCTATGTTAGGGATGGCACAACTCCTTGAACCATGCCTGATATCATGGGGTCCAAGAAGCAGTCTTCCATTGCCTTATCCACCGCTGAGGCTGAGAATATCGCAGCTGCTGCTTGCTGTGCACAACTGCCATGGATGAAACAACAGCTAAGTAATTTTGGTGTGCATCTTGAATGTGTTTTTATTCTATGTGATAACACCAGTGCCATAAATATTTCTAAAAATCCAGTGCAGTTTTCACGTACTAAACACATAGAAATTAGATATCATTTTCTGCGTGACTGTGTAGAAAAAGGCACCATAGCCATGGAATACTGCAGAACTGAGGAGCAGATCGCAGACATCTTTACGAAAGCACTGCACAGGGAGCCCTATGAGAAGCTAAGGCTTGAATTAGGTATGACATCCCTTACCTAGTCTGTATTCCATGTTAGATTTCTCCAATGATTGGCTAGACTAGATCGCATGCTAAATTTCCATGGTATGGAGTTGCTACTTATGAAATCGAAAACTGTGTGAAAGTTTCTCTATGTGTTCACCCTGCATGCTTGATAAATAAGATTACTGGATAGCAGAACCTGAGCATGGCACATAATTCTTTGTAGCCCAAAAGAGACTTCCTATTTGAACCCTCATTACATGCCAAGGAAGTACTCTAAGACCAACCCAAGCCTATAATGTGTGGAGACTGATTGTTGATTGTTTAGCCCTTTGATTATGTCACATCACATAATTTCTTTTGCTATCTCCACACCGCCGCGCATGATATTGCTTTGATTAGACTTGGTGAATTGTTTGCTTCGTAAACGAGTGGTGTTTTTATTGTACCTCTTGGGTAAACCTAAAGCACCACAACCCTCGTGAAAACCATGAGACAAAACCGGGGCTATTCTTAAACCGATTCAGACTGGTTCAATCATGGACGTGGCTGGTTCAATCTGTGGTTAGTGATGAGTAGCGTTTGAAGAACATGACGAACTATTCTTTTTCACCTCTAAATAGTATCAATGAAGAGAGGATCGAATATAGTGTCAAAACATTTATATTGACCGGTAAGTACCGGGTCGAACCCAAGGGAGCAAGCCAAGCGCATGCACTATTTAAGATTGTGTTTCTATTCGGCTATTCTAAACAAAAATGTATAAAGAGTGAATATATCTAAATCCTATGTGGTTAGTAATTGGGGAAAAACGTTAAGTAAGAGGTGTTTCGAGGACTTACTCCTCTCCTTGGCAAATTCTCAATGATCATGCATACAAGAGTTCAATTAAGTATGAGTTGATAGGTTTTAAACCTAGCTTAGACTAAGAATTAGGCAATCACGCATATCTAATCCTAGTCAAGCCATCTTAGTTAGGATCTCACTAATTAAAGGGTGTTGATCCACTATATAGCATTTACTCTCATAAATGCTATATGCATAAAGTTCTAGTTCACCTCTCACCATGCATTTACTCTCATAAATGTAGGTTAAGTTCAATTTTACTATATCCAAACCATCACTAAGATCTCTCAATACTTAGATCATAATTCTAACATAAACATGTCACTTAGGCATTTTATCAAACACTTAGAGACATGTCAATCATGAAGATCATAGTAAAAATGAAATCAACTTTCTAAGGTTCATATACATGATTCAAGATATAGATCATTTTCTCCATCCTAGAACTATCCCCAAGGGTTTCCAAGTCCTAGGTTCGAGTTTTAGGTCCAAATTGTCACTTAGGCATTTTGTCGAACACCTAGAGTGCATAACATTCATAACACAAGAGAGAATGAAATCAACAATCATCTATATGAATATCAATGTATATACATGATCAAGAGTACCAAGGAGAGTCATAAGACCCTCTAAACACAAGATCCACTACTCACACATCATGTAAGACAACATGGTGTGAGTAGGGTTTTTACACAACAAGTAGAGTAGAAGAGGGATAGAAATAGGATGATTAATCCTTGAACTCCCTTGATCTTCACTTCTCCTTGGTTGGATGATGTTGAATGACCTTGTATGAGCCTCTTTTCCAATGTTCTTTTCCCCAAAAACCTCCACACTTGGTCCAAAACCCTTACTTTCCCTTTATAGATTCGGCTGAAATTTGGGCATCAAATCTGACTTTTACCTCCAGTCGATCGACTGGGGATAGGCTTGACTGGCCTTGACTCCCAGTCGATCGACTTAATGAAGTTTCAGAGCCCCCCACATTCTTCGTTTTCTCAGTCGACCGACTGGAGTTTCAGTCGATCGACTGGGGCCTTTTTGGTTGCCTTCCCGGCTGAATTTGGTCTTGAAGTCTCTTAGGGAGTTGTAGCCCTTTGAGATACCTTTCCAACAAGCTAAAAATCAACCAATTCGGAGGTCGGACGAGCCCTCTAGGTCCAAAACAAGATGCAATGGTCAATATGCTCGGTATTGCCCCGAAACTCCATATTTTGCGCCGAAACTTCTGTTTTTCAACCAATCTTCATATATAGGCCTTGACCATGGGGGAAACTTGTTTTCTACCTAAAATGTAGACATAGAGGTCAAATGACATCAAAATAAAGTCGGAAACGACCCAAAACTATAGTGAAGAATGACCATAAATGAGTCGAAAACTCGACTCATCAGAACAAATGGGTGACAGCTGTACATCAAATAAATGCAGTATATGTGAGTGGACTGCACAGTACGAAAAGAAACTACAGAGCAGACTGTCTGAATGACTGTTACTGCTGTTGGTGCAATCACATGGGAAGATGAACAAGCTAAAGGGCTGTAGTTAAAGCAATTGAAGCATCCTTTCTCCAAGCTGGACACGTGGAAGTAATCCACTAAAATTGGGGAGTTACGAGGCAGTTGGCAATTACTTTTTGAAATTGGAGAGAAGTTTTATCTACAAATTGATTCGGCGTATCTAAATTCAAATTTTCAAGATTGAAGTGCCGTTTGGAGGATTAGTGGCTGCCAGCACGAACAGAAATTCTAAGTGCTAGATTTATGGCGATTAAACTGACATGTATGGAGAAAAGCAAGAGCTGCGTCTGCAGCTCGGTCGTCATCATGATGGGTGCTGATGTTGTCTTTATGGCGTGGAAAAACAGCAAAGTGTTGGTACGTGAACAGTCCGCAACACTTAATACCTACAGATGGACATGTGGTAGATAACTGTGGAGCGAATTCAAATTTGGGAGCTGCACGAGGCAGTTTGGTTATTGCCTAAATCTGAATCTGGAAAGAAACTCAAATGTGCAGTTTCTGTTGGAAATTAAAAATTAATCTTGCGAGATTCTAGGATGCCGATTGGAATTCAAGTTGAAAAAGGAAATTTCTAGGGCTTCTCATAGTATAAAGAAGAGAAGCAAAGGCGGATCTTGGCATCCAGCAGCCAGAAGTGGAGAATGTTATGTCTACTGTTCCTGGTATGGAGGTCTTTGACAATATTGACTGGACGTTTGATGAAGCCATGTGGTGGTAGAATGCTCGGACAACCACCCCACAGCCAGCTGCACCTCAGGAGGTTGATCCTCTGGAACAGCATCCGTTGCATCCAGATGAGGGGTCACCCGTCGTGATTGAGGCTTTGCAGAGTCTATCTGGAAAGGAGATCCGTGGTGGCGGAATTGGTAATCGATAGGGAGTTTCTGGCTACACACTAGCTGGTGGAATTGTCAACTTTCAGGATTTCCTCCTGATTGACAAATTAAGAGCCAAAGAGCCTATCAGCCATCCCAAGCAGATTTTACAGTATATGAAACGCTGCGAGTAATAAGCATGGATTACCCTACCCTGGATTTGTGAAGAAATTTTTGAGCCATCTTGGCGTCTATCAGCCAGAAGTAGAGAGTGTAATATCTACGGCTCTTGATATGGTGACCTTTCATAATATCAACGGGAAGTGTTATGCCGAAAAGGGATGACAGAATGCTCGGATAGTCACTACACATCCAAAGCCAGCTGCACCTCTGGACCTTTGTATCCAGAAGAGGGGTTGCCAGCCGTGCTTGAGGTTCTGAAGGCCTTATCAGAGAAGGTAGAGGTGTTGGCTGAAAAAGGGACTAGTCTGGAATCCATGGTAGATAAGGTGCTGAAGGGATCAGAGGTTGACTGTGTGAAGGACCTGAGGAGCAAAGTTGCTTCTTGAGACCGGGTGAAGGACCTCAGATTAAGGAGGAGATAATGGAGCTGAACCGTCAGCTGAGATACGTGAGCACTGAACTGGTTGAACAGTTGAGGTTATTGGTGAAAGATTAGCCCAGGGTCTGTCTCATGGTTGCCCCTTCCTTGCTATCCCCACCCACATCTGCTATCTTCTTTTGCAAAATTCTTTCGTTGTCATGCTCTGCGTCTGCATGACAGTATTTGAATTTTCTGCCTGCTATGTGTGTTCCCTCAGGGGTCTTTTGCCTTTTAGAAAGTGAAGTATGCAGTTTTCTTCCATTACCTGGTATATTTACTTGCGATCTTTTTAATGATGCCAAAAGGGGGAAGATAACATGAGTGCACTACCTGAGGGGAAGTCACTATTGAAATTCAAATCTAATGCCTATTTAAGGGGGAACTGTTGTGAGTTCGTAGAAATGTCTGTCTAACAGAAACTGACTAAAAAAATCTATCTGCTGGATTAGTGCTGAATCTATCTGATAGATTAATGATGATTTGAATTACCTGTGATGGATTTCTGTTTTATTGAAGAAGTGTTTGTCATCATCAAAAAGGGGGAATTTGTTGGAACCCATAGGTTTTGATGATCACAAACACTTACTAATGTTTTGTCTAAGTGTGCAGAAATCCATCTGATTGATCAAAGATCAAATTGCCATAGGATGGTTATCACTTGTGGCAAGTTCTGTTTAGTGGAGAAACAGATTAAATTCAGGATGGAAATCCATTAGGTCTGGAAAGTTGGATTGGGCCAGATCATTAGGCCCAGATAGCAGATTCAGGATGGAATCTTGTCTAATTGAATAGAAACCTATTGGGTTTATAAAGTTCAAATGGGCCAGGGCATTGGGCCCAGTTGACAAGACACGGAAGGCCCTACTTAAAGAGCTAGGGTTTGGCAAGATGTCTTGTGAATGCTGTGCGACGGATTTCTAGAGAGAAGAACTGCTGCTGCCTTTTGGAGATTCAACTCTTGCATAAGAAGAGGAGCAGCACCGCCAGCATTGCACGCACTGAGGCGTGGAGTTCTCTTGGGTAGAACGGAGCGACTGCATTCCATGAGCAAGATTGCTGAAGTCGCACACACGAAGGTCTGAAGCTCGAAATCGATTATTCTGTCCGGTTGAGTAGAGGTCATCAAATAGAATCTGTGTGATCTAGTTTGTAAACCCTACAAGCATATCGGGAATAAAAGGAATAATCTGATTTCGAAAATCCTTTAAGTGGAAACTGAAAGGTAGTGGTTTTTACTCTATCATAGTTTTGATAGGGTTTCCACTATATATTGTGTGTGTAGTATTTTCAGTCATTACTTACCTGCACGTTTTACTTCTGCTGCTACTCTGAACATCAAACGGAAAATAACTTAAAAATAACTATTAACTTCCGTCTAATAGTTTTTCTTGGCATATTGTTGTTTTCTATAGCTATCAGGGACAGGAATGGAGACCACGTACTGTTCAATTAAATGAAGATATATTAATCATAGATAGAGTGCAAAGAGGTACTGTAAATTGGACTCCTGGCTGCATGTATGTATAACCACTATTCTTTTTTTAGGGTACAACTCCTTTAACCCTTTTTTTAAATCTAAGAAGGCAACTTTTGTTGAAGATAAAGATATTGTTTATTTTCAGTTTTGTTGTTTCCTTGTTGTAATTAATTTTGGATGGTGGGGCAAGTTGCATTGCAGGCTGTGGCTGTGGCTGTGGCTGTGGCTGTGGTAGGTCTTGCTTGGGAAGTTGCTCCTCAGCTTTCAACTGTGATGAAATATTGCAACTAATTTTGAGCCCAAAATATTGACCGAGGAAGCTTCTGGTCTGGTTATTGTAGTAGTCCCTTTGTGCTTGTCTTCCTTTCTAATTGGCTCGAGAAGGTTCCTACCAACATTCTTTCCTTTTTTTTTCTTTTTTTTTTTCCGATTCAACCAAAACAACATTCTTTCCTTGACTGACTACTTTTTATGCACATTGTAAATACGAATTACTCTGTTTTCTCTTGTCTGTATTTAGTTTAGCATGTTATATATACAGATGACTGAACATGATGTATGATGGTACAGGGAATTTATGAAGAGTATAAATTTGACGCGTGATCACGAGTCACGACGCATAAGTTGCGGTCCACCTTGTTGAGACCGATGTGTCCATGTTACAATATGATTTATGACCCCATGAATACACGGGATCTTGTAGCCATGCATGTCGATTTTGGGCTGTAGGTTTATCTTGGTTATATCAGAATAATGCATATGAGAAACGACTATGAAAGCTTCACCCTTGCAGCCAGCAAGTGGAGGTTTGTTCAAGTTTTTCTACACATTGGATTGGTCAGTGGTTTGTTTTGAGCGAAACACATATCTATTATTGGTGTCTATCATCAAACTTATCTTATCTTCTATGTCTACTAAATGTGTTTAATCCAGATTCATTGCATGCACATGTTTTCAAAAATTTCCCTGGTTGTTGTCACACTTTAGTACTATTTGAAAAGGCAGGTGAGAAGTGAATCAAGTGATTAAGGAGGGAGGCCTATATAGGGGTCTCCATTTGGCCTTATGGGCTCAAAAGCCTAATGGAATGGGGGCCTCATGTCTGTAGGTCTTAAGCCTAGCCAAGCCTATGTTCAGGCCTCGAGACCCGTAGGCCTTAAGTTTAACGGGCCGGACAAGGGCTTAATGTTTTTGGCCCGGTCCGGCCTATCATGACCCACATTAGAAAGCCTTATTAAGCCTACTAAAAACATAGTGAAATTCTACCAAAAACAAAAGAGATGTTACATTGTATTTATATAAACTGACTTTTCTTGATGTTTGAATATTTGAGAATGATGTTGATGATATTAATATTCCAAACAAAAAAGATTTGTGGATTCCAAGGTTATGTTGAGTGCTGAGTTTTTTTGATAAACTTGGTTTCTTATGAAGTTTACTTTTGATTTTTTTGTTATTAGCTAGTGTGTATCCGCCGTATAGGTTATTCATAAACATGAAACATTATATTTATTATTGTCATACAAGATTAACTAGTACGATCTAGTGATGTATAAGGCCCAGCCCGGCCTAGCCCACAAGCCTACCGATAACAAGGCCCATGGACTGCTTAAGGCTCAAAAAATATAGTTAGGCTTGGCCCGGCCTAGCCCACTTATATTTGAAGTATAGGCTAAGGCTTGACTAAGCCCAGCCCGGCCTATTGGAGACCCCTAGGCCTATATTACATTTAGGGCTGAGTTTTTGTACCGAAAACTGAAACTGAATCGAAACTAAACCGACCAAAACCGAAGCGATCGAAACCGAACCGACCTCAAACCGAACCAAATTTTGGTTTATCATACCGAACCGATATAAATTGGTTCGGTTTCGGTTTTCATTTTGAAAACTGAACCGAACCGACAAAAACCGACAAAACAGAACCGAATCGACAAAAACCGACAAAACCGACAAAAACCGAACCCGACAATGTCGGTAAAACCAAACCGAACCGAAACCGAATGTCGATTTACCGAAAATTCGGTTCGGTTTTCGATTTCATTTTTCACTAAACCGACAAATCGGTTCGGTTCGGTTTTTGAACCGAACCCAGCACTAATTACATTGATCATGATGAATGATCGTGTACATTCGTTGGTGATGACTTGACTTAACCCGCATTAATTAAGAATGCTGGTCCCAAGTCGATCGTAGTCCATGTCTCTCTCTCTCTCTCTCGCTCGTCCAATTCCTTATTTGCTTTGACAAGTCACAAATTAGATCTGAGGGCACAACCACAACCCTGCAAATACAATATAGAGTTAACATGATTACCTAAAATTAATCTAAAATCTAAACATGATAGCCAAATTAAACCAAAATCACCATGCATGTGGTCGGGTCTCAGTTGTAAAAGTTTCATGGATCTGGCCTCTCTGGGGGTACCTACATAAAGTCAAAGAATAAGTAGAGAGAAATAAGCAAGCATCTTCATATTATTCCTTCATATATCTCTAGTTGCACTAAAAGATTAATTAGGAATGGTAGTGCCTCAGCGGTGGTACACATGAGAAAGCAAAAAAAGAAGTTACACACTACAGCAATTTCAGCTGTTTCTGGTCCCGTAATATTTAAATTCGAATCTCAAGTATAAAGAGCTAGCTAGCCTACAGCTGTGCCTACATTCGACCTTATTGATTTGATCGAGCTGATCATATGGCTGCATGTACTTTCAGGAAGAACCAAGTCGATCAGTATGATCTCAAATATTGATCAGCTACACACATGAGTAGGTTGATGATTGGAGCAACAACAAAACTTCTCCCCCCATCTTCACGTTGACCCCATATCTACAGTTCTGTTGCATAAACAACAACATGTCAATCACCAGTTCAAAATGCAGCTATGCACCGGATTATAATCTTGTGGAACATTCTTCATGTAGTGGCCGGTGCATGATAAATTAAGCATCATTTATGAAGGACACTGGCAGCAAGCTTCTGGAACAATTCTTCATGTACCCAGCCTGCAACACCAATATATATGCTGCAACCGAGTGGTTAAATTTCCATACTTTCACATGCTGTGGAGAGTGAAAGACACTACCTTCAAGTCTACATAAATACGTTTACTACGTACATTGAGCAATGTGACATGGATGCCCCTCATCCGTTTCTCCTGCAAAATGTGAGCAGCGACAATAAAAACAAACGTAATGACATGGCACTGAGATCAGCACACACTCTTTCTGTATTATATAACTAATTCCCATTTAGCAAGAAAGTTTTAACTTGGCATGCAACAACAAACCATTTCAAAAGGAGGTTAAAAAATTGTATGTCGTTGTTGGAGATCAAATGCTACCTTATAGCAGGACGCGCAAATGCAACACATGCTGTATCCCCCCGCATAGCCTTCTATGGATAAATGATCCGGTTTGGCAACATGAGTGAAGCTAAATAATAGAAAAAAAATGATTGTGGAGCATATCTATGGCACATTCTGCGGGCATACAAAAAACATGCCAATGATGGTGCTGGTTATTCATATAAAAGATGCAGACCAAGTACCAAAGGTTGATCAGAGAATAAGATGAAGCAAAAGCTACTTTTGTGTAAAAACATGCCATGATGATCTAGTTTATGCAAGTATGATCAGTTCATCAACAAGAGCTCAAGTATAAATTTGAGGATATGAAAGAAGAGAATATGAAGAAACATGACATCTAACTGTCTAAGGAGGATACATCGCTATTTATATTTGAGTAAATATTTGAAAAGAGGTTCTTGTGCAAAATCAGCAAGAAACCAGAACAAAGCATCAATTGCTTTCTCAACATACAACCCCAAAAACATCAGTACACTTCCAAATGCATAACAAAGCAAAAAAACACTAGCTAGTACACATATACTCCAAAAAGGTAGCAACAGTGTGAGATTTTCAAGAAGTTCCAGGCTGTGTCTATGAAGTGAAAAATTCTCAACGAGAACAAACGTATTTCAGTAAAGAGTTTCAAACAATTAGGCGACACCTTATAAAGCAAAAGCAAGTGCAGCACCCGAGATATCCAAGGGCAGCTTCGATAGATCCAGTAAACTGTGTGTGAAACTGAAGATTGTCAATCATCTTAGTGGTTCTTCTTGGTATATATTTCATTACTATCTAGTAGACATAGGACATACAAAGCCAACCTATTGAATGCATTCTTGACTTAAACAATTGCGTGTGCAGTATTACTAAGAGATGTTTTAAAAATATCATAAGAGAATGAGAATGGGAAACAACTAGCAGTAACACATATACCACACAGATATATAACACATACCACAAGTGCTCTAAATAATAGATAAACGTAAAACCTTTTTCAGCGGAAGACAGACTAAGAACAAATTTTGACTATATATATGAATGAAAGAATAAGAATGGAACTGGACTCAGAGGAGGGTAACACAGTAGTTAAGTATCGATTTGAAGGGCTTATGGGCTACTCATAAGCAGAATAATTAAGGAACAAGTAACAACTGATCAGAAAAGCACTAAGATCGCCAATTCTCAGTAACAAACTAATTAAAAGGTTTTAGATGAAAGAGAAAAGCTCACTTGTAGAATGCCTGATAAAAAGACAAGGTCAATAATTTTCACAGATTGAAGAGCATCACAAATGAAGTCAGGATGATGGCGTAAAGAAAAAAGAATCAAACTATTTGAACATAAACTTAAAGAAAGGGGCGCCATGACAGGAATTCATGTGGAGTAACTAACTGTAAAAATTAACATCATACATGAGCCAATCCTTTTCACAGCAAAAATCAAAACGCTAACCAAAGCACAAAGATTCATGTTGAGAAAATAATATACCCATGCATCTTACCAGTGTGAGATTTTATTGCATTGATAATCCTCAGAAACAACATCAGCCAACATAACTTAACAACTGAGAAATGATTGTAAGGCTAAGCCCTTCACTTAAATGATTGTAAACATATCAAATGCCATGAAAATAGTTAACAGGCGGAATGCATGTATTAATTAATTAACACTCATAATTTAAAAAAAGAAGATAAAAAACGAGTACAATATATCCCAGTTTATGATTTAAAGATTGTATACCTTACAAAATTCCAAACCCCCCAAATCTGTCTTCTCCAAAGAGAGTACCATTAGGCTCCATAAAATAATGTCAGATAAGAATGTTCACTCAAAACAGATTAAGAAAGTCAATCAAAAAACACTTATGCTTCTAATCATTATAGCTGCAGGTAGCAAGCAAAGCATTCCTCCAAGCTCTATAGTACTTCATCAATGTCTAAATATAAAAGCTCAATTACAATAATGAAATACTAAATCTTCAAAGCCATGAATATAAATTCGAAAGAAAGAGACAGGCAAAGATAATGCTACATGTATAGCTCAAATTAAAAATTGCTATATAAAAGGGGACAGAACGAAACACATATCTCCAAAGTTCTTCTTTACACATGAACTTCTTAAGACGGAGAGATTGATATTTGTTAGATTCATTCTTGTGACAACTTAACCGATTTGTTTACAAAGGCACTTCCCACAACTCCCTTTGAAAAATTGGTCTATAAAATCGGCATGTGTAAGCTTAGAGATTTATGTTAAAGGCCACATTGAGGGGGAGAATACGCGTTACACTCTTTTCTTTATTTTAGGTTTTATCCCTTTGGGTTTTTCTAAATAAGGTTTTTAATGAGGTAACATTTATGCGTAATGTACAATTGTGTACTCTTTTTCCTTCACTAGATTTTTCCTATAGGATTTTCCTAGTAAGGTTTTAATGAGGCATAATATCTGTACGAGTCATCCAAAGGAGGGAGTGTGTTATGAATATTGTGTTGGATGATCTTTGGCTCTTCAATGGCCATGTTCTTTAGCCTTTCATGTACCTCTCTCTTTATTTCTTACATTGATTCCTAGTCTATCCATATGTCTATGTATACCCCTATATAAAGGGAACATTTGTAAAGATCAATGCAATGAGAATCACTCTTCCTCTCTACATTTTCTACTCATGTTCATCTTCTATCTTTAAGTTTCATCTCCATATATCCATAATTTTCACAACATTTTCTAATTTTTATTAAATTTCAAAGAACTTTTTATTCAATACACGAGCAGTATGAGAAAAAGTGTTAATCGCGTCGGATATTTTTTTTTTGATACATTGGTTAGTAGTTAGAATTAGTGGGTTAGGGAGGATTCGAGCTCACGCGGCATGAGGAGTCGGGTGTGTTTGCCACCAACTGGGCTACACCACATCCTGTCGGATATTGAATTCATGGAGGAGTGAACTTTGATGTTTGATCCACTCCTAAATGAAAATTAAAAATCCAAACAAGGTGAAATGAGATAATTTTAAAATCCAAATTATATTTATTGAAAATAATAAATTTTTTTTGATGAAATATAGTAGGAATTATGACCCGATGGATAAATTATTGGGCCGATGGTACTCCATTTTGAACAACTTGCCGATGATTTGTAGCCCAATATTTGGGCCGTTCATCTTGATGACTTGGCGCATAATAAATCTGGGCCATATACGCCTTGCCATACGAACTCGTCTGCAGAAGCAACAGGTAGAAGCAGGAGATCGGCGTCCATGGCGGTTGAAGTTCAGTCGCATAACCAACTCGGCGATGTCCGTACCGATGTGCTATCAGATGCCAGGCTTGACTGTTACAAGGTCGTTACTTTGCCTCAATTTCAATCGTTTTTCGCACTTGAAATCCACGAATTTTGTCATCAGAAACCCTAACGCTGCTGACTTGTGGCGCAATCGTCGTGTTGATGTGTGATTAGGCTCGAGATGCGTTCTACGCGTGTTTGGAGAAGGAGTCGAGCAAGAAGCCGACGGAGATAGCTACGGTTGGGCTGCTGTATCCTGCTGAATGTAAGAAAACTAGGGCTGCGTATGAGAAGCAATGCCGTAGCTCTTGGGTGAGAATTTGATCTAATTATATGTCTTTATTAGGTTTTTTTGAAGTTTCTAGATTTTAATTTGTGTCTATGCTTTCATTTTTCGGGTTGGTGATGACTGATGATTTGTGACGATTGGGATTTTTGGCAGGTGAAGCATTTTGATAGGGATTACTGTGCTAAAAAGAAGGTTAAGAGGTTTTTGGATGATCCGAATGCGAAGAGAGGTCCGTTGTCTCTTCCTCAGCCTTATACTTTTAAGCCGATCGAGTCTGATAGGTAGCTGGTAGTTTAAGGGTATTCGTTTTTTCTCCAGTTTTTCCTAGAAACATTGATTCATTTCTTTAAGAATAAGAATTGTGCGCTGTCATTCATATATTAACAATTACTAGGTTGTATACTTGGATGTTGCTGGCGATTAATGCGTGCATTTTGTGTTTGAATGAATTGGTGATGATTAATCAAGCTTGTTTTAAAATTGTCAGAGATTGGTCCTATTGTTTTTTTGTGTGAAAGAATTGGTCCTATTGTTTGGGTTGGTTAATTGAGTGAATAATTAAAGATTTTAGCATAAGGGAGAGGGTGTTAATGTACAGTAATGTATGAACGAACCTCATCGAGTTGAGTTGATTTGGCAGGGGAGAGAATCAAGTAGCTGAGGTAATGAGTGAATGGTGTGGGCAAATCTTTGTGGGGAGGAGTCTTCGGGTCTGTTGCCAGGGCTTTCATGATTTGTTGTTGTATCACTAAACTAAACTAAACTTGTTTATTTGTTCTAATTTTCTAAACTGTGTTAGAACCTTGACTTTAAATTATGACTAAGCGCAACGAATGCATCAATACAACTGTTTATTGGTGAATTAATATCCATGCAGTTGGAAATGAAAGTAGATTGTGGTTTATCATTCTATAAAAATGGAGTTTAAACACGCATACTGGCACACAGTCGGTGAGGTAGTTTAAGTGGTTGGCAACTGGTGTCAGCTCATTATCTGAACAGCATTGCCTAATTTCTACTTTTCATAAGACTTGTGTTATGAAGATCTAGTCAAGAAATTTTCGGGTTTTCAGTTGTTTTGAGAAGCAGTTTTTTTTCCGGGACTCTTACCCTTCATGGTATCGCATAGTTTAGATGTCCTCCACATAGCTCTAAAACCCCATTGTTAAGAAGACTGTTCTGAAACAGGGACCAAATCCTTGGCTATGTCAATCCTTTATAAAGGAAAAAAGCGAATCTGGAAAAGTATTCTACTCTTGACAAAAGAAAGAAGGCCGTGAAAAGAAGGGTTATTGTCACAATTATTGTTGATTGTACGATCCAGTCAGCCAACGTACTAAAATTGAAACTCGAAAACTGGGAAGATGGCAACAGTCTCCTCCAAAATTCCTCAGCCCACCAGCATTTTAGGAAGAGATGAACCGCATTTTCTTGCTTATACTCGCATATGGCACACCTTGAGTCGACTCTACAACCTCTCTTTATTAGATTACTTGCCACCATCTTCCACATGAATATCTTAGCCATGTTAGGGACTTTAATCCTTCAGAATTTTTTCCAGAACAACTTTAACTTAGTTGTGTCAGATACCTGCTTGTTTGTCAGTTACTCTTTTGAATTCTTCCTGGAGAAGGAAACCATAGGCTGCCTTCATCGAAAATTCCCCATCACTCTTTAGTAGCTTCGTCGTTCCTTGACTTGTTTCACTCATGTTCAACCAGTTTTTTAAAGATGATTACACCCTATGTATACTCCTCCATCCCCATGAAGGCCTAGATCCAACCTCTGCTTCAAAAAGATCCACACTCGGGAAGTACCTAGCCCTTGTAAATCTTGCTTATCAGTAATTCCGGTTTAGCCAGAACCCTCCATGCCTGTTTAATGTGGAGCGCTTGGTTAAGCAACTGAAAGTTTTTTTTGTTGACCAAGACCTCCTTCCTCCTTTACTTTCTGCATTTTCCTCTTATCTAGCCAAGCTATGTATCTATTCTCCCTTGCATCCTTCCACCAGAAAGAGGATATTATGCTATTCCACCCATCAACAATGCTTAATTGCTTATGGGCATTTTAAAGCATGACAGCGCAAACACTGGGATTGCTTGAATTATGACTTTATTAGTACCTCTTTGTCACCAATCGATAACATCTTTTCTTTCCATCTATTGACCCTCTTCCACATTCTGTCTTCCAAGTAATTCCACATTGCTGAATTTCTTCCGTTAATGATAATGGGTAGACCTAAATACTTTTCTATTCTGCTTACCTGACTCATCCAAGATGCTGCCTACATTTTGTCTTCCGATTATTAATTTAGGAATTATATAAATAAAACATCATTAAAATCACATCATTTTCGAATGGCTATAAATAGCTTGATTGTTCCAAATTTTTTATTTTTATGAATCCCACGTTTTTAGCTTCTATATATTTGTATTTGCCTATGATTACTAGCCCAATATTTGGGCCTTTCGTATTTTGTGACTTGGCCCATAATCTAGCTGGCCCATATTCGCCTTGCCATAGCGTGAGAAGCTCGTTTGCAGAAGCAGCAGGAGATCGGCGTACATGGCGGTTGAAGCTCAGTCGCATAACCAACTCGGCGAAGTGATCCGTACCGATGTGCTATCCGATGACAGACTTGCCTGCTACAAGGTCGTTTTTTGACTCAATTTCAATCGTTTTTCGCCCTTGAAATCCACGAATTTTGTCATCAGAAACCCTAACGGTGCTGACGTGTGGCGCAATCGTCGTGTGTTGATGTGTGATTAGGCTCGAGATGCGTTCTACGCGTGTTTAGAGAAGGAGTCGAGCAAGAAGCCGACAGAGATGGCCACGGTTGGGATGCTGTATCTTGCTGAATGGAAGAAAACTAGGGCTGCGTATGAGAAGCTATGCCGTAGCTCTTGGGTGAGAATTTGATTTAATTATATGTCTTTATGAGGTTTTTTTGAAGATTCTAATTTGTGTTTATGCTTTCATTTTTCGGATTGGTGATGACTGATGATTTGTGAGGATTGGGATTTTTGGCAGGTGAAGCATTTTGATAGGGATTATTGTGCTAAGAAGAAGGTGAAGAGGTTTTTGGATGATCCGAATGCGAAGAGAGGTCCGTTGTCTCTTCCTCAGCCTTATACTTATTACTTTCAAGCCAATTGAATCTGATAGGTAGCTGGCAGTTTAAGGTATTTGTTATTTCCAGCTAGAAACATCGATTCAGTTATGTAATTGTGCGGAACCATACGCTGCCATTCATATATTAACAATTACTAGGTTGTATACTTGGATGTTGCTGGAGATTAATGCGTGTATTTTGTGTTTGAATGAATTGGTGATGGTTAATCAAACTTGTTTTAACATTGCCAGAGATTGGTCCTATTGTTTGGGTTGGCTAATTGAGTAAATAAAAAAAGATGATACGTATCAACTTCTTCCGGTACCTTTTCGTTTTTGGATGACAACGGCAACTAGCTATCTTTGTTTCATCTCTCACTTTGAAGAGGTAGGCCCGTTTCCGTTGGATGCAGTTGTGAGTGGGTTGTTTGTACCACAACGTTTTGTGGGCGATGATGACAAGGGATTTTTGGCCGTTGAGATGGCTGTGGCTAGTGAAATGGGCATCAGGCAGAGACCTTTTGACTGTAAATATTGCATGGCTGATCCCATGTCCTCTTCCATCAGCTTCGCAACTTGGTTCTCATTCACTGACGTGCCCTCCTCGCCAGAGGTTGCTATTACTTCTCCATTACTGCTCAGTCTGGTCATTGCTCTTGCCCTTAAACTGCCCTATTTGACATAAATAAACAAACAACATGCGTTGTATTTTAATTAGCTGATAATGTCATAGTTCAAATTAATAATGTTGTTGTTATTGGTATTTTATTAATATATTTATATACAAAGCTGTTGGACCAGAAAGTAAGAGTTAATACATAGACAGAAGGAACACCAGGTGTGATATGGAGAGGCTCATTCTGAAAAGCTAGCTAGAGCATTGCCTTTTACTACTCCTTTGTTGTCTATTTGCTTTTTTTTTTTGCACCCATAACCTAATTTTCAATACTTCGATTCATCATAGCGTTAACACTACACCACCAAGTAAGATCAAATGGGTTCAAGAAAACTGACTCTAACTCCGAAGTAGTACTTGCTGTTTAGGTTAGAATGTATGTGGTCCTATACTCTATAATAATAATGTGTAGTTGAGAGTTATTACCTCTTTAGACATGTTATCAGCAACACGAGAAGGCACAGCACCTGCTCCTCCTAATCTGCTCATGCTCAGCACCTGTTTAATTTTATGTATATATGCATCACGTTACTGCAGTTAATGAAAGAAGCCTCAGACCCACCAACTTGATAATACTACTGAAGATTATCATGAAGCAGCAGCAAACAACTATATAAATATACTGGCTGCTTCACTAAACTTGATGCAAGTGTAAACTAGTACAGATATGGAAATGTTACCGACCATGTTATTCTGTTATTTTAAACATGACACATATATAAGTGAAGAAAGAGAGAGCAACCTTGACTTGAAGTTGGAGGAACTTCATATACTCTATGATCTCATCAAGCATGGAGGCCTTGTCTGTCTGTCATTCCATTTTCATTATTGACGGAAAAACAAAAACTTAAGGGTCAATTGGGTATAATAAACAAAACTAAAACTGCAGTATTATTATTGTTTGAAGAACTCAATTCTCTATCATATTATTATAAGCCTACTAACCCAGACATGGGGGGAGACCTATATGTCAGTTATTGTTGCTCCCCAATTATTTAATTTATAACTAATCGGCTAGCTTGGAAAGACATGCATCCATGTCCTAAAAAGTCTACTACAAGGCCTTTCCTGATATATAACAGATGGCCATAAAGTTTGAAACATGCACAATAATGTTCGTGAGTATAGTCGTAGCTGATTTAACTAAAATTGAAGATATGTCCAAAGATCATATTCCATCAATTAACAACCAAACTACAAAAAGGCGAATGATATGATATAGCAAATGACAAAGACAATAATCCAACCTTGTAGAGTACTGAGAGCTAGCTCTACAACTTCTTGGTGGTGCCCTTAATTCTGATCTACATGATAATAGCAATTATGCGCAGATTTTGCTTAACTAGATGCCATTAATCTTATCGATTGTTTAAATGTTAAATTTCATCAATTACATACTAAGATCATTAATTAAGACGGACACTTCTCTTCTCGCTTCGCATGAAATTATGCTCATTTTCCTCAAATTCCTGCACGTATCATATTTTTCCCCAAAAAAAATTCAACATGATCATGCGATACAATCAACAAACATCTCTACCTTGTTAGCATTGGGGACCAGCTCCTGCAGGCCCTTCATTCTCTCTGCAATTCTTTCCCTTCTCAGCTGCAAGGCGCACACACACACACACACACCATCATTAACCATACACACTTATATCATGACTGAACCAGCAGCTGGAAGAACGCAACACAACGCAACATAAAAGTAAGTGCAAATCTCACTCGTTCAGCTATGCTATGTGGATCAGTTGCCTGCCCTCTCCTAGCCCTAACACGTTGTTGCTTTGGCGGACCTGGCTCAGGTCCAGCTGAGCTACTCACCGGTGCCTGGCTGTTCATGGCCGCTTGAGCATCAAAGTAGCTAGACCCTCCCTGCTGTTAAAATAAAAATAATAAAATCAAATATCAGTTTATCCAGTAGTTATGGATGAAAAAATTCTCGTTTTTGGTTATATTACTATAGCTAGAAAATTATTAACTGACGATATAATTTATTACTTGAGAGCTCTGAAAATGATCAGGCAGGTTCAGCTGCTGGCCTGATCCTAGTAGAGATCCGACGAAGCTTCCGTTGAACAAACCCGTCATCTGATTCTCTTCTCCCTTTTGAGATACAAAAAATCATCATCAAAATCAGTCAAAAAATTCACAGCATCAAAAACTCTTCGTCGCTGATCGAAATAGGTGAGACAGAAATACGAACCGGTTGATGAAACGAATCGAACGAGGATCCTTCCAGAAACGATCCGCGGCTCCGATCGACGAGGTCCTCAACACCGAACGGCATCGGAAGCATGTGCTGTTGTTGAGCCCTCAGTTTCAACGCTACATCAGCCTCATCAAACTGGAACGCAGCCGATACGCCGTTCTCCGACTCCTCCGGTGACGAAGAGCCTTCACCGAGCGTCTTCAAATCCCATCCTGACGCCGAGTTCAGACTCGACAGCATCTGCTCCAGAAAGTCGTCGTGCGCCTGAGGCGCGTGGTCGAATCTCTGCATCTGGTGGAAATGGTCGCTGCTGCTTGTTGGAAAGTCCTGGATCGACGACGGGAGGGACGAGAACTTCATGATCGGCGTGGCTGCTGTTGCGGCTGACTTATGGCGGTTGTTGTTGTTGTTCTGCTGCATATCACAACCCGGAGGCGATGAACCATTTGACTGCTGCTGTTGAGCTTGAGACTGCATTTGAGATGAGCGGTTGACGGTGGAAGTGTATTAGGGTTTCGTGGAGGGCAAAACGACGACTGAAGCTGTTGCAGTTGGTAGAGAGAAGATAAAAGAGGAAGAGATGACGTAGAGAGAGAGAGAGAGAGAATGAAAATGAAAAGAACTTATTCAAAGAGCTGCTGAATAGGTGTTGGTATTTATATGCAGTTTTTTTTTATCTTGTTGTTTTTATTTTGATTAATTCTAAGGATAATTAATTGAAATAATTAGTGGATCCAAATTGGATAATTAAATAGGAGGTAACTGTGTATGTTAGTTTTCTCCGGAAAATAGATGGAATAAAATCTGGTGCAACCAAGCTATTTACAACAATTTGAATAAACAATATAGTTTTATGTGCTTCAAGATAAAACTACGTAGTTTTAAAAAACTACGTAGTTTTGAAAAATGGTTCCGTTATCAATTTAGGGGTTATATTAATGAAACTACGTCATTTTAATTTTATTTTATCAAAACTACGTCGTTTTCAAATGACTGTAAATAGATTGGCTGCACGGGATATGAGTCCGAAAATAGACCTCAAAATTGTTCATTTTATTTTCATTTGAGAGATAATAATAATTTTAGGTGCTTTTTTTGTTCGGTTTTGGGGGGAATGTCCCATTCATTTCTTGTAGACTGTTATTCGATATATTAGTCAATAGTTGTTGTTCAAAATAGGCACATAATTAAATTTATTGTAAGAGCTGCGAAGGGAAATAACTATTGTAATGGATACCATTTCACATGCTCTTGATAGAATCACATTTCTTCAATTATCGATTCAAAATTTTATACATGTCAAGTACTTACAACTTCATTGTTTTCTAATTTTATATTTATATATACTTATGACAAAGTTAGACAAAGAGATCACCAAAGGACACTCAAAGTGTCTTAAAATAATGTAAAATGTAGGATCATTATTAATGCTCTTCATTGTAATTTATATATTTGTCTTAGCCTACATAAATAGTTTAGGTTTGGACATCACAAGTTTCTAAACCTATTTAATACCCTTGTTCTTGGGATCACACACCATCCCCTTTCTTTCAAGCTTTTTTATTATATGCCTTAAACTTTATTGTTTCCAATGTCCTATAATTATGTACTTGTCTGTCAGTTGTTGATGAGATCGATTATATTTTTACTGTCTTTATTTAAATAAAGAGGACGATCGTCTACTGATTTTATTCACTTGGTGACGCATAACCTTTTATGAAACGATTTCTTATATCGGGTCTCAAGATGTTTAAAGATCGATCACATGGATTATTACGATGAGTGATATGACATTAATGATGAGCGCTGCTTATATAAGAAATCTTTTTTTTTTGGGGAAAATGACAAATATGGTGTATCAACTATCACTCATTGATAAATTACGGTCCGAACTATGAAATTGACAGTTAAGGACAATTTCAAAATATTTTAATCCTCATAACTTAACTGACGGAATATCACGCCGTCAATTAACAAAGTTAACTAAATGAATGAATTGAAAAAACCTTATTGTCTGAATTGTGAAATTGAGGATTAAAATAATTTAAAATTATCCTTAATTGTCAATTTTCATAGTTCAAACCGTAATTTGTCAATGAGTGAAAGTTCATACTCCCCTCCTTGTCATTTTTCCTTCTTTTTTTTTGTGTGAAAAAGATGATATCATTAATCAAAAAACATGTACAAACAAAACCCAAGTATATATATTGTCATTTTTCCTTTTTTTTTGATAATGGGGTACAACTAGAAATAATACAATGTATATCACGCATTATCATATAGTATATATATTGATATCTAAAGCTCTTGTAAAACATTTTGACCGGATCCGAAATCATATGTACATTTATCCACTTCTGAAGCGCAAGATTCAAGGTAACGACACAAAATCGACCTCTTTTGTTTGTGAGACAATGTAATTTCGATTCGATAAATTTTTATATGAAAAGAAGAAATATCTATTTGCAGACATGATAAAAGTCGAATATAATCAATTCCACCCTATTTTGACGTGATATTTCATTTTGATTATAGTCGGATAATTGCAAAATGTTAAACTATCCCCCAACATGCCTAATCCGAATAGGTCATGTGATTCAATTTTTTTTTTGGAGGGAGTCATGTGATTCAATAATTAATCGACATGGAATGACACGTATGGAAATGGAACGAATAGTGGAATGGTTTTATAAAATGAGGGCATGTTACCATAGCATTGATTGGTATTTATTGACAAAGTGTACAGAATTCCACTTAGGCGATTACACATAAAATATGCATGAAGAGACATTCTAAGAGCATCCCCACCATGATCAAAAAAACCATATCATCCATCTCTCTCATCCTTTTTCTCTCTCATCTAATCATCCTTCATGGTTTTTTTAATCACATGCACCCCCACCATGATCCAAAAAAAGTTTATCATCAATCTCTCTCATCACTACATAAATTATAGCTCATAAATGTTAAGATTAATAAAAATATATCAAAGTGTATCTCGTTTTATAGAGTTCAAAAAATTATGAATATTGATATTTATGAATATTATGAATATTAAGGGACAATCGAACATGCTCACTAGCAATATTTTACATGTGGTTAATTTATAAATGTGTGTTTGATGTTTTATGGGATTGTGGTTAAGGATATGCTTATTGGAACCTAGCAAATATACATAAATGGTTGAAGAGTTAGAACATAGACAGATTTGAGAAAAAAAATGTTGCGCTTTCTTTTTTATCTTCTACTTGATTTGGTTTCAAATAGACTATATTCTCATTTGTACATCTTTCTTAAAAAAAACATCCAGGATTTTTGATTTTTAATAGATAGAAATAAAATACCCAAAGTTAAGTGTAATTTCAGTAATAATAGTTTCTATTTTAGCCTAATCTTGGAATTGCAACGGTTACAGATTCTCTAAAAGTTTTCCTAAAAGTAATCATTTTCTTCGAAACAGAAGGAACATGGAAGAGTAATTAAAACTAGAGAAATAATGAGAATATCAAGTTGATAAGAACAAAACTGCATAAACATTTTCAGCTGGAGACGATCAGAATTACCATCTTGAGCGATGAGGCAGTTCAAATTGACTAAAACTATAAGAAAGCAGTTTCTAGATGCTCCTCGATTGGTTAATGAGATTTCACGTACTCCTGAACTATGTGAAGACCTTCATGCTCCTCACCAAAGTCCTGCAAAATTCATGAGGTACCAGAATACGGATTCAACTATTTACAGCCGACTAAATGGAAGAAACAAACATCAATGTATGTAAATTATATATCAACAAACAGAGAGTTATGAATAACAATTTTGTTTTTTAACACGAACAAAAACTTAGGGCAAATCAGGACGTAATACAATCATGTAGACAGAACTTTTAAATGGTTAAAGTAAAGAGTTACTAATTAAGAAAGTATATCCGCAATCATCAGGTATATATGCCAGCTCCAGTCCAATGATACTGGGAAAATAGAAACTAAAATAACTTTGACCAATCTGAATCAAGCAGATAGAAGCAAAAACATTCTTGTATTACCTTAACTACAAGGCACGAGCATCCAACGACCTTCCTTGCATTGCCTTCAGAGTCGATCTTGCAGAGCTGGTAAGCACAAATAATTGTTAGTATAAAGGCATTATTGGGTAAAGTTACTGTCACAGAAAGCTGTAAGAATAGGCAATTTGAATTAATTTATTGACTCACCCCAGCCCACTCTCCAAGAGTCTTGGCGCTTGGAACAGTGATCAATTTGACATCATGGTCAGCGCAAAGAGCCTTTATCAACTTGACGTAGTCTGGCTGGTCGCAGTCCTCAGCTAGCACACAAAGCTGTGCAGCGTGCTTTTCAATTACCTTGGCACTTTCATGTAGGCCGCGTGCAAGACCACCATGGGCAAGAGACTTCTTTAGAACAAGCTGCAGAGCAGTCATGATGTCCATTGGCTCACCCAAAGCTGGGGCGGCAGCAACCTCGGCAACAACAGGGGTAGCTTCATCTCTACAACTCCGAGAAAGGCAATATTGAGTTTAAGGTAAACAACATGCATGCACAATACCAATTAATAAATAAAACACTAATTTATCAAGAACTCCAAGATCACATACAATACAATGACTCATCGGGATAGTCTCTCACCTAGCATTTCCTCAAGTTCTCTCTCACATCCTCAAGGCGCATTTGTGACACAACTTCCTACTTAAACTTTGTGCTTTGTTCGGAGGAAATGCAGGGTGCGGATGCGAACTAAAAGGATATTTCTAGACACTCAATTTTTCAGATTTGCTATGTTCATAAATTCGTTTATTGATATACGCGACTGCATACATTGGATACAAGAAATTTTTTAAAACAGCCAACAGTATTTGAAACCGAAAATTTTCAGCAACTACAAATACATGTCAATCAAACAATTGCAAGAAAAAGTAACAAAATGTTTGGGAATTAGCCTATGGACAACGCCATTGAAACTATATAGTTAAATGTCACTGATCTAAACAAAAACACTGATCATCAGAAGACATAACAACCTAGTAAGCAAACAACAGCCCTATTATTGAAACGGAAACCGACCACAGCTCAGCTCATCTCAATTCAAAGTGAGAAATTTACATACCCTGACATTCTGAGGACTCGACTTTAGCTTAAGTCTCTTGTTCAATCTGCAAAAAACAACACTAAACCTCAGTGTACATTCAAAATCCATCTTGCAAATCACAAATCCAGATATCAATCAACATCATTACATCACTAAAGATTCAAAATTTATCAATAGAAACAATTAAGAATTTAGAAGAAGCTTCTACATGGCCAAATTGTTCACCTGATTATAGCTGGTCGCGGCGAGGTCGGGATTACTAGCAATCGAGGATGAAGACGACGCTGCCAAATTCTAAGTGATCCTTTTATACGGTCTCCACTACAGCACCTTAAACCCTAGGACTGATGATATATTGGGCCAGTTGTCGGCCCAATATGCCCATATCGTCCTACTGGGCTTGATACAAATCCATAACCCGGATCCGAATATGAAACGGATCTTTCTACGACCACCGGCTTTCCCCAAATTCCCAATGTTAATAATCAAGAAGCCCTAAAATACCTTATCAAAAAAAAAAGCCCTAAAATACCAAATTCCCAAATCGAGTGTCAAATTGGTGCCTGAGACTTCTACTAGGAATTCTCGTTGATTGATCGGTTGGCTGGAGATATGGAATTTCAATCCTGGAGGCGATTTTGTGTTGTTGTTCAATCGCCGGATCGCGGGATGTCGACTCGGACCGTAGCCCTAGATCCTGAATCGACAGTGGTTGACGTGAAGCGAGCTTTTTTACCGATTAACGAGAATCGTTTCTACTTTAGTTGTAACGGGAAGGTGTTGGAAGATGGTGCGAAATTGAGAGATTGTGGGGTTTCATGGCTGTCGACTTTGGTGCTTCGTATGCGGGCTTGCGGCGGCGGAGGCGATGGAGGGGCTACCGGAGCTGAGTCACGTGATTGTTATTTGAACATGTATGCGGAGAAGAAGCCGGACAAGGTTGATCCGAATGAGCAGAGGCTTTCGAAGTGGACGACTTGCGCGCTGTCTTCTGAGCTGTTGAAGCCACCTTGCGTGGTGGATAAGTTGGGGAATCTGTTTAACAAGCAAGCTTTGGTTGAGGCTTTGATTGGGAAGAAGTTGCCGAAGGCTTTTGGGCATGTCAAGGGGTTGAAGGATATGGTGAAGATTGAGTTGGTGTCGATACCTGGAGGGGAGAGTGCTGGGGCCATGTTTCATTGTCCGATTACTGGTTTGGAGTTTAATGGAAAGTATAAGTTTTTCGCAATTAGGACTTGTGGGCATGTTCTTAGTGCTAAGGCGTTGAAGGAGGTGAAGTCTTCGGGTTGCTTGGTGTGTCACAAGGAGTTTGGTGAAAGTGATAAGATCGTGATTAATGGGAATGAGGAGGAGGTGGCTGCGTTGAGGGAGAGGATGGAGGAGGAGAGGATGAAATTGAAGGAGAAGAAGTCAAAGAAAGTGAAGAATGTGGTGGTGGAGGCAAATGGAAATGGCGCTGACACCATGGCTGGGGACATAGATTCACCACCAAAGCTGAGTGGAAGTAAACATGGAATTGATCCTAAGTCAGCAGAGAAGGTTTTGACTAAAAGTGAAGTCAGTGGAAAGCTTGGCAATGGTGTTGGTGTGCCAAAGAAGGATGGTGCAAACACTTCTGCCAAACGATTCAAGGCAACTGATGTAATTCCTGCTAATGCCACCAAGGAGGTGTATGCTTCCATATTTACCTCGTCGAGGAAGTCAGATTTTAAGGAGACTTATTCTTGCAGATCTCTCCCACTAGGCCGGAATTGATGGCTGGCCTTTCTATCCAAATATGGACAGCGGTCGAAGTCTTCTATTGCTTCTCTTATTATATGCTCATAGAAACCTCTATGGACTTGTTACTGGATGTTGGCTGTTGATTTGTGTGTACTTTATGTATAATGGCTCTTGGACTAAAAAACAATCCTAATTTCTGAAAATGCTTTGGTTCTTTGTTGTCTGCTTGTTTATGATTCAGAATTTTCCTCGATTTGAATGTAGGTTACAGTCATGAACCCTAGTTCCTTTCTGTACCTATCTCATACTATTTTTTGGTACTTGTTGCTCGGATGCTATGTTGGGTGCAAGGCGGAGAATGCTTTGCATATGATCTTTGTGACATTTGAAATCGACTCTTCTATTCGAAAGTTCCAATTGTATGTTGTGTTTGACATTAGTTTTAAGTCTCAAGTTGCTACATGTTACAATTGTGAGCTTGTTGATGGCAGACAGCCAGGCATGATGCAAAAGATGTATGTCTTGTACTGTTCAATTTATCGATGTAATGTGTAACTCTATTTCAGGGACATCTTTCAGCGCTCACACAGAACAATGTCTTAACTCGCCAAAGCCCTAAATATGACCTCAGTGTCTGGGACTCGGACTCGAGTGATGTAGCAACAGAGCTAGTATGAGTGATGCTGATAATTTTTGCAACGATAGTGTAAGTTTTAACTTTCATTTTACCTAAGCCATCAATGTTAATTAAAAATTCCATTTTCTCATTATATAAATCGTTTCTAGTTACCTTCGGAAAAATAATGTGTTTGCTACTTTTCTCATTCTGCTTCATTATCGAATATTCCTCACCTTTCCCCAACTCGAATCTCACATCAGATTCACATATGTTCATCAATGGATTTCGATTGCTGTAGTATCACGTAACAGTCGTATATCGAAATTGCTGTATCTCCAAAGTAAATAGCATGTATCACTGACTTCATCTGTTTGGATTCTTGCAGAGAGTCCTAGCAGGCCACTCCGTCTTGTGCCAAGGGAAATGAGTGCATTCCCTATACATTTAGGGGTCAAAAGAAGCTGATGCTGGTCTCTAAAATTCGGCAGTGTATATAAGTGTAAAGAATTAACACGAGCACGTTACTGATCGATGAATATGAATTACACTCTCCCCAAAATTTAATATCTTAGCAGCCGATATCATCTGTCAATTTGGAGCTGAAAGGCATCTTCTTTCAGCCTCTGCCTTTTTTCATACCCAGTCCCCAGAAAACAGAATGGTAAAAGCACCAAATTTTAGTCCCAGGAATAAAAGATCATCAAAATAGTTTTTATTTTTTAGTACTTATAATAAAACAAGTAAAGCAGTAATTACTCAATAAAAAGTCGCTTGCATCACCCTTTTTCTATACAAACAATTTTTTTGAAAGGCAATAAATGTGTTGTTTTAATAAAAAAAAATTGGGCGAGTATTGTTTTAATAATTGAATTTATAAAAGAATGCATGTATTATATACCATCAAAAAAATGGGAGATATAATCGAGAGAAAAAAAATCAAATTGGTAGATAATTTGATATAATTAATTACTTAATTAACATAATACAATTTTCAATTTGATGGTAATTCCTTCTCTCCGTATTCTTTATAAAAACACACTTGGTTTCTCATGCCCTGTTCGCTTCCTCGATCTCACTGTTCGTGGTGAGATCCGAGCTTCGTCTGCATCTCTGCTTTCCTAAAATTTCCAATCCGTCGATCGGCCTTCAAAGCTTTAATCTTTCCTTTCGTTTTGATATTTTTTTAAGGAAAAAAACCCTCAAAGGCTCTTGCTTTCCTCATACGAAAAGCCCAGAACGTTTGGGGCTGTCGTGCATCCCAGCCTCGATCCCTCGCTCGTCTCTGTCAGGGTGTGCGCACTCAATAGTTGTCGTGGTAAGATCTAGCGTCCCGGTTTCTGAATTACGTGATTTTGGGAAATAGGGTTTTGGTGGGCTGATGTGATTTGGCCGTGGATTTGTGTTGGTTTTTGTTATTTTTAAGGGTTATGAAAATTTTATTTTCTTTATTGTTTGATTTTATGATTTTTGTAATTTTTGCAGATTTAGGGTTGATGTTGCATTGTTTGGTTATTGGAAAGAAATGCCAGTTGCCTACGGGAAAGAATCGATTGAAATAAGGGAAGTGTGGCGTGATAATCTAGAAGCTGAGTTTGATCTGATCCGAGAAATTGTTGATGAGTATCCATTTGTTGCGATGGACACTGAGTTTCCTGGAATTATTCTCCGTCCGGTTGTCGAGTGCAAGAGTATTAATGAGTTCCATTTCCAGAGTGTGCGAGCCAATGTGGACCTTTTGAAGCTGATTCAACTTGGTCTTACCTTTTCGGATGCTGATGGAAACCTTCCAACTTGTGGCACTGACAAGCATTGCGTGTGGCAGTTTAATTTTTGCGAGTTTAATCCGGAGACAGACATGTTTGCTAACCAGTCCATTGATCTTTTGCGCGAGAGTGGGATTAATTTTGAGGAAAATGTGAGGAAGGGTGTGGATGCTGCTCGGTTTGGAGAATTACTTATGTCTTCTGGGGTGGTGCTGAATGAAGATGTGCATTGGGTTACTTTCCATAGTCCTTATGACTTTGGATACTTGGTGAAGTTACTTACGTGCAAGAATCTTCCCGAGACACAAACAGGGTTCTTTGATTTGATCAAGGTGTTTTTTCCAGTGGTATATGATATCAAGCATATGATGAGGTTCTGCGATGGGCTTTATGGTGGATTGGACAAGCTTGCGACGCTGTTGGGAGTTGAAAGGGTTGGTACTTCTCATCTGGCTGGTTCGGATAGTTTGCTCACTTGTTTTACATTTATGAAACTGAGAGAAATCTATTTTAGAGGGTCGATTGAGAAGTATGCTGGTGTTTTGTTTGGCATTGGTGTTGAAGATGATCAGAATAATAGTTAAGAAAAAAATAAATGAGATTTGAAATAACCTACTCGTTTCTTTTACTTTTTTAAGCTGAATTGTTTAATTACTCTTCAATTCACCTCCCTGCTCTACTTCACCAGTTTTGAATATTTTCAGTACACTTTATATCTGGATGATAGGCAATAGGTCTGGTCACCGCTTACTGCTACGGTAAATCTACACAGTACTCACATCCCAATAAGTCTATCTTCATTTCGCTATCTGCAGGGGTATTTAGACATACTTTAAGAAAAGCATGAAACCCCTCTTATGTTGCAGTTTAAATAATTTTGTGTGAATGGAAGCAGTTCTGGTCCAGTGTAACTTCTGTTTTTGGTTTTCATTTACAGTTTTATTGCTGGCACTTAGCTGTTTCCTCACTTCTGCTGATCATTTTCTTTGGCATGTATCATATCTGAGCTGTAATTCAAGTAGCTGATTAAAGTTGCACTTGTCCATGTTCCATACTTCATGGACTAATTTCTCTGGACTTTCATCATACTGGCATGTTCTTAGGGCATGCCAAGTATTGATTGATTCAAAAAACCGCCAAACGATTTTCAGGCATAGTTTTATTTACTGGTCAGCTGTGTTTTCCCCTGTTGTTGATCATTTTATTTTTTGTGTAGTAACTAATAATGAGGTAGAGTCGAACTTAAGAAGCATTTTGTTGAATTTTTGAACACTTCAGTTCTCGTTAACGACTTTGACGTAGTGGTAGTGTTCATTTCCTGCATGTTTCACTCTAGACATTTTTATTGAACTTCTGAGTTGTGCCGCTTGTCTCTGTGTTTTCTGATACTGAATTTTTCCTTTCGACGGGTACAAGATTTTGCCAAGATTTTGCTAGTTTTGGATCGAGGCTTGTGGCATGATTGCCATGTTGTAGAATTGTCTCTGTCATCAGAAACATGTGGATTACTAGACTTAAAGGCTTGGAATTTAGTATCAATTGCTTGCATTTTCTTTCCAAAGTTTTGTTCTGTTGAACTTTGTGGCACAATGCGCTGCCCCTTCTATGCCATTGAATTGTTTTATTGCGACTATCGCGCAAGGTCCCGGTGATTTATTGATAGCTTTATTTTGCCATAGAGGCTGCTGTTTCAGGGACCAATTTTGTTTTTGTAGATAGTTAAATTTGCATCGAACCCCCTGTATAGCTGTTTACATGATCGACGAAGAATTTCGTAAACCTATCTGAACCTGATTGACATAACAATATAAGCTGTCAATAGGTTAAAACTGTAAAAAAATGAACCGGCAGACACTCATGTTCAGTATAAGTGTTTATTGTGCCATAAAAAATGAAAGGGCACTTATGGCACGTCTGCTGGTCTGTCTACATACAAGCACGAGAAACCCAAAATTTCTATTAGTAGTTGACTAAAGCTGTCGTCAGTAATGGAGGAGGACATGCTGTGAACTCTACCACAATGGATCCTCTCGGGTTCTCAAGCATCAACCCAACCGCGCTTCTCTTCGAAGTACCTGAAGGAAGAGGGACACTTGTGTAAGCTTAGAAGAGCAGTAAAATGCTCCCAAGCAGGCACGTCGAAAATGATTGACTAATCATTTTATAAGCAAGAAGAACTGTCGAAAATAATTTAACTGTTGCTCGCTACCTCTTCAGCGAACTTGATCAAAATAGTTGTCCTGGGACGCTGTAGACCATCCATGGGTACAAAGTGAGCAGTTACTACTGCTGGAAAACCTGCACTGTCGAGAACTCCCTAAGACCACAAAATAAAAATCAGTACTGTGTCAGCTCAACGGCAGTTGATGGAGCAGTTAATCACATTTGCATGAAAGATTCACACACCCTTACTACTCCAGCAACAAAAGCCCCGCAGTTGAATGTTCCCATGTCTTTAGGTATAGAAATGAACCTATAGATCAGATAAAGAACAAAATTTTAGCTGGAGTACAACAACAACAAAAAAAGAAGGTGAATTTTCACCTATTGACAAGCAGTTCCTTTTCGCTAATCATGTATTCATCTTCATGTTCTGTGCCTTTCTCAAGCGAATCGGCAACCTATGATCAAAAATCAACTTACTGAGCAATGTGATGTATACCATGTACCCTAAAGGGTTAGCGATACAAGCAGTTCAAGAAAACAAAAGTGCGAGGACAGCTTTTACTCTTCCATACAGTTTCTGTTTTAACAAATACTCGCACCTTAATCATTTGTTTGAACTTGGAAAATTTGTGAGAAAATAGTTTTGAAGGAAAGCTGCAAAGACGATGATTGTCTTGCAGAGTCCATTTACCATTTCTGTTATTCTGCTAGAGTAAAAGGAACAAATTGATCGAACCAATACGAAATTACCCTTAGATAGATTGTCTTTCAAACTCTAATTTTATCGATATCTTTATGATACATCGAATTCTATTTTCATTTTAGAAATATTTCCATGTCTCAACTTCCCAAGATCCAAATAGGGTGCATATGTACGTTAAAAGATCAGAGTTTGGCTAATGAGAAGTTATGTACTATCGCTAGTGGTATGAGAAACCGTGGAAAAGTAAGGAAAAAGATAATAGATGCCCGCTAGGGTGTGGATGAGATTATTAAAGGTGGTGACTGTCATCACGTTTTGGGTGAGGAACCTCACACTGGATGTTGAGTTAGCGTGCTTAAGACGGAGCCTGACTACAAGTTCAGTTACCTACAATTATAGTAATCCAGTTGCTACAAGATGAACAAATTAATTACCTTTCCGAATAACACCTTCCATACAGTGCTATGAACAAAAGACAGAATTCCAAGCAACCTAGTCTCCCTCCTATTTCCCTGAGACACACCACAAACTTATCAATACACACGACCCAGTTATGCCTGCAATCTTATACATTTGATCCAAGGCTCAGCTTAAACAAAAGACCCAAACCTTCTCTCTATGGCAAAGAAGTTCTAACGTTCGTGCACCAACAGCGTAACCCGCATCTTCTAGCCTGTCCATGTATATCAACACATCACTACCAAAGCACCAAAAAAACACTACAGCAGAAAAAGAAAAAAAAGAGGATCTAGTGAGATTGCGTCCTGTCCGAGCACCATAAAAACTTTCCACTCATTTTTTCGATCATTAAAAAATAGAGAGAGAAGAGAGTACCAAAATCATAAATTCACTACTAGTTTCGCTTAGTACAAGTAAGAGCCATGAAATGCTATGAATAATGATAAATAAGCGGCCTACCTCCGCTCTAGCTCCCCGATATTATCCACTTGTGTCTGATTGTACTGAACAAGCTCAGAAAACAGAAATGCAAATCCACTCAAACTAACCTGAAAAACAAAACAGAACAACCCTCTCAATCATATAACCATCAAAACAGAACACCATACAAAATTGATTCTTTCTCAATCTCAACCCTAATTTCAAAAACATCAATCTTTCTTTCCAACACACACTTCAAACACAGATTTCTTTCATCATCAACAAAATCACACTAAACTCATCTACCCAAACAAGTTCAATCTACCAGCATAAAACACCCGAATTACCAACCGACATAGATTTTCGACTCATTAAAGCATTAAATTTTCCAACCCTTTACTGCTAATCAATCAGTATTAAACAACCTCTTGCTTCCCCTTGCTGAGCGGTTTGTCGAGGACGTTAGCGTACTGCTTGTTCTTCCCAACTCCGATCATCTCTCTGTTTCAATTTGTCGGAGGAATCGCATCAGCTGACGACCCCAGCCGGATGAAGATCCTCTTCGGCGCGTGTTCTTAGCTTTCATTATTTACAAAGAGGCTCCTGAAGTATACTCGTTTAACCCCAGTCCCCATGTTTCATAAATTACTAAGAGATATTTAATGTTTGAGATTTGGTATAATCTACCCCTTGAAATTTCAATCTCATCCGAACAACCGATCGGCTCTGCAACTCACTGAATTTCAACTCCAGTGGAAGGCCGAAACGCAGACGATATCGACACAGCTATGTTTCGCGAAGCTTCCAATCACTCGAATTATCGTGTTCGCGCAGTGCTCTGGCATTCGAACTCTCGTTTTTGAATCATCGATCGGTCGATCAAGATGCTGATTTGAAGTCGAGGTCTGATGATGGTGAGAAATATCCGTTACATGATTTTAGTTTTTCGAAACAAAAAAATAATCCGAAATCGATGGCAAACCCTAGGTAGGAAGTATTATGAGTCTAGTAGTTTAAGAGTGATTTAGGCATTAATTAAGATTAGAACTTTAGGGTTGAAGAGATGGAGAGTGACATTTTCAATCCAAGATTGGAAAGTGAGGTTTTCTGTGGAGATGGAGATTATTGGGAGCGTGTGGATAATGAATGTATGAAGAAGAAGAAGAAAAACAGTATGTACTGAACTATTATAGTACAATCCAGCATGTATAGTGATATTGAGTTGATCGAATAGTCACGCAGGAACAGGTGAAAGTGTTATGCAGTTAGTTAGCACTTAGCATAAGAGGAAGGGAGCTCAGAATCCGAAAGATGTTGCGCAGAGGACTAGAAGGGTCACTATTAGAGAAATGCCTATGCTGGATGCGATAGATGCTGCACCGGAGCCAGGAGTACCTGCCGGGGCAGGGGTGGCACTTCCTGGTGATGTGGAGGATTCATCTTCGACAACTTTGGAGACTGGGGGAAGTGGTGGGTCGACCACGTCTGCTGCATCGAGTGCTGGGGCGGGTGCAGCTGCAGGTGGTTGTACCTCGGGTTCCAGAAGTCCTATTAGGCCACCAACTTGAGCTGGTAGGATGGAGTACGGCAAATTGGCGTTGAGATCGGAACATGGACTCTCTGCATAAAATGTTAGGTAAGTGAGTTTGATTGAAATAATTTTAATAGGAACTGAGAGTGTTGTTCCTTTATATGGTTGTTGAATTATTTTGAAAAGAGAGATGAAACTTACTCAAGTAAGCACTTGCAGTTAAGGGGAAGTCAACGACAATGCCATCAATTCCAAGACCGGCGATGTAGGTGGCTAGTTCAACCATGGGGTCAGCAAAGAAATCAAATGGAAGAACCACGTATTCGTTCCTGAAAGTGTGAGCATACACGGAGATGTTTGCAGCATGCATTGCTTCCACAACATTGGTTTGTGTTGTGGTGAAGGCCATGGTGCTTGAAATCAAGGAAGCTCTCAAGACGTTGATAGCATCTGCATGTTTCTTGATCTCGTCAACTGCAGGCTTTTCAATATTGCCAATTATCTCCTTGATCAGTAGGACTCTCTGGTATGGTGGAACACTTTGGAACTTTGCCAACACTGATGTGTCATCTGACTGGATTAGAACCTTCTGAGTTGACTTTTTGTCCAGAGTGGCGTTGGCCAAGGCTTCGGTAACTGCTTGAACGATGTCGAGACCCTTTTTTGAAGCCAAGTAAGCTGCATTCTGTTCTCAAGAACAAAATACATTTACGAAAATCATTGAGTTTTTGTTCCAGGAATTATGTATTGCTTTGATCATCTGAAGATTTGAATTCAATGAGAGGTTACCTCAATGTTGATCAGAACGCCCGTTGCGCCTTTTGTCTTGGCCAACTCTAGGAAATCAGCAAGAGTAATAAACTTGCCGCTGTTTTTGTGTGCAGGGTCTCTCTGCAGCCCAGATGACTGAGCAACAGGACTTGTCAATTGAGCTGAAGAATAAAGAAATTAAAACGGTTTCAGACTGAACATTGACAAAAGATAACCAGGAGGGGTCGAATGCTGTAAGAACATTACGCTTCAGCGTTTGAATCTCACTCCAGGTGAGATCAAAGGCGAAGACACCACTATTTGGTTGGATTTCGGGGACTGTGGTGGACTTGGACATGAAAGCGGTTAGTGCATCAGTGTCTCCAGTTACGTCAATAGTGTCTAAGCAGAAGGCAACCCCATCTTTGGACATTTGAACCGAGCAATCTATGATGTCAGCTCCATCACTGATAGCTTGCTCGTAAGCCAGATCAGTGCAGCCTGGGTACACTCCACTCGCTCCATTGTGAGTTATGATCAGAGGCCCTCCTGCAAGCAAACATGGCAGACCATAATTTAACAGGTAATAATTGTCGTGCAATTATTAGTCTGAAGTGCGCTGCTGCAATTTATGTGAGATCTGAGCTTACCTTTTCTAGTGGCATTCTTGTTATGTGCTAGGCATGCTGCGACATGAAAAACAAGACATGAGCTGAGGGACATGGAATATGGTGTTGGTTGGTTGGAAATAAGGTAAAATGCTCACCGATGGATGCGGATGCAGTGGATGGGAAGTCAGTGAGGAACCCATCAACAGCAAACTGCGAGTTATCAATGAACTGAAGGTACTCTCTAGATGGATCAAAGCTGTAGTTATAGCTGCCAGGCTGGTCATTGGCGAAACCTGATGCGTAAACTTCTAGGCCAAGCTTGTGAGCATCTGCAACAATAGTAGATGGGGTACCCGTCAAGTAGCCATTTTTATCAACAGGCCAGATATACTCCTTGGGAACCATAATGCCCTTCGCAAACGACGGGATGGAGGAAAGGTCCTTCGCAATATCACCGTAGGTCTTCTTTGTTGTGGGCTCAACCTCATCAGCATCCCTGAACTTGAAGATGAGCTTTGTTACCTTGGCTGTTTTTCCATTCAGGCTTTTCAAGAAGTCAACCTCACTGGATGATATGTAGCCAATTTGAAGATATCTGGACATACTTCGGATGTAGGTAAACGGGCTTTGCTTGTTCTGGTTATAGAACAGGTCATACTGGAACAATACATCTCCAGATGATCAGATAACAAGAAATATGACTTGGGGCAAATTAATATAAGAATGCTGCTGTAGAGATGCTAACATACATCGACATTCAGCCAGAGTATTTTCCCCTTCACGGAGCCCATATCCTCGACCGATGATGGTGAGTACAGATCATCCCAAGCACTGGGTCTGGTATAGATGTTCTGCACCACTGAAACAGACAAAGCCGCATATGTCAGCAACCCAGCGCTTAGATGCTTACTGTTGACAGACAAACGTGGAAAACACAGGGACTAGAAAACTTACAGGATACATTTTGGAAGACCTGATCAGAAGTGAAATCCAGAGCAAACCATCCAGTCAGGCTTTGTCCATAAACATCGTATGTTTTCTTTCCTTGTGGAAACACCTGGGCAATATTTGTTGCGTTTTCAAGCCTGAGACCGCTTAGGCAGAACCCGATGCCATCTTTTGTGAGCTGCAGGTTGCAGTACAGCGCAGAGAGCGCCAAGCTGTTGCCTGATGCAAAGTCATTCGCATACTGGCTTGCTTCAGGAAAGACACCAGAATATCCACCTCTAGCTATCACCAGAGGCTCGCTGCCTGATAGAGAAAATACACATTCAGATTTCTACCAGCCATTACACAAATTCTTATCGACTTTTACATGAAGATTGTGTTTGATGGAGTTGATCTTACCGTCTAAGGTCAGCCATTTTACAGAACTTGATGGAGCAGGAGTTTTGGGAGGCGTCTGAGCCAGACATGAACATATCAGAAGTGACAGGAAGAGCGATAATTTGATCATTGTTCCTGTAATATGTCTGCAATGAGATGAAACATTAGCAAAGCTGTTACAGATCTTACAGAATACATGTAAAATTCTAACTGAAAAAAGAAAAAGAAAAAAAGAACACATGTTTCGGTTTCATGACTTGATCATTAATAATGTTTCATGAATCTAGCTTTCTGTACATCTGAACTTCATTTATTTCCTGTCACACTAAATCACAAATATTTCTGCCAACCGCCTTGAAACATACTCAGTTGCAAAAGCTTATTGCCTCTTATTTTCTCAGGAAGCCAAACTCTATGAATCTTATGACTGAAAAAAAAAACCCACCAACATACCGAAAAATCACAAATTTATCGAAAAAGAGCAGCTGATGTACCTGAAATTATACTAATATGGGTCTGTAATTTTAGTGGATGATGATAAACATTTCCTATCTAGAGAAAAAAAAGTTGGGAGAGAAAGTTGATGACGAGGAAACTTTCCAGGGAATGTGATGAAAGAAAAAAAAAAGAGATTTAAAGGGATGAGAAATGAACAAGTTATTAATAGCTAGATCTCTGAATTTTAGCACAACTGTTGGTTACCAATTCCTCCAGCTCAAAATCCCTATGGATCTATTTTTGACCGTTTTGTTTGGAAATCTTTACTTGCTTATTTATTTTTCAGGCTCCTTATCAGTAGTTCTGTTACATTTTGTTCGATAAAATGCAACTGCTTAGAGAAAAAATGATTTTAATTTATGAAAGTTTATGTGTTTCATATGCCCTGTTTGCTAATCTGATGGCGAAAACATCCCACATTTCGAAGAATCTAATTAATGCACAACTGATCGTGTTAGGATTCTTAACCTAAATATATCATGTTTGAGGCAATGATCAAATGACATGTTTCATATAGGTTGTCCTAACATTATAGTTCTTATAATAAAACGAAAAAAAAATCAGGGATATAAAGTTTTACATTTGTAAATTAACTCGATACAAAATGAAAAATGTAATTTGTAAATGTAATCAGGGATGCCAATTTGATAGGACTAATCTTCTTCGGCACTTCAATATTTTAATTCCGAACGTCCTGAAATAATTATTAAATAAAAATTCAAAGAAATTTCATAGGTTGATGATCAACGAATCTAAGAGGGTTATTATTATAATTATTCTATTCAACCTATGAAGAATCATACAAAAAATTGAACATGATACAAAGTTAAAATAATTTATTACCAACTAAAGTATATCTGAATTTTCAGAAAATCAAAAAAGAAAAAAAAATAACAAAACTGAAACAAAAGTATGAAATATGCTCATATATTGACACGCGCAAAAGACAATTCTACCCTTGTTCCCCCGCATCATTTTGTCAAACAAAATATTAACAAAGAACGAATTTTTGTTCACCTGCAGAATACAAATTGCTTAAACCTAAGCAACCTTCTAACGAATCCGAGATTTGTGTCGTGCCCAGAACGCGTTTTAGCCAATTGATTAGGTAGGAGGGATGAAGATTACAGCTTTGCTCGTGGCTCGAAGCGATCAGGACGGATCTGATCCAGTCATTCTCGCTAACGCCACCGACGTCAGCCACTTTGGGTTCTTCCAGAGATCGAGCGTCAAGGAGTTTATTGTGTTCGTCGGAAGGACGGTTGCGAAGCGAACGCCTCCTGATCAGCGCCAATCGGTCCAGCATGAGGGTATGTGTGTTTGATTTTGACGTTGATTTATATTGGAAATTAGGGCTATGGCTTGGTCACAGGATTTGGATTTTTAAGGCGTGGGTTGTGCTGCTGATTGATGATGAATTGATGGCATTTTTCATTTAAATGTTTTGGAGTTGGAATTATGGAGTTTGGTTGTCCTTGAGGAACCTATTTGTGATCAGGTCAGGTTTTGAAGTAGATACTCTCAGGGTGCATTTGCTGTGAATTTATGGTCTTCCGGTAGCATTTTTGTGCTAATTTGTGGTATTCTATCTTTGTAGTGGTCTGGGCTTATTTCTCGTTTTGGGGTTCGTGAAATTCGGTTTTCTAGCTTGAAATTTTGTTGAATGTGTACTTGATTCTGTTGGAAGTCCGATAATTGATTGTGATGCTAAATTAGTGTATCTGGACTCTACTTGACTACTTGCATCAAAATAATATTGTAATTATACTAGTAGCACATTAACTTCATGTTGGACTTGGAGTATAGAAGTGAACGCTTCTCTTTTTTTTTTGTCGATAGAATACAAGGTGCATTGCTACAACAAGGGTGGTTTATGTGTGTTGGGTTTCATGGATGACCATTATCCAGTTAGGAGTGCATTCTCTTTACTTAACCAGGTATGTCTAATTCTATTCATGAAACGAAGCGCGTGAGTTTTCTTTTAAAAGTTAATGTGTAAATTTGTTGCCTGATCTTAGTCATGAAAAAAGTCATGTTATAAGGTGTTCATAGAAATCTAGTTTTAATGTCTCAGGTGCTAGATGAGTATCTAAAAAACTTTGGTCAATCTTGGAGGACTGTCCGGGTGGACAAAACTGAACCTTGGCCATATCTGAATGAGGCCCTTGTTAAATTTCAGGTGCTGGAATCCTTTTCACAAGGGAGACTGATTTTGCTAATTGGTATCACTAACCTTCTAACATTTAACCATTTTTCTGCCATCTTGCAATCTAGGACCCTGCAGAAGCTGACAAGTTGTTGAAAATCCAAAGGGAGCTGGATGAAACCAAGATTATCCTGGTAAGAAATGTTATTTCCCTTATTGAGAATATTCATTTTTAAGATGTTGATTCTCTTTATGTTGTGTTTGAGGCCCACATAAGTAAGAACTTGATATAAACCTAATATTTATGTCCGTTAAGTTTGTTTGTGATCCCATTGCATTGGTAGATATTATTGTTCAACATGTGTAATAGTTTTCTGAATTAAATATTTTTTGACTTGTCAAGTTGAAGTAAAGTAATAATAGTATGCTGCACACACATGTTAATCTATCTCTATGCTATGTAATTACTTCATAATATATAAACCTTTCTCTAATGCAGCATAAGACAATTGATAGTGTTCTGGCAAGAGGTGAGAGACTAGACAGCTTAGTTGAAAAGAGTTCCGACCTTAGTGCTGCATCTCAGGTATGCGTGCTTTTCTAGTAATTAGTACACAATTCAATGTACATCTAATAATGTATTAGAAAAAGATAACCATTTTTGGTAAACGGCATCTATTGGGTCACATTAGGTAAGCTCGAAAACTAATAACTTGGTTTTTGCTTTTGTAACAGATGTTCTACAAGCAGGCAAAGAAAACCAACCAGTGTTGTACCATGTTGTAAGTAAGCTCCCTTCCGGATAGTTCAGCTGCTGCTCAACTCAATCTATGAAGATTATCCATGGCAGCGATACTACGATTATACCGTTACATTGTTGGCTTTACTGTGTGCTCTATTGTGCATCCTTCAATTCCTGAATGATAGGAACAACCAAACGGCTGTATCTCAATTCAATCAGAGCTTACTTTCCCAGCTTCTGATATATCCAATCATATGTATTCGACTCGACTCTGTTTGTCACTCGCATTTTAAGTGTCAGTACATTTGTTTCAGTACCAATATTTGATACATAATAATTCTAACTAGAAGGGTGCCAAATGGGTCATCAATAAAAAAAAAGGATCATCAATAGAACTGTCCTCAATTTTTATTAAAAAATATACTTTGTGCACTCCAAGAGTGATTCAGCTAATACTAGTTCTTCCCAACTCCAATGGAATCGGCTACCCTTATTTACCAAAAAGCGAGCTGATGAACCAAATGCCTTTGGTGTCCTTCCCAACTTCCTTGGGACCTTCTTCAGACTTGGGTGGAGGATTGGTGTGTACTGTCTTCTCAAGTTTGCTCACATCATATCCTTCTTCAGTGGCCTTCTCCAACATCTTATTATAGATCTCATTGTCCATATTGTTTTCCCTGCACAGGATCTGAAACAACAGGGCAATGCAGGATCATAAACTTCAAAAATAAGTTGTCCATAAGGCCACAAATAAGCATATTTACTAATTGTTGATCTGGAAAGAAATAAATAAAGACACGAGCTTGAAAAATGAAGATAAACCATCATCTACAAACCGACCCAAAGTAACACGAGCATCACACTATTCAGCAATTCAAGTGAGTGCCCAAGTGTTTACCACATAACTCTACTGTCTTACAACCTATATTTTATAGCTGTAAGTAAATACCTGCACTTAGTCCTTCAGCTAAAGAAAACGAAAAAATAAACAGCTACCATACAACTCTAACCAGCCACCATGACAAAAAACTGCCTATCCCTGACTGACAATCAAGAAAATGGTTCCCGGCTACGCCGAAAATCCAAGACACTCTTGTTAGTTCAATTCATTTGCAAGTTGCAACAAGCCTTTTATTCCTCGATTACTACCTATAACACGAACAACACAATTACAACCTACAACCCTAGTCAAGATACGAACAACCACTTCGCCCGCCAGACCAGCTTCAAATTAACCCCTTCTTAGAACACAAACTAAATAACGAAACTGAAATCGGCCAACTTGATTCTTCACATCATCATTGATGATCCAAACATATTTCAAAATCAAGGCCACAACTTGATCCATTTTCATAACCTGATAAACACCATAACATGAATCAAAATCAAAGCAACAAACTTCAACAATCCAACAAACAAAATTACTCAAAAAAGCACCAAGAACACATAATCAACCACATACCCAGAGATAATTCCTGCTAGGTTGACCAACCAAAGCATACCGATACTCCTCATCAATATACAAAACCCAGTAATTGTTACAGGAATATCCGGCCCATTAAGCCACACCCCTGAACATGGCCTGCAGGCCATACACCCCAATCTTCTAAGGTCCTCTTTAGGTGCCTTGAAGGGAAGTTGAGATTGGGGATTGAACACACAACCTCTATCCCACCCTCCTTTGACACAAGATCCTCCTTAGGTGTCTCATGTCACCAAGTGAGCTGATATTCCTGTAACATAAAAGTGCCTTCCTGTAACATAAAAGTGCACTTTAATGTTACAGGAATATCCGGCCCATTAAGCCACACCCCTGAACATGGCCTGCAGGCCATACACCCCAACCTTCCAAGGTCCTCTTTAGGTGCCTTGAAGGGATGTTGAGAGTGAGGATTGAACACACAACCTCTATCCCTTCAGGGGTGTGGCTTAATGGGCCAGATATTCCTGTAACACATCTGCCCATGTACCGATCAATGTCGAGATGGGTCACCGGTTTCATCGGGTTTGGGGACATTTTAAATCAAAGTTGCGAGCTTTTTGTCCGAGGGTTTGGAAGGAGATCGTGAGCGAGCTTTAGAGTGAGATTTCGGATCCAGTGACATATTTTGTGTGATTATCGATTTGGTCCTCTTTTTTTCTTTTTTGATTCAGTTTTCAAGCCAAACAGACTACAAGACTCTTGTCTTAGAAGGACACAACGAAAGCTGGCCGGCAAAATAGTCAACACTGAAACACAACATAAGGACCAACATGCCCGACAAGAGGGACCAAAAACTCAGTCGAAAACTCCCCGGAAATACACCACCACAGAGGTGAGAATACACCGCCAAACAGACAGAAATACACCACCACAAAGGTGGGAATAGACCACCGAAACAGGTGGGAAGGACCAGATCGAAAACGGCCGGCCGAAAACTACCACTGTATAAATCAAAAAGAGAAGACAGCAAAAGCTGTCAAACTAACTACACTAAAACACCACCCATCCGCCTCCTTCAACCAAAAGCCGCAGCCAACTCCAGCAACACCATCTGACCCAACCGGCAGACCTCCCAACACTACCAATCCGAGCAACCGAAGCACCTTGCAGCAGTAGTCTGACTCCGACAGCCCCGGACCATGCCCAACAGTAGATCTGACCACATGAAAGCCCGTTGACTGAAGAAAAAGGGAGATGGCGGAGGAGAAGCGCGAGCGGAGGAAGATGGGGAAGATATTTACAAAGAAAGAGGGAAAACGAAATGAGAAATCAAGCGACGGAAGTAAGGTTTGGCTGTGTAGGGAGGAGAGAAGTCAGATAAAAAATTACTGATTTGGTCCTTGAACTTATGTTTGTTATTAAATTTACACCCCATATTTGGTTTATTTTTGATGAGAAACGCCACAAAGGCTACAACCAGGACCAACTACCCAAGAAGGGCACCACGTCCAAGAAAGGCACGACAAAAGCTGGCCGAGCGATCGAAGCAGCTGACACTACAGAACCAGATAGAAGACATGCGTGCCCTTACACCCGGAGATAACCGGCCTACACGAAAACACCCGGTTTTACCCGGCCACAACTAACCCTAAACATCGAAGCAGACATGGTTCCAGCCGAAGCTGACAATTTTCCAATCGAAGCTGACACGTTTCCGACCGAAGCCGACCTACAACAAGAAAGCACTAATATGTACTGCCTACAAACTATTTACACCTAACAACCAAACCCCTACAAACTAAAACTAAACTATAACGTTAAAACACACAAATATGTACAAAACCCGGTCGAACCAGTCAAAACACAACCACCACTTGCAACGCCGTCCACCACCAGCAGAGTCACCACGCAGCCGACAAGAGCTCCAAGCTACCCGGCCAAACAGCGGCAGCCTCCACACCCGTCTGTACCCGATCCACACGGCAACCGCCAACGCCGTCGCAGAAGCCCACCAACAGCTCGACGAAGCCGCAGCAGCACCAGTGAAAACTGTACCCAAAAACTATTTACCCTCCCCTCCCATCGGCCATCCCACACCTCCACCTCCACCCCCGCAGACCACAACCCATCCCCACCCCACCCACCTGACCCTTTCAGCCAGAAGCCGAGATCCGGATCGACAACGGTTACAGGGGGAAGGGGGAGGCCAGCCCGCAACAGGGCAGAAGGAAGACAAGGAGAGGAGCAACGAAACTGAAAGCTAGGGTTTGGTGTTTGGAGTCGGTTGAGAGGATGATGAACAGTAAGAGAGAAGGGAGAGCACTAGAAGGTGTGACTTTGCAAGTTCACCCCATATTTAGTTTGACAGCAAAAAGCTTTGAAATTAATAAGTTACCCAAATCCTTATTAAAAAACAAAATAAGTTACCCAAATATATTTTTGAAAAACATATAATTTTTTGTTAATAGAAAAACATATAAATTTTGAGTGAATACACATGACACTATGACACATCATCCATAATTTTAATTTTCAACATAAATTGGTCACAAATAAATAATTGAGAAATATAATTTCATTCATAGTTAGATATTTAGAGAGTGTTCAAAATAAGAATTTTCTTTTTTTTGAAAACTTAAAGAAACTCATCATTATGTATTTTCGTCTTCATTATGTACTTTTTAAAATGCATCAGTTTAAACTTTATAACCAATCAAGAAAAGTGAGCGGAACATATATCACCTCCATTTTCAAAAATGTAATTTGATCCGATGATAGAAATTGAATTCTCAACTTCTCAAATTTGTAGGAATTCTCAATCTACCATTGCATGTAACATTATACAACATACGCATTATTGAATATTGAATATTTCCTCTATTCAAATTACCATTTTTGTAGCTAACAAGGGTGTGGCCTAGTGGTTGAATCCCTACCTTGCCATCACAAGGTGGAGGATTCAAGTCCCACCCATGACATTGTATTCCCCACATTTTGTGTGAGTTTTTCCTAGTCCAACCTATGGTGTTGATCTCTTTCTCCATCCCTCGCGGATGTTTTCCTATTTCATATTCCTCATCCCGTGTGGACCTTTGCAGGTGTTATGCTATATCCTCTCGTGGAGGCGTGCTTAGGCGCTACTATGACCTTATCATGGAGGTGTGTGTCTTGTGCATTAGAGGTGCTGCTAAGATGTCCAGTGTTTCAACAGTAAATCAAGTTCAAGTCCGAGGTAGTGCACTTTGTGTGGCGTGTGTTGCAAAATGACCTAAAAATATAGAGGAGTGTTCAAATGAGAACCACTTATTTTTTTCGAGAACTTGAGACCCCAATCTTCACCTTCGAAAATGCAAGATACATTTTCCAATATGTATTTTGGTGGTGACACGTGTCTCATGTGCATTTTCCAAGATGCATTTAATGCACAATCAAAGCCACCTTTTTTACTTAGCTTTTTGGACATGTGTCACATGCAGATTCAAAGATGCATCATGATCCAATGGTGAGATTTGGTGTCTCAGGTTCTCGAATTTTTAAAGGCTCTCAATCGAGAGATTCCATACATATATATATGAGACACGTGTCACCACCACAATGCATCTTGCATTTTCGATGGTGAATATTGGGGTCTGAAGTTCTCAAAATTTAAAGGGGTTCTCATTTGAGCGCTCCGCTATATATACCCGAAACATGCTATGTATGTGTTGTCTTCCTTGATCTATTCGATGTAAATAGGGCTCCAAACGAGTCGAGTATTAGGTTGCTGATGAGTCGAATTCTCGACTATAATTCCTCTACTTCTACTAGATGTTTTGATTCGTTCCGGATCTCTTTTGATGTCATTTAACCCTCGTACTTGCTATAGGTGAGAAACCGATTTTATGGTCCTTGGACTTAAGAGTATCAATTATCGAAGAAAATTGAAGTTTCTAGGCCAAAATGAAGATTTCTCATGCAAAACAGATGGAGCTCGCCCGGGCCAAAGGAAGCTCGGCCGAGCGTGCACATGCCTAAGGCTCTCTGCCAAATTATGCTCGGTCGAGCCTGGCCACGCTCGCCCGGTCCTCAGCGCCTTGGGACGAGATCTAGACGGCTTAAGGATTTTCATGCCCGAGCTCGGATAAGCTCGACCGAGCCTTCTCCCTTCCAGCCATTCTAGCTCACCCGAGCTGTCTGGAACTTGCCCGAGGCCCCCATGCACCACTTCATCTTTACAAGCAAAGCCCGACCGAGCTTGCTGAACGCTCGCCCGAGCCTCAGGATTCACCTCACCTCTGCCGAATTCTGCTCGGTCGAGCCTGGTAACGCTCGCCCGGGCCCCGACCATTTCCCTTTCCCCTGCTGCATGGAGCTCGACCGGGCACATACAAGCTCACCCGAGCGCAGACTCAAAGCTCAGATTTTGATGCTTGGGCTATAAATAGAAAGTTTCGTTTTGAAGAGAATATCGAGGGTTTTGAAGGGTTTTGGGAGAGCTCAAGGGTTTTGAAGATCATCTCATCAAGTGGAGTCAATCTAAGGATATAGGGAGATTCATCCTCCTACTTCCATACTTTCCTTGTGTTTTGTTCTTCATCTTTGTAACAACACTATTTTTGTTTGTCTATGAACATGAGTAGTGAGTAGTCCCATTAGTTTCTAGGCGTCTATGGACCTCCTTGATGTATAAAACTCATTTATCTATTGATTATATGCATGAATGAAGACTTGTTATGATTTGTGAATTTACTTGGATAAAATGTCAATTCTATGCCCACCAAGTGTTTGATAAAATGCCTAAGTGGACTAGAAACATGAATTTGAAGTTGCGTGTTCTAGCGAACGAGACTAATGATTCTAGAATGAAGTAGATTCACCTTTGTTAAGTGATGATCACTAGCGTGACTCATCTTGGCATTGAGATAGGCTTGATCTTAAACCGCTCATTGGCTATCGATCACTCAACTAGCATTGATGATTGAGAACCTTGAGTAGGACGTGAGCTAACAACATCTAGCGATTGAAGTTCACGTGCGATGTGTCTCTTCCTTAAATCGAGTAACAACATCTAGCGATTGAATTTGCTTTAATAGGGACACGCCTTAATCTAACATTTACATTATTCATTCTTGCATGAAATTGAACCGTTAAGAGTTGAATGCACCAAGGAGGGAAGTAGTACCCTAGGAGCGTCTTTGAAAACCTTGAAAACAACCTTTTATTTCGCTAATCATTGCTTGACAAGTCATAAATCACATCTCACACATTCGTTAGGAAATAGACTTATTGTAGTAAAATCGAATAGTGATCTTGAGTTTAACATTGCTCCTTCGACGACCCGGTACTTACCGGTTATAAATTGTTTTTGACCAATTTATTGCTTTCAAATCTTACAAATTTGAAAAGCATAAAATTACAGCGTTCAGTTGCTCAAGCTTGGTTTGTTTAAAATTTGACGAGTTCGAGCAGAGTATTATCGAGTTTTAAAAATATGTGTTTCGAGCTCGGCTCATTTAATTTTCACGAGTTTTGAGCCGAGCTCGAGCTTTCTACAAGTTATTAAAGTAATTTAAATTAATGTGATTATTTACTATTAACAAGCTTTAGTCGAGCTTTTCACGATTTGAAACAAGTTTTAGTCGAGCTTTTCTTAAGTTTTAACGAGCTTTAGTCGAGCTTTTCACAAGTTAAAATGAGCTTTTACTGAAAAAGTATTTTAAAGTGTGTAAACTTACTTTAATCAAGCTCATTAACGAGTTTCAAACAATATAATAGAGTGTTAATCGAGTAGTTTTAATCAAGTATGTTAATGAGCACATAAACGAGTCGAGCATCCTCTTGCTCGTACTTGGTTCGTTTATTTAACGAGCTTCAAATTTGTGTTCGAGCTTGACGCGTTTCAGATCGAGTCGAGTTTTGACCGAACTCGTTCACGAGTAGCTTGCGAACATATCGTCTCGTTTGCACCCCTAGATATAAACCCACAATCAAAAAAATTACCATTGTTCTAAGTAGTTACCATTACCAATTGGTTAAGTTTTCCCACTTTTTATCACTTCATCCCAAAACACACAAGTACTAAACTTGACGAAATTAATGCAGCGTTGGCAACCACTTACGCCAGGATTACCCAGTACGGACATCCTTAATAAGACATAAAAAAAGATTGTAGATGCAATCTTTGTTTTTAATAGACCAAAAAAACAAAGATTGTCCCATGAAAGGTCGTGGAAATGTTGTATAGCTCGATCGAAATCACGACTCTGATCGTCAATCGTTTAGAGGAAGACACGTGTTACTATTCTTATTATATTCTATTTACAAACTGTTGTGCTCTGTTGTGCTATTTGATTAAATGGTTATAAATTACATTCAACTAATTATATATAATCAATGTAGTTAATAAATTCATATATCAATAATTAATACAAATTGGGACTCTTATATATAGAGATTCGCGTTTGTATATTTCAACAAAATTATTTTGGTCACCTATTTCTCTCTAGTTTCTTATTTTCGAGTTTTGCTATAATCTATCTCATTTCCAAACTCAAATATTCAAAATTCACAGCTTGAAATTCAAATATCTGAAATATCTCATTTGAGTTAATTCGTGATCATAAACTTTTTACAATCCAGGTACATGAGGAACCGGGATCATACATTTTTTACAATCTAGGTATACGAGGAACCGGGATCATGCATTTGTTACAATCCCGGTACACGAGAAACCGAGATCATGCATTTTTTACAATCCCGATTTCTCAGGAATCGGTATTTAAAAAAAGCTGATGTGTCGGATATCGATTGATCAACGTAGGCCACAAATAGAGCCACACAAGCAATTTTACTCTTACCGGTTCTTGGGAAGCCGGGATTGTAAAAATCGATATTCCCAGTTCCTCATGTACCGAGATTGTAAAAAATGCGTAATCCCGATTCATGGGGAATCAGTACTAACTCAAATGGAGTATTCCAGATATTTGAGTTTCAAGCGGTGTATTTTGGATATTTGAGTTTGGAAATGGGGTAGAATATAGAGAAACCCCTTATTTTCTAGGGAAAAGTACAAAAAGGGGCTCCGAATTACCAATCAACTAATCTGAGATCCGAACTACCATAATTTCCAATTAGGGGGCAAATTCAATAAATCCGTTAAAGTTAACGGATGAAGTTAACACTGTTAATCAACTCCGTTAGTCAAAGTAAAATTAAATATTTTTCTTTAGTTCAATCTATGTATTTTTCATTGTATATTTTTAACTTTTTATTATAATATTTTTATTTTCTTTAAATTTCATACTATAAATGAGCGTTTTTAAAAAATTAACTTTCTATATTTCTATATATATAGTTCATTGTATTCTTTTTTATATTCATTTTCTTATGAAAATGAGTCGCGAATAATAATTTAATTTGTATTCATACTTGTTATATGATAAATTGTCAAACTATTTAAATTTAAAATAATATAGTCACTCATCATGCATATAAGGGAAACAACTTGGAAATTTAACAATATGAATCAAGAAAAAAATTATTTTATTTTTATTCATACATGTTATATGATAAATTAAAAAATCCTAAAAAATTAATTTAAAAATAATACTCAGTCCAAGTATGAAATTTAAAATATTATAATAAAATTAAAAGTTAAAAATATACCATGAAAAATATATAGATTTAATTGAAGAAAAAAGTATTTAATTTTACTTTGAGTAACAGAGTTAACTATATCCGTTAACTTTAACGGATTTATTGAATTTGCCCCTAATTAGAAATTGTGGTAGTTCGGACCTCAGATTAGAATTAAGTCATAGTTCGAATCCTTTTTTATGCTTTCCCATATTTTCTATCATTCAAACTTTCCTTCCTAAATTTCAACATAATTATGGATTCTAATCATCTTAATTATGTGGTAGCAAAAAAAAATCATCCTAATTATGAAAAAAATTCCAAAGCAAAAGTGCTCTCGAAAAAAAAGTTGACAGCTTTTCCTCCAAAAACTGGGTTCTTTTACCGACCCAGATTGATAGCTCATCTTTCGAACCTCAAAGTTTAATGCCTTGTGATAGTTCAGACCTCGAGGTAGCAAGACGAGTGTGAAAAGTCCGAAGAGTGAGAGATCAAGCCATGTCGAATAGATTCATCCCTGAAATGCTCGACGATTTCAGGGATTGGATCTGTGTCAAAATCGTCCCATTCTAACGTTTGTCCTCCTTCTCAGGCGAGAATGCAATTTGGACAAACCTTACAAAGACAAACATTATTTCACCAGTAATTTTTTTCTTGTATATGTATAAGTCAAGATCAGGTACAAAGTTAATTTTTGGTACAAAATATAAAATTTGTCAAAATCATTTTATAATTCGTCAGTTTATTTTATAGTTTGTCAAAATTATTTTAGAGTTCGTCACTTTTCGAGCCGAAAAATGAAAAAGACGAGCCGAAAAATGAAAAGAGGACATAGTTCGTCAGTTTCATTTTATAATTCATCACCAAGAAAAATATCAAAAGATCAAGATTTAATCTCATTCATTCAAATCACAAGATCAAGAAGTATAATTAGTTTGTATTTTATACAAAAAAATCAACGTCGCACCTGATTCTTTTCCGTATATTTTAATGTTGATGTGCACTTATTAAGAATTTATCATATGTAGTTTTGAACGGATCAAATACAAACCATAGTTATAAATAAAAACTAAAAACCCAATAAAATATTACTACGTGTATATTTTGACCAATTATAATTCGGGGCGCTTTTTGTAAATAAAAAAATTAAAACAGACTTATTTAAAAATAAATAACAGATGCGAAGGTATAATTAATCGTCCTAAAAAACATACTACAGTAATAGTTTTAAGTCTGATGCTACAGTATATAGTTTTAAGTCTGATCATTGATGTTTTAAGTCTGATCATTGCTACAGTAATAGTTTTAAGTCTAATCATTGCTGTTTTAAGTCTGATCATTGTAGTTTTAAGACTGATCATTGCTACAGTAATAATTTTAAGTCTGATCATTGCTACAGTATAGTTTTAAGTCTGATCATTGCTGTTTTAAGTCTAATCATTACTTAGTCTGATTATTTAAGTCCGATCATTCCATGTTAAGTCTGATCATTCCGAGATATGTGAAATGATCATAATGCCCCTCCGTATTATATCCGAGATTTCGATGAAAATGTACACATGTCAGTTTTTATAAATAATAGGGGTTTGACTGTTTAAAAGTTATTAAAAAACTATTAATTAGTAAGGTCTCGTATTTTTTGTACCTAATGCCTTTAAATAAATATTAACAAGAAAAATATTGATGTACATGTTTAAGCAATATATACAAAAGGAAGATCGCTCAAATAAATTCACTACTATTTTGTGTATACATGTATTCCGCTAAAAAAAGGTGGTGGAAAACTTGTCTTTTATCTTTAAAACAAAAAATTAAAAACTGTCAAAATCTACTTTTCAATATCAATATGACGAAAAGAATCCGATGCAAATGGCTTGTTTTTGCAAAAAAAATACAAACCAATTACAATCATTGATTTGAATTAAATCTCGTATTAAATTCCGGTTATGATTAATTTTTTGGTTACGAATTATTAATTATGCGTGACGAACTATGTCGTACTTTTAATTTTTCGGGAACGAATTATAACCCAGTCTGACAAACTTTGCATTTTGCACCAAAAAATGCTTTGTATCTGATCTTTACTCTCAATATGACTAATATTAAATCACCAAATAGTATGAAAACTAAGAGGAAATATTAGGTGCAAAAAATATTTTTGGTGCAAAAAGTAAAGTTAGTCAAAATTGGATTATAATTCGTCGCCGAAAAACCAAAAGTACGATGTCAAGAGTATTTAGCCGATAAATTAATCATAAACGAGGTTAAATACGAAATTTAATCTCATCCGTCAATGATCAAATTAAGAAGTGTCATTATTTTATAATTTTTACAAAAAAACATGCTCTTTCGACCGAATCCTTTTTTCAAAACTAATATAGAACTGCAATCCAATCCATTGTTTAACTAATCTCAGGTGGACAGTGGGGCAGAGTGTATAAGCTTTGTTCAGATGTTACTGAAATCGTTATGAAGATAGATATTCAAAGGCAGATTTGTTCTACATAACGAAGGAGTACCTCTAAAACATGTGATGTGATGTGAAGCGCCGGAAGGCTAATGAGCATTCCCGGATTCTGGTTTGATCAAAATTTGAATCCATACATTTCATGGCCGCATTTTGTAGGATTTCGACTGACGTTCAGCAGCCTACATTTTCTGATGGCCTACGTTACTGTCGTCAAGTCAGGCAATGATAATTGATAACTCCAACACCGTACAGATCTATTACACGTAACAGCAAAATGAAAAATATCAAAAAACAATTCTGATGAAAAGCAGTAGCATAATCCTTAGGATCACAACTGAAATGATTTTTACCTCAGTGCTGAAAACCAATTATAATAACAACAAGAAGCAAGTCTGCCCCAGAACATGCAAGTGCCTCATCCTGAGAAATATCTAAAGTTTCTTTCTTTCTCCCATTCTAAGATTTCTCTGTGGTGACTACAGCCGCTATCATACTATAAGTGACCACAATAGGACAAATACTGCAATACTTCATTTCAGACAACATATTTATGGCCTTCTCCATCTCTTGAGTCTTGACCACATCACCAAAAATAAATAAACGAATGATAAGCAAACAAATATGGCACAATCCCCTGTCGCCTCATCTCAACCATCAATTGCTCAGCTTTGACAACCGACCCCTTTTCAATAAGATAGTGAATTGCCACACTGTGACAAACCGAAATAAGCTGCATAACAATAGCCGAATCCACATACAACTTACCAGCCAAATTATCACACAAATGAACGACCAGATCCCAATCCCCCAAAGTACACAATCCTCCATAAAATGTCTGTCACATTACCTCATCAGGACTGCACCCAATCTCCTCCATCCTACACAAAAGCCACCCAGCCTACTCCACCCTCTTCTCCAAACACAACCCTTTAACCAATGTGGTTAAAAAAATCACATCAAGGTCCAATCCCCTATTCAGAATCAAAGTCCTCCCATTCTGTTGAAAATGTTGTTACAACTCAAAAGGCTTTGGCTGCGTTACTCCAATTCTGCATTTGAATGATCCTGCTGGATCAGAAAACTAACAGTCCTCAAGGTATGCATAGAGAGCGTCAAATTTCCTGAATACGGAGTTCGAAGCAAATAGAGAGATATCAGAACTAAAAGTATCATGGATTTATGAATTACACACCATTCGGTCTCTTGTGGAGCTTCTCCTGGAACGTTCTGTAGCAGTCACAATCTGATCTTCAATAGCAGACTCCAAGTACAGGATCTGAGTTTCATCATTTCGGTTACTTTTCTTCAACCGTGCATTTCTTACTACATCAAGTGTAATGTAATCTGGTTTAACTCCCTGCTCCAGCATCTGGGTAAAAATCTGGTTGGCTGCCTTCCCATCACCTACTTTGCATAAACCTCCAATAATTGACGTATAAGTATACTCATCGGGGGAAACACCTTCAGCCTTCATTTCATGAAATAGACGTTGGGCCCGTCCTAACCTTCTAGCACGACAAAACCCATTTATTATTGAGTTATATGTAACAACATTCGGGTCATTTCCACGAGTCTTCATTTCAGTAAACATATGGCAAGCCTCCTCTAGTTCACCAGCACGACACAAGCCATCAATTAAACAACTATAAGTTACAACATCTGGGTTAGGTCCACGAGTCTTCATTTCGATAAACATATGCCAAGCCTCCTGAAGTTTCCCAGCACGACACAAGCCATGAATTAAGCAAGTATAAGTTACAACATTCAAATCAGGTCCATGAGTCTTCATTTCAGTAAACATATGCCAAGCCTCCTTAAGTTCACCAGCACGACACAAGCCATGAATAAAACAATTATAAGTTACAACATCTAGGTCAGGTCCACAAGTCTTCATTTCAGTAAACATATGCCAAGCCTCCTTAAGTTCACCAACACGACACAATCCATGAATTAAACAATTATATATTACAACATCCGGGTCAGGTCCACGAGTCTTCATTTCAGTAAACATATGCCAAGCCTCCTTAACTTCACCAGCACGACACAAGCCATGAATTAAACAACTATAAGGTACAACATTCGGGCCCGGTCCACGAGTCTTCATTTGAGTAAACATATGCCAAGCCTCCTCAAGTTCACCAGCACGACACAAGCCATGAATTAAACTAGTATAAGTTACAACATTCGGGTCAGGTCCACGAGTCTTCATTTCAGTAAACATATGCCAAGCCTCCTTAAGTTCACCAGCACGACAAAAGCCATTAATTAAACAATTATAAGTTATAACATTCGGAGATAGTGCACTGTTCTTCATCTCATGAACCATACATAGCGCCTCCTCAATCTGACCAGCCCGACAAAAGCCATGAATGATCATATTATAAGTGACAGCGTTAGGATAAATACCGTAGTACTTCATATCAGACAACATATTTATGGCCTTCTCCATCTCTTGAGCACAACACCAAAAATAAATAAACAAATGATAAGCAAACAAATATGGCAGAATCCCCTGCCGTCTCATCTCAACCATCAATTGCTCAGCTTTGACAACCAACCCCTTTTCAATAAGATAGTGAATTGCCACAGTGTGACAAACCGAAATAAGCTGCATAACAATAGCCGAATCCGCATACAACTTACCAGCCAACTTATCGCACAAATGAACGGCCAGATCCAAATCCCCCAAACTACACAATCCTCCATAAAATGTCCGCCACATTACCTCATTCGGACTGCACCCAATCTCCTCCATCCTACACAAAAGCCACCCAGCCTCCTCCACCCTCTTCTCCAAACACAACCCTTTAACCAATGTGTTGAAAAATATCACATCAGGGCTTAATCCCCTTTTCAGAATCAAACCCAGCATCCCAAATCCATAATCGATACAACTAACCTTTGAATAACAATTAACCAACATGTTGATGGTATTAATATTCGATTGGATTACTTCCAGCTTTCTGTACATCTGTGTAGCATGGTAGTAACGCCTATTCTGAATCACAATTGCTAAAAGCTTATTCCTTTGTCGAATTGAGCTAGGTCTTTGCGATGAAATCATCGCATCGAAGAAGCTTATGGCTTCGTTTACATCTACGACAGATTCGGGTTGGAAGAGGGAACTCAACTTATCTCTGGGATTGGTTTGGTTGGCTGCCGAAGCAGATGAATATTGAGATGATGACGAGCAGAAACTTCGGCCTCGGATGAGTATCGCTCTGACCATGGCGGCGGCTGTCATATGAATCTCTTCTCGGATCCGAGTCGTCGTGAAGAGAAGCCAAATCGAATCAGGTCGACTAACGAGCATAGCGAATTTCGATCGAAACGAGCGATGAGTATCTTTTGCAGCGTCGAATTGGGTATCTAATCAGATTCCTATTTCTTAACCTTAAAATGGGTTGGTCAACAAAACATAAAAAAACCTGTTGGAGACTTGGAGTTACGTAAGCTAAATTATTCACCTACGGGTTATCCAAAAGTATAATTTACTATTTAATTCTTATAAGTTAGTGAGTTTTGAACTATACATTAAACTCTAACATATCAATTATTTTATCGCTATTATATGCTTAAAATAGAAGTTATACTAAAACTAGTTAGTTACTGCCTATCGAAAAATAAAATTATATTATAATCATCAGTATCATTTGCATGTGATTTGCATAAATACAATTTTCTAAAGTATGTGGTAAGTTTAAGTGAATAAAAGTCACACAATTATTATTTAAAGTCAGATTCGGATTATTAGGTTATAGTTAAGGATCAGATTAGGGTTCAACTAAGTGACACTATCACTTTTCGAATGGGTTAGAAACTCGTCACAATCCGTCCCACGCAGTGACGGTTCCAGAGATCCGCGGGAGGGGGACCCAAATAAAAAAAATTAGGACCATCTAGTATTTGAATTCGACAAAATTTTTTTTTACACATACATGTCTATATATTTGATGATTTAAGTAATTTTTTATTAGAAAATGATGTTATAGTTAAACTCATGTAACTCAGTTGCAAAATATATAAGTGATACTAGGTTTTTAAGTATGAATAATGTGATTAACATATAATTTCAGAAAATAATTTAAGATTTATTATTAAAAAAAAGAAAATAATTTAAGATTTGACAAAAGTGCTTTATTAATTAACTTATCAACTTAAAATATAAACTTAATATCTTGTATTCTTGTCATCTAATTATAATGATTGAGTTAAATCACTTATTTTCATAAGATTGGAGCTAATTCAATCATATTATAGAAATGAGGGATGTTGCTGTAATTTTTTAAACTTTGATAATCTATTTGTAAGACTAAATTATGTCACTATTCATCATCTTCTCAACCAAACCTTAAAATCAATGTACATATTTTCTCCATGAATATCTTGATAAACCTATTGCACAAATTTATTTCAAATATGAGAGGGTCCCAGGACCCCTGGAACCGTCCCTGGTCCCACGCCCACCCTATATTGGATACTCTGAAAAGCGCAAAAGACAATTCTACCCTTATTCCCCAAGCATCATTTTGTCAAACAAAAGTTTAACAAAGAAGCCATTTTCTCTCGAACCCAAAAGTCGACAATTCTTAAACCTAAGCAAGCTTCTAACGAATCCTAGAATTGGGGTCGTGCCCAGAACGCGTTTTAGCCAATTGATTAGGTAGGAGGGATGAAGATCACAGCTTTGCTCGTGGCTCGAAGCGATCAGGACGGATCTGATCCAGTCATTCTCGCTAACGCCACCGACGTCAGCCACTTTGGGTTTTTTCCAGAGATCGAGCGTCAGGGAGTTTATTGTGTTCGTCGGAAGGACGGTTGCGAAGCGAACGCCTCCTGATCAGCGCCAATCGGTCCAGCATGAGGGTATGTGTGTTTGATTTCGGCGTTGGGAGTATTTGGATATATATTGAAAATTAGGGCTATGGCTTGGTCACATGATTTGGATTTTTTGGGTGTGGATTGTTCTGTTTGACTATTATTTGATGGCATTTTTCATTTATATGTTTTAGAGTTTTGGAATTATGGAGTTTGGTTGTCCTTGAGGAACCTCTTTGTGATCAAGCCTTAAAGTAGATACTCTTAGGGTGCGTTTGCTGTGAATTCATGGAAATCCGGTAGCATTTTTGTGCCAATTTGTGGTATTTTATCTTTGTAGTGGTCTGGGCTTATTTCTCGTTTTGGGGTTTGTGAAATTCGGTTTTCCAGCTTGAAATTTTGTTCGATGTGTTCTTTATTATGTTGGAAGTCGGGTAATTGAAGAATTGGTTGAGTGATGCTAATTTAGTAGATCTGAACTTTACTTGCATCAAAGCGATATTGTAAGTATTTTTTTACTGGCTATGCCGCGCGTAGCACATTAACTTCAAGTTGGACTTGGAGTATAGAGGTGAATGTTTCTCTCTTTTTTTGCGTGTTTAGAATACAAGGTGCATTGCTACAACAAGGGTGGTTTATGTGTGTTGGGTTTCATGGATGACCATTATCCAGTTAGGAGTGCATTCTCTTTACTTAACCAGGCATGTTTAACTCTAATCACCAAACAAAGCACTTGCGTTTTAGTTTTTAAATTATGTATAAGATTTTTGCCTGATTGTAGTTACTGGAAGAACTCATGTTATAATGAAATTGCATTGGTGTTCACAGAAATCTAATTTTAATGTTTCAGGTGCTAGATGAGTATCTAAAAATGAAAATGTAATTTGTAAATGTAATCAGGGATGTCAATTTGATAGGACTAATCTTCTTCCGCACTTAAATATTCAAATTCCGAGCGTCAAACTAACATGATTGGTTGTCAGAAAATAAAAATAAAAAAAATAACAAAACTGAAACAAAGTATGAAATATGCTAATATATTGGATTAATCTGACAAGCGCAAAAGACAATTCTACCCTTATTCCCCCAGCATTTTGTCAAACTAACAAAGAAGCCATTTTCTCGAACCCAAAAGTCGAATTTTTGTTCACCTGCAGAATACAAATTGCTTAAACCTAAGCAACCTTCTAACAAATCCTAGATTTGGGTCGTGCCCAGAACGCGTTTTAGCCAATTGATTAGGTAGGAGGGATGAAGATCACAGCTTTGCTCGTGGCTCGAAGTGATCAGGACGGATCTGATCCAGTCATTCTCGCTAACGCCACCGACGTCAGCCACTTTGGGTTCTTCCAGAGATCGAGCGTCAAGGAGTTTATTGTGTTCGTCGGAAGGACGGTTGCGAAGCGAACGCCTCCTGATCAGCGCCAATCGGTCCAGCATGAGGGTATGTGTGTTTGATTTTGGCGTTGATTTATATTGGAAATTAGGGCTATGGCTTGGTCACAGGATTTGGATTTTTAAGGCGTGGGTTGTGCTGATTGATGATGATGATGGCATTTTTCATTTCAATGTTTTAGAGTTTTGGAATTATGGAGTTTGGTTGTCCTTGAGGAACCTATTTGTGATCAGGTCAGGTTTTGAAGTAGATACTCATACTCTCAGGGTGCATTTTCTGTGAATTTATGGAATTCCGGTAGCATTTTTGTGCCAATTTGTTGTGGTATTCTATCTTTGAGATGGTCTGGGCTTATTTCTCGTTTTGGAGTTTGTGAAATTCGGTTTTCCAGCTTGAAATTTTGTTCGATGTGTACTTGTTTCTGTTGGAAGTCAGATAATTGATTGTGATGCTAAATTAGTGTATCTGGACTCTACTTGACTACTTGCATCAAAATAATATTGTAATTATACTAGTAGCACATTAACTTCATGTTGGACTTGGAGTATAGAAGTGAACGCTTCTCTTTTTTTTGTCGATAGAATACAAGGTGCATTGCTACAACAAGGGTGGTTTATGTGTGTTGGGTTTCATGGATGACCATTATCCAGTTAGGAGTGCATTCTCTTTACTTAACCAGGTATGTCTAATTCTATTCATGAAACGACGCGCGTGAGTTTTCTTTTAAAAGTTAATGTGTAAATTTGTTGCCTGATCTTAGTCATGAAAAAAGTCATGTTATAAGGTGTTCATAGAAATCTAGTTTTAATGTCTCAGGTGCTAGATGAGTATGTAAAAAACTTTGGTCAATCTTGGAGGACTGTGCGGGAGGACAAAACTGAACCTTGGCCATATCTGAATGAGGCCCTTGTTAAATTTCAGGTGCTGGAATCCTTTTCACAAGGGAGACTGATTTTGCTAATTGGTATCACTAACCTTCTAACATTTAACCATTTTTCTGCCATCTTGCAATCTAGGACCCTGCAGAAGCTGACAAGTTGTTGAAAATCCAAAGGGAGCTGGATGAAACCAAGATTATCCTGGTAAGAAATGTTATTTCCCTTATTGAGAATATTCATTTTTAAGATGTTGATTCTCTTTATGTTGTGTTTGAGGCCCACATAAGTAAGAACTTGATATAAACCTAATATTTATGTCCGTTAAGTTTGTTTGTGATCCCATTGCATTGGTAGATATTATTGTTCAACATGTGTAATAGTTTTCTGAATTAAATATTTTTTGACTTGTCAAGTTGAAGTAAAGTAATAATAGTATGCTGCACACACATGTTAATCTATCTCTATGCTATGTAATTACTCCATAATATATAAACCTTTCTCTAATGCAGCATAAGACAATTGATAGTGTTCTGGCAAGAGGTGAGAGACTAGACAGCTTAGTTGAAAAGAGTTCCGACCTTGGTGCTGCATCTCAGGTATGCGTGCCTTTCTAATAATTAGTACACAATTCAATGTACATCTAATAATGTATTAGAAAAAGATAACCATTTCCTGTTATATTGATTCAATAATAATGTATTTCATCTATCAAAATAATAATAATAATGTATTTCATTTTTGGTAAACGGCATCTATTGGGTCACATTAGGTAAGCTCGAAAACTAATAACTTGGTTTTTGCTTTTGTAACAGATGTTCTACAAGCAGGCAAAGAAAACCAACCAGTGTTGTACCATGTTGTAAGTAAGCTCCCTTCCGGATAGTTCAGCTGCTGCTCAACTCAATCTATGAAGATTATCCATGGCAGCGATACTACGATTATACCGTTACATTTGTTGGCTTTACTGTGTGCTCTATTGTGCATCCTTCAATTCCTGAATGATAGGAACAACCAAACGGCTGTATCTCAATTCAATCAGAGCTTACTTTCCCAGCTTCTGATATATCCAATCATATGTCGACTCTGTTTGTCACTCGCATTTTAAGTGTCAATACATTTGTTTCAGTACCATTATTTGATACATAATAATTCTAACTAGAAGGGTGCCAAATGGGTCATCAATAAAAAAAAAGGATCATCAATAGAACTGTCCTCAATTTTTATTAAAAAATATACTTTGTGCACTCCAAGAGTGATTCAGCTAATACTAGTTCTTCCCAACTCCAATGGAATCGGCTACCCTTATTTACCAAAAAGCGAGCTGATGAACCAAATGCCTTTGGTGTCCTTGCCGTCCTTGGGACCTTCTTCAGACTTGGGTGGAGGATTGGTGTGTACTGTCTTCTCAAGTTTGCTCACATCATATCCTTCTTCAGTGGCCTTCTCCAACATCTTATTATAGATCTCATCGTCCATATTGTTTTCCCTGCACAGGATCTGAAACAACAGGGCAATGCAGGATCATAAACTTCAAAAATAAGTTGTCCATAAGGCCACAAATAAGCATATTTACTAATTGTTGAACTGGAAAGAAATAAATAAAGACATTACTTACTACCTGCAATACAAAAGCTTGAAAAATGAACATAAACCATCATCTACAAACTGACCCAAAGTAACATGAGCATCACACTATTCAGCAATTCAAGTGAGTACCCAAGTGTTTACCACACAACTCTACTGTCTTACAACCTATATTTTATAGCTGTAAATACCTGCACTTAGTCCTTCAGCTAAAGAAAGCGAAAAAAAATAAACAGCTACCATACAACTCTAACCAGCCACCGTGACAAAAAACTGCCTATCCCTGGCTGACAATCAAGAAAATGGTTCCCGGCTACGCCGAGAATCCAAGACACTCTTGTTAGTTCAATTCATTTGCAAGTTGCAACAAGCCTTTTATTCCTTGATTACTACCTATAACACGAACAACACAGTTACAACCTACAACCCTGGTCAAGATATGAACAACCACTTCACCCGCCAGACCAGCTTCAAATTAACCCCTTCTTAGAACACAACCTAAATCACGAAACTGAAATCGGACAACTTGATTCTTCACATCATCATTGATGATCCAAACATATTTCAAAATCAAAGCCACAACTTGATCCATTCTCATAACCTGATAAACACCATAACATGAATCAAAATCAAAGCAACAAACTTAAACAATCCAACAAACAAAATGACTCAAAAAAGCACCAAGAACACATAATGAACCACATACCCAGAGATAATTCCTGCTAGGTTGACCAACCAAAGCATACCGATACTCCTCATCAATATACAAAACCCAGTAATCCCCAACAACAGGGATCACAGGCAAGAACGGCGGCACATAAAACTTCACTTTCAGCTTCGCCTCCTCACTTTCTGAATCGACTTTGTAAGCATTTCCTTCAATGAATCTCCTCTTCCCATCGACCCAAGTCTCATTCACAACCTTTACAGTTCCATCTTCGTTTAGGGCATAGTTTGCCCTAGTGTTCACACCGTCCTTCGGCTGGAATCTCGCCGGATACTTGGCGATCTCGTACCATCTGCCCATGTACCGATCAATGTCGAGATGGGTCACCGGTTTCATCAGGTTTGGGGCCATTTTTTGATCAAAGTTGCGAGCTTTTTGTCCGAGGGTTTGGGAGGAGATCGTGAGAGATATGTAGAGTGAGATTTTGGATCCGGTGACATATTTTGTGTGATTACCGATTTGGTCCTTGAACTTATGTTCGTTTTTAAATTTACACCCCATATTTTGTTTGACAGCAAAAAGCTTTGAAATTAATAAGTTACCCAAATTCTTTTTTTGTTGTTGATAAAAGCTTAGGAGATTACACCCAAATCCTTATTAAAAAAACAAAATAACTTACCCAAATATATTTTTTGAAAAACATTTTTTTTTTGTTAAGTGGAAAAAATATAAAATTTTGAGTGAATACACATGCCAGTAATACAGTATGACACATTATCCATAATTTTAATTTTCAACATAAATTTGAGGGGTCAAAATAAATAATTGAGAAATATAATTTTATTCGTAGTCAGATACGTAGAGAGCGCTCAATTAAGAATTTTTTTTTTGAAAACTTAAAGAAACTCATCAATATGTATTTTCGTCTTCATTATGCACTTTTAAAAATACATCAGTTTAAACTTTATAACCAATCAAGAAAACTGATCGGAACACGTATCACCTCCATTTTCAAAAATGCAACTTAATCCGATGATAGAATTTGAATTCTCAACTTCTCAAATTTGTAGGAATTCTCAATCTACCATTGTATGTAACATTATACAACATACACATTATTGAATATTGAATGTTTCCTCTATATATATTATCATTTTCTTACCCAACAAGGGTGTGGCCTAGTGGTTGAATCCATATCTTGCATTCACAAGGTGAAGACCGAAGGGTTCAAGCCCCACCTTGACATGTTACCCACATTTGACCTCTTCCTCAATCCCTCGCAGATGTTTTCCTATTTCCTATTCCTCGTCCCGTGTGGACGTTTGTAGGTGTTATGCTATATCCTCTCGTGGAGGCGTGCTTAGGCGCTACTATGACCTCATCATGGAGGTGTGTGTCTTGTGGGTTAGAGGTGCCAAGATAGACAGTGCTTCAACGGTGAATCAAGTTCAAGTCTGAAGTGGTGCCCTTTGTGTGGTCCGTGCTTCAAAACGACCTAGAAAGCGCTACTATGACCTTATCATGGAGGTGTGTCTTGTGGGTTAGAGGTGCCAAGATGTCCAGTGCTTCAATGGTAAATCAAAGTTCAAGTCCGAGGTGGTGCACTTTATGTGGCATGTGGTTCAAAACGACATAGAAATATATATACATGTAACCGAAATATGCTATGTAACCAGGGCTCAAAATGAGTCAAGTCGAGTATTAATTTGCTCAAGCTTGGTTCATTTAAAATTTGAACAGATCGAGCCAAGTATTATCGAGTTTTAAAAACATGTGTTCGAGCTCGGCTCATTTAATTTTCAAACGTTTCGAGCCGAGCTCGAGCTTTCTACAAGTGATTTAAGTAATTTAAATTAATGTGATTATTTATTATAACAAGCCTTAGTCGAGCTTTTCACGATTTGGAACAAGTTTTAGTCGAGCTTTTCACGAGCTTTAGTCGAGTTTTTCACCAGTTGAAACGAGCTTTCGTTGAAAAATTATTTTAAAGTGTGCAAACTTACTTTAATCGAGCTCATTAACGAGTTTCAAATAATATAAAAGAGTTTTAATCAAGTATATAAATGAGTTTTAATCGAGCATGTTAACGAGCACATAAACGAGTTGTTCGCGACATAAAAGAGTGGAGCACCCTCTCGCTCGTACTTGGCTCGTTTATTTAACGAGCATCAAATTTGTGTTCAAACTTGACTCGTTTAAGATCGAGTCCAGTTTTGACCAAGCTCGTTCACGAGTATCGTCTCGTTTGCACCCCTAGATATAAACCCACAATAAAAAAAATTTACCATTTTTATAAGTTATTACCAATTGGTTAAGTTTTTCCACTTTATGTCACTTCATCCCCAAAACACAAACAAGTACTAAACTTGACTCTCTCTCTCCGCATGATTTACTATTCATCATCTCTTTAGTCCGTCACTCAAAAATCCTAAATCTCTACCTTTGTCTCCGCCGGCGGCCACTTCTTTTTGCCCCTTTTGTGCTATTTTCTCTCATCGATGTCCAGTTACCCATGGCATTTTGACCCCTCTCCCCTTCGCATGTACTCTCCTCCCATCCATCCCTGCCGGCCTTCCTCCTCCCCTGTCGCATCCTTGTCCCATGTCCAGCTTGTTCTCGTGGGCTGCTCCGTTAGCGTCTTCAGCGGTGTTGTGGTTCTGATGGAGAGGGTGGGGGTTTGGTGCTGGAGACGGAGTTGGTTCCATTGAGTATGAGTTTTCGACCGCTGGATGCGGTTGTGGCGGCTGGGCTTCGTGGTGGGTTGTATGGTGTAGGAAGGTTGGTTGGGATGTAGATGGTTGTGCTGTGAGTTTCCTAGTGGTGGTGGTGTTCCATTTTGACAGTTGGATTTTGACGATGCTACTTTGGGACTATGGGCGTAGGGTGTGTTGTCGGTGTGTATTTTGAACCTGTGTATAGTTTCAGTTTTACTTGCGGTCTTAGTTGTAGTTTTAGAAATAGTAGTTTTAGTTTTTAGTGTTAGGTTTATTCGGCTGCATTTGTTACATTTGTGGCTTTCCTGTCTTCGGTGTCTGTTCACCTCTTTCGGCGTGAGGCGGAGTGGAGTGTCTCATTAGTCCCGGCTAGTTAACTTGTCCTAGCCTTGAAGTCCTCTCTGTTGCCATTTATGCAGTTCCGGTGGCGTGCTACCTTTGACAGGAAATCAAGTTGTGACTGACACAAGTGTAGCCTTATCCAGTTTTTTCAGTGGAAATCCGGCCAGGCCTTATTATCACTTTGAAGTTGGCTGATGAGTCACTTCTTCTGGTTGGCCGGTTTGGCATGGAATGACTTGGGGGATGTCAAGCTTTCATGATAATAACAGCTGATGGATCGATAACCGTTGCACGGAATACTTTTCTGGTAAATATGTGGTGTCCCTGTAATTGTTGATCGTTTGTCTTGCTGTTGTTTTCTCTGTTTTTCAGGTCTTTGTATGCCACTTTCATTATATCCAAGGTTACATAAATCGCTAATCGCTAATTGTTCGGACAAGGTCCTCGAGGATTAATCGGGGATTAATCCGAGATGAATCGGGGATTAATCCGAGATGAATCGGGGATTAATCCGAGATGAATCGGGGATTAATCCGAGATGAATCGGGGATTAATCCGAGATGAATCGGGGATTAATCCGAGATGAATCGGGGATTAATCCGAGATGAATCGAGGATTAATCCGAGATTAATCGGGATTAATCGGTTTTTTATTTTTATCCTATTTTTATGTTTATAATTAAAAAATAATTATATAAATGCTTTCTATAGATGCATTTGTTGACCTGTAAATTCTAAATTGTAATAAAAATAAAACATGGTGCATGTCAAAACTAAACAATCCATACAACTTCCAATACATAACATAAGTCATAAGTCATAAGTCATAACACAACTCAAATCGAGTCACAGAAACTTAGTTAAAGTTAAAATACATAAATAAGTCAATAAAACAAGTCAATGAATACGGCTTGAGGTTTAACTTTGGAAGATGATGTTTTTTGTTCAACTTTTACAAAGGACTATCGCGAACCCTAATTGGAGCTTTTGATTTAATTTTCAATTTCATTTAAAAAAATTTAATTATTACAAAAAAGTTCACTAAGTTTATTCCTTAACATTTAGTTGCCCAGCCCGATTAATCGCCGATTGGTCCGATTAATCGGACACCGAATCGCTTCCCCAAAATTTTTCTATCCGATTAGGGTAAAATCGGATAGACTTCGAGAAATCGGCCGATTAATCCCCGAGTAATCGGCCGATTCGACCGATTTCTGGAACACTAATTATATCGGAAAAAAGTACTAAACTTGACAAAGTGCGAAGTTTAATGGTTTGTGGTAGTTCAGATCTAGAGGTAGAGAGATAGCGAGTAACGACGAGTGTGAAAAGTCCAAAACATCCCCAAAGTTCAATGCTTTGTGGTAGTTCAGATCTCGAGGTAGAGAGATCAGATATAGCGAGTAGCGATGAGTGTGAAAAGTCCAGAGAGTGAGAGATCAAGCCATGTCGAGGAGATTCGGGAGTTGGGTCAGATGCTCGTTGGTGATATTCGCGATTTACTCTCTCACGTTCACACACTCGGGTTTGCACTCTATTCCTCACACTCACACTATTTGCACTTACTCTTTAACACTCGTCCTATTTTTGTATTCAGTTTGCATTTACTTTTTTTAGTTCACCCTATTTTGCACTCAATTTTCAATGTCTCTCTCACACATGCTCTATTTTGCACTCAATTTTTTCTTAAGCACGCTTTATTTTGCTCCTTCACGATCACCTTATTCTGCACTGAGTTTGCACTTACTTCCTCACGATTTACTTATTTTCACTTGGTTTGCGCTTGCTCCCTTGCGCTCGTTCTTTTTTACACTCGATTTGCGCTACTCTCTCACACTCATCCTATTTTCCACTCTATTTGTGCCAACCCCATTTTACACTTCTTTCATTACCTCATCCTCATCTTGCACTTCCTCCACTTATTGACCCATCTTACACATTCTTACCCTCAACACCATCTTACTTTGAGGGGAGGGTCGGATCGGCTGGTTGTTGTGGGTGTAGGCAATGCGGCGTTTCTCTGCCGGGTGTCTCGAGGTCGGCGATCGACGGCTAATCCAGTGGGGTTGGTCGGTTTTTGGCCATACATAGCCGTATGTGCAGGGTTTTTTTTAGGACGGGTATGCCCGTGTAGGTGGACTGCGATCCTTCGATGGGTTTCGCCAGAAATGTGCTTGAAGGCCTTGGGTGCCGATATCTTTATAGAAACGTGGTTGGGACCTCAATAGAGTATTGAAGACTGTTAGTCTTCGTCTGTTTGGCCATCGTGACGGGATATGGTCGCGTGTGTGAAAATGTTTCAACAGCTTAAGAATTGCAATGCCTAACACGGATCACGCTGTCATGTCTTCTATGTTTATTAGTTATCATGTCTTAGTTGTTGTATTGTCTTCATATATGTTGTTTCTGTCTTTATCTGTATCTGCCTTGTTCCATAAAAAAACATCATCTTACTTTATAGTAAAAAAAAACTAAAAACGTTAAGGAAGTAGTAGTTTTAAATGAATAAAATTTTACTACGTACAGTATCATTCTAGAACAAAAATTGGTTTTGTTTGAAAGATGAGTGTTGATTTGAGAGAAGTGAGTGTCAATTAAAGATGATTTTTTGTTAATAGGAGAGAGAAATAATAAAAGACGAGAGATAGTGGGTTTTGATTTTTTTGGATTCGTTTGAAGATGAGAGAGAAAGAGGGTTAAAGAGAATATTAGGAGGGAGAATGTGAGAGAGAGAATAAGAGAAAGTGGGGTTTCATTTGTACGAAATAATTTGGTATATGTCACTTTTTGTAAAGTTTATTCAGAAAATATCATCTTGCTAAATTGTATTTGAGTTTTGACACAAATCACTAATGGAATAATGGGTTGTTATAAAATTAAATTTATTGACACCGTGACTTCTACATAGATTCCACACAGGATTTTATAAATCAGAACAAATCGCTATCCCTATTAACGGTTTGTGGTGAAATAAACCCAGATCTATATGCTATTCCTTTGTTTTTTCAGGTTTTTTGTATATTTTTCTGAAACACAAACCGCTAATGTATATAGCAGTTTTTCTTTGAAACTGTAATGACTTATTATTGATATCCCTTAATCCAATTATCCCCAATTAGACAACTTAGGTCAAAGTTATGAAAATTGTTCAATTGGGCAAAATCTTGTAAGAACTGAAAGTAATGAACACTTAGACTTTTTACAAGCTTTGGGTAAATCCTATTGCTTGGAATCTCAGGTCGGGGAGGCTCGCCCAATGTCCACTACAATTCCCAAAAGAGTTTTGCACAATTACAAGTTTCCTAACCAAGCCAATAAGCCAAGATCGGACCCTAGTCTAATTGGAATAGAAGACACGAATGAATACAGAGAACTGGTACTTCCCTGAGTGAGAAGACCCGCGCTGTGCCGCCGGATGTCCAATGTCAGACGACTGGTTGCCCGCACCAAGTTGCAGTTGCTCCTTGGTCAATCAGCAGGTTTCGAGCTGCAATGGCAATGCTCCTCGGTGATACGATTCTCTCTAGCTAGCTCTCGAGTTCGGACGCTTCAAGAATCGCTTCAATTGATCTCTGGAAATTGAATTTCAGTCGGTGCCCTAATCCTCAATTTGCTTCATCTTATATGTATTTGGAGAAGACGATAAAAACGACATCGTTCTGGGCCATCGAATCCGTCGTTCGCGCTCGACCACACGACACCGTTCCACTAAAGAGACTTCAGTGAAACGCAGCATTTTGCTCAAACCGACTTCTCCGTTATTAGCCAAACGACGCAGCTTCGCTTTAACTGACTTAACAGCTTTTGCATCCAAACCAAAACGATTGCGTTTTGGCCCTTCAGCTGCTTCTCCTCAAGCTCAGCTCCTGCAGCTTCCTCTAATCGATTCAGCTCTGTTTGCTGGCCTTCAAGCTTAGACCTGCAAGCCTAGAAATCTATACAGAATCCTCTAAGGGACACAGTCCTAATCTACGACTCATTGGCTTGGTATCTAACCTAAGGAGATGCAAAAAGGAGGATTACAAACCTCACAATTTGCCCTCCTAATCCTACTTGTGCAAAGAACTCTTTAGGAATTATTTCTGTGGAACATTGAGCAAGGCCTCATCCCAACCATCATTGGCTCTGCCTCACACCCTTAAGGAACATCCAGGATGTGGAGGCTTTTCCTGCAAAACAGAAATTTGTCACTAGGAACAATCTTAGTTCCAAAGTCTGCAGGATTGATCTCTCCCAATGTTTTCTTGATAATAATCTGCTTAAATTCAACCATATCTCTGATAAAATGGAACCTAACATCAATATGTTTAGTTCGCTCATGGTAAACAGGATCCTTACATAGATACAAAGCACTTTGACTATCCATATGCAAGATAGGCACACATGATCTACCCTGAATTTCTTTAACAATTCCCTTAAGCCATATTGCTTCCTTAACAGCTTCAGTTGCAGCAATGTACTCAGCCTCAGTTGAGGATAGAGCAACAATTGATTGCAACTGTGACTTCCAACTAATGCAGTTACCAGCCCAAGTAAAAAAGAAAGAAGTGGTAGATTTTCTATTGTCTTTGTTACTAGCATAATCAAAATCCACATAACCAGTTATATCATGTTCAGAATCAAAATCAGCAAAGACTAAACCAAGTTTAACAGTTGAAGACAAGTATCTCAGCAAGTATTTCATTCCCAGCCAGTGTTTTTCCCCAGGATTAGACATAAATCTACTCAAGACACTAATAGAAAAGGCAAGGTCAGGTCTGGTGCAAATCATTGCATACATAACTAAACCTACAACAACATCATATGGGATTTTGCTCATTTTAAGTTTGTCTTGGTCACTTTCAGGGCAATCAACTTTAGACAGTTCTAAGTGCCCTCCTAATGGAATACTCACTGGTTTAGAACTTTTCATGCCAAACTTATCAACAACTTTAGTCAAATAATCTGATTGGGAGAGATAAATAGTTTTAGTCTGTTTGTCCCTAAGTATGTTAACACCAAGTGAACACTCAAGTCTCCTTTAATTTTAGCAATGGTAGTTTTATCCCCACTAATCATTAATATGTCATCCACATAGAGTAACACATACAAAGGGAATTTAGCATTAACATTTTTAAGGTACAAACATGTATCATATTTGCTCCTTGTAAAGTGTAAGCTAATCATGCAAGCATCAAATTTCTTGTTCCATTGCCTAGGTGACTGTTTTAGACCATAGATAAATTTTTTCAGAAAACAGACATAATCTGGGTGTTTTTTATCAATAAAACCAATAGGCTGGCTCATAAGAATTTTTTCCTCTAAATCACCATGAAGAAATGCAGTTTTAACATCCATTTGTTCTAAATGCCAGTCAAAAATAGCAGTCATAGCAATCATAAGTCTCAAGGTCTTATATTTAACAACAGGAGCAAAAATATCATTATAGTCAATTCCCTCCTTTTGTGAAAAACCTTTTGCAACAAGCCTAGACTTATACCTTGGAGGATCTGTTGGTTTTAGGCCATCTTTCAGTTTATAGATCCATTTATAATTAATGACTCTAGCCTTAGGGGGTTTGGGGACTAATTCCCAAGTACCATTTTGTTTCATAGAGTCAATTTCATCATGCATAGACTTCCACCATTCAGTTGCATTAGCACTATTAGTAGCTTGTGTGAAAGTTTCAGGCACATTTTGTTTAACAATATCAGCAGTAAGAAAAGCAAACTTAACAATACCAGCATGCCCAACATGACTATCACATTCCATAAAATCAGCATAAACAGAATCAGCATCAGCAGCAAAGTTTGCATATCTTTTGTTTTGGATTCTAATTCTAGGTTCTCTATCCCTAACTAACACATAGTTCCTAATATTAGGCACATCATTATGAGCAGGGACACTATGAGAACTCACAGAATCATCAACAATAGAATCATCAACAATAGAATCATCAATAATAGGTGCAGGGACACCCTGAACACCATCCACTGTTGCCTCAATATTTTCATAATGTAAATGAATCGAAGAGTCACGTGGGCTTACTTGATCTTCCCCACCTAATTGGTGAGGTTGTGAGTTACCTGCACGCTCAGTTGAGCCTTAACTCTCAGCATCTGCTGCTCCATTGTCCTCATTGAAAATTCCCAAATCAAATTCTTCATCATCACCAGTTTGTTCCCCACCTTGATTGATAATATCCTGCTCATCAAAGAAGCTGGCAGGTGGAAAACTGGTCACACTATTAGGTGTGCCTTGTGGGTTAGTGTCATTTGTGGCCTTGTTCTTAAAGTAAAAGTCATTCTCATTGAAAGTGACAGAAATGGCAGTCAAAACTTTATAACCACCAGGCACAATTTCAAGCAACTTGTACCCCTTAACACCATCAGGATAACCAAGCATCACAGATTTAACAGCCCTTGGTTTAAGTTTACCTTGAGAAACTTTAGCATAAGCTGAGCAACCAAAGGGCCTAAGGTGGTCTAAATTAGGAGGTCTGCCAGTCCACATCTCTTGTGGTGTTTTAAAGCCAATAACAGATGAAGGAGATCCGTTAATTAGGTAGGCAGCAGTGAAAACTGCTTCTCCCCAAAGAGAGGGCTTCAAGCCAGAGCTGATGAGCATACACCTTGCTTTTTCAAGCAAGGTTCTGTTCATCCTCTCAGCTGTCCCATTCTGTTGGGGAGTGTCAGGAACAGTGTGATGTCTTTTAATGCCATGTTCAACACAATAATCATCAAAGGCTTTATTGCAAAATTCTAATCCATTGTCTGTTCTTAGACATTTCAATTTCAGATTAGATTGACTTTCTACCATAGTTTTCCATGCCTTAAAGTTTGTAAAAGCTTCATCTTTAGTTTTAAGCAAATGGATCCAAACTTTCCTAGAATAATGATCAATCAATGAGAGAAAGTAGTTTCTACCACCTATAGTTGAAACTTGGGCAGGGCCCCATAAATCTGAGTGAACATATTTAAGGGGTTTGTTAACAGTAAATGAAGATTTCTTAAAGCTGTGGGCAGATTTCTTCCCAAAGATGCAAGTTTCACAGAAAGACAAATCAGTGGGCACACAGTCAATCAAACCATTTTTATGCAGATAATGTAAGCCTTTGTTGCCAATGTGACCTAGCCTAGCGTGCCAGATTTCAGTTTTAGCATCAGACTTAGATTTAGGTTGGGAAAAATTGATTTCAGGAGAGGTGATCACATGATACAAGCCTCCCCTGTTAACTCCTTTAATAAGGACCTTACCATCCTTAGAAACTTCCCTAATACCTTTATAAGTCACAACATGGCAGCCAAGTTTATCAAATTCAGATTCAGACAATAGATTCCTCCTTAAGTTTGGCACCCATTTCACATTTTTAAGAACTCTAGTCACACCATCATGCATTTTAATAGGCACATTCCCAATTCCCTTGATTTTAAGCACAGTATGGTCACCAAGCATAACTTCACCACCATTAACAAGTTGAATAGATGAAAAAACATTTTTATCATGTGAAGCATGCATGGTACAACCTGAGTCCAATATCCAACCAGAATGATCAATAGAATCAGAACACACAAACAGTTCATTGCCATATTGAGGACTGATTTCAAGCACATTAGTGTGACCATTCTGATTTTCCTTAGCAGTTTTTTCCTTTTGTTCATTTTTCTTCTTAAAACATGCAGTGACAAGGTGACCCACTCTCCCACAATAAGTGCATTTCTTAGACAGATATTCTTGGCTCCTACCAGCAAGATTGTCAGTAGGAGCATTGTTGAGAGTTTTATTAAACCTTTTCTTTTTACTCTTTGGTCTAGATTTGGCATTAGCCATTATGGCCTCAGACTTAGACTCATTCTTAGTCTGTTGTTTAGATTTGAACACCCTTAAGGAGTCATTCTTTTGGACTATAGCAGACATGATCTTCCTAATAGTCAGATCATCCCTACTATATTGAATGACATCCTTGAGAGTATCAAACTGAGGGGGCAAGGCATTTAATAAAATAACAGCTTGGTGTGTTTGTTTGATTTCATCATCACATCTCTTAAGCTCTTGGGTCATTTTTAAGAAGTAGTCAAGATTTTCATGCAAAGTCATATGTATATCCATCTTATATGTAAACAGTCTGGTCAACAGGGATATTACATTAGGCAGGGACTTAGCTAGATAAATGGACTCTAAAGCATTCCATAAAGGTTTAGGAAGAGTGTGACTAACCACTTGCCTAGCCACATCATCAGAGAGTCTGAGTATGATTTCTGAGTAGGCTAGGTCTTAGAGTTTCTTCTTGTGCCTATCAGTGGCACCATCAGGCCATTCTTCAGAAATAGCATCCCAGCACTTTTCTTTAATTAGAACAACCTTCATCTTTAGCTTCCACATAGTGAAATCACTTGAGCCATCGAAGGGAGTAACCCTCACGGGTTCAGCCATGATTTCTTGAAAAACAATCACAGGACACCAAGTTAGGTGTTTCAGAATAACAGCAAAGAAAGGGATTGTGTGAAGGACCCCAAAACAGTCCAAGATCACAAGGTAACTATTCTAAGTACTAGCAACCAAAGTTATGGATTTCTAAGCACCAAGAAAAGCCCTAATTTGCTCTGATACCATGTTGTAATGACTTATTATTGATATCCATTAATCCAATTATCCCCAATTAGACAACTTAGGTCAAAGTTATGAAAATTGTTCAATTGGGCAAAATCTTGTAAGAACTGAAAGTAATGAACACTTAGACTTTTTACAAGCTTCGGATAAACCCTACTGCTTGGAACCTCAAGTCGGGGAGGCACGCCCAATGTCCACTGAAATTCCCAAAAGAGTTTTGCATAATTATAAGTTTCCTAACCAATCCAATAAGCCAAGACCGGACCCTAGTCTAATTGGAATAGAAGACATGAATGAATACAGAGAACTGGTACTTCCCTGAGTGAGAAGACCCGCGATGTGTTGCCGGACGTCCAATGTCAGACGACTGGTTGCCCGCACCAAGTTGTAGTTGCTCCTTGGTCAATCAGCAGGTTCCGAGCTGTAATGGCAATGCTCCGGAATGCGCCTCGGTGATACGAGTCCCTCTGGTTAGATCTCGAGTTCGGACGCTTCAAGAATCGCTTCAATTGATCTCTAGAAATCGAATTTCAGTCGGTGCCCTAATCCCCAATTTGCTTCAGCCTATGTATTTGGAGAAGACGAACAAAACGGCATCGTTCTGGGCCATTCGAATTCGTCGTTCGCGCTTGACCACACGACACCGTTCCACTAAAGAGACTTCAGAGAAACGCGGCGTTTTGCTCAAACCGACTTCTTTGTTATTAGCCAAATGACGCAACTTCGCTTTAACTAACTTAACAGCTTTTGCCTCCAAACCAAAACGACTGCGTTTTGGCCCTTCAGCTGCTTCTCCTCAAGCTCAGCTCCTGCAGCTTCCTCTGATCGATTCAGCTCAGTTTGCTGGCCTTCAAGCTTGGAGCTGCAAGCCTAAAAATCTATACAGAATCCTCTAAGGGACACAGTCCTAATCTACGACTCATTGGCTTGGTATCTAACCTAAGGAGATATAAAAAGGAGGATTAGAAACCTCACAGAAACAAACCGCTATTAAGGTTATCTGTTTGACGTGTCACTCCATGTAAGCATCCGATCAACTAAACGTAGGCATCATGTTTGACTACACTACAAACCGCTATCTCCATTAGCGATTCGTGACAAAATCCAGATAAAATTGAGCAAAGTGACATTTTCACAATAAACTTTACAAAAAAAAGTGGCATATTTCAAATTATTTCCATTTGTACGGTAGAGAATATGAGATGAGAGGATAAAGAGGAGAGAGAAGAGAAACATAAAAGATGTGTGATGTTTTGGGGAAAGGACGAGTTGCTTTTGAGGGGAATTTGTTGGATCGTTAGGTTAGCCTACTATGTGAGGGAGATCCCAGAGTGGTATCCCTCAGACAGATGGCAGCGGAAATTAACTCTTGTACAGAAAATATAAAACCGAAAGTAAATACTCACGATTATTTAGAGTGGAAACCTTACTGCAACCTTTGCAGCAGGCTGAAAACCACTTGCCTTCTGGAATGTTCCAGAAGGGCTTCAAGATCCGTGTTATTGATAAAGGAATATGCTTGCAGTTTGTTACAATTGTCTCACACAGTGACAACTAACAAAACTACTCAATTCGAAGGATCAACTAACACGATTTTCTCGTCCGCACACATCAGCACCTTGTCGGCTCCGGAATTGACCACTCTTCAATCTCCGATCGCTCTCACCAAAAGCCGCGCTTTCAACTGAAGACTCCTCCTTCTTTTATAGTAGTCTTCAAGTCGGCTGATCTGATCTCTGTGTCAGATCCGATTGCTATCCAGCAGACATGATATGGTTAAGATATTTCCATATCTTAACCACATCACATATTTCCATTCCAAATCTGGCGTGTATCTTCTCTTCGTATATACTAGACATATATCCGTGTATATACTTGCATCAATATTCCTCATAAAAAATTACACGCATATTCTCGTATCTTCGATTTGTATCTTGAGTAAATCTTCCCAAGTTCGATCCTCGATCGTAACATCGGTGTGTCTCTCATACGGAACGCATCTCTCTCGCAGCTCTGCTCTCTCTCAGAGATGTTCGGTAGATCTGATCTACATCAGAGATTCGATCTCCATCAGATATTTGATCTCCATCTTGCATATCTGATTCTGTTAAGATATTGCCATATCTTAACTCAATCAACTATTTTCCTTCCATATCCAGCTCGTATATTTTCATATCATATCTTGAGTATCTCGAATATCTCCAACTCGGATCTTGATATATGTTTGCTGCTGAGCTTGATCTCGTCTGTTACGCAGATCTCATCTCTTTCGTAGCGTTGAGCTCTCTCAGAGATGTCTAGTCACATTTCTCTCAGACAGTCTGGTCCCTGCGACTTCTCAGATAGATTTGTGATTTTTGCACACTCAAGTCAAATATTAGCTAAGTGTTTGATATCATCAAAACACAAAGGGTCCAACAAATTCCCCCTTTTTGATGATGACAAACACTTCTTCACAAATAAGAAATCACATCCAGCTATGACACGGAGATCACATCTACAATTCCCTACAGCAGATACTTTAGTCTACTAAGGTTTTTATTTAGGTCTAGCAAGCGTAGTTCCCCCTCAGATAAGCATCCGCTTATATTTCAGTAATGATTCCCCCCTTAGTGAATGCATACATATTTCTTCCCACTTTTGGCTTCATCAAAAAGATTTGCAACCAAGGACACAGAGTAATGGAAAGAAAACATTGCAGTCATGCTAGCAAGTCATAAGTGTGTCACACGGACACCACACATCCAAGCAGGGAAATCAAAATGCACAGAGAAATTAAGCATGAAATTCAAAAAGAAATTTCAAGGAAGCAGGGATATATGTGGTAGGGTTGGCAAAGAGGGGGGTCCATGAGACAGTCCAGAATAAGCATCATTCTGGGACGGAACCTTCAACTGTTCCACAATCTCTATCGCAAGGCTCTTGATCTACATAGGGATCCCTTCAACTACAGCTGTCAGAGAGCCCGAGTCTACCTCTACTGCCACTCCCAGGGCTGCTAACCTCTCCTTCACATCCTGCACCTCAGACCGAAGCACTTTCAACAGCGTCATCATCTCACCTAAGCTATCAGTGGGGAGAATAGCTTCTTCACTCACAGGGCCAGCAACAGGGGTTACCTCAATAACATCTTCTTCAATAGGTGATGGCGATGGGGAGCATGGAACTATCCATCCTTCTCCTGCAGAGTATTCCAGACCTCAGCAATCACGCTCATAAGTAGGAGCAAGAAGAACACCAACTGCGCTACAGGACTCATGATCTTCTTCTCATAATGTGTGTGACTCAACTGAATACACTAACCATCACTAAGACAAATCTTACAGCACTCGTGGACCATTGTCCATACCTGACGTTTCTATCACTGCAACGGCAGGGCCTTCATCATACCCTCTCTTAGGTTTACTCCCAAAGTTATTATTCTTGTCATTTTTGAACATCTCAAAACTGTCATCCGGCATCCTTCACAACTTCTTGAGTTATGAATGCCTATTGCACAGCATCATGTTATTTGCTGACCAGCTCAACGTGCACACCTTACTCTGTTGAATTTTCCATACAAGTCATCAACACAGCAACTTGGATTGTCATCACTTTCCTTCAACTTCTGAACAGTTCATCAGCTCAAGGATAGCCTTCCCCGTCCATTCTGAGGGAAAAACTCAGGTCATCATCATTCTTCACACCATCAACTGCATGAGAGTCACCTGCACATAGCTAGCCACCCATCTAACGTGGACTTCTCTGCTTCTTCGTTCCTCTCATCAAAGGAAATCTCCTCGATGAGATTACATCATCATTTGTCTTTCTTGCGTACTCACAGAACTATAGTATTGTCTTCTCCGCCACAAGGCACATCCTTTTAAGCACGCAAGACTTACTCTCTAATGCGTGGAAATCATCCTCGCACGACCATTCATCATAGGCTCGAACTCTTCAACACTGAATTCTAAGGTAGGAGAGTTGACCTCACCTTTTCCTCACTATAGCTTTGTCATCTCAATATATGTTGCTCTATTTCAGCAGCCTTAAAAATGGCAGCTACCTTCATCTTTATCTTCAATCATAATCCATCCATTATCTGAATGTCACGGATCTCCTTATCTCCACAACTGTCACAGAGATTGTTTCCCAGCCAATGTTAAACCTCCCAAAGTGATAACTCAATCTGACCTGTCTCATGGGTACACAAGGTTTTTGGTATGTTGTGCTAACTTTACCCAAATGGTACAAATAACACATCACACAATCAGGCAAAAACAAATAAGATCATCCAAACACATTTTTATCATCCTCATACCTCATGTGGAATAACTCCAGAAAAACAGCACATCAACGGGCTCATAGGAATATCCCACATGAAGACAGGCTAGGGTTGGTCTAGAGTACCTCCTGGGCTCATAACGTGGGATCAACTATGGAGGTCTCTTTTGGGCAGAAAGAATTTAGAATTTCATGTTTTTCAATCTCTAATGCAGTCATCAATCACATATCTAGCATGCATAGATACAGTGTGAACACAACTTACTTTTTCACTAACACAGAACATCCATGTTAAATTCTCCATCAGACGTGACTTGTATGCATCTAGTCTAGCCAATCACCGAGGGAGCAACCTATGAGCATAGTTCCAAGGAAGAGAAACCATACCTAGTTCAAGCCTCAGCTTCTCGTAGGGTTCCCTGTGCAATGCCTTTGTGAATATGTCTGCTATCTGTTCCTCAGTTCTGCAGTATTCCATTGCTATTGTTCCCTTTTCTACACAGTCTCGTCAAAAGTGATATCGAATCTCTCTATGCTTAGTGCGTGAAAACTGCACAAGATTTTTAGACACATTAATAGCACTAGTGTTATCACACAGAATTTTAGCACAATCGGTAATAACATCATAGTCACTTAGCTGTTGCCTGAGCCATAGCAGCTGCACGCAGCAAGCAGCAGCGACAGTGTATTCCACCTCAGCGGTGGAAAGTGCAATTGAGGACTGCTTCTTTGAAGCCCAAGAGATGAGACACGGTCCAAGATACTGAGCCATCCCTGACATGGACTTCTTGTCTGTCTTGCAACATGCATAATCTGCATTAATGTAGGCTACCAGGCGTAAGTCTCTTCCCCTCGGATAGAACAAGTGCAAATCATCTGTTCCCTTCAGATATCTCAGTATCCTCTTCACAGCTTTCACGGGGGTTTCTCTGAAGCCTGAACCACTAGAGTGTCCTTCCCTTCCTTCAAAAGGAAGAAAGTCTTGTCCACCTCTCCTCTGGCATATCCGCGGGACAGTGGAAACTGTGACAGTCTCTTATACCATGTGCGGGGTGCTTGCTTCAACCCATACATCGCATTGTCCAAGATATGGACATGATCAGGGTGAGTGCGATCCTCAAACCCTGGTGTCTGGCTCACATATACCTCCTCTTTCAGAACTTCATTCAAGAAGGCCGTTTTCACATCCATCTGCTGTAGAGTGAAGCCATGGTAAGTAGAATAAGCAATTAATAATCTAATTGCTTCTAACCTTGCAACTGGGGTGAATGTCTCATCGAAGACTATCCCTTCTTGTTGGTTGTACCCTTTGACCACTAGGCGAGCTTGTTCCTCACTACGACTTCCTTGTCATCCATCTTGTTTCTAAAGACCCATTCCGTCCCTATTACATTCTTGTCCTTTGGCCTAGGAGCCAATCGACATACCTTGTTCCTCTCGGACTGATGTAGCTCTTCTTGCATGGCATTGACCCATTCTGGATCCTTGAGCTCTTCTGCTACTGTCTTTGGTTCTGCAAGAGAGACAAAGGACGCAAATCCACAAAAATGATACAAATTATCTAGATTTACCTGATCCTGTGATACGTAACACTGGTAGTCCCTCAGCCTTGCCGGTGGCTGTATAACTCTCCCATGGCTTATGGTCCTGGGTTCCCCCTCAGTGCCCGGAACAAGCCCTGTCCAGATACCAGGGTCGGGGCCTCACTTCTGCGAGAGAGAGATTAGTTTTTGCGAACCCAGACAAGCTTGGGCATACTGGGTTTTGGGACAGTTTTAACAGCAGAAGGAAACTTTAAAGGACGGGAATCATTATCATCAGCGAGATTGATTCTCCTCCTGGGAGTTCTCCTGGGTCGTCAGTAGATGGCTGTGTCATGGTGAGACCGAGCCCATTCAGCTCTGTCTTCCCTTCTATGAGGAGAAACCTTTCTCCTATGAACATAAGCAGTACTGGCCTTTCTCTGATAGTTGTGACTCTTCTCGTTGGCTTCTTTCCATTTCTCATAGTCTGATCTGTAATGGCCAAGGTGACCACAGTTCCAGCAGACACGGTAATAGAGACTACCAATTTTCTTGTGTCTCTCTAAGGGCACATGTCTCCTGTTTCTCCGTGCCTGAAAGTCGATCGAGAAAGGTTGACGGTTGGAGCTCATCTTCTTCCAAAATTCAAAAGCCTTCCCAGTCTTGAAGAGTCCAGAGTCATTGTCATGGAGGTGACTCTCCCTCAGAGATGAGGCTGCTCTTCCCGACTATCTTGTGGGTTCCGGCTTTCTCTGCTGATGGGATCTCTCTCCGATTTCAGTCATTGGTCCCTTTCCTTTGACAATCCTTCTATTTCCTGCTTCTTCATCAGTTTCTTCCATCGCTTCGACATACCCAAGTCCAGGTCTGGCAAACTTTCTTTTGTAGTCTTGTTTTACCTCCTCAACCTTTTTGGCTTCTAGTTCTCGAAGCCAGATTTTCTTTCTCTCCGTCTCTTTTTGTCTGAGATCTGTAACAGTCTGATGGAGTTCCTCGTTATCCAACTGGATCCTGACCGATTCTGCAATTGATCCTATCATCTCGGTATCGTCAATTCTCATGCCCCTCAGTTCATCACTCAACGTACTGATTCGTGTGTCTCTTTCGTCGCACGTTGGGAATTTACAGATGTGCTCCTCCATTTCTCTCTCAAGCCGCATAGCTTTGGTTGACCAGAGACGATTGTTCTCCATGTCGTCTTCATGTTCATCTTTCATAGTCTCAAGCTGTCTTTAAGCCTTTGATTCCTTTCATAAAGTTTGGCAATGATTTCTGCAAAATCAGATTCAGAGAAAACCTCATCTACAAAGGAATCATGTTCATTTACCTCATTGTTTGTGGATCGCGCCATCAGACATGGCTTCTTAGTTCGCTTCCCATCGCTGTGTTCCTCATCTGAGTCACCCTAGGCAACGAACATGGCATGAGCTTCCTTTGGGGCAGGTGGTTCACCCTTCTTTTTGCTGTAGCAATCTCTAGCAAAATGCCCCTTTTCTGGCAATGATAGCAGGTTCTTTCTTCCTTTGCTCCTGCCTCCTCTGAGGTACATTCCTTGTTCCCCCTTTGGTTATTTCGTCCTTTTCCAGAGAAATCTCTGTTATGCGCTCTCCATGTGTTCGTAATCATGAAGGCTTTCGAGAGAAGAGCAATCTCCTCATCCTCACCTTTAGATGGCATACTAACCTGGGCTATATCCAAAGCCTTCTCGACTTTCAATCCTATAGCTTGGGATTCACCTGCTTGCCTCCTAGCCATTTTTCTCTCTGCTATCCCAGCTTGGCTCTGCAGATTCGCCACAAGTTCTTCCAAAGTGACATCTTTGATCCCCTTCTGAGCTTGGAGAGCTGTAGTCACTGTATCCCATCTGGAGCTGAGAGCTTGCATGAACTGATGGGTTATTTTCCACTGTGAAAGTACCTCATCCAGGGAGTTTAGCTGTGCGACAATGACTTGAAATCTGGTGTAGAAGTCTTCCAGAGATTCGTCCTTTCACTGTTCAATAGATTCGTAATCCTTTGTGGCGGCTAGGATTCTGTTCCTCTTTATACCCTCGTTTCCCTCGTACAGTCTAGCAAGTCCATCCCACTGCTCCTTCGCAGTTTTGTACACAGCCATCTTCACCTGATCTCCGTGTGACAGGGCCATGTACAGAACCTTCTTAGCCCTGGCATTCTGCTGGAGAGCTTTGTAGTCAGCATCTGTGTACTTATCTTTCTCCTTCTCTTTCGGCTTGGTGGGATCTGTCACATCCAGAATAGGGAAGTTACCCCTTTCGAAAACTTGCCACAGCTTCCTGTCCAGGGAACAGACGTGAGCTTCGAGCTGATCCTTCCACCAGTCATACTCTCCCGGACTGAGCACCGGCGGCTTCCAGAACGAGTCGCTTCCGTTAGACATGATTTCATGCAAAGGCTAACACAAAATCTAGAGCCACGGCTCTGATACTAATTGTTGGATCGTTAGGTTAGCCAACTATGTGAGGGAGATCCCAGAGTGGTATCCCTCAGACAGATGGCAGCGGAAATTAACTCTCGTACAGAAAATATAAAACTGAAAGTAAATGCTCACGATTTAGAGTGGAAACCTTACTGCAACCTTTGCAGCAGGCTGAAAACCACTTGCCTTCTGGACAGTTCTAGAAGAGCTTCATGATCCGTATTATTGGTAAAGGAATATGCTTGCAGTTTGTTACAATTGTCTCACACAGTGACAACTAACAAAACTACTCAATTCGAAGGATTAACTAACACGATTGTCTCGTCCGCACACGGCAGCACCTTGTCGGCTCCGGAATTGACCACTCTTCAATCTCCGATCGCTCTCACCAAAAGTCGCGCTTTCAACTGAAGACTCCTCCTTCTTTTATAGTAGTCTTCAAGTCGGCTGATCTGATCTCTGTCTCAGATCTGATTACTATCCAGCAGATATGATATGGTTAAGATATTTCCATATCTTAACCACATCATATATTTCCCTTCCAAATCTGGCATGTATCTTCTCTTCGTATATACTAGACATATATCCGTGTATATACTTGCATCAATATTGCTCATCAAATATTACACGCATATTCTCGTATATCTTCGATTTGTATCTTGAGTAAATCTTCCCAGATGCGATCCTCGATCGTAACATCGGTGTGTCTCTCACACGGAACGCATCTCTCTCGCAGCTCTGCTCTCTCTCAGAGATGTTCGATAGATCTGATATACATCAGAGATTCGATCTCCATCAGATATTTGATCTCCATCTTGCATATCTGATTCTGTTAAGATATTGTCATATCTTAACTCAATCAACTATTTTCCTTCCATATCCAGCTCGTATATTTCCATATCATATCTTGAGTATCTCGAATATCTCCAGCTCGGATTTTGATATATGTTTGCTGCTGAGCTTGATCTCGTCTGTTACGCAGATCTCATCTCTTTCGTAGCGCTGAGCTCTCTCAGAGATGTTTAGTCACATTTCTCTCAGACAGTCTGGTCCATGCGACTTCTCAGACAGATTTATGATTTCTGCAAACTCAAGTCAAATATTAGCTAAATGTTTGTTATCATCAAAACACAAAGGGTCCAAGAGAATTGGTTACAATGTTTGTAAGTACTTATAGTTACGAATTGGTTAAGTTTTCCCACTTTCTGTCGCTTCATCCCCAAAACACACACAAGTACTTAAAACTTGACGAAATGCAGCGTTGGCAACCACTTCGCCAGGATTACCCAGTAACACCAGAGATCACATTCTTTTACCGACGACCCAGAAGATTGATTGCTCATCTTTCCGACCTCAAAGTTTAATGCTTTGTGGTAGTTCAGATCTCGAGATAGCGACGAGTGTGAAAAGTGCAGAGAGTGAGAGATCAAGCCATGTCGAGGAGATCCGGGAGTTGGGTCAGATGCTCGCTGGTGACATTCGCGATTGTGTCGGCTCTGTGCGTGTGCGGGCCGGCGCTTTACTGGATTTGTCATCGACGATTTTCAATAAAAATAGTTTTTCAAATCTACGAAGTTCCGATTCCTGAACACTCCGTGATGGCACAACTACCTGCAGATTCGAATCCTGCTCCTCAGGAAGCGGTGAGTATAATTCACGACTCTTTCAATTCGTACGTGCTTCTGCTCATGGCTGTGTTTATCTTAATTTTTCTTGAATGCGCTATCACATGATTGTGTGTGTGTGAAAATGATGGATTGTGTACGAAATTTCGTTGCCAGATGTGAACTGGGATTTGTAGATCTGTTAAAACAGTGATTTTTTCTGGAAAATCATGTGAGATTTTTCATTATGTATAAGCGAAGGCTGAGGAGCAGCAACCGAAGCACCTAGAATTTGTTCAAGAAGCAATTCCACGTGCCTTGCTTTACTTCTCAAAATTGTACAATGTTGCTAAGGACAAGTCTGGTCCATTGAAGCCTGTCGAGGGGACCATTAAGAGCGTTGTCGAGCCTGTTTACCAGATATTCCAAGACATCTCTGTCAAGGTTATCAAATACATTATTGACAAGGTTAGTTGGAGATACTAATGAAATTTGATGTATTTGTTTGAATAGCTATTCTCGACTCTCGTAAAAGGGATAGTGGTTTAACAGTCATACTCTTGGTGGATTTTTTTTTTAAGTTCTTCACTTATTGTTGATTATTGTAGGTGGATGAGTCTATGACTAGTCTGAAGGAAGTTGTTTTTCCAGCGGTGACACAAGTGACCGGTGTTGCCTGCTCTGTAGCGACAGAAGTCAAGAAGGCTGGAGTGGTGGACACAGCCACTGCACTTGCAAAATCTGTTTACACCAAGTATGTGCCAGCTGCTATGGAGCTTGCCGAGAGATGTGCTGTATCATCGTGGCACAGGCTTAACCAGCTATCTGTGTTCCCCAAGGTGGATGAGTCTATGACTAGTCTGAAGGACATTGTTCCTCCAGCGCTGACACAAGTGACCGGTGTTGCCTGCTCTGTAGTGACAGAAGTCAAGAAGGCTGGAGTGGTGGCCACTGCACATGCAAAATCTGTTTACACCAAGTATGTGCCAGCTGCTATGGAGCTTGCCGAGAGATGTGCTGTGTCATCGTGGCACAGGCTTAACCAGCTCATTGTGTTCCCCAAGGTGGCACAAGCTGTGCTCCCGACCGCTACTTACTGCACGGAGAAGTACAACCAGATGGTTCAGCTAACTTCCGACAAAGGCTACAAAGTTGCATCTTACCTGCATTTGGTTCCAAGTGAGAAGATTGCCAAGATATTCGATCCTGAATCAAATCCAGCTGCTGCAGCTGCCCATTGACATCGAGTTGGATGAATGTGAGAACTTTATGTAAATGCTACTCACATCGATCTGTACCTTGATGCTTAAATGCCAAGTCACTTTTGTCCATGCCTTCATTACATATGCAAATTTGACGAGTTCGAGCCGAGTATTATCGAGTTTTAAAAATATGTGTTCGAGCTCGGTTCATTTAATTTTAACGGTTTCGAACTGAGCTCGAGCTTTCTACAAGTAATTAAAGTAATTTAAATTAATGTGATTATTTACTATTAACGAGTTTTCACAAGTTGAAATGAGCTTTCGCTGAAAAAAGTATTTTTTTTGAATCACGCTAAAAAAGTAATTTAAAGTGTGCAAATTTAGTTTAATCGACCTTATTAATGAGTTTCAAACAATATAATAGAGTTCGTACAAACTTCAAATTTGTGGTCGAGTTTGACTCGTTTAAGATCGAATCGAACTCGTTCACGAGTAGCTGGCGAACGTATGTCTCGTTCAAATTAACATTAAGCAGTTACCAATTGGTATTGGTTAAGTTTTCCCACTTTCTGTCACTTCATCCCAAAACACACACAAGTACTAAGGCTCTGTTCTTTTGCACTTCAATACAGTTTTATTAAGGTCAGTAAAGTTAAATTAAGTTCAATACAGTTTAATAAAGTTCAGTACAGTTAAATTAAGTTCAATACAATTTAATAAAGTTCATAACAGTTATATTAAATTTAAGGGTTATTTACGGGAAAACACCACTATGTTTTGGTCGTTTCCCGTAAAACACCATTAAGTTTTTTTTCCTCTTAAAACACCACTATGTTTACACAGTTGACCCAGTAGCACCAAAATTCAAATTCCGTTAGAGTTAACGCTCACGTGACTCTCACGTGACTTAAAAGGTGTTAAAGGGTATGTTACTTAAACTTAGTGGTGTTTTTGGGGAAATCACAAAAAACTTAGTGGTGTTTTAGGAGAAACCACAAAAACTTAGCGGTGTTTTTGGAGGAACCACAAAAACTTAGTGGTTTTACGATTGTTTAATCCAAAAAGTAACAATTCATACACGATGAATACAAAGTCGCATCCTAACAGCAACCAAACGTTTTCATCGACAAAAAGCAGTAGCATGTTCTAGGTTTTACTAACAAAAAGTTGCTCTTAAAAGAGTCAACATACATGCCATTAAAATTATCCTTGAGGCGCGGGATTCGTGGTTGACTTGCGAGATCCTTCTTGTTGACTTGCAACATACATGCCATTAAACTTAGTGGTGTATGGAAAGAATTCAATACCGAGACTGATTTTAAGCAAAAAATTGTGTTTGAGCCTGGATTGATCTTTGAATCAAATTCCGCAAGTCAACCACGAATCCCGCGCCTCAAGGATAATTTTAATGGCATGTATGTTGCAAGTCAACAAGAAGGATCTAACGATATTTCAAGTTTGTGTGCACACCTCTTCGAAAACTATTACATTCGTTTTAAAATGGAAGTAAACTTTGTTTCACTTGATATGAATTTAAAGAACATGTGGAAATAAACATATGAATACAATATATTTTTTACATGGGAACACACAATGGCATTCAAGTGTAATTTTACATATCATCATCTTCATTCATGTTCATTTCCACTACATCATCTGGACAATTCTCAATAATTCGAAACGCTATCATGTCGCGTACTTGATTCATCTGCTCTTTTCACTGTTGATCAAATAAATTTGAATCTGCTCTTCCCAGCACGATCTCATTAGCTAAAATGAGTATTGAAAAATTATGCATGTGAATGAAGTTATGCATAGTAAATGTAGCTGTAATTATATCACTCATCAGATACTTGAAAAAATGATGACAAATACACACATATATAAATATACTATACATATATATAATTATTCAATTTCAGCAAATTAAGTTCAGTGAAGTTAAGTTAAGTTAAATTAAATTCGATACAGTAAATTAAGTTCAGTTCAGTAAAGTTAAATAAAATTTGATACAGTTAAATTAAGTTAAGTACAGTTTAATAAAGTTCAATACAGTTTAATTAAGTTCAATACAGTTTAGTTAAGTTCAGTACAATTTAGTCAGTTCAGTAAAATAAAATTTCAATTAAATTAATAAGTTCAAAACAACAACACCTAAAACTTAGACGAAATGCAGCGTTGGCAACCACTTACGCCAGGATTACCCACCCAGTAACACCAGGAGATCACAAAATTGACAGCTTTTCCTCCGAAAAGTGGTTTCTTTGACCGACCCAGGTCCTCATCTTTCCAACCTCAAATGCTTTGTGGTAGTTCAGATCTCGAGGTAGAGAGATAGCGACGAGTGTGAAAAGTCCAGAGAGTGAGAGATCAAGTCATGTCGAGGAGACCCGGGAGTTGGGTAGATGCTCGCTGGTGACATTCGCGATTGTGTCGGCTCTGGGGTTTTTTTTTTAAAAATGACCCAAATGGGTTTGTGGGTTTCAAAACTGATCCACGCGAGTTTCACATTTCAAAACTGACCCATTTTTAATGAGACCGGATTCTCAGGATCCGGTCTTTTACGTTTTTCAAAAGACCGGATCCCCAGGATCCGGTCTTCTGTGTTTTTTACAAAACCGGTTCCCTAGAATCCGGTCTTATGTGCAAACGAAAACACGTGGAGTTCTCTCATTCGAACACGCGTAGAAGACCGGATCCTCAGGATCCGGTTTTGTAAAAAATACAGGAGACCGGATCCCCAAGATCCGGTCTTCTGAAAAACGTAAAAGACCGGATCCTGAGAATCCGGTCTCATTAAAAATGGGTCAGTTTTGAAATGTGAAACTCGCGTGGGTCAGTTTTGAAATGTGAAACTCGCGTGGGTCAGTTTTGAAACCCACTAACTCAAATGGGTCAATTTTAAAAAAAACTCTCGGCTCTGTGCGTGTGCGGGCCGGCGCTTTACTGGAGATTTAACAGGAGTGTGACTGTGAGTGATTCGCCTTCTTACTGCTCGTCTTGCCACTGTAATTGCCTTGAGCCTGTCTCGCTTCTCCAACTCCCTGGTAAGAAAAAAAATGTTGCCTTTTTTAGATTTAGGACTGGTGATGTTGGGCAGGATTTAGTGGTTGTTGTTCGTTGGTTTTGTGGTTTTTGAATGTTTTTATTGCTGTAAAGTTGCTGACTTTACCCCAATCTGACTAGGGTTTGTGGTTTTAAATTGCATTGCATATTGAGCTTATTTGATCTGAAGCTGTCTTCTAGCATTTGAAATCTTTATGGCCTTAACTAAGACGTTTGTAGTTTAGACTTTAGATTGGGTAGATGTCATTGAGTTTTTTGTTGTTATTGTTGAAGAGCTACTGGTTCAACCCTTGCCGAGTTGCCGTTGATAATGTTCCCATTTCACTACACTGTTGAATTTGTGTATAAGATAGTTGGATGCTTCATTTGTGTCGAAATTGTTGAGCGTTGTGTATGAATTTAGCACTCAATTTAGTGGTGATGTAATGTAACACTTGATGCGTAAGTAGCTGTGATCTCTTATTGAGTCACCACATTCTGGTGGAGTGCATCCATGTTGGTTCTTGTCTGATTTTGGGTGTGATTGTAGTTGCCAAGCCAATATCCAATCGCCGCAAATGATGTTACTTGGAAACAGATTTGATTTGGTGCGATTTGTTATCCAGTTACCCCCGAACGATATTCTGACGGGACTCATTCATGTCAGTACTCAAGTCTTTTTAGGAGTTGTTGCTGTTTTTATTTTCTCGCCTTGTAGACATTCTGTTTGGAACACAAAATTTTAGTCATGCCACCATGAGGGGCATTTTGGCGGTTGAATGAGTTATGTCGTGTCACGTGTGCATAGTGGTGTACTCCTATTGATGATTTGCACCTAGTTTACTTAATTTAGCGACACTATGATCATGTGCGTGCCCAAACACCTGTGTATCAGGTTGCAAATAAGTTAGCAGAGTCAAGATATTTCCTTCTGTTTATGCGTTTCTTTTAATAAATTATGTTCCTTGTTTTTGCAGTGACCATACCATTTTTTTTGTCAAGTTGCATATCGTAGACTATAACTGGTTTCCATTTTCATTGTTTCAGGTCTGGCTAATCTTTCAGTGACGGGTTAGTATGTTACTTTTTTTTTGTCTTGTATATACTCCGTCTTCTTTTTTTACTAGAAGTCAAGCAATTCTGGTAAAGTACATGTTCAGTGTCGGAGGGCGTAACAAAAAGCGCACAACACCGACATGATTCAAATACACCGTCTTATTTTAAGATATTTTCGACAGTGTTCTGGATTCTGAACAGTTCGAATATGTTGCTTAATCTGTTGTACTAGTTTTCTAAAAAATAAAAAAAATGGTTACACTTGTTTTCAAAAAAAGAAGAAGAAAAAAGATCATACTAAATTTCTGGCTTCATCACAAAACGCTTCACTTTGATTGTTAGGCTGATAGTGCTAACGCCTCATTTTTTTTAGTTGTGTTACAACCAGTGAAATGTCTCTTTAGCTACTCGTCCCATCATGAGTTAACGTCTCATTTTTCGCCGAGCCTGAACTTGTGCATATTACCTTCATATAACTTGAGTATTTCGTAATTTTTCGTTGAAGCCAAGACGGTTAACGAATTCAATGTCATTCAGATTGTGGAAGCAATGATCCTGAACTAAAAAGTGAAATGGAGAAGCAGTTTGTTGATCTACTTACAGAAGAGTTAAAACTACAAGAACTGGTCGGAGAAGAACACGCTCATCATATCAACATTACATTCCTCGAAGCCAAAAGAGCAGCATCCAAGTACCAAAAAGAGGCTGAAAAGTGCAACTCCGCCACTGAGATCTGTGAGGGGGCTAGAGAGCACTCCGAGGCACTCTTGATCAAGGAGAGGAAAACAACTTCCCTATGGGAGAAAAGAGCCCGCAATATGGGTTGGGCACGAGAATAGTTCCTGCAATGACTGGGAATCCATCCATCTTGCTCTAACTGAAGTGAATTTGTCTATATTAAGATTGAACAAAAAAGAAGCCCAATTCAAAGAATATGGTTTTAGAGAACTATGAAGATGTATATATTTATATGAAGAAAGCACATGTTCTTGTAGTACTCTAGATTTGTTATTGGATCAAAATGATTCAAGTCATTCATTTGCTACACAAATTAGTATAAATGCAGGTGTTGTTTAGTGGTGAAGCACTCGAGTAAATAAAAGATCTCCCACAAGTAAAATTGCGTTTAATAAAATTATTATTTTGTATGCAAATTAATAAAGCGCGATGTGAGGTACTATGCGAGATGTAATCTCTTTATACTAAGTTGTAGCGCGAGTTGAACTTAGTATTAATGTTGCATGGCTAAATTCTAAGTATGTGCATGTGATTTCATCAATGGTGTCCTATTTTACCGTCACAATAATTGTCTAAGTGGAAAAATAGATCCCTAGTCATCTTTTAATTGATTGTTTACCTTCTAAGTAAATTGTTAGCATTATTGGTTTAATCACCTGTCCATTGGGTACGATGATTATCCGAATCTTTACAAATGTTTTGATTACCGTGACTAGCACAAGTGTTTGGATCTTATTTAAATACTTTTAATGCTATATTTACAAGTGATCTAGCGCCCGTGGAGATCTCTGGCTCGTGCTCGAGGACCAATGTATACTATGTAATCCATAATCGAATATAGTAGTTTTATTCTATATGAACGAGTGAATTTTAAGCGTTCAACTCTGAAAACAAAAAAAAAAGGCTAAAATAGAGTGAAATGGAACAATCTGCAAGTAAAAGTAACATGTACAAGAGTTTCAGAGCCATGAGTCAGGGCTGGAGCCGTAGGAGTCGGGCCATGAGCTGGGGCTGGAGCCGTAGGAGTAGGGCCATGAGCTGGGGCTGGAGCCGTGCAGGTCGTCTAAATTGAACTCATCGATGAATACTGATGGCGGTGAGTGTGGGTCCATATCCAATGACTCGGTTTCGTTGGGAGGCAAACTAGCCTGATCAGGGATGAAGCTATCTGTTGGCTCCTTAAGGTCTGTGTCTCCTCCAAGAATACCTGACTGAGGTGTGCTGTGAGTATGTCCAATGACATTCCCACCATCAGAAACAAAATTGTTCTGATACGTGTCCAGTGACTCGGAGACATTGTTTAACTCTTGGCTGTATTGATTCTGAGTGTTCAGAGCACATCTTTGGTCTGATGGGATGCTCGCATTAGCCACATTGTTCATCATATTAAACTCAGCTTCCATACCCGTCTCCTGCAAGCTTGAAAGGTGCTGCTGCTGCTGAAGCCTTGCTGAAGACCCACACATTCCTCGAGAAAGACTAGTTTGCAAAAACTGAGATCGTGCTGATAACATCAAGTTGTTGTTGTTGTTGGAACAATTCATCATCTTATGATACACGAAGTTGTCACAACCAGCAGACCAAATTGCTCCATGGCTGGTATCAGAATCACCAAGATGAGTCATTGTCTTACTAGGCTGCCACTTCGTCAAATATTTCTGGTACACTGAAGTGCCATTTTCAAATAAAGGTACTTGGCTAGGCTGGAGCTTGTCATTAGGGCTGATAGACTTTTGCACGTTCAGTAAAGACTGGATCAGATCCAAATATTTGATTTTGCGCAAATTCTTACCAGCATCATGGTTCAGTTTTTCACCAAAATTCACACCGAGGCTGGAATGTCTGCCTCCTCGGTAATTCATGGCCCCAACATCAACCGAGTGCTTCCCTCCAATTTCCCCTAACATGTTCTGTTGAGGCTTCCCTTTAACGGGCTTTTTCAGATGCAGCTTGTACTTCTGCGCAAGCCAGGAAGAAAAAAAATGTAACATTGCCAATTGCCATCTTTAGATATTTGATATACTCAAATAAAATGTACGGTATGTACCTGAAGGTGGCTTGCTACATTTTCTCTGGTGAGGTCCTTGACCTTCATGTTTTCGAGGATTTTCTTAGGGACTGCCTCTGCAGGTAAAAAACCAACAAAAATTCACAAAACCGAAAATCTGGACTAAAAGAAGAGTTACTTAAAATTTGAAGAAAATGACTTACTGTCGATGCCCAACTGATTAACAGCAGAGACAAATCTTTTATGCAATTCTGGGGTCCAAGCCATCCTACGCTTCTTCCGAGTTGTTGCTTTCTCTTCATTTTCTGCTCTGGCAGTAGAATCTGCAATCGCGCCATAGGCTGCTTCTTCCTGGCTGGTATTTTCCAGATATGGTGTTTCTTTCAACTCGCGCCATCTCAGCACAGAATGGCTTATGTTCTGCATCTCTTGAAGCCTCACAAGTTTGTGAGATGCCTTCTCTTCATTGTCGCGCTCCTCGTTGTAATTCTGTTCATAATTGTCACTTAGTTCGACGCGCCTTTTATTACTGGTATTTCCTGCATTGGCAGTAGAATCTGCAACCGCGCCAACCCAGCCATTTTCTTTCAACTCGCGCCATTGGCAGCAACTGCACTGGCTTATGTTGTGCATCTCTTCAAGCCTCACAGGTTTGGGGGGATAGGCCATAGCCCAATGCTTGATTCTTCTCATTACATATCGTGGATCGTTGTCTGACACACACAAATCAAACAAACAATCAAGCCAAAATATTAAACAGTTTCAAAAACAAACAAAGTACTAAAGATGTAAAACAGAAAGCGTAGGATAGAATTCGAGTGAGCTTACTGAGCACTGGCAAGTCCATTTCCTGCCCCGCCAAATTTAACAGCTCGAAACCATCAATGGGTGGCATTTGGACATCACTGAGCACAAGGTCGTAATTGCTCTGCCTGAGTAGCTCAACGGCTTCATTCACAGACCGCGTTGTTCTGACTAAAAATACAAACACAAAAATCCTAATCTGAAAATCGTAAAATAAAAAATGTACATAGATTCTTGAAAAACTTAGAAACTAGGCAATCCATTGTCCCATTTTCGGAGAGCGACAAATTGAGTAATAAAGCAATATGAATAATAATGGCGTTTTTTTTATCTCAAATGTCTGTTTTGGATTGTGATTTACCAAATACGCCAAACGAGTTTGACATATCTCGTTCGACTTGTTTTTAAAGAAACAGACGCATATGTTGCAAAAAATGTCTACGGAACCTTTTGCGCCTCTACGAACCAACAAGTTGAAATGCAACTAACCGGAAGAAACTGGCATTCCGCCTGCCAGTTTCTTTAAAAACAGGGCAAATGGGAATGATTCCAAACCAAAAAAATAGTGCATTGGGGATAAAAACTAATAATAAATAATAATGCAGCTGAGAAGTAAGCAGAAACCAATGTATATATATAGATGAAGAGAGGAGAGGCTTAGGTTGCAAACTGTAGAATTTGCGTCTTTTGAACAAATCGTAGAGCCAAAACGGACTAGTCTGGTCGTCATAAACCGCCAAAATTCTTAGCCCCGCTGGAAATTTGGTACCAAACCCCTGCTTCTCTTGCTGCTTGTTCCTCCAGTCGTCTGCAACAGAAAAAGCCGCGACAAAACCATCTGTACGTATGCTCGACGCGTACAAGGTTACAAATCAGAATATAAACAGCAATAAAATTGAGAAGAGTTTTTTTGAATTGAGCAGCAGCAGCATGAGTTTATAAAAAAAAGGAGGTTTAGAAAGGTATAAAGGCGTAACCTTTATTCATTTTGACTTCTTTTTTTTACTTGAGAAATCGCAACTGCGTGGTCGGATGGAGGGAGGAGTTGATAAACATGTTTATAGTCCACCGTCGAACTCCATAATTTGTGGAGTGCGCGAAAGGTTGTCCATTTAGATAAAAAAACAAATTTAAAATATTTCAGGTAACTGATAAGAGATAAAATCGGAGGAGCTTAGTCTACCAAATCTGTTGGTTGTTATTTTTTAAGATTCGATTTCTAATTGATAGGATGTCATTTTCAAATTTCAGTTACAGGAAGTCAGCCGATATTCTTTTTGGTTTCTTTTAAAATTTATTTTGAACTCATAAATTTTCATGCACGTGAGTGACTTATCTCTTAAAAAGTTTAGGACAAAGTAGAAAGAAAAAAAATTTGATGGGAGAATTTTTTTTTTTTTTGAAATGAGGACAAAGTATAAATTGATGCCTTAAACTATCCTTGTTCCTATAAATTTTTTTTTACTGAATTTCTGACTTCGTCACAACAAAAGCTTCACTTAAATATAGATCTTTACTCTTTAGGCTGATGCTGATAGTGATAATGCCTCCTTTTTTTAGTTGTGTTATAATCAGTGAAGCGTATTTCTAGCGACTCGTTCCAGCATGAGTTTAAATATTGGCGAAGCTTGGAGTTTTGCAAATTATATCTGAAGTATTCGTAATTTTTCGTTAAAGTCAAGACAATTAACAAATTCAATGTCATTTAGATTGTGAAAGTAATGATCTTGACCTAAAAAGCGAAATGAAGAAGCAATTGGTTGATCTACTAACAGACATGGGCGAAGCCAGGAACTGAAGACTAGCAGGCCTGGAAATTTATTTTCGTGGCGCAAAATGATTGATCCTCAATTTGTTAGAAACTACTCATTATTTTATACGAGGCATAAATTATAGTCTTTTAAACGGTACAAAATATATAACTAGATGTACATGTTATATAGAACATGTAAAATCTCAAAATTAGAAATTTAATAAGATAATTCATTAATTAGTATTAAACTTGGAAAAATTTATGTCGAATTTGACGTTTTTGGCTGATTAAACTCTCATAGTATTTTTAAAAATTAAAGGTCATTTGATATCTAATCGAATTCATCAATCGATCACCAATCTAAAAAAAAAGATCAATTTATACTATATGAGTCTGGATCCTGTGAGAAGTGCAGTTACCATGAGAAATGAGAATTAATCTCATCCCTTCATTTCATTTAATTAATGGTTCAGATTAAAACTAAATAAAAATCAAATCACGCTAATTAGTCTACTAATAATTAATATACCAATTAGGGGTAGTTTAGTCCGAATAATATTTCTAAAAATCGAATAACAAATCCACGACCTAATTGTTCGAAAATTCATCTGACAGAAAGCCTCACGACGAATAAGTTTACTGCGGCGATGGACAAGCGACGAAGATTTGACAAGCGACGGCGATGGACAAGCGACGGCAATTTGAAAATCGAATCACAAATCCACGACGGCGATGGACGGCATCTCGAAGCATAAGAAGAAGAAGTCTTCTGCGATCTATTCATCTTAGATTCCGACGGCGATGGACGGCATATGGACGGTATGTAGCATTACGATTCCGTCCGATCGATTTATTCATTCGTAGCTGTTGTGATACATGGAGTGACTTTTGATCATTATTCGTAGCCTTCTGTGTCATTAGTTACGTAGTTATGTGGGTACGCATCATTATTCGTAGCCTTCTGTGTCATTATTCGTAGTGTTTGGATAACCATAATTTGTAGCAACATAATATCATTATTCGTAGCAACATAATATCATTATTCGTAGCATTATTCGTAGCATTCTGTAACATAATTCGTAGCTCATAACCGTATGACAATTTGTAGACTTCACACCTTTCGTTGTGGTTAGCTGGATTTTTCAGAACGTATTTTATTACTGATCAATGATTTTTCAGAACGTAGCTCTTTTCTTTTCTTTTCTTGCTTTGTGTTAGTGCCCTGCGTGGCTCTTGTGTAGTGTTTTCTTTGTGGGGTGTTCTGTTTCTGGTGTTGCTTTACCAATCGAAAAAAAACAGGTTGCAGGCAGCAACCAGACATACAATTTTGATGTTAATATAATCAGAAAGTCAACAGATAGGAAACAGTCTAATCTAGCGTCATTGAAGTCTGGTTTTGTTAGTTTTCTTCTGCTTGGGTGTTATTTATTTGATCCATTGCATTTAATTCATACTAAAGCAGTGTTTACAATAGCAGGAATTTATTTTGGGAAACCAAGGGGTTTTGGCACAAATGAGAATGGTGACGAGATTGGCTTCAACACCGAGGTTTATGCTGCCTTCGCGTGGAAAATACTCCAATCCACCCAAGCAGTGTTGTGCGAGCAACCGAAAGACTAGACGCCGAAAAAAATCTCGACATAGCTCCTGTAGCATCCCCAAGTGATGGAAGAAGAGACTATCCGAGCTTTTCGGTGATGAAATTGGAAAAAACACCAACAACAATTATTTGTACATAAAAAATCGTAGCTTCTGTATATAACATTCGTAGATTTTTCGACTCACCTGAGATGCTACGCGAATTATCATTTGAAAGCTACAAATAATATGCTACGAATATTGTATGTAATTGCTACGAATATTGTATGTGATTGCTACGAATATTGTAGAATTCAAAACTATTATTGGTAATTTTTTAGGTCTGCATCTTTTTAAACTATTATTCGTATCTCTTATGCATCATTCGTACTGTAATGAACATTCAGGTATCACAGGCACACACGAATTATCAGTTTTATCTTTTGTAGTAACAATTTTATCTTTCGTAGTATCAGTTTTATCTTTCGTAATATCAGTTTTATCTTTCGTTGTATCAGTTTTATCTTTCGTAGTATTAGTTTTATCGTTCGTAGTATCAGTTTTATCTTTTGTAGTAACAGTTTTATCTTTCGTAGTATCGGTTTTATCTTTCGTATTATCAGTTTTATCTTTCGTAGTATCAGTTTTATCTTTTGTAGTAACAGTTTTATCTTTCGTAGTATCAGTTTTATCTTTCGTATTATCAGTTTTATCTTTCGTATTGAATTGCAGCTTACATATAGTGCATATTGTTTCATCTTGCTATAACAGTTTATTCTTATATTTCAGAAATTGGTGGAAGCCCATGAAAAGGCCAAGAAATGGCTGAAGCTAGGATTTCCTTTATCAATTGCTTCCCTTCCCTTCCTTACAGTAGCAACATTTTCACATCTAGCTGAAGCTACAAGTGTCAGAAAAATGTGGAATAGTATGCGATTACACAAACTGAAGATAATTCACTGATGGTGAAAGTGAAGGTGTTGTATTTCATACCAAACAGATGGGGAAAAACTAGCTAGATGCAATGAAAAAGATGAAAAGACATGTATATCATTAATACAAATGAGTTTGGACATGTAGTAGCTCTGACTGGCTGGCACAAGCAGCTTGATTCCTCAACTAACAAGAGCACATGATCTTCAACCACATCAGGTTACTCATCCGTCACTTCAATTTGGACTCTCTCGGAACTCAAGATAATGTCCTTAGAATTAGCAGCAACAGCAGCCAAAAGGATGCCCAATTGACGCAACGAAAAGCATGTCAGGAACTCACCTCATTGAGAGATCATCTGATGCTGCCTATCACATTACTTCCTAGACCCAAAGTTCTTACTTTTCTTCCTAACAACAATGCCACCTTCATCCTGATCGTCAACGGCTTCCCTTTTCTTCTTCCTTGCAATTGCAACACTTTTGTTATTCCGCGGCCTCACATTCCGATAATCCCTAGCCTTCCACACATTCTTCTTCCTAAACAAATACTTATCAAATTTCCACAACGGAGAGCTGGAATCAATTATACACACATCCGTCCTCGAAAACCCTACCAAATCACAATCCTCAAATCTCCTCCCCTTCTCCTCCTCCTCCTCCATCCCACGCCGGACCTTCCGCTTGGATTTTACATTCCGATTCATATTTACATCACTCCTTCCGAATACATCATCATCATCCACAACCCTATCGCTATCGTTCGAACCCTTTTCTTCCACAGACGCTGAAAAAAAAACTTGGAGGGATGCTGATGGAGATGGAGATGTTGATGAGAGATGCTGTCGCGGCGGTGGAAGATGTAGAGGCCAATCGAACCGATCGGCGTCGGTGACTGATGAGTTTCGGGAGGAGAGAGAATATGAGGTTCGATTGAAACGCAACCCAAAAAAAAGAAATTTATTCCGATAATACCCTTTAGATCATAATTAGCAATTAATTAAATATTAAATATATTGATTATTAACAACCATAGGATCTTAGATCTAATGGTCATGAAGACTTCTCATTTCTCACCGTAACATACACTTCTCATGTGATCTTTTCTCTATACTATATAAGTATATATTAGAACAATAATGCATGTAGTTCATATAATTAATGCAGACTAATTTAATTTTAAGGCATAAATACGTGTTAACCATTACATTTATACCTTTGTGGTTCATAAAGAAGTATATATTGTATGACCCACTATAGATTAGCTAAATGGTTGTAGGCAAGTGGATATATATCACAAGGAAAAGATCAGGTGCTAACGATAATTTTGGTGTAAATCATAAAATTCGTCAAAAATGAGTTATAATTCATCGTCGAGAAATCAAAAGTACGACATAGTTCGTCAAAAATGATTTATAATTCGTCGCCAAAAAATCATCCATATGACAGGATTTAATCACATTCGTCCAAAAAAACAAGGGCTCTCATTAATTTGTATTTTTTTTACAAAAATATACTATTTGCACCAGATCTTTTTTCATATATCACATATTTCAGTTAGGGATCCTGTGATTAATTTTTAGTGGAAGCATGAATTTTTCGAATTTCAAATTTCTATCGAAATGAGATCATGTGCCGCCAAGCTATTAACAATAATTTGAAAAACTGGCGTAGTTGTGTGTTTTAAGATAAAACTGCGTAGTTTTGAAAAAAGATTCAATTATCAATTTAGGGGTTATATTAATGAAACGATGTAGTTCTGATATTGTTTTATCGGAACTACGTCATTTTCGATTAGCTGTCATTACCGTGGATGTACGGGATGTGAATCCAATTTCTACTCGGCCTAAGATTAGTCAAATTTTAATGTTTATTGTAAATTCATGATACAAAAAGAAGCGCAATCCAAAGAACATTTTTCTAAAGAACTATATGGAGATATATAGATGGAGTCTTCTAGGTCATTGGATCAAAATGATTCTAGTCCTCCATTTAATATCGCAAATTAGTATAAATAGAGTGTTGTATAGTGGTGAAATACTAGATTTAAAAGAATCTTCCAGAAGTAAGAGAATTTCAGAACTTACCTCTTGTACTGAAATTTCTTTCAGTAAAGTTCTTATTTTGTACGTCTTACAATATGATGGTGTTAGCTTTTATATGAATATAAAATTATGACTTACAAGTTTGGATTTTAAGATGCTCTGTTATTTTCCAGATTTGGTTTCTAAGCCATGACTCGAAGTGTAAGAAATGACACGAGTAAATTATCTCTAGGGGTGTAAACAAGCCGAGCCGAGTATCAAGTCGTTCGTGTTTGGCTCGTTTAAAATTTGACGAGTTCGAGTTTGAGCCGAGTATTTTCGAGCATTAAAAAATATGTGTTTGAGCTCGGCTCGTTTAATTTTTCACGAGTTCGAGCCGAGCTTGAGTTTTATACGAGTATTTTAATTAAATTAATTTAATACAATAATTTATTGTTAACGAGCTTTAACCGAGCTTTTTACGAGTATTTAACGAACTTCAATCGAACTTTCACTAAAAAAATATTTAAAATATATAAAATTACCTTAATCAAGCTCATTAACGAGCTTCAAACAATATAAGTAAGTTTTAATCGAGTATTTAAACGAGTATATAAACGATCACTTAAACGAGCACATAAACGAGCTGTTCTTGAACATAAACAAGCCGAACACTAGTTGGCTCGTACTCGGCTCGTTTAAGATCCAGCCGAGCTTTAACAGAGCTTGTTCACGAGTAGCTCGCGACTGTATCGGCTCATTTACACCCTATCTCTAACAACTTTTAGGGAAAATTAGAAATTGATACCTTCAACTACTACTTTCTATATAAAAAATTATAAAAAACGCTTCACTTAATTTGATCCTTGGGTTGATAGTGGTAATGCCTCCTTTTTTAGTTGTGTTATAACCAGTAAAATGTATTTCTAGCTACTCGTCCCAGCATGAGTTCAAATATTTGCCTAGCCTGGAGTTTTGCAAATTACCTTCATATAATGAGTTTTTTTTGCTCTGTTTTCCAAATTCAATCTCACTTTTGCCCTGTCTAAAACTCAAATCTCAGTTTTATCCTATTTTTAAAGAAATCGATTTGGGGCACGCTGGTTTCAGTCATTTTTGAGTGAAATCGGTTTGGGGAAAACCGGTTTGCTGACTCTGCGCCTGTCTGGCACTACTTGGTCCTACGTTGACTAGAAGAAAATACGATATTGTTGACACGTGTGAAATTGGTTCGGCGAAAACCGGTTTCATGTAAAAAATTATTGAAACCGGTTTGCGGTGAACCAGTTTCAAGAGAATTGCTTGAATTCAAACATATCAGGCTTTTTCAAACAAGGCAGACAGGCTTTCTCAGACTGATATTGATGGGAAACCTGATATTGATGGGAAACGAGTTTGGGCATGCCGGTTTCAAGCGAATTGCCTGAATTTCAAATATGTCAGGCTTTTTCAGACTGATTTGGGGCAAATCGGTTTCAAGAGAATTGCCTGAATTTCAAACATGTCAGTCTTTTTCAGACAATGTAGGCAGGCTTTTTCAGACTGATATTGATGGGAAACCGGTTTGGGGCATGCCGGTTTCAAGCGAAATCGGTTTGGGAGGAGCCGGTCTTATATGTGTATATATTTGCATGCGCGATTCTGAAATTGAACAACAAACATTCCAAAAAACTCATTTTTCCTTCCCTTACTAAAAATATCCCTTCCCTTCAACATGTCATACGTTTACAATTCTGATTCAGATGAGGATCCGATGGTTATGTCGACACTAGCGACCCTTGATAACCCAGTAATTAATGAATACGACATTGATGAAATGGAAGAACAGGAGGAGCGTGCAGCTGAAGATCCCAATATTGAATTCACGTAGCCTCGAATTACTTGGAATCATCCTAATTTGTATGATATCTCAACATGGGAAACGTTTCAACCCAATGATGAGAATCTACAAACAATCCATCATCAATCTCCGTCAATTGCTGAAGGTGAAAGCTGGCGCAAAAAAGAGCAAGCCATTTATGCTGTGCGGAAGTACTCCATTCTGAATCGTGTAGAGTACTTGTGATGGAATCCGATCATAAATTAATTGTTTTTGAATGTCTGAAGACTAGAGATGTTTGTCCATGGAGAGTTCGCATTGCGGTGACGGATAGAAGAAATTACTGGGTGGTTCGGAAGAACAAACATGACCCTATTTGCCAGCATGGCTCCATTATGCTGGCTAACAGACACTTGAACACAAAATACATAGCTGATGATAGATCGCGGAGGCGATGAGTGCAAGTTTGCGATTCGATGCACGACAGATTCGTGCTGACATCGAAAGGACTATGGGTATGAAATATCTTACCTGAAGGCGTGGCAAGCAAAGCAGTTGGCGCTTGTGTGAATGGGATGCATCATTTAATAAACTGCCGCACTTGATGCATGCGTTGGTGGATTCCAGTCCAGAGACATTTGTGAAGTGGGATGTAACACCACTCGATAATGGTGCGGTGCAGGTGAACCATGTATTTTGGGCATTTGCAGAACCCATTCTTGCGTTTAAGCATTGTCGTCCCGTGTTGTTGATCGACGGGATGCATACGTACGGGAAATGGGTCGGTAAGTTGTTGGTGGCTGTTGGATTGGACGCCAATAACCATTTACTTCCAGTTTGTTTTACAGTGGTGGAGAGTGAACAGGCTGTCGTCGTACCTGTGCAAAAACAATTTATAATCTCCTCACTTCAGACTGTGGATTAGAACAGCGGTAAGCAAGGGTCGAACCCAAGGGAGCTAGATGGTTACTACTTCGTTCTGTAATGGAGAAAAAAACAAGAAACTAGAGTGAAAGTATTGGTTAGTGAACACTAAGAAGGCACGAAAATTGCTGGGGTTTAAATATCAGAGAGAAATATTCAGGTTAGGGTATTATTCAATTGTGACTTGGTTTTATCATTGATTTCTAAATATCATGTTTCTAATTCTTTTAAACCTAATAATTCAATACTCCATTCCAAGATATATCGAATTAGTGCACTACTTGTTAATAGCTCTCTAGTATCAACAAATAGCAAATAGGGGAGTTGAATTGATCAGTTAAGCTTTGCCATTCCAAGCCTCCACTTAACTTCACAATTCAATCCAAATAATGAGCACAAAAGATTTAATCGAATAACGAAACAAGCATTAAGATTCAAATCTCAAAAACATAAGTCACAATTATTTAACCCTAACCCGAATATGGGTTTTAGTTACACATCGTCATAAAGAAATAATGCAGTAAATAAGAAACGAGAAAACTTCACTAATGACCGAGAATTACAAAGCACAAGTCACGGCTGTTATGGGCTGAGCTACGGTGGAGCAGTGGCGGCGCACGGAGGAGCAAGGGGAAGAGCTCGTGTGTCGTCTCTGATTTTTGAGTAGAATGGGATGATTATGGATGGCAGCACTGCTCTTCTATTTATAGGGTTTGAGAAACCCTAACTTGGTCATAAAGCTACGAAACCCTAGCGTCGCATACAAATTGGGCCGGCTGCTGGACTTTGGAACTTGGACTTTTTTTCCGAAGTACTGTTCATGGGCCGGAATTACTGTTCATCGGACACTGTTCACGCCGGAATCACTATTCACGCCGGAGTTACTATTCACGCCGGAATCACTATTCACGCCGGAGTTACTGTTCACGAGCCGAAAAACACTGTTCACGGCCATCCTTTGGTCTGATCTTCAATTGCGATGTTTCTGGCATGAAAATGCCGTCTTTTAAGCGTGATTCCTCCTAGAGCTTCCAAATCACCTGAAACACGAAACAACACTAAAAAGTAACTGTTCGCATAATAAAGTGAATGAAATGGTGGGATTTAATGACTCGACAAGTCGTATAAATACGGCTCATCAGAGAGCGAGAGTAACCCGAGTTAGAAATGGTTCGTGTCTTGCATTCGGGAAGCTGTAACACAGGGAGAGGGATTGTGTATCATATCAGACAGACACAAGGGAATTCTAGCTGCCATGCGTGAACCCCAATGGACACCTCCGCATGCATACCATCGTGATGCGTGCGTCATCCGCAGAGCAATTTTATGTCAAAGGTAAAGGATTTATTTTTGAAAGAAAAACTTGGACGTGTGGCTTATCAGAGGAAGGAACTGAAGTTCAAGGCTGAGTATGCTGAGCTGATGGCCCTAATGCACAACCTACCAGAAGCTCGCAAATGGTTGGAGGACCATGATTTACAGTTATGGTCACAAGCATTCGACGCAGGTGGGATTATATGGGGCTCGATGACGACTAATGCTTCTGAGTATTTTAATGACATTCTTAAAGGTGGGCGTGATTTTCCAATTGTGTCATTGGTGATGTTCACGTTTAGACAAACAACAGCTTATTTCGTGAAGCGTCAACGATCCCCCTACGATGGCCACAGATCTCTCTTTCCTCCAAAGATTCGTAAGAAGTTGGCCACACTTTGTGCTAGGGCAGATTACCACCGCGTTATGTGCTATGATAAGGAAAGAGCAGTTTACGAGGTTACAACAAAGGATAAGCTTCACATATGGACTGTTAGGATGATGGAGGGAACATGTTCATGTGGGAAATGGGGATTTCTGCACTACCCTTGTAGTCATGTAATGGCGGAGTGCAAATACGAAAGGGTGGACTACTCCGATTATGTGGCTCAAGAGTACACGCTGGATGCATACCACGCCACTTGGCAGTACAATTTCAATCTTTTGTATCATGAAGATTTCTGGAGAGATTACGTTGGATCGGTATATGTTCTAACGTAACAAAGTTGGTAGAAATCCGTTAAGGAGGATACCCAACGAGATGGACCAGAGGCATGTGCATGGCGAATCAAGCAGCTGTGGAGAGTCTTCATCGAGTCGACCGTCACGATCCCAGTGTTGCACCATCTGCCATCAAGCTGGACATAACAGGCGTGCGTGCCCAAATCGAGTCCCTCGGATAAACTATCTTTGTGTTATTGTTTGCTGCATTCCTACGATAATTTCCTAATGTTGTTTTCCCGTTTCATGTACTATTAGTTTGTGATTGTTCAGTTTAATGCACTATCTTTCAAATACAACATAGGAAACTAAATACATAATAAGTCCATATAAGTTAAAAACATAATAAGTTCATAGTTAACAAACATTCAAAATCTACTAGTGTCGCCCCTGCTCAAGGCTCTCAAGGCTGAATACTGGGCTTCACGACGTTTGCGAGTACCGCTATGCGGTTGAAGTCATGATGAGCTAGATGGCCGAAACATATCTTCAGTCTGAGGCTGTGAAGAGCTCGATGGACGATAACGATCATCAGTGTAAGAGTCGATGTTTGGATTACCATAATCGTCTTCATCAGCCACAGCGTCTTGACCTGCATTTATATGAAATACGTAAGGTGCTAAAGTGAATATACATAATAAAAAGGCTCAATATAAATGTTTACTTACCGGCGTCAAATGTAATGGTAGCAGGGTCCACACCTAACACTCCCGCTTCACCAATGCTGTCCAACGTCTCATATGCCTGGTGGAAGATGGCATGAAAGCATTGCCGTGAATTATCTTCCATGGAAAAACGAAATCCCTCAGCAGCTTTCCGTGCACAGTACACTAACGTGCTTACATGTACACACAACCAATTGTTAAACATATCAAATAATATAATACTAAAAGAAAATGTTAATTTTCTGGTATAAAATGTCCATCGGGACGGTATGGCTGGGTACGCCGAATCTGCTCAGGCGGATTAACATCTGCCTCCGCCGCGTCCTCCACCACCACTGCGTCGTCAACCACCTCATCTATCCTGGGTTGGATCAGTCTGCGAGTGATCATGGAGTACCAACCATAGTACTCGGTGGATGTAATGTCACTATCAGATGCCTCTCCATAAACAATATTTTGAAAGCGGTTAAACCACATCTGAAGGTACCGGTAATGATGCACACCTCAGTCCACTTTTGGCTTCCTATCCTTACCATGATTCTCGTCTGAACAAGCTATCGGCTGCGGTGGAATAAACTGACGACACCCAAACTGTCTCATAACACGTCCTGGGTGATGCTACTCAATGACGTTGAAGTGGATTAGTGGCACGTGAGCTGACGGAGCCCACCACACTGTCGTTAAGGTGCGATGTTCTCTGTGCAAAAACAAATTTATATCTCCGCTACTCGTACTCTACTAGTGGGTAGTAAAGGGTAAGTAGGGGTCGAACCCAAGGGAGTCAGGTGAATAGTTGTTCTTTAAGTAGGACAGTAGGGGGTTGGTTGTGATTTTAGTACTGAGAGTAGCGTGGGTTGGTTGTGATTTTAGTACTGAAAGGTAAGGTAACAGTTGATATTACAATTAAAGGAAAGCATTCGGTTTTAGGGGCCTTGTATCATAGTCTGTTTATCATTGACCTCTAATGATCATACTAAGTGTTCAAAAGTGTATCAAGGCCATTTCAAGCACTTGATTTGCCACACTGTCTAGCCCATTTCAAGGTCATAGAGCACTTGTTCTATTTAGACTAGCACCCCATTTCAAGGTATACTAGCCTATGTGCATCCATTTGATCAATAATTTCCGATCAATCCAAATGGTGTTTTAAAGAGGTCGAATTCCTCAGATAAGCTTTGCCATTTCAAGCATCCACTTACCCGAGTATGTTCACGAACCTTGGAAGTTCTGACCTAATATGTGGCACATAGAACAAGTTTTGAACACAAAGAGGCACTAAGCGAAGGGTCTAAAACATTTTATGACACAAGTACACCCCTTCAACCGAATGAAGGGTTTAACTACGAATACTTATGGAACAGGACATCATAACTAAGTGCTTGAAAAGTAAAGGTTTTGAAAGACAGAAAATAAAGTTTTCGAAAGTAAAGACAGGAAAGTAAAGTTGCTGAATTGAAAAGATAGTAAAGTAAAGACGAGAGTACTTACAAAAACCGTTGAAAGTGCTAAAGCTTCGATTCCAAAGTAAAGTGATTACATGATTAGTGCCCAAACTCTAGAGAGAAGTGAGAGCTTCTCTCACTAACTTGTGGATATTGGGATGTTGGAATGAGATGGGATGATTTTACAAGTGAAGAAGGGTCTCTATTTATAGGCTAATGGAGGTGTGACTTGTGGAGGAAGTGAAGACACATGGCAAGCAACCCATGGAGGAGCTAGAGCCGCCGGCTAGGTGGCGCAAGGAGAAGGGGAGTGTGGAAAGCCGCCGGGCAAGGTGGCATGGAGTGGGTGAAATGAGATTTTTGTGATCTTTTCACAAAGCCATCGGTCCTTTTCAGCCCCGGACTGACTCTGGTTGCCCTTCGGTTGGACTTGTTTTGAGTGATTCCACGTTCGGTTCTTGAAAGTCAGAATTTGGTCGTGACCTGGAATGACTCGTAATTCATTTTCAGCTTTAAAACTCCTCCTTAGCCTGTATTCTCTCTAGACTTCAAAATACCATGTAGATAAATATCGAAACTAACAAGCAAAAGTTAAATAGACAAAGCGTCTAATTTTGTGGGTTTAACTGTGTTTATGATTCATACAATTATGGTCCATCATGAGCTCTCCAGGAATTTCGACCCTCGACGCAAATAGGGTTCAAAAGATTAAATAAACTCTCATCGTATGGTCTCCATATGAAATCGCTGATCTGCATCTTCTGAAACTCATCGCTGTAGAACAGCAAACTACCTTTAGTTACCCCGATGAAATTTTTTGGCCCATGTCATTTCCTTCACATAAACACAAATATCAATATTTATAACGACAAATTCAAAGTAATTTATAAATAACATATAAAATGCTTACATATACGTCCAAGCTCCCCTCTGTAACGGATAAATATCATCATCCAGTGGGGGCAGGTCCCTAAATATACACCTCGGCCTCCCAAAGCGCATACGCTCCCAGCTCCAGAATTGTAATATGAGCACAGGTCCACCAATCTGACTCTTACCCGCTCTGCTGGCTCCGCAAAGCATACTGTACAAATATGTTAGCGCTGCACTCCCCCGGCTGTACTGTCTGACATTATCAAGGTCCTCCAATAAGGACAGAAAGTGGAGTGGGACACTGCTACCGCTGAGTTCTGAAAAAAGGTCAATCCCAGCAGCTGAAGGATATACGCCCTAGCGTATCTCTTTAGCGTCTCGTCATCTGCATCGACTGGGATGATCGATATATTCTCATTAAACCATGTCTTCTTCGCCAGCGATGGTGACTCCTTGTGACATTCAGGGTAGTCACCAAGCAGTCTCATGCAAATAGGCGGCCATGTCAAGTGCGCGTGACCCGTTACAGGCCTTCCTTCTATGGGTAGACCGGTAAGAAGTACCACATCCTGCAGCGTTACGGTGGCTTTGCCTCCATTGAAATGGAAAGTGTGCGTCTCGGGTCACCACCTCTCGACTAGTGCAGTCACCAACCCTGGATCGGACTTCACATTGCAGACGATACTCCATGGGTAGAAGCCGGTGTTGGTGACATACTGCATAATGCACCTATCTGGCGAGTCCATGGTAACATGCTTAACCCTAAGTGGTTCGTACATTTTTGGATTCTTCTGTTACATAAAATTTTTCCAGTATTAGTAACAAATTACATACAAAACATAGACACATTAGAAACTCAAGTTTGATTAAAAGATAAACTTACCGAATTATTCCATATTTCTTCAGTTCGGTGGGTACTCTGCCGAGTAAGAACTGAATTATCGATAAGACCGGAATTAATTATGTCATCTGCATCCATATTCGGTTTCAAAGTCGACTGCGATGGGACATTCATTTGAGATGACCGCCTCTGTGATGCCATACCTTCAATTAATAAATAAACGTTCATAAATAAAAGCAATTGAAAAATAGATATTGTTTATATATGTACAAAGAGAAGGGATCAGGTGCAAAACTCATATTCTTGTAAAAAAGACAAAATAATCACGTCCCTTGATTTTATGAGTTTGATGGATGAGATTAAGTGAAATAAATATGTGTAAATTCAAATTGATATTAGATTAGGGGCAAATATGGTATACAATATCTCTCTCCTTCCCTGGATGAAATAAACCCAGATCTGAGATCTCCATTGTCATTGCCCATCCATGGATTGCACCGACGACGACGCTGCCTCAACTCCTCAATCGCTTCACTCCTGTGGCGCCGAACAGCCTGTCGTGGCTGCAGGAACTGACCAGATCCGACCTCCACTACCCTACCCTTTTTCCAATTTGATTTCATTACCCGTGAATTCAATAAATCCCTATAACAAAATCATCGCGAGCGAGGTGATGATGACTGCGATTTCTCACTCGGCTGTCACAGCATCTTTATGGTTTCATTGAATGGTGTGTTTGTTAATGGGAGAATGACTGGAAAATCATGGACGAATTCTTGACGAATTGTAGTACACTTCGACGAATAATGCTATAATTCATCAAATGTAAACTAAAATTCGTCCAGAATTTGGCAGTATCATTGTAAAATTAGTCATGGCATTTTATAATTCGTCATAACCATTATATAGTTCGTCATGCCCATTTTCGAATTATTTTTTTTGAAAACCGTCGATTGCATTTTTGGTTGAGTTCCATTGATGTCGAAGATGATCCAGAGTGTGAACAATTGAGTTTGACGAAGTTTTACTCCTTCAATTTGATCGATTAATGCTGAAAAAATTGGAGCTTTTCTGGAGATTATGGTTTCACGGGGTAGATGATGATGAACAGTAATGAGAGAACAGAAAGGAAAAAATATGTCAATTTTACCCTTATTGAGCTTATTAATAGAGATTGAAATAAATTAATTGTGTTTATCCCTAATTAATAGGGACCCTTGGGTTTACATTTTCAAATTTTGGCGCCGTTGAATTGACACGCATCGTCTGACGCGTCAAATTTGAGATTTATAATTTTCCTGCAATAAGCTAGTGTAGCGGCAATCAGGGTCGAACCCAAGGGAGCTGGTGTTGCTGAAGCTGTATCTAAAAATAATTAAGAATGGGAGGTTTTGTAAGCAAGTGTAGTAACAAGCACAGGAGAAAATAATACGAAGAGAATTCAATCAGAGAAAGCATTCAGCTTAGGGTTTCTATTGTGACATGTTTATCATCGACTGCTAATTATCTAATTTCAAGTTCCTAAGTGTGGTTACTCCGGTTTAGGCAATAACCCAAAGTATTCCGTTTCAGGCAATACTCCACAATCTAATCCGGGTAAGGCATTAGACTTCTAGTTCTCCTAAATCCAATAATCTGGGATAGGCATTATTTAATCTAGGTGTTCTTACTCGCCTTTACGGGAAAGTATCAAACGAGTATTAACGACAAGAACTGAATTATTCGGCTAAGCTTTACGGGTAAGTCTCAGCTTAGCTTCACAATTCAACCCTTAATATTAAGCACAAGAACTAGAGAAACATAAAATTGCATTAAGAATAAAGTCTCAAAACATTGTCACAATGTACGAAACCCTAAACCGAATTAAAGGTTTAGCTACTCATAGTCATGGAAAATAAACACAGATATTTTTGATGAAAGTAAGTAGCATTTCTTCTCTCGTCGAAAGCTTCGCGTTCGTCTTCTCCAGAGCCATCTCGAATAATTCTCTGATGATTTTATGGATGAAAACCTTAGCCCAAGCTTCTTATTTATAATAAACTGGGTTTCCAAATCTGGTTTTGGGCTAGAATTACCAAGTTTCAGACTTGCTAATGTCATCAAACGGCCTGCTAACGTCAGCCCTCGTCGGCTGGTCGCATTCGGCAGTAACATTATCGGCGCGTTCGTAGGCAGACATTAGCGTTTAACGCTAATGTCTCCTGCGGACGCGATCCGCACTGAGTTCAGCCCCTTCTTCTGCGCGCCAGTTTCGACTTCAACTCTGGATTTGACTTCTTTGATGACCTCCAATACTCTCGGTGTGAACTAGAGAATCGTAGGGAATTGAGTCAGCTACGCAACGCCATGTAGCTCATATTTTTCTGATCAACGGGCCATTCCCAGCACTCCGTAGAGCGTCCAACGGTCTGATCTGTCATTGCGATGTTTTCGACATAAAACGCCGTCTTTTATGCACGTTTCCTCCTAGAGCTTCCGAAATACCTGAAATGCAAAACAACACTAAGAAGTAACTGTTCGCATAATAAAGTGTTTAAATAGATGTGATTAGTTGACTCGATGAGTTGTATAAATACGACTCATCAAACCGCCCCACACTTAAACTTGTTCGTCCCGAACAAGAACTAAGTCATAGAAGGAAAATAAATGCAACACCACAATTTCTTCGACATCCTAGATAATGCTATATGAATATGAGTTGCTAGTCTAAATTCCTCCTTTCCATGCAAAGTTCAATCATTACTCAAATCATCATGCTCAACACAGAATTAACTTGATATGTGTTACCTTTGAGCCAAAATTCAAATCAATTCGGATGACTGGGAGATAGTCCTCTTTAGACTCATGAAATGTGACAGACCGCTCGTCGTCAAAGCGATTTGTGCAAATAAATTTATAATAGTCCGCTACTCGCAACTATACTACTGGGTAGTACTTGGTAAGTATGGGTCGAACCCAAGGGAATCAGGGGAATAGATGTTCTTTGAGGGGGTTGTCCAGCGAGAGAGCGTGTTTTAGGTCTGTTGGTTGGTTTTAAAGCTACCAGCTAAGTGATCGATTGATTGATGGGTTGGTTTTAATACTGGAAAGTAAATTGCAGTTTATAATTAAAGAGAAATGTTCGGTTTTAGGGGCCTTGTATTATATCCTGTTTATCATTGACTTTTAGTGAATCATCTAAGTATTCAAACATGAATCGAGGCTATTCCTAGCTCAAGACTTGCAACATTGCCTAGCCTTTTTCAAGGTCGTAGAGCACTTATTCTACTTAAACTAGCACCAGTACCCATTTCAAGGTACGATAGCCTGTGTGCATCCATCTGATCCCTTTAGCCCAGTTTTCAAATGGTTTTTAGGATAAGTTGACCTCCTCGGATAAGCTTGTCCATTTGGTCCCTTTGGCCCAGTTACAAATGGTCGCTTACCCGAGTATGATCACGAACCCCCAAGGACAAGCTTACCCATTTGGTCCCTTTGGCCCAGTTACAAATGGTTCACTCACCCTTGGAAATTCTAACTTTATATATGGCACATAGAATAAGTTTTGAATACTAATACGAGACACTAAGTTAATAGTCTAAAACATTTTATAATACAAGTGCGCCCCTTCTACCGAACTACTAGTTTAGCTGCTATTCATCGCGCTAAACATTATAACTAAGGAAATAAAACAGTTGAATAAATACTAAGAAATACTTACAACCGTTGAAGCGCCAAGGGAGCAATCCTTTATTTCCAAAGCCAAACTTACAAATACATAAACTTAGAGAGAGAAGTGAATTATGGATGATTGAGGTGTGTTCAAATGAGGGGAGGAGCTCCTCCTTTTATAGCCATGGAGGGTGGAGATGGAGGGTGGAGATGGTTGCATGTGGAGGCCATCCATGGAGGAGGAGAATGGAGGGTGGAGGAGCCACCACATGTCTTTTGATCCAAGGGAGGAGGAAGGAGGAGCAAAGAGGAGGAGACATGTGGAGGAGCAAAAAGCCGCCGGTCACCATGGGTGGAGGAGCCGCCGGTTGCCGGTGGTGGAGGGAGGAGGAGGGGTGGCTTTGGCCACCTCTTGCCCAAGTGGCCGGTCATCTTGCCCAAATGTGAATTTTGTACAGTTTTGTGCAGTCTTTTCACAAAACTGTCAGTGTGTTTCTTCCCCGGGCTGTCTTGATTCCTCTCCTGATTCTTCTGATTAATTTGTTATGAGTGATTCAACGTCAGGATCCTTGATATTTCTTCAGTCGGCATATGATCTTGACCTTGGATTGACTCGTAACATCTTTTCTGCTTTAAAAGCTCCTCTTTAGTGTGTATTCTCTCTAAGCTCTGAAATACCCTGTAGAAATATATCTGAACTAACAAGCAAAAGTTAAATAGACTAAATGTCTAATTAAGGGGGTTTTACTGTGTTTTTGATTCGTATAATTATGGTCCATCAAAATGCATTCGCTCTTCCGAACTCTTGCTATATGGTTATACTTCATTGCTTTTTCTTGCACATGATTCATTCGAGCTTCAAGGTTTTTGAGCTTTCTTTTTCTTTTTCTTTTTTTTGTTGGACAGCTTTTGTAGTGACTTTCTTTGGCCTTTGGCTCTTGATGTATGAATGATGTACTTCACTTTTGTTGTATGAAACTTCACAATTTGGCTGATTTTTTTTCTTGAGCTTCGCTCCTTTGTTGTGAACTGCTTGTCCTTCTTTTTTTTAGGGAGGTCCAATCATCTCCTGCAAGCATATGGAAATACCTCCCCGCTCTTTCTCATCCTCGTCCTTTTTGACGCGAGTCAAGCTGAGGGTCGCTCACCTATTTTTCCGGTTACTTTGGACTAGAGATATGACGGTCTGTTTTCCCGTCCCGCCTACTCACATAAACGCTGCGGCGGCGGAGCTAACTCTGAACCATATCATCTCGAAGTGATAGCCTCCACAAAATTCACATAACCATATAACTCGAAATTCGGTCCTTTGAATGCTTCGTCAAGTCTCTCTAGGACATTTCTATCAACTCCACATCCCTGTTTTTCTCAACTCAAGAGGACATGTAGTAGGTTAAATTCACATGTAGTCACATAATTCAAGTTTCACGAGAAAAATACATGTAATCGGAATCATGAATTTCACATACTCAAAATTCAATACTGCAAGCCCAAGAGCAGAGAAATTTCATACTTCATCATTTTTTTTCAAATAAACGTGCAGACACAGTACAATATGCAGAAAAAGTAAACGTGCAGACGCAACAAATTGACTCTCCCTCCCCACACTTTTGAACCAAGCCGTGTCCTCACGGTACGACTTTAGTTCAAGGACAGCACACAATGCAGACACACAAACAGACTGGCTCGGACAAAAAGAAAAAAAAGAAACAAAGAAAAAGGAAAGGAAAATAGGTACTCCCCTAGTCGGAATCCGACGACGATGCAGGATGAGGAATAGCAAACTCCGGAGGAACTGGATCTCCGAACTCCCATCCGGGCAGGGCAGGTACTAGTTGTGTCCTTGGTGGCAGAATGAACTGTAAAGCTCTAGCCAGATTGAAGGCCATGTCTCACTGATGCCTAGAAGGAACGGCTGCTGGTGGCTCTAGTGTTGTGGCACGTCTCTGGCGAGCTGTGGAGGACTCTCCTGTCTCTCGAGTCCGTCATCGGCGAGCAGCGGCTGATGAGGACTCAGGTCTGTCCCTAGGTGCGGAAAGGCAACGCCGATCATTAGGCATAGCTGTGTGATAAATCAGGTCATCATGGTACGTCCAGGTGTACTGCTCCCTCCTGCGGGGACGCCTACGAATAGCATGTCCACTAGTGAAGTAATCAATGTCAAATTCAGCGGGAGGGATGTATTGATGAGTCTCCAAGCGTGGCTGCCCATGTAGACGGCGCAGCAGATAGGTGATCATCCCTCTACATGCTAATGGTCCTGTCAACGTACGGCGGCGCTCCCAGAAATGGCATGCTAGGTGGAAGAAGTCGAGCGGCAGCCCTTGGTCAAAGGCATTCAAGCAGATCATGTCGGGGAAGGTCACCTTGTCTCCCCTGTTATCTCTGGCATATAGCGTGCCTCCTAGCACCCTCTGTAAGTAGTACAATGCAGGATCCTGAATACATTTTACCCTCGAATCAGCTGGCTGAAATATACCTTCATCCTCCACCTTTATTCTGTTCCAAGCATCTACCAACCGAACTTCATCACAAACGAAATCCCCATCGGTGGGCCAACCAAATACTTCCTTCACCTGGGCGGGGAGAGTGTGATAGAACTCACCTCGGTGCCTGTAGCGAATACCCTCATGGTCATGTCGGCCTACATAGTTGAAGAAGGCTAAGAACTCGCACGTGTCCTCGACATCTGTCTCATGGCTGAGGGTGAGGAGGCCTAGCCATCCACTCACCAGAAGTATCTCTCTGATCCGCTCCTCAAACCCACTGTTACTCAAAAATTCGGCCTCCACAAATGTGCTGGCCACGTGCTGTTTGGCCATATATTTAGCATACAACTCCTCGAACGATAGCTCTCGTGCCTCTCGTGGTGGCATATTTAATCAAAGCTCAAAACCGAAAAAAACTACACTTGGTCAAACTGAACCAGAAGAAATTGCATTCGCTCTAGACTTTAAGCTTGCCGTGTTCGTAGCAGACGTTAACCTTAATGTTGCTTGCGAATGCGGTAACGTAATGTTGCCTACGAACGCGCCAAACCTACACTTCGTCTTCTCTGACTGGTCACAAATCCCGCACTTTTGAATATCAAACACAATCAGGAATCCACTGAATACCCTTCTAGTACTCTATTCAACAATCACCAGCCCAAGAAAAGCCAGAGAGTGGACAAAAAGCCAATAGAGATTTACTACGCTTCAAGGAAGGCCAGAGAGTGGACAAAAAGCCAGTAATGATTTACTATGCTTCAAGGACTCTGGATGCAGCTCAGCGAAACTACTCGACCACCGAGAAAGAATTACTAGCAGTAGTTTTCGCCTTGGAGAAATTTCGATCTTATTTGCTTGGTACTAAAGTAGTTGTTTTCTCTGACCATGCAGCTATCAGGTACCTAATGACGAAGAAGGAGGCCAAGCCGTGGCTGATCAGATGGATTTTGTTGCTACAGGAATTCGACCTAGAAATCAAGGACAAGAAGGGGATAGAGAATATTGTAGCTGACCACCTAAGCCGATTAGTACGAGAAGAGGACGCCGGACAGATCACAGAGACCTTTCCAGATGAGCACTTGTATGCTCTCACAGGGAAAGTGCCATGGTATGCTCCCATTGTGAACTACCTGGTCGGAGGTATATTTCCACCTTCTTACTCAAAAGCTCAATGTCTGAAACTAAAGCATGATTCAAAATATTATGTGTGGGATGACCCGTATTTATGGAAAATTGGTGCAGACCAAATACTTAGGCGGTGTATTCCCGATGATGAGATTGCTTCTGTGCTTAGTTTTTGTCATGAACATGCATGTGGTGGTCATTTTGGCCCCAAGAGGACTAGCAAGAAAAATTTAGATAGTGGTTTTTATTGGCCACATGTCTTTAGAGATGCCTACAATCATTGTAAGAGATGCGATAAATATCAGGGGGTAGGCAATATTTCTGCTAGGAACGAGATGCCCCAAGTGCCTATTTTAGTTAATGATGTTTTTGACATATGGGGGATTGATTTTATGGGTCCTTTTCCTGCGTCGTTTGGCTATTTATACATTCTTGTTGCAGTGGATTACGTGTCTAATTGGGTAGAGGCTAAGGCTACTAGATGCACTGATGCTAAAACTGTTGTAGATTTTCTTCGCACTAACATATTTTGCAGATACGGAGTGCCTAAAGCCATAATCAGTGATCAGGGGACACATTTCTGCAACAGAATGATGGCAGTAACTTTGAAGCACTACCACGTTCACCACCGCACTTCTACAGCTTATCACCCCCAGACGAATGGACAAGCAGAGATCTCTAACCGAGAGATCAAGGGGATTCTCGAGAAAATGGTAAAGCCGACTAGGAAGGACTGGAGTCAGCAATTAGACGATGCCCTGTGGGCTTATAGGACAGCCTATAAGACACCGATAGTCACCTCGCCTTTTCGGTTGGTGTATGGGAAGGCATGCCACCTCCCAGTCGAGCTAGAGCACAAGGCCTTTTGGGCACTCAAGACGTGCAATTCCGACTTGAAGGCAACAGGATTGGACAGGAAGTTACAGCTCTGTGAGCTTGAGGAGCTGCGCCTAGAGGCTTACGAGAGCCAATCAGACTACAAGGCGCGGACCAAGCTGTACCATGACAAGTTCATTCTACGACGCACATTTGAGATTGGCCAGCTGGTACTTTTATTTTCATCTCATTTATGACTAATGCCTGGCAAATTGCGTTCTAGATGGACAGGTCCCTACACGATGACAAAGGTTTTTAACTACGGAGCACTTGAGCTCGAGAACCCGCCAACCGTAAACCGCTTCAAGGCCAATGGACAACGAGTGAAGCACTATCAAGGTGAAATCGACCTACCCGTTCAGCAGTCTGAACTTGAGCCTCCTGTTGAGACGTAAATGAGGTATCGTCGAGCCAACGACGTAAAATAAAGGCGCTCGCAGGGAGGCAGCCCGTCAAAATTTTCGTTTTTTTCTTATTTTCCTCTGTTTTCGTGTGTTTTTGTGTCAGTTTGAGTCTTATTTAGTTTTCGCTGTCTAACCGGTCTACCTTGACTTAGTTTTTTGCGGAAGGAAGCTGTTTTGCAGATGACATGCAGGTACCAAATAGTGTGGATCGTGTTCGAAGGAGACATTAGCTCGACGCTAATGTCTGAAGAGAACGCGCCTATAATGTTAAGGCAGGACGCGCCCATAACGTCCACAGCAAACGCGATCCACACTTATATGCAACCCAAAACTGACCCTTTTCCTTCATGTTCTATGCAGGTAATAGCTCCTAAGGACCATATGATCGATACGGATGAGCTAGGAGGCAGATTGGAAGCGAGGCACAAGCAGAACGACCCAATGATGGAGCGCCCAGTTGCAGCGAGTCACGAGGCACCACTTGAAAAGAGTAAGGACCCAGGTGCCTTTACAGTCACCTGTGGTATCGGTGAGACTCAGATACATCACTGTTTAATTAATTTTGGTGCTGCTGTTAATGCCATGCCATATTCTTTATATTATTCACTGAAATTGGGACCATTGAAGCCTCCTAAACTGTTGATAGAGTTAGGAGATAAATCTTGTATTCGTCCAGTTGGTTTGCTAGAGGATCTAACCCTCCATGTAGGAGACCTCGTTGTTCCTGCAGACTTTTATGTTTGGCAAATGGGAGATGCTAGAAGCGATGATCCTCCAACACTTATCTTGGGACGACCATTCCTGTTCGCCACCAAGACCAAGATTGACATGGGCTCAGGCTTATTGTCACTTGCGTTTGGTGGCAAAACATTAGACTTCCATATCTACGAGGATGTCAACCGTCCATGCACGAAGAAACCACCGGATATCGTGAATACATCATACCTTGGCGCCCTAGTTCCTGACCTATCAGACGAGATGAGTTGTGCAGCAAACGAAGTAGCCATGAGCAAGGTGTCCTCGCGGACTCGAGAGGATGTGAAGGCGAACCCGCCTGATCGATGGAGAGGAGACACGAGCACATCGTTACACGATGATTTTAGGCACACTGAAGGAATGGCTGAGGTGAAATTTGACCTCACACGTACATGGGATCCTAACTTGTGATCCCTAAAGAGGTAACGTCAAGCCAACGACGTAAAACAAAGGCGCTCGCAGGGAGGCAGCCCGACAATTTTTTCATTTTTATTTCATTTTTTTGTTTACTTGAGTTTAGAGTCATGTTTTACATTATCTTTGGGGAAAGGAGATGCTTTTCATGCAGGGAATAGGTGCAGCTCAGTGCGGATCGCGTTTGACCGCAATATTATCTCGCCGCGTTCGGTGATAATAATACGTTAACGTCTCTATCGGACGCGGCACATAAAGTCTGAAGCGGACGCGGCTTACCGTTGACCAGCGTTGACCGACTCGGTTGACCAAAATTTACACCGTCACGCGACGACACGAGGGGAGTGCATGTTCATTCTTTTTATTCTCTACTTGTTTTCCCCTACGTTTGAGTGTCTTGCATAGTCTGTGTCTTTGAATTTAAGCCGTACCGTGAGGACACGGCTTAGTTCAAAAGTGTGGGTGGGAGAGTCAGTCTGTTGTGTCAGCACGTTTATTTTTTGCACCTGCATAGTGTCAGCACGTTTCCCTTAAAATTTAAAAAAATCTCTCTATTTCCTGGAATTGCAGTATTGAATTATGAATATGTGAAATTCATGATGCCGATTACATGTATTTTTCTCGTGAAATTTAAATTATGTGACTGCATGTGAATTTAACCTACTACGTGTCCTGTTGAGTTGAGATAAACAGGGATGTGGAGTTGATAGAAATGTCTTAGAGAGACTTGACGAAGCATTCCAAGGACCGAATTTCGAGTTATATGGTTATGTGGATTTCGTGGAGGCTAGTACTTCGAGACGATATGGTTCAGAGTTAGCTCCGCCACTGCAGCGTTTATGTAGGTAGGCGGGACGGGAAAACAGACCGTCCTATCTCTAGTCCGAAGTAACCGGGAAAACAGATGAGCGACCCTCAGCTTGACTCGCGTCAAAAAGGACGAGGATGAGAGAGCGGGAAAGTATTTCCATATGCTTGCGGGCGATGATTGGACCTTCCTCAAAAGAAAAAGAAAAGAAGGACAAGCAGTTCATAATGAAGGAGCAAAGCTCAAGAAAAAATCAGCCAAATTGTGAAAGTTCTACACGCAATCAAGTGAAGTACATCATTGTTACATCAAGAGCCAAAGGCCAAAGAAAGTCACTACAAAAGCTGTCCAACAAAAAAAAGAAAAACTCAGGAAACCTTAAAGCTCGAATGAATCACGTGCCAGAAAAAGCAATGAAGTATAACCATATAGCTAGAGTTCGGGACAGCGAATGCAGATCATGGGTCTAAAGAGGACTATCTCCCATTCATCCGAATTAATTTGAATTTCAGCTCAAAAGGTAACATGTATCAAAGTTAATTCTGTGTTGATCATGATGATTTGAGTAACGATTGAGCTTTGCATGGAAACGAGGAATTTAGACTAGCAACTCATGTTCATGTAGCAGTATCCAGGACGTCGAAGAAATTGTGGTGTTGCATTTATTTTTCCTTCTATGACTTAGTTCTTGTTCGGGACGAACAAGTTTAAGTGTCGGGTGGTTTGATGAGTCGTATTTATACGACTCGTCGAGTCAACTAATCCCATCTATTTTGACACTTTATTATGCGAACAGTTACTTCTTAGTGTTGATTTGCATTTCAGGTGTTTCGGAAGCTCTAGGAGGAAACGCGCATTAAAGACGGCATTTTATGCCAAGAACATCGCAATGGCAGATCAGACCTTTGGACAGTCGACGGAGTGCTGGGAATGGACCGTTGATCAGAAAAATACGAGCCACATGCCGTTGCAAAGGTGACTCAATTCCCTACAACTCTCTAGTTCATACTGAGAGCATCCAAGGTCATATAGAAGGTCAAATACAGAGTCAAAGTCGAAACAGGCGTGTAGAAAGAGAATCAGACTCGGTGTGGATCGCGTCCGCAATAGACATTAGCGTTATATGGATCGCGTTAACGCTAATGTCAAGTACGAACGCGATTTTTAATGTTACTTCCAAAAGCGCCCGATGACATCATCAACACGTTTGGATGATGTCAGCAAGTCCGAAACTTGGAAATTGAGCCCAAAAACAGACTAGGAAACCCTACTTTTTGCTATAAATAAGATGTTTGGGTTAGGGTTTCCATCATCTCATAATTCCACTATTCAGAAGACGGCTCTGGAGAAGACGCAAGCTTTCGACGAGAGAGAAGATTTCTCTACTTTAATTATGTGTTTTCTCATGATTATGTGTAGCTAAACCTTTAATGTGGTTTAGGGTTTCGTACATTGTGACTATGTTTTGAGACTTTATTCTTAATGCAATTTTATTTATCTCTAGTTCTTGTGTTTAATATTAAGAGTTGAATTGTGAAGCTAAGCTGAGACTTACCCGTAAAACTTAGCCGAATAATTCAGTTCTTATCGTTAATACTCGTTTGAAACTTTCTCGTAAAGACGAGTAAGAACACCTAGATTAAATAATGTCTATCCCGGATTATTGGATTTAGGAGAACTAGAAGTCTAATGCCTTACCCGGATTAGATTGTGGTGTATTGCCTGAAACGGAATACTTTGGGTTAATGCCTAAACTGGAGTCACCACACTTGGGAACTTGAAATTAGATATTTAGCAGTCGATGATAAACACGTCACAATAGAAACCCTAGACTGAGTTTACTCTGTGATTGAATCTTCGTTATTATTCCTTGCTATTTTCTGTTTTGCACTCACAATCACTTAGAGCCCCCCTTAAATTTGCGTACAGGAACAACTTCAACAACACCAGCTCCCTTGGGTTCGACCCCTACTTGCCGCTTTACTAGCTCTTGTAGGGAAAATATAAATTCAAATTTGACGCGTCAGACGACGCGTGTCAGGTCTCAATTACTTTGTATTTTGTACAGTATTTGGGCTTTGCACCAGATCTGGCCTCTATGTACAAAATCAACAGAATCATAATCAACAATTCAATATATAATTATTCGAACAATTAAACACAATCAACAATAATTCAAACAATTCAACACACTTCACAATTATTCAAACAATTTAACACAATCAACAATGATTCAAACACTTCAACTAATTACCACCCAATTCAACATTTCAAGACAAACATTTCAACTAATTAACACTCAATTAAACAATTAACACACAATTCAACAATTAACAACCAATTCAATAATTCAACAATTCAACACAAACAACACAACTAATTACCATCCAATTCAACAATTCAATACAAACAATTCAACATTTTAACACCCAAATCGAATATAATTCAACTTATTTAAACATAATATACAAACCAATTCGAGGGGAAATTGGTTTCCCGATTCAGCGTCTGACAGTGCAATGGCGGTAAGGGATGAGCGGCGGAGGGAGGGACGACCGGCAGAGGGAGATTGGACGGCGGATAAATTGGAGAGAAGCAGAAGAAAGGGAGCAGCGGCGGCAGAGGAGAAGAAAGAAAACCCTATCTTTATTTCGCAGGAAACCGATTCGGGGGATGCCGGTTTCATTTAAGTGAAACCGGTCTGGCGAGAACCGGTTTGCCACTCGTTTGCCACGCAGCCGCACATTCAGCAAACAGGTTCAGGAGAAACCGGTTTGGGTGAAAATCAACCAAACCGGTTTCTTTAAAAACAGGGCAAAACTAAGATTTGAGTTTCAATTGGAGCAAAAGTAAGATTGAATTTGCAAAACAGGACACACAAAAAACTCACATATAACTCGGAGTGTTCGTAATTTTTTTTTGTAAAGTCAAGAAAATATTAATGAATTTAATGTCATTAAGTTTGTGGAAGCAATCATCATGAACTAAAAATCGAAATGGAGAAGCAATTTGTTTATCTACAACTAAAAGAAATAGTCGGAGAAGAACACGCTCGTCATGTCAACATCACATTCCTCGAAATCAAAGTAGCAACATCCCAATACCAAAAAGAGGCTGAAAGTGCAAATCCGCCACTTTGATGTGCGAGGGGCTACAGAGCGCACCGAGTCACTCTTGTTGAAGCAGAGGAAAACAACTTCCATATGGAGAGCCCGCGAATATGGGTTGGGCAAGAAAATTGGTCCTCCAATTCCGACAATTATTTTATCGTGACTTGGAAGTCTAAGTTTATGATTAAAAAAAACCAAATCCAAAGAAGATTTTTCTAAAGAACTATGGAGTTGTATAGATGAAGAAGAAATGACAAATATGTGGAGTCTTCTAAATATGTTATTTTTGGTCACTAAATCAAAATGATTCTAGTCATTCAATTTTTTTAATTGACGTAGGGCGGTGCCATCGCCATTTTATTAATTGGTCCAAATAATCTGGGCCATGGCTCATGCAAATATAAGCGAAATAAAGACTGAAGAGTAAGGCCCTCAAGCGCTAACATGGTTTTATAGCTCAACCAATGTTTAATAACGTCGAACAAGTTATTAGTACGCAGGACATACAAACTATGCCTAGCGACGTCTTGATCATCTTGGACATGCACACCCTCAATAATAAGACGACTCTGAGTGCCCCTCTCATCGTCATGCGTCTTCGTATGCTGGTCGTGAAAAAATCCATCGGTATTGCATCTTTCATGACATTGCCTTAGAAGGCCCTAGCCGGTCATCCACCGTGTTGCGACAATGGGAGTGTTCAGATGCGAAATGGTCGTCAACAACCCCTTGGAGTCGTAGTATGAGTAAATGTGGCTGCATTGTTATTTGACGGGCATATCCTCATCAACATGAATGTATGATCATATCGTAGTTTTAAAAAAAGCTCATTTTAGCATAGATCAACTCCCTAGGGATAACTGGTGGATTCGGATCCGGTGCAGAGAAGCTATTTATTGCGAGTACAAAAACGACGTCGTTTTGATTGAAATAAAATGTGTATCCGAACAAAACAACACCGTTTTAATTGGAACGACGTCATTTGGATACTCGTAGCAAATAGATGCGCTACACCGGATCTTTTTCTAGGGGATAACCTCTATCCGATATACACTAAAGACTCTGTAAAAAAAACCTCCCTAGGGATAACCTCTTCGCTGTCATCCTCTAGAACCTTCAGTATCGGATGAGAGCCTTCGATGCAGGAGATCTGGTTCCACGAAGTATCAACCATTTATAATTTTTTATCTCAAAAATATGTTCATCAAGACGGGGCACATTTTTGCTTCTTAAACAAACCATATATAAGAGGCAAAGTGGGTAGCCCAGTGAGGCGCCCCCTGTGTGTCACAAAGATCCAGGGTTCGAAGCCCTCGCCTAACCTCAATTTAAAAAAAAAAAGAATAGGTACTAACTTAATCTAACAAGCCTGCATCAAAACAAAACCATATATAAAATCAACTTCTCATCCTGACTTCTCAAAAAACAATTAAATTGAACTGTTCCCGAGCTTCAAATAAATTTAGTATCACAATCACTTGTGTTTTCGAATCGATTTTCTTAATGTCAAGTTGATTATACACTAAAGTTTACAACAAACTCTAACCATGGATTCGGATCCTAGTACAGCCCAACGTTGTTATTATGTGTCAAAACGACGTCGTTTCGATCAAAACAACATCATTTGTAATATTTCAACAAAAAAACAATAGAAACGATATCGATTTTATTAAAACGATATTATTTTTACATTGGAAACATTTGACCGGTGCTTCAACGAATATTTTTCGGTCCAACCATTATTTATAATTTTATATCATTCCATACAGAAGTGAAGCCTGGTCCGCATTATTTGAGAGTTTAGAGACGGCCGGCTTGATAAAAAAAACCGAATCATAGCTCGAACAAATCAACAAGGTGTTGATTTGAATATTAATAACTTGAGGCAAGGCCAGACAAGTAAACCAAACAATTCCGTTTGAACTTTGAACTGCACATCTTAATAATATTGTTGATAAGAAATTGCCTTTTATTTAACTTCTCTAGGATTTGGATTTTACGATGTTTCAAAAAAAAATTGAAAATTTTACGATGTTTGATGCATTCAGCGGTTACGCACAAAGCAAGAAAATTGAAATTTTATTGTAAGTTCTGATTCTATATATATGCATATATGAAGTATTGAACATTACAATTTTGAAATAGTTCTTATTAAGAACACAAAATGATCTGGCACCATCCTTTCTTGTTTCTCTCTCTTGCTCTGATGGCCGGATCAGTCTCGGCCTCAGCCTTGTATCCGGTCATCAAATCGGGTTATTGGGCATCATGGCTGGATGAACTCCCTCCATCAGACATCCACACAACATTGTTCACTCATATATTCTACGCGTTTCTAATACCAAGTAACATAACATTCAAATTCGAGGTTTCTAATACGACAGCCTTGCACATGTCCAACTTCACAACTACACTTCGATTCAAAGATCCGCCGGTTAAGACCCTTATCTCCATTGGTGGAGCTGAGCTGCCGGATCCTCTAGTCTTTTCTAAAATGGCGTCAAATCCACGATCACGTCGTAATTTTATTTACTCGTCCATTGAAGTTGCAAGAAAATTCGGGTTCGATGGGGTGGATTTAGATTGGGAGTTTCCTGCCAACCAAGACGAAATGCGTGACTTGGGGTACTTATTAAAAGAATGGCGAGAAGCCATCGAAGAAGAGGCGAAGGCTAGTTATAAACCGCGTCTTCTGCTCGTAGCAGCCGTGTATTACTCGATGCAACGAGTCAATCGAGACGGTATTTATTATAGGTACCCGGTTGAATCCATGGCGGAGCATATGGACTGGATCAACCCGATGACTTACGATTACCACGGTTCGTGGGAACCAACTCAAACCGGTGCTCATACCGCACTTTTCGATAAAAAATCCAACCTAAGCACCAACTATGGAATCATGTCTTGGATAGAAGCCGGAATGCCTAAAGAAAAGATTGTTCTAGGGCTAGCATTGTATGGAAGAGTGTGGGATCTCCAAGACCCGAATGCGAATAATGGGATCGGAGCTCCTAGCGTGGTCCTCAATCCATTAACCTCGACGATGACATTTTCCCATATTGAGGAGTTCAACAAGGTGAATGGCTCGACGGTGGTGCATGATATCGACTCGGTGTCTACTTATTCGTTCGCCGGGGCGAAATGGGTTGGATATGATGATGAAGTGTCTGTAATGAAGAAGCTGTGGTATGCTCAAGTTCTTGGAATCCGAGGGTATTTCTTTTGGAAAATTGATGATGATAGTGATTGGAAAATATCAAAACAAGGTAAACACTAAAAATTAATATGATTATAAATATTTTAAATTATAATTCATAATACTGATCTCTGAAATTGACTTGATGCACAGCTTCTTCTGCATGGATTCTCAAGTAGCTCAAACAAGTGAATGAAGCCGCTTGGCGGAGATTGCAATCATCTCAACTCCTAGTAATCTAGAAAACTAAACGAGGACGGCTGATCAAGCACAAAGTTTCACTCTGTATTTTTGTGTTTGGATCGAATTCTAAATGTCAGTTATTTGTCATGTTTAATAATAATTAATATAATTTTTTTTATTGGAAATTAATATAATTATATAATTGAAGTTATTTTTGTTTGATATTTATTTTCTATTTTTTTTGATATTGACTCAGTCAGTAATACAAAAAAGGTACGATTTTTGTTTGAGAATTTATGAGAAAACTTTGCATTTTATTCAATTATTTACTTTAATTTTTTTTATAGTAACACAAACTTCGAGTAATCATAACAACTGAGAGTATGTCCAATTGACAAATGTTTATCAAACTTTTGAATCAATAATAGTATATATGTGCTAGCGAAATTCAGTACGAACATACACTACAAATTTTGGCTCAGTTTGGCGATAACATTTGTGCGATGACAATGCTTTATCGCACAGCCATGCGTTAAGATTGCCATAACTTCTACGATAACAAAATTTTTTATTTTTATATACGGCAAAAATACCATTGCTATGCGATAACAAGTATGCGATAACATCAAGGGGTATAGCATAGTTATCGAGCAATTATCGCATAATACCAATTTAACTTAAAAGTTTTCTTTTTCTTCCCATTTCACCCGACGAGACTGAAACCCTTACAAAGCGAAGTCGCTCGTCTCGCCCGCCGCTTCGGCATCTCGCAGTTGCCATCAAAGCCGCTTCCTGCCGCCATCTCAACGCCTCGTTCCGCTACTCCTTCCGTTGGCTTCCAGGTATGTTTCTACGGTCAAATTTTATAAAATTGTAGATTTAGGGTTGTGCCGATTTGGAAAACGATTTGGGTTAAAATTCGGAAGTTATTGTGTTGGCGATTTTGGAGGAGGAGGGTTTGATTGACGGGGATGAGTTGAGTGAGAGGATGAGGTTCTGGTGAGTTAGGGTATGAGTATGGCGAGTATGATGTTGTTGAGGGTACATATGATTTCGAGGGGGAGGGGTAGATTAAGGAAGATGGAGAAATAGTGGCGTTCCGAGGTGCAGGAATGTTGGATTTTGAAGTCAATGAGGTGTCAGAGGAGCAGTTTAAGGAGAAGGGAGTACCGACGGTGATGAGGTGTTTTGACCGCGCGAAAGGTTTTGTGAATTTCGGGGATGGAGAGGGAATGGAGTGATGGCCTTTAGGAGAGAAAAGCTTGTACCTTTTGGAGGGCCGTCTGGTGGAGATGGAGGGAGAGGTGGGAATGTGTATATGGAGGTTGATGGATCGATGAATTCGTTGTTGTCGTTTGGGAATAGTATGCATTTTAGAGTGTGAGACAAATAAGGTGCCGAAGATTACGTGAGTCTTGTTTGCGGAATGAACTCTTTACTTGACCTCACTTGTGCGTTTACATCCTTTAAGTGTGGGCCGAAGAAGGTGACGACAAAATGTTTACTTGTGCTTTTATGGGATCAACTATTTGTAGTTTTGTGTCGAACGGACTAACTCTATTTGACACATAGTAATAATAATGTGCTTTCGATCGTACGAGTTGTGACTTGCAGCCTGGGGTTAATGAAGACTTGCCAATGCCTCCACTTTTCCAGTTTTTTGTAGTATTGGCATTCAATTATTTATGTCTGAAAACTGAAAAGGTTTGTGCATAGTTTGAAGACATCGTTGATTGCAGTTTTTTTCAGTAACACATAATTATTACATAGAGGTCGCTTTGATAAGTAATGCTAACAGATTGATAATGCCATCATTGAAGTTGGTCCTGGAAGAATGAAAGACTTGACAAATGTGGTTTGTCTGTGCCTCAATACAGCTACACCAAATTCTGTTTTCCAAGTTGGCACATTTATAAACTTAATACTAACCCTTTCTCAAATTATGGAAACTGAGTCAATTATTTATTTTTATATCTGGTGCAAATTATACAGATAAAAGAGTTTGATGTGTGTGGCTGTGGCATAACTTCGTTGGGGTGGGATTTATTCCGCATGTGATCGTGGTTTCAGCTCAAAAGGTATATGAATCTGTAACTGGTTACCTGAGTGAATCTGCTCTGAATATAATTTATCTTCTTAATTGTGTGTTGTTTTCTTCCTGCAATGATGGAGGATTGTTTTCTCTAACTTGTTAGCTTTTTGCTTCATAATGTCGTGGCATTCAAACAAGTTGTTCGCATATTAAAATTTTGTTGAAGTTTTGAGTTTTGTTGGTTGCACAAATGTTGAGGAACTGATGTATTTAGAGAAATGTTTTGAGCTCATATGGACTTTTTTTTTGAAGTTTTGAGTTTGTTGGACGACTAGATCATGGAAACTTCAGATGATTGTTGCTTTTATGTTGCTAAAGTTTGGATATGTTCGCTAATTAATAGCACTTTAAACACTTTGTTGCTAGTTTTGTTTATTCTGAGAACCAAATTTGTATTTGTTTGTGTTGTTACATAGATTAAAAGGTGTAGCTGATTTGTTTTCAAATTTGGCGCAGGCAAACAATGATGTTAAGAGTTCTCATAGGAGTCGCCGGAGTGATGAAGAGGAAGACGAGGCCTCTGCCATGATTACTTTTTCCATTTGATCTTCGTCAATATGTATTACAAACTTTTTCCATTTGATCTTCGTCAATATGTATTACAATTTTTGTCGGCATTTCATAATCATTTTGGTTATATGAAATTGTAGTGGTTTTAATGTGAAATGAAAATCAATTTATTTATTGTAAAAATATTTTAATATTTAATTGTCGTTTTTATTAAATTAATTTAAAATATTAATTAAATAATTATAAAATGTAAAATAAGTTATTTATAATGTTATCGCACAATAATCGTATGGTTATCGCATAACTTATACCATAACATTACGATAACAGAGTGATAACCAATTTGATGTTATCGCATATGTATGGTATTGTTATCGAAAGTCGTTACCGTAGTGTTACCGTAAGTTTACTACGAGAAGGAATTTTGCGACAACAACACTTTTTATAGCAATGTTATGGTAAAATGGCTTCATGCGATAACCCTACCATAAATAAAGGTTATCGCCAATTTGGACAGAAATTTGTAGTGATATTGAATATAGGAGCGCTTAAATAAGAATTTTTTTATTTTTTTAGAGAATTTTTAGAACTTCCATTTTCGTTTTGTATAAGTGCACTTTCCGAACTTGAAAATGCATTTAGGCAGAAAGTCATAATGAAGGAAAAAAGTTAATTGGACACGTTTCATATTCAAATATGCAACTTGATCCAATAGTAAGATTTAGGGTCTCATATTTTGAATTTTTATGGATTCTCAGCTGAGTGCTCCCCATATTGAATATTAACATTTTGAAATTTAGGATGATAAATTTTTTAGACATAAACAACAAATGGCCGGTTTAATAGACATGCACAAACTCGGGTTCGGGCTGGGCTAAACCCGCTCGGTCAATTCGGGTTCAAAATTTTGTTCAAGCCTGCCCTATTTGCCGGGTCAGATTATCCATCGGGCCAACCCGCTACAAATATATATTCATACACTTTAATTTTTCTTTAAACTTAAATAAAAATACTATAATTTTCCTGCGCTACAACAATACACTCTCGATGATGTATCATATTGTAATATTCATCATTGATGCATACCCAAACATTCATTACATGCATTCCCAAACATTCACCATACTTCTTACTTTCTTTTTTTAAATTAAAAATAATAAAAATTGATGAATTTGACTCGCACCTCTGTTTATTTTTAAAATTAAGATCTTATTTGTAGTAGGTAATGGGCGGGCCAATTAGCCCGATTCGAGCCGAAATATTTGTCCAAGCCCGGCCTATAAAATACGGACCGGATCGGGCTTGGTCCGTCAAACTAATATTCTTATACAAGCCCGTTATATTGCTCAAGGGAGCGTATCAGTCCGGTCTGGCTAATCTGGATTTGTACAGGTTTACGGTTTAACCAAAATATTCAAACGGCGTTTCAACAATTGGCCAAAATCCAAATAAATATAGGCCAGTAACACGAATGGCCCCAAAACAACAAGCCTTGGATCTCTTTATCAAAAAAAAAAAGAAGCCTTGGATCTTTTCTAGGGTTTCTTTATCAACAAAAAAAAAACTTTTCGAGGGTTTCGGCAGATAATTGTGCGGTGGTTCCATCATTTGCAGGAATTTCCGATCAACTGCTGATCGATTCATCTCCGTGAAAATGGTGAGCTACGGTTCTTCTTTTATCCGACGTAGACGTGAAGCTTTCTGATCTCATTTTTTTTGTAACTTGCGTGCAGCCATCGCACAAGACGTTCATCATTAAGAAGAAGCTAGCGAAGAAGATGAGGCAGAACAGGCCGATTCCGCACTGGATCCGTATGAGGACCGATAACACCATCAGGTTCGTCGTCGGATCTCGAATTTGGCAAATCGTTTGATGCGATTGCCAGTGGCTGAGATTTAGTGATGTGGAATATTGCAGGTACAATGCAAAGCGCAGGCACTGGCGCCGCACCAAGCTAGGGTTTTGAGGTGTACGCGCTTATATGATCAGTTTTAGTTTAAGTGACTTGATTTGTCTTTGGACCACAATCTGTCAAATTTTAACTCTATTTGAGTTTTATATATCAGTGAAGCTTTACTTCTTTGATGAGACTCTCACATGGATACTGACATACTTATGCAATTATAAATTTGGTGATATCAATCTCTTTTATTTAGTTATGTACATTTGAAGCAATACGGTGTTGTTGAAAGTTGAGTTTGGCCTATGTGAATGATACATGCTGCTTGTAGAAAGCTGCTTTTTGAAGCAGATTTAATCAGCTAAGTATGCCATTTCATAATCCTGGATAGTACATCAGGATATTAGTTTCTTGTTTAGTTTTAGGTAATGTGCTTAATTTGAGGCTGTACTGCTGTGTGAAGTGATGGGAGGGATTTCGAATTTGGTTTCATATAATGATTAGATTAATAAGTAGAGGGATTTTTGTTAGTGAGGCAGTTATTTATGGTAGTAGATCTGTGAAGTTGTTAAGGGAAACTTCAAGTCTGGTACCGATAACTAGGCTTTGTTTAATTGATAGGCTGGGAGATTTGAACTTCCAGTCTGTTTACTTCGAACATTAATATTTGTCCCTTTTTAGGAACATTCATTGTAGGTTACGATATTGGCCTAGCTGAATCTAGGTGGTTAGTGGATCATATTTATCCAGTGATTGCATCTCATGCCAAGCTAGCATTACGGGATTCTTAACACAACAGTAGTGTAGGATCGCATGTCAGAGAAGTAGTATATTGTTTTGGCATACATGCGCATTGTGAAATTGTAGAAGCATTCCTTGTGAAAAAATAATGTATGTGAAAATTTTCCTGACACAGTGATTAAGTATGCCAGATGAGAACCAACTTTTGGTTTGCTTCAGCACACTCTTAATTTTTGAGATTTTAGTTTGCATCATCATGCTGTTAAATTTTTAGTACATCTGTGTAGCACGCTTGTTTTGTTCTCTCATTAGAGAGTGAGAGCAACTCTTAATCTGTATTGCCTATTGTCAATTTACAAACTTATCCAGTGATACTGTGACATCCTGTCTCACATTGGTTGAGAAAGTTGAATATGATAGCTTAATAAGTAAGGCTACTAACTATCTTGTCACCAACACACCATGGTTTTTGTGATGGGCTTCAGGTTTTGGTGATCTGAAGGATGGTGGTGACAAGAGACAGTTACGACAGGCTAAGCTTATAACGGTTCGGATCGGCCTTCTCGGTCGGATTGTTACAGATACTTAAACCCGAAAAACTACTACACTCGCACTTTATTTTGTATGAATTCTTCTTTTGGAGGTACATTTTTTAGAATTGGTGGTTTCACATTTCGGGTCATGTTAGTCCAAAGGGAAGTGTCTTCTCAAGTTAACCATGTGATTGGGAGAATCTGCCGACCTCATTCTTGCCCAACAGCCTGCCTACTGAGCTGTTTTCCATCACTGTTTGAAGAATTTGGACCCGGTAAAAGAATACTGGAAAACAACACTATGTATTCATAAAGCACTTCCGTAATGTTGCTCATAAATCATGTTCAAGCTAAATTCACACCTTATAAGGAAACTTTAGTAAACATGTTCTTTCCCTGTGATGCTACATTTTTTTTAATAGACTATTAAAAAAGTTTTAAGGGCTTTTTGTGTAGGTCTCTGGTGACAATTTTCCGGACAAGAAAGACTTGAAGAGAGTCAAGGCTTCCTTCGGTTTGTGGAGAGGGACTTCGTGGCCTGCGCCTCGAACCGTTACGAATGTGAGTCCTTCGTATTCTTGGATCCATCCAGCCACCTATTTTGTCCAAATGAGTTGGTTTCACTAACTGGAGCTAGCAACAAAGTACTTCTGTTTCAAAGCTGAATTATGCCTTCCTTTAAATTACTTACCTGTCCGTCAACTACCCAAGTTCGCCATGGGTGTTGAATTTTAGATTTGGTGGGCTGGGACTGGACATCCAGACACCACCCGGGCTACGCTGGACCAAGTTAGCCAGACGCGCCCCAACATATTGGGCTGCCTGCAGGCATATGCACCCCAACCATGAACAAGGCCCAACTGCACATGTGGAGGCAACTAAGGCCCAAAGCCCAACATGGCATTAATTGTGGGAAATCCTTGCAGGTTGTTGGTGGGGGGAATTGAACTCCCAACCTCACCCTTTAACATGCACCATAAGGTGACATGTTAACCATGTGAGCTGCAGCTCATATGGTTAACATGTCACCTTATGGTGCATGTTAAAGGGTGAGGTTGGGAGTTCAATTCCCCCCACCAACAACCTGCAAGGATTTCCCACAATTAATGCCATGTTGGGCTTTGGGCCTTAGTTGCCTCCACATGTGCAGTTGGGCCTTGTTCATGGTTGGGGTGCATATGCCTGCAGGCAGCCCAATATGTTGGGGCGCGTCTGGCTAACTTGGTCCAGCGTAGCCCGGGTGGTGTCTGGATGTCCAGTCCCAGCCCACCAAATCTAAAATTCAACATAAAGTGCACTTTATGTTGAATATTGAATTTGGTGGGCTGGGACTGGACATCCAGATACCACCCGGGCTACGCTGGACCAAGTTAGCCAGACGCTCCCCAACATATTGGGCTGCCTGCAGGCATATGCACCCCAACCATGAACAAGGGCCCAACTGCACATGTGGAGGCAACTAAGGCCCAAAGCCCAACATGGCATTAATTGTGGGAAATCCTTGCAGGTTGTTGGTGGGGGGAATTGAACTCCCAACCTCACCCTTTAACATGCACCATAAGGTGACATGTTAACCATGTGAGCTGCAGCTCATATGGTTAACATGTCACCTTATGGTGCATGTTAAAGGGTGAGGTTGGGAGTTCAATTCCCCCCACCAACAACCTGCAAGGATTTCCCACAATTAATGCCATGTTGGGCTTTGGGCCTTAGTTGCCTCCACATGTGCAGTTGGGCCCTTGTTCATGGTTGGGGTGCATATGCCTGCAGGCAGCCCAATATGTTGGGGAGCGTCTGGCTAACTTGGTCCAGCGTAGCCCGGGTGGTGTCTGGATGTCCAGTCCCAGCCCACCAAATTCAATATTCAACATAAAGTGCACTTTATGTTAATTTATATAGCCCATGGAGGGGCTTTGAACAATTGCCTGCAGGCATGCACTCCAACCATGAACAAGGCCCAAGAGCACATGGCTTGATATGGCAACTATGGCCCAGCACATGGCATGAATATTGGGGAAGCTTGCAGGTTGTTGGTGGGGATTGAACCCTCACCCTTTAACACATGTACCAACTTGTGGTAACATGGTAACCATGTGAGCTGCAGCTCAGATGGTTACCATGTTACCACAAGTTGGTAAGGGTGAGGGTTCAATCCCCACCAACAACCTGCAAGCTTCCCCAATATTCATGCCATGTGCTGGGCCATAGTTGCCATATCAAGCCATGTGCTCTTGGGCCTTGTTCATGGTTGGAGTGCATGCCTGCAGGCAATTGTTCAAAGCCCCTCCATGGGCTATATAAATTAACAATGGGCTGGAGGTTTTGAGGTTTAGAGCGCCTACGCTGTATCTGGTTGCAGTAACTGGAATCACTGCATCAGTGTCACCGCTGCCATTAAGAAGACACTTTTTAAGTTAGTAACAATATTCAGCTGCCTGATAAAAAATGCATCAATAAATACACAAGGTATATATGGAAGCAGCAAGCAATGTACCTGAATACCCAAATGCGAAGCCCTGCGTCAATCAGCTCGTGGTACACGTCCAACATAGAACTCGGACAGTCTCCCCAATTCACATTCACAATCGAGCTGCAAGGAAATGTCTCAAAAGAAGGTTTACAAATCAAATCAAGTTGAATCAAATCAAGCAGACTTACTTGCAGGTATCCCAAGAAGGCTGCGCAGCGTCGGGGTGGACGTGAAGAGCCTGTCTAACTTCCGCTAAGTTGAAGTACACCCGTGAGTGATCAGCCGTGCAAGGATCATACATATCACTTATACGCCCTATCTTTATCAAAGAATGTAAAAGGTTATCGATGATCCGAGTTAAGCATTTGCTCACATTTTGTTTAGCACTCAAGCTGTCAGTGTTCTTACAAGGGATTTCATCAGCCGGTTTGAGGAAAAGTGGTTGCCTGAACACGGAGGAGTGAAAATACTATACGGGTCGACGTTACCAATTTCCAAGTTTGCATTTTGTAGAACTTCCAGGCATTCAATTGAAGTGTGTATAAATGATTCTTCAACACAAGTCTTGTTCAGCTTGTGGTAAGTCTCATCAGAGATCAGGCCGATGGACCAAACGAACTCGAAGAGTCCCAAATGGTCATAAAAGTCGTCCGTCAGAGCATTTCCCACCTGCAAAAAACACAAAGGAAGTTGATCATTCCTCGGTCCATAAAACTCGGTAATGAAGGATGAATATATTTATATATACCATGTAGCCTTTCAGGTTGATGGATGTGTCATTTGTTGCGGAATTGTGTTTTACAATGGCTTGGCTTAGCTGAGGAACATAGTGTCCTACAACAAGGTACAAGGAGGAACATAACTGAACAGTGTGACTGGTTAGACAGGTAAGTATTTATGGAATGACTGATATGCGCGCACCTGCGTAGCTTTCTCCTGTGAGAAAAAAAGTCCCTGCCTTTATACTGTGGAAATCTTTCAAGCCATTTTAGCAGGAATGCCAGTGAGTCCTCAGCTGTGCAAGGTATGACATTTATTTATCAGTGACACTAATAAGTTATAACTGACTCTGAGTAATTGCAAATAACAGATTGGAGTTTCATGCCTGTCTTTTTATCGCCGTTGTTGTCCATGTCTGATTCATTTTTGGAATATGAATATCCAACCCAGGCCGGAGAGTCCAGAAACAGAATATTTGCAGCTGACATAGGGAAGAATGAGAGAAACGAAAAGTATAATTTTCGTATAAGATGATCTCAAAAATTATCGCAAAATGAGATGTTACCATGATTCCAAGCATATTGGTTGAGATAAAGAGTCTTTCCATCGGCCTTGATATGAAATGGACCGATTTCCTCCGCCTCCCCATACGCAATCGATGAACAGCCAGGACCTATGCATGCCGGGAATTTACAAGACAGCACTCGAGTAAAAATCGAGCATTCGAAAGTGCCAAACGAGAAGAATAGGGAGGATAAAATGAAAGATGCTTAAGGCGAATATTACCTCCATTGAGCCACAAAACTAGAGGCTTAGAAGAAGGATCTTCTGCAGACTCAGTGAGCCAGTAAAACAAGCTCCTTCCCGATTCTTCGTCCACGGTCACATACCCGGAGTAGTGTGAGAAACTGATGTTGAATGATTGTCCAGGAAGGTGATCATCAATCTTGTCAAGTTGCTGCTGGACAAGAGGATCTGCAGAATAGCTTATGCAGGTTTGAAGACTAATAAGGGCTAAAAGCAGCATCTCTTTCAACATGATTCTTGCAAGAATTTGAGATGGAAAAACAGGAACAAAGAGTGTGACCATTTTTATAAGGATTGATTGACATCACCATACTATACCCTGTGAAATCAAACTTGTACGCAAGTTCAATAATATTCTCTTTACCATAAAAATGTAGAAGGTTGGCTTTGCATACCTTCTAATTTCTATGTCAGTATGAGACACATTAAGGGTATGTAGATCTAGTGAGCGGATCACATCATATCAAATATGTGAACATAGGGGTGTGTTCGGTTAAGAATCCTAAAAATTCGAGAATCTGAGACTCCAAATCTCATCATTTGATCAAATTGCATCTTTGAATGTTGATGTGACACGTGTCCCATTAACTTTTTTTCCTTCATTATGCAGTTTCGAGCATACATTTTGCCTAGATGCATTTTAAGCGTTCGGAAACTACACTTGTGCAAAAACTGATGTATTTTCAAAAATGCATAACGAAGAAGAGACTGCATAACAAAGGGGTTGTCGAAAAAAGGGATTCTCCTTCGAACGCTCCTCTGTGAACATAAACATGAATGTGAAGTGATTTGTAGCTTGTAGCATAAAATTGTGTTAGGATTCCACTCAATTGAATTCTTACAGTTCTAACTCGAACATCTGTATGTTCTCATATTAGAATTCAATATAATCTTTCATCACTTTCTTATTCTTGACAATGTTGAACAATCTAAATAAATATATCTTGACAAACTTAGTCAGCTTGATGATTCCTTTGTGATACTGAGTGGACTTATATAGTTCTTGTTAAAGCTTTGCATTTCAGAATTTGCCGTTTTTTGTGAGGCAATATGAGCATATGCAGATCAGTATTATAGTTACAACGCTGACCAATTTAGCTGAGAGAATATTCCAGTTGGTGAACTGATTATATCAAATACACAGTCACATTCTAAATTAGTGTGAAAGAAGAAAAAGAAAAGCCCTAAATTGGTTAGTACCTTTCTGATGAATTATAACTTATTCTCACTGAGGAACTAATCCATTGGTCATGTTTCATTAGCAAATGCTCAAATTTAACGGTACTTCAAACTTCTAAATCCGTTTAATTCAGTTTTGAATGAGCTTGCTTGCATAACAATAATGTAATTTTTGTTGTTGCCAATATTGGGATCATTGTAAGTAATGGGGCGCGTATGGAGGATCAAATTGACTGTGGTAAGGGTTCTATCGGTTTGGTGCAGATTTGACGTTCGGTGTACAATTTTAAGACACCTTTATTTGAATGGAAACGGGTCAACGAGTGCAACTCATCGCTTAGCTGTGATGTATGAGATTTTTGGGCCGTTCGGGATCGTTTAGCAGTCCAAATCAACAATTTATTATTTCAGATTTTATTTGCTAATTTCATTTTTCTATTTAAACATTCTTTAGTGTTTGTGAAAGACATCTTTTCGTTTCACTAAAACCCTATTTTCTTATTTTATTGATGGATTCCAAGGCTATTTCGAATTCATTGCTAGTGAGCTCGTTTTTCATATTGTCTAGTTGCGTCAATACATTTATGGATTGTTTTAATTTGTAAGATGACACTACAAACTTTGGAGAACATATAGTTGTCACACAGTTATCTTGATGTTATTGTATGTGTCATGTGTGTTAATTAATCATGCAACAACGTGTCATAAATCTAACCGTTAGAGATTTCGAGTTCGATCCTGGAGCTTCAAAGCTAGGGGAGCTAGAGCTTTAGTAGGGGTTAGGGTGTAATAGTAAAACAATAGATGCGGGTCTCGCCCTTGAAGCCCAATCTGGTGTCAAAAGAATAGATAGAATGCTTGATGCAAAGGAAATGGAGGAAGATGATCTTTCTCAAGATGAGATCTTCTCTCTTGATGAGGACTTTTGCAGCCGTCGCGACAGTTTAGAGAGTGCGTCGAAGAGAAGATTCAGTCAGAAGTCAGGCATGGCTAGGGACTTCACTGTTAAAAGAACTTTGAAAGGAGTAAAAAGTAAAGATTTGAAGGAGATGCAAGTCTTCAAGTTGCAGAGAAGGAAGAAGAGGGCAGAGCTAGATCGCCTCAAGAAATCCTACTTAGAGGAGTTGAAAAATTCGAACAAGTCCAATCAGATGCCGGGAGCAGAAAGCCAGTTAGAAGTTGAGAGATTAGGATCAGAAGAAGAAGAGAGGAAGTTATTACAAATGAAGGAAGCAGAAGAGACCGCCGAATTTGCCAAGTCATTTGGGATTATAGCCAGTGTACCGGACGAGGAAGCTGTCGAGATTTTCATCAAGTTAGACGAAGAACGAAGGAAATTAAGAGAATATGATGAAAGATGTGGAGGAGAGCAGTAAGGTTCCCTATTCAGTTAGAGGCTGATGGAGTTGGATTCCAGAGTTAGGTGTGCGGGCGTTTTGAGTGTTTTCCGAATGGAGGGGTAGGGCAGGTTGTTATCCGGAGGGGCGTCTATGGGGCTTGGTTCTGATGCGTTTTAAGAGGAGGCTGGGTTTGAGGGCTGAGTGGTCTGTTTTCTGAGAGTGGATCATCAGTTGAAGGTGTGGCATGGTCCGATTTTCGTTTTTTAGGGGTCTTCTGCGAGTGTGCTCCTTGCAGTGTGTTGTTTAGCGAGAGTTTTCTTTGCAGTGTTTTTAGTGGCTCTGGTCCTTTAGCTCGTAGTGTTGTCTGTAGTTGTTTGGTCTTTTGGACCTCAGTGTTTTTTTCAGAGATCTATTTTCGGTGGTGAAAATCCACTTATGAATCAAAAAAAAATATAATCTTTCATCACTTTCTCATTCTTGGCAATATTGAACAATCTAAATAAATATATCTTGACAAACTTAGTCTCAGCTTGATGATTCCTTTGTGATACTGAGTGGACTTATGGTTCTTGTTAAAAAGCTTTGCATTTCAGAATTTGCCGTTTTTTGTGAGGCAATATGAGCATATGCAGATCAGTATTATAGTTACAACGCTGACCAATATGAGCATATGCAGATCAGTAATATTCCAGTTGGTGAACTGATTATATCAAATACACAGTCACATTCTAAATTAGTGCGAAAGAAGAAAAAGAAAGGCCCTAAATTGATTAGTACCTTTCTGATGAATTATAACTTATTCTCAGTGAGGAACTAATCCATTGGTCATGTTTCATTAGCAAATGCTCAAATTTAACGGTACTTCAAACTTCTAAATCCGTTTAATTCAGTTTTGAATGAGCTTGCTTGCATAACAATAATGTAATTTTTGTTGTTGCCGATATTGGGATCATTGTAAGTAATGGGGCGCGTATGGAGGATCAAATTGACCGTGGTAAGGATACTACCGGTTTGGTGCAGATTTGACGTTCGGTGTACAATTTTAAGACACCTTTATTTGAATGGAAACGGGTCAACGAGTGCAACTCATCGCTTAGCTGTGATGTATGAGATTTTTGCCGTTCGGGATCGTTTAGCAGTCCAAATCAGCAATTTATTATTTCAGATTTTATTTGCTAATTTCATTTTTTTATTTAAACATTCTTTAGTGTTTGTGAAAGACATCTTTTCGTTTCAATAAAACCCTAGTTTCTTATTTTCTTGGTGGATTCCAAGACTATTTCAAATTCATTGCTAGTGAACTCGTTTTTCATATTATCTAACTGCGTCAATACATTTATGGATTGTTTTAATTTGTAAGATGACACTACAAACTTTGGAGAACATATAGTTGTCACACAGTTATCTTGATGTTGTCGAATGTGCGTTAGTTAATTATGCAACAACGCGTCATAAATCTAACCGTTAGAGATTTCGAGTTCGATCCTGGAGCTTCAAAGCTAGGGGAGCTAGAGCTTTAGTAGGGGTTAGGGTGTAATAGTAAAACATAATTATTGAGTACAATGTACATGTTTTACACGATGTGTATGGAAAATCATTAAACTATAACAAAGTAAAAAGTCAATCGTACTTAACTTAATAACCAAGTAGATGAATATTCCTATTGATTACTTGCATCCTTTAATAATGCAGAGGAGACCAAATAATGCAAAGCCAAAACTACACAAGATTATAGCTCTTTGAATAAGACCACACTTCCATTCATTGACTTTGAACTTTTAGGCTAGCTAGTGATTTAGATGGGTGCACCTTATCGAAACCAGTGATGAAACAATGTAGTTTTAATTAAAATAATATTATTTTATAGTTTTTGATATATTTCAAAAAGTATCAATATAAATAATATTATTTTGACACTCACGTCATTTGGCTACGCAGCATTAATTCTTTTCATGCTAACTGGTTATTATTTGCAGTGTGAATTTAGTTTTTATTTTATTTTTTAAAATTTAGTGAGGAGTATACAAAATTTCAACATTATTAATAACTTTGATAATTAAAAATAAACAACTGTCGCACATGAGAGGTATTCAAATTTATAGATGTTATTATCGTCTACTAACGATTACAAAGTTATTATTATCGGTACTTTTTATATATTTCTTTAAATATTAGTTCTTAAGACGTCTTTTATCGCTAGACCAGCCTGTGAATGACTCATTATAGGGACTAAGTAAATGAATTTTATAAAGTTTGAAACATGTACCATGTCTAGTTTAGGTTGATTCACAAAATCGAATCTATCAATTTCACACACGTGTTGAAATTGCTATTAACCTAAACTCTAATTGCAACACGTTGTTCGTCGACACAACAATAATGTTTCCAAGAAAAAAAAAAACTTTTGATGTTGATCTCCTACCTTGTCAGAAAAATAAAGACTTTTTTGTTATATTTATGCCACATGTGGCATTTCAAATTCACTAATCATGTTATGAATTTATATTCGTACGAAATTGACATATTCTATCTACATAATCGAAGTTAGATTTTGGACCACATTATAAACTTATTTTGTGTGTGATGATATATACGTGTGGCTTCAAGAACAAACACAAGCATAACATGCACACAAACACAAGTTACACACCACATTATTATTTTAATAAAATATTTGATTTGGATCCATGAGGGTGAATTCGTGGCTATTAAACCTAACAAACAAAATATGAAATCATTATCAATAATATGATCTGCTGATCCAAAATGTATTGAGCTGATATTTTGTATAATTAAGTTATAGAATAAAAAAGAAATTGTACTTTATTTATTAAAATTAAAATTTTAATTTCAATATTTAACATGGCTGAACATAACCATTAAACGAACCCGATTCATTCGTACCGGTATCTAGTTAAGAAACGTAGTACATATAATCAAAATTCGTTAGATTTACACAAAATCACTAATTCAAAATATTTATTGACACAATTTTTGGTTTACCAATAAATACACAATATTCTTATTAAAAAATAAAAAAATAAATACACAATGAAAAATGAAGAAAAATCATTTAAAGCTGTACAGCTCTGTTCTGTCTGATGGTGTTCATCTGAAAATGGTTCACTAACAACTTCTCGCACAAGTTGTTGCTCTTCTCTTTTCTCTCATTTTTTTTTTCTTCTTCATCTTTTTAAAAAGGAGTAAATTTTGAGATAGAGAGAGAGAGAATCTGAATTGGAATCCGAAAATCCCTAATTTTTGCCTATGAGTTTTTTATATTTAATTGATTATTAAACTATGTGCTGCTTGAGCGATCGTCTTCTCGTCACGTAATTGCTATCCGGTTTCGTCTCATCTGGGTCGTCGTCGTCAAGTTCAAAATTTTCTATTAATTTAACACAATCGCAGATCGGTGTACTAATCGATTTGGTTGAGTACTTTGGTTGATGCTCCACGCTTCCTATCGGTGTATTTTAATCTGGGGTTAATCCGATGTTCGTTGCTTAACGTCATACGTTGTGTGTGGATTGTGTTATTGGTTTGACGTGTGTGGGTAGGAGACGGAATTTAGGGTTTTAAGGGATTTGAGATTGTGCGTTGTGGTATTTTGGCCAAGTATTTGACGGTAAATTGAGATTCTGGTTTTGAAAAATCCTGTGACCGACTGATTAGGGATTTGAAGGGGCGAGAATTTTGGGGTGTTTTTTATGAACATAATTGCGATTATTTACTGGTGATTTGAAGAAAAAAAAAAGGTTTTAGGGTTAGGGTTTGGAAGTAGGTTGGGGTTGATTTCCTGACTGGATTTCAGGTTTTATATGTGATTCTGATAGGTTGAATTTCTGCAGTTGATTGGGGAGTTCTGATTGTTGTGACGACAGGATGAGCTCCAATGTTGCAGGAAGTAGTGGGGGTCAGGTGGGAAGGCTTTTGGTTCATGTTGCTGAAAACGGTCACTCAATAGAGATTGAATGCAATGAGAACACGCCTGTGGACGAAGTTCAGCGCTATGTCGAATCCATGTGTGGTATTGGAATAAATGAGCAGCTTTTGTTGTGTTCGGACTTGAAACTTGAGCCTCAGCGGATGCTTGGTAACTATAAGCTCCCATCTGATGGGCGAGAAGTGTTCGTGTATAACAAAGCAAAGTTGCAAGCCAATTGCCCGCCTCCAGATCCTGAGCTTGTTGTTGTCCCTGAAATTGCCGACCCTCCATTACCATCTACTTCACGTGACCACCCTTTGGATGACTCTCCTGACCCTGCCTTGAAAGCTTTGTCATCTTACGAGCAACAATTCAGGTACCATTATCATCAGGGTCTTGCTATTTATCATAGAAGTCAAGCAAAGATTGATATTTGTGAAAAGCTTATGTGCGAGCAGAAGGTGCAAGAGAAGGCGCTGGAAGTTGCTAGGGGAAACTTAGATCAGTTTTTTAGGCTGGTGAATCAAAATTACACCGATTTCATCAAGTATTATATCAATCAGCATAGGTTCCATTCGGATCTTTTGACCAACTTGGGGCGAGATATAAACAAATTAAGAGCTTGCAAGCTTCATCCTTCGTTGCAGACTTCTTCAAGGAAGTGCTTGTTGGATTTTGTTAATGAAGAGAATGTGAAGAATAAGGGGCAGTACTGTAGTGCTTCGCACAAGCAGTTCGAAGCTAAGGTTGCCAACTTTCAGAAGATGTTTAATGATGTGAAGCGCAAGGTTGAGGATTTGTTGTCCATCAAAACGTCTTTGAATGTTAGGAACTTAGAGGTGATGATCAAAGAGCATCAGCAATACATCAATGAACAGAAAAGTATTATGCAGTCATTGAGGTTAGTCACCATTCAAACTTAGGATCTGCTTGGAAATAGTTTTTGTCTTTATTGCCATGCGTTTGGAGACGAGGACAACTACATCTAAAATATTTGTGAAACACTATTAATTGTTTCGAGAAAGTGGCTAAAAAGATATAAATTCTTGGAGTTTTTTTTGTAGAAACTTTGGACCCTTTTGGTGAATTAGGTTTATGAAACACCATGATATTGTTTTCAAACGCTCTATGGTTTATGTGTATGTGATTCTTACATTTAGTAAGCACAAGGGGTTTATATTTGTTGCCTGATGATGAGTCAAACCTTCGACAAATCAGTGTCAAATGATTATGAAATGGTTGTTCAGTTGGGCTATGTTCTTTGTTTACATGCTTGCCATTTGTATTCCATGTTTTTTATCGTCTTACTGGTTTGACGATCACCATTCTCATGCAGCAAAGATGTCAGCACTGTGAAGAAATTGGTTGACGATTGTCTTGGAGGTCAGTTATCTTCCTCACTTCGACCCCATGATGCAGTTTCAGCTCTGGGGCCAATGTACGATGTCCATGCCAAGAACCACCTCCCCAAAATGGACACTTGTGACCGCCAAATATCCAAACTACTTGATCTCTTCAGAGATAAGAAGAATGAGATGAATCAGTTTGTGCACAGCTACATGCAAAAGATAACTTGCGCTACTTATTTGATTAAAGATGCTCGTCTGCAGTTTCCTGTATTTCGAGAGGCTATTCGACGTCAGCAGAGTCAGTTTGCGGACTTGAGAGTTCTCCGAGGAATCGGTCCCTCTTATCGTGCTAGTCTTGCAGAAATAATCAGAAGAAAAGCTTCAGTAAAGTTATATATGGGCATGGCTGGCCAGTTAGCCGAACGGCTTGCTACAAAGAGGGAAGCGGAGATCAGAAGACGAGAGGAGTTCCTGAAGTCACAAATGGCTTATATACCCCAGGATGTTTTGGCATCTATGGGATTGTATGAGACTCCAAGCCAGTGTGATGTCAATATAGCTCCGTTTGACACTTCTTTGCTTGACATTGATATTCAAGACATTGACCGTTATGCTCCCGAGCATCTAGCAGGACTAAGTTCTGGAAGCGACAGACGGCAAAGCTCCAGGGGTTCACTCTCCATGTCTCAAGACAGTTTACACTCAACTGATTATGAAGAGAGTGCTATAGGTACCCTTAATTCAGAGGACTTTATAGACAGCTCCGAAATATTTGAAATTGCTGGGACTAGCAAAATCGAAGTTGAAAACACCAAGTTGAAGGCTGACCTTGCTGCTAAAATAGCCATAATTAGCTCCTTGATTCCTGATTTAGACATGGAATCACTGGATGATAGTGAACTGGATAACATACGTAAGGACGCAGTGGAAAAAACTACTGAAGCCTTGCGCCTTAAAGATGAATATGGGAAGCATCTGGAGTCCATGCTGAAGGTAAAACATGATCAGTGTATGTCATATGAAAAACGCATTCATGAACTAGAGCAGAGACTTTCAGATCAGTATATGAAAGGGCAGAAACCTTCTAGTAAAAGCGCATCTGACCTTGCCCAATCGGCCACAAAGCTGGATGAATGCAAGTCAGAGATATCGGCTGATGGTGATATCCATACTCGTTGCACTTCATCATCTGAGCTGATGGAAGAAGCATCGTCTGTCTCCAATTCCATAGATGCAAAAACAGTTTTCGTACAGGGACATCCTGGTAGGTCTCGCGAGGGTATTGATGAGAACATGACGGATTACTCAGCAATGCGAAATACTCAGTTGGACACATCCATGCTGGAATCAAATACTGAAGAACCACAAGCTAGAGATGAAAAATACAAGTTGGTTGACCAGTCAGGTATGACAAGCAGTTCGACTTTCAAGACTATACCTGATGATGGTGTTTCTCCTGACAATGACGGTGAGCCTGATTCAAAACCTAGTATGGACAGTGATATTTTAATGAAAATGCAAAACGACCTTTCAGAAAAATTGAATGAACTCAATGAGACTGAATCCAAGCTGAAAGATGCTATGGAGGAGGTTGATAGGCTTGGTAAGGAGTTGGAGCTCCACCAAAAGCTTCTCGATGATTCTCAGGTATACACCCAGTTCAGATTTTGCACATTCGTATAAATTATGTGTTCCTTTGTTTGATTTTTCCTATCTATTTCATAGCCCAGGCACGAATATTGGGATATCTAATCATAATGCGTTAAGAGCTGTGAATGTGATTATCAAGTTAAAGGTCCACGTCAAATTTATTTGATGAATGTCTTTTATTATGTTGTGTGTCAGCTGAATTGTGCTCATTTAGAGAACTGTCTTCATGAAGCAAGAGAGGAAGCTCAAACAAATCTTTGCGCAGCTGAGAGGCGGGCCTCTGAGTATACTGCATTGCGGGCATCTACTGTCAAAATGCGCGGCCTTTTTGAAAGACTCCGAAGCTGCGTGCATGCTTCTGTTGGGATGGCTGATTTTGTCGATTCCCTGCGGTCTTTGTCTCAATCTTTAGCCAAGTAAGTCTCATTAGATTGACATTGGTAGCCAAACACGTGCCGTACATACTACTATACCAGTAACATTACAATACCGTCCAATGTTATTATTTTCTCCGCATGGTCTGTTTTATTTTTTTCCTGTCAAGGAAGTCAATATGGCTCATTGCATAGCATTGACCTTTTTTATATGGCTTTGAGGATTAATAAGTTTGTATAAAAACAATTAAGCAGATGAAGATACTTAGGTCGCTTTGTTAAGCTTTGATTCAAGGTTGTTTCAGGCGGTTTGATCCCTTTGACACTGGCATACATTCCATCTGGGATTCCACTGTGCTTGTAGTATGTTTTCTAGTTTCTGTTTACACATGGAATTGGCACTTAAAAAGGGAAGAACCCAACATTTGGAACTCTCTTTGTTGTTGACCTAAAGGTTCCAACTTTTGTTTTTGTATGAAATCAAAGTTGAAGTTGAGAGTTTTTACATGCTGATCTTTTTATTCCATTTTGCTTCCTAAGTTATTTAGGAGGTTCACATTTTATGTTATGACATTAAAATGCTATTTCCAGGAAAGATTTGCTACTGTTCATATAGTATTTGAATTCTCAACAATTTTTGCTTCACTCAACTTGACATATTTGCTTGATTTTTATGTCTCAGTTCTGCGCATGACAATGAAGATGATGGCACTCTTGAAAATTTCCGTCAATGCATCCATGTCCTTGCGGAGAAGATTGGTTTCTTAGTGAGGCACCGCGCAGAGCTTGTAGAAAAGATGCCCAAGGTTGAAGCTGCAAATGAACAGTTAAGGATTGAATTAGATGAGAAGAAAGAGCTTATCAAAACTCTCTACACAAAGCATCAACTCGAGAAGCAGGTAATTAAGAATGACGTTTCATTAATACCACGAAAGAAAATCTAGTCGATAAGCTGATAATCACAATTGGATGCCAGGCAAACAAGGAGAAAATATCATTTGTCAGATTTGAAGTCCCGGAGATAGCTGCATTTGTTCTCAACTCAGCAGGACACTACGAGGCGATCAACCGAAATCGCTCAAACTACTACCTATCTCCTGAATCCGTGGCACTCTTCACAGAGAATCTCCTGAACCGGCCCAACTACATAGTTGGACAGATTGTACATATAGAAAGGCAAGTTGTGAAGCTGTCCAGCAGTAGTAGCAGAGGAGAACAAGTAGACCAACAACTGACCACTGACTTGGGAACTGACAGGCCGACTTTAACACAACCAGACTCAACTGCCAACCCCTACAGCCTCCCTGCAGGCTGCGAGTATTTCATGGTGACTGTAGCAATGTTGCCTAATACGACACCAGCAAGCCCTTCCTGATCCCTGCCCCGAGCAGATTGATGTGATGGGAGATGAAACCTTTTTTTTTCTTTCTTTCTCTTAAATGTAAATAAGTATGATGCTTGATGAAAACTCATTGTGCTGGATGGTTGGTGTCTGGAACTTTATTGCTCTTCATATGTACAGGTTGGTTCCCTAATTCAGTTTTAGCATAAGAACAATGTCTACTATGCTCTATTATTATGCACTGGTTGAGTCTTTATCTATTTTGCCTTTTCTTGAAATCCCTATATTTCAGATAGGGCAAACGAGAGATATTTCTCGATTGCCCTGTTTTTAGTAGTACCGATAGGCAGGGAATTGATATTCCCCATTGACTTGTATTGTATCGGTATAATAAAACGTGTTAGTAATCAACTATTTCCAAATATGTCACCTATTCAAAAAGAGGGTAAATTATTTATATGAAACTTGTTTGCCCAATTTGAGATATATGAGGTTCAAAAGGGAGCAAAATAGATAAAAACTGGATTTTTTTTTTTGCACTTGGTATTAAATTGGAATAAATTAAAATATGGTGCATATAGCCCTAATTGAATGATTGGGGGCCGTTTCTCAAACACAGTAAAACAAGAACATTTGGATTCTCATTTCCATCCCAGCACAAAAAATACAGCATCTGAGGAGTCCTGCAAGAGCCAGGACAAGACACAACAACAGAACATCATCAATCCTAAGAATCACTGAAGCTAGTAGCAACAATAACCAGAATGGTAACCAGCAACAAAACCAACCCCCAAACACATACACTTCCTACTCCTTTTCTGACACTCCTTCCCACTTTTCAGCTCCATCTTTCACAAGATGCGACGAGTTAATCACATAATGCTCAATATCATCCATCTGCTCACCCTGATGCTCCACCATCACAGCCATGTCTAAAAACACCTGATGCAGCTCCAACAAGCTCTTCTCAATCTCCTTTGCCGCGTCGTGCCTGTCCTGAATTTCCAACACAGTTTCCAGAAACTCCTCCCCACCAACATTATCAATGATTTTTTTGATCGCTTCTTCATTTGGGGATTCTCCCGGTAACAGTGAAGTAGCTTCGGCTGATTGAGTCTTTATACTCTACTCAGCCAAAATGTTCGCACTCTTCCTAGAAATAAAAAGGAGTAACCGTTTAAATTGCAGTTCAAAAAAATCAAACTGTTAACCTCTTATAATCCCAGCGCATATCATATATCAGAGGAACTAATGTTATGCTAGCACAGTAGACTACATAATTTAAAATAATAAAACTGTTTTGAGCTTCATTGTTTGTGAAACAGTTGTATAGTGTCACCTTGGAGAAGTCGTCATCAGACAGCATATAGATGTCAATATCCTTAAAAGAGATTGGAGACTTGCAATAGAAGCTGCTTATTGACATCATCTATTCCAGTTGGTCTTTTTATGCCTGCAATAAGTTCACTTTCAGGAACAAGTATGCTAATAAAACACCAGTTGCCGAAACTGAACAATCTACCAGCAGTATCATAGTCATAGTGATCATTTTAATGTCCTGCAACGCGTTCAAACAACTGAAACCAATAGTTCATATTCACATGTCCTGTTCAGAAGGATTTTCAACATTTATCCTTGCTGCAGAAATAAGACAAGACACAACAACAGAACATCATCAATCCTAAGAATCACTGAAGCTAGTAGCAACAATAACCAGAATGGTAACCAGCAACAAAACCAAACACATACACTTCCTACTCCTTTTCTGACACTCCATCGCACTTTTCAGCTCCATCTTTCACATAATGCGACGAGTTAATCACATTATGCTCAATATCATCCATCTGCTCACCCTGATGCTCCACCATCACAGCCATGTCTAAAAACACCTGATGCAGCTCCAACAAGCTCTTCTCAATCTCCTTTCCCGCGTCGTGCCTGTCCTGAATTTCCAACACAGTTTCCAGAAACTCCTGCACAGCTCTAGCTAGAAACTCCTCCCCACCAACATTATCAATGATTTTTTCGATCGCTTCCTCATTTGGGGATTCTCCCGGTAACAGTGAAGTAGCTTCGGCTGATCGATTCTTTATACTCTACTCAGCCAAAATGTATAAAGTGTGTCTTAATCCTAAATCCACTTTAGAATAGCCAAAATGTCTAGACACACACTTTAGGATCGCTTCCTCATTTGGAGTTTTTTTTTTCTTTCTCCCATTCTAAGATTTCTCTGTGGAGACAAAGCGACAAAGAATGAAGTTACTTCCATTTCACAGACAACATATTTATGGCCTTCTCCATCTCTTGAGCACATCACCAAAAATAAATAAACGAATGATAAGCAAACAAATATGGCACAATCCCCTGCCGCCTCATCTCAACCATCAATTGCTCAGCTTTGACAACCGACCCCTTTTTAATAAGATAGTGAATTGCTACACTGACTGTGACAAACCGAAATAAGCTGCATAACAATAGCCGAATCCGCATACAACTTACCAGCCAAATTATCGCACAAATGAATGGCTAGATCCCAATCCCCCAAACTACACAATCCTCCATAAAATGTCCGCCACATTACCTCATCAGGACTGCACCCAATCTCCTCCATCCTTCACAAAAGCCACCCAGCCTCCTCCAACCTCTTCTCCAAACACAACCCTTTAACCAATGTGGTGAAAAAAATCACATCAGGGTCCAATCCCCTTTTCGGAATCAAAGTCCTCCCATTCTGTAGAAAATGTTGTTACAACTCAAAGGCTTTGGCTGCATTACTCCAATTCTGTAAGTTTCATATTGGATCCTCTGACCTTATAGTCCTCCCATTCTCTTAAATCGTTGTAGACCTTTGAATGATCCAGCTGGATCAGCAAACTCACAGTCCTCAAGGTATGCACAAAGAGCGTCAAATTTCCTGAATACGGAGTTCGAAGCAAATAGAGAGATATCAGAACTAGAAATATCATGGATTTATGAATTACACACCATTCCGTCTCTTGTGGAGCTTCTCCTAGAACATTCTGCAGCAGTCACAATCTGGTCTTCAATAGCAGACTCCAAGTACAGGATCTGAGTTACATCATTTCGGTTACTTTTCTTCAACCGTGCATTTCTTACTGCAGCAAGTGTAATGTAATCTGGTTTAACTCCCTGCTCCAGCATCTGGGTAAAAATCTGGTTGGCTGCCTTCCCGTCACCTACTTTGCATAAACCTCCAATAATCGACGTATAAGTATACTCATCGGGGAAAACACCGTCAGCCTTCATTTTATGAAATAGACGTTGGGCCCGTCCTAACCTTCCAGCACGACAAAACCCATTTATTATTGAGTTATATGTAACAACATTCGGGTCAGGTCCACGAGTCTTCATTTCAGTAAACATATGCCAAGCCTCCTCAAACTGACCAACACGAAACAAGCCATGAATTAAACAAGTATAAGTTACAACATTCGGGTCAGGTCCACGAGTCTTCATCCGAGTAAACATATGCCAAGCCTCCTCAAACTGACCAACACGACACAAGCCATGAATTAAACAATTATATGTTACAACATTTGGGTCAGGTCCACGAGTCTTCATTTCAGTAAACATATGCCAAGCCTCCTTAAGTTTCCCAGCACGACACAAGCCATCAATTAAACAACTATAAGTTACAACATCTGGGTCAGGTCCACGAGTCTTCATTTGAGTAAACATATGCCAAGCCTCTTCAAGTTCACCAGCACGACACAAGCCATGAATTAAACAAGTATAAGTTACGACATCCAGGTCAAGTCCACGAGTCTTCATTTCAGTAAACATATGCCAAGCCTCCCTAAGTTCACCAGCACGACACAAGCCATGAATAAAACAATTGTAAGTTACAACATCTGGGTCAGGTCCACGAGTCTTCATTTCAGTAAACATATGCCAAGCTTTCTCAAACAGACAAGCCCGACAAAAGCCATTAATTAAACAACTATAAGTTACAACATCTGGGTCAGGTCCACGAGTCTTCATTTCAGTAAACATATGCCAAGCCTTCTCAAACTGACGAGCCCGACAAAAGCCATGAATTAAACAAGTATAAGTTATAACATTCGGAGATAGTGCACTGTTCTTCATCTCATGAACCATACATAGCACCTCCTCAATCTGACCAGCCTGACAAAAGCCATGAATGATCATATTATAAGTTACAACGTTAGGACAAATACCGTAATACTTCATATCAGATTACATATTTATGGCCTTCTCCATCTCTTGGGCACAGCACCAAAAATAAATAAACAAATGATAAGCAAACAAATATGGCAGAATCCCCTGCCGTCTCATCTCAACCATCAATTGCTCAGCTTTGACAACCGACCCCTTTTCAATAAGATTGTGAATTGCCACACTGTGACAAACCGAAATAAGCTGCATAACAATAGCCGAATCCGCGTAAAACTTACCAGCCAACTTATGGCACAAATGAACGGCCAGATCCAAATCCCCCAAACTACACAATCCTCCATAAAAAGTCCGCCACATTACCTCATCAGGACTGCACCCAATCTCCTCCATCCTACACAAAAGCCACCCAGCCTCCTCCACCCTCTTCTCCAAACACAACCCTTTAATCAATGTGGTGAAAAAAATCACATCAGGGCTTAATCCCCTTTTAAGAATCAAACCCAGCATCCCAAATCCATAATCGATACAACTAACCTTTGAATAACAATTAACCAACATGTTGATGGTATTAATATTCGATTGGATTACTTCCAGCTTTCTGTACATCTGTGTAGCATCGTAGTAACGCCTATTCTGAATCACAGTTGCTAAAAGCTTATTCCTTTGTCGAATTGAGCTAGGTCTTTGCAATGAAATCATCGCATCGAACAAGCTTATGGCTTCGTTTACATCTACGACAGATTCGGGTTGGAAGAGGGAACTCAACTTACCTCTGGGATTGGTTTGGTTGGCTACCGAAGCAGATGAATATTGAGAAGATGACGAGCAGAAACTTCGGCAGCGGATGAGTATCGCTCTGACCATGGCGGCGGCTCCTCTGCTATCTGATAATAAAAACACGGCGACAACGAGAAACCAAATCGAATCAGGTCGACCAACGAGCAGAGCGAATTTCGATCGAAACGAAAAGCTGTGGGCGAACAAATTTGTGATCTGAAACTCTTCGTCCTGAAGCAGTGGGCACGTATATGCACGTAAAAGTACATTTTGGGAGGTGAACTATCACTTTTTTTTATAATTGAACTATAAAAACTTTTAAACAAGGAACAGATTATTAAATAATTTTTCAAACAAGGGCATCGTTCAATGTCGTTAGGATTTTCACTAATGTCGTTTGACGGCGTTAACTACGATCCGTTAGTTTATAAAATAATTTTTAAATTTCCAAAATTATTGATATTTTGACTTATTTGAAAACTTTTATTATATTTTATCTACAAATTAGAAATTTACTGATTTTCAAAATATATATTATAATAAAAGTTTCATAAATAAGTCAAAATATCAATAATTTATTATTATGATGGATGTTGATCCATGTTAATCTTCTGTTAAATTAATATATTTTCAGATCAATTGTGAAACTTTTATGATAATATATATTTTCAAGCAATTTTATTATTATAGATGCCTATCTTACAATTAGGTCATTTGATACGGTTGTACGAAAATAATTTTGATTTTAACATTTATTGTATAATTTAGATCGAAATTTATATATTTATGGTATAATAAATTATTCAAAAAAAGATTTATGGTATAAATTATATTATAAATTTAAGCAATTTAAGAAATTGACTGATTCAAAAAATTTATCATTAGAACGTACCAAATACTTTAGAACAAAATATACATTTAAATTGAACTAAATACATTTACAAAGATTTTTTTAATTTGGATACTTTATGGGACTAATTGTAATTGCAATTTGGTCCTTAGAGTAGAAATTGACTGTATTTTGCAGATTTTTAGTTTGAGTACTTTATGATACTAATTGTAATTGTAATTTGGTCCTTGAAGTAAAAATTGACTGTGTTTTGCAACTGTTAATAGTTCGGACAAAAATTTGTAAAAGGGTGATAGTTCCTACCACTTTTTTATACTTTTCCCTAACAAAAAGACATTATTTTAGCACTCATAGCTTTGTAAAGCTGCCGCCAAAGGCCAAAGTGAAGAAAACAAATGTATTCACTTAACAAGGATTTTCACCGTGTATGGATATAATGAACATACATCTAACTAAAACCTGTAAGAATGAGACATTTAAAAGTCTAATCTAAGAGCCTTCCGCTGCGAAAATTCACTTCAGTACAGGTTACCAGCGACAGGGGCCGAATATCAATGTCCAAAAATGCATTAAATCCACTTCAGTGGACATTGGCTGGAGTGACACAACAAACAAAACAGGTGCTGTACGAAAACTTACACCTTGAATGAAGAAATGACAATCCTGTGTCAACGCCGGCCGCTTGAGCCTGAGAACGACTGGCGAAGGACTTCAGCTAGAACAAGTCTAATGTGGGGCTCATCAGTTTTCCAGATCAAGAAGCCTGGAGGGAAGTAAGCTGCATCAGCCCAACGTTTCAATGCTATCAATGAGAAGGGACCTTGTGCTGTTCCTCTTGGATCATAGTATTTCCAAATTGGACGCTCGAGGTGATCATGGACAGCGTTGATTGTAGATTCATCGTCGTCACTATCACTCAACTCAATAACCTGAGCAACAGCTTGTTTTCCAACCGGTTTAGAAACTGGTGCTTCGTTCTTTGGACTTTCAGTTACCAATTCTGTACTACAAGCTACATCTGTCACTGGCGCTGTTAGGTTACCATTGGGGCTATCGAGATTGCTGTCCAGTTTAGAAAGAGGTGTATCTTTCTTAGGACTTTCTGCTGGTATTACTGCACCGCCAGCCTCAACTTTCACTTCAACTGTTAGATTGGTTTCGATGGTTGTTGATTCATTGCTCGGAAAAGAGACACTTGTCTCACTCTTTGGATTTTCAGCTGGTACTTCAATTCTAGATTCATGCCCAACTGCAACTGCAAGATTGTGCATTGCATCGTGAATACCCTCATCGACCTCACCACCCTCATCGGTTTTGTTTTCTGGTTGTAGTTGTTCCGTTGCTGGAGTTTCAGGCTTTAATGCTGTAGCAACTAACAAAGAAAATAAAAATCACTCATCATAATATATATGCATACCGAAGTGTAGCTAGTAAAAATGAAATAGATCACAAGGTGGGGAAGTAACTAATTGTTTATCTAACCATAACAGTTTTTATGTTTAATTTATAATGATTATAATATCTTCAACACCCACGTGAGAAGTATTGCTACGTATTTATAGCTTACCTGGAGCAGGTTCCTCTGCTGTTGTAGTACCACCTGAAATGGAATCCTGAGCCCGAGCATCCTGAGCTGCTTTTATCAGTGACATAAGCCATTCATCTTCATCATCACTCACATCATTTGAATGTTTCTTCTCTGCAGGTTCTAGTATTATCTTCTCGTTGGGCTCTGGCTCTGGTGTCGTTTCCTTAGCCGGTTCTGGTAAAACTTTCTCAGCTATTACTTTTGGTGACTCTTGCAACAACCTAGATTGCTCCGATGGTGTCTGAAGCAGCTGTTTTCGATCAATGTAGTCGGACAATGTGAGCATCCATATAAGTCAAGGTCCACTGGTGGAACTTATGCTTATGATTATCAGGTTTACTTTGGGTAGAGAACATGAATACAGTTTCATATGAGAAAACTAAAAGGATATCCACATGGAACATGTTTGTTTGTAAATAAACCATTAATCACACAAATTTCCCACAGTAATTCACTATCCAGTCAATCAACTAATACCAAGCAGTAACAAGTTGAGTAATAGAATATAGCAAGATCACCAGCTACTCAGAAACAACAATATGGTATTATCAAAGGATATTCTCTACGCCATCCCTTTTCATTGGCTCGGTCAATAAGCCTTTGCAACAGCACTAATTCTCTTTCAATCCACTGCAGAAGTGTTAAAAGAATACTCAGATTGCAGTCATGAAAACAAAGGAGAAAATCCAATTATTGTCTCAAGTACCCCAACCCAATTATATTTCCATTATACAGAGTATCAATTAGTGGCAACATCAGAAGTATGGATAACAAGTAAAACAAAGAATATAGTCTGCTTAACTTGACGCCTAAATATACAAAACTGACAGTTTTGGGAGACAACACGTACATGCTTTGTGATATCTTGATGCACAGTTTGCACCTTCTGTTGCAATTCCGCCTGCAGCACAAATTAATCTGATCATGTCATCAAATATAAGACATCAACATGTCAGCGATAACAAGAGATAACTGCTAATAGATTGGAACGGAAGCTAGCACAATGATAGAGCTTGAACAGATCTCGTGATTATATCTTCTAATTATCCCAGTAGGGGCGTCGCATCTAATACAAAGACTTTAAGGAAAGAATGTCTATAAAGAGCTATGATACAAGAAAACGAACAATACAAACAACGTAAAATGAAAGAGATCAGAAATGGGTGCTGATGGCCGTACAACAATCAGTCTCCCAAGTAGCCCGTCTTTGATTCTCCGTTGCAAATCTTCGCACTCTTCCTAGAAATAGAGAGGAGTAACCATTTAAATTGCAGTTCAAAAAATCAAACTGTTAACCTCTTATAATCCCAGCGCATATCAGATATCAGAGGAACTAATGTTATGCTAGCACAGTAGACTACATAATTTAAAGTAATAAACTGTTTTGAGCTTCATTGTTTGTGAAACAGTTGTATAGTGTCACCTTGGAGAAGTCGTCATCAGACAGCATAGAGATGTCAATATCCTTAAAAGAATTGGAGACTTGCAATAGAAGCTGCTTATTGACATCATCTATTCCAGTTGGTCTTTTTATGCCTGCAATAAGTTCACTTTCAGGAACAAAGGTGAATTTCGATGAACTACACTACAAGTATGCTAATAAAACACCAGTTGCCTTATCAACCTAATCCGAAACTGAACAATCTACCAGCAGTATCATAGTCATAGTGATCATTTTAATGTCCTGCAATGTGTTCAAACAACTGAAACCAATAGCTCATATTCACATGTCCTGTTCAGAAGGATTTTCAACATTTATCCTTGCTGCAGAAATAAGACAGCATATTTACCTTTAACCTGAACAAGCTGATAGTAGTTTTTCTGGGTGAAATCAAGGGGATCTGACTTGATTCTCACAAAAGCTCCAGTAAGTTTATCATCGAAAGTTTCAGGGTCCTTGGAAAGTTCTTCGACCAACGACTTCTTCAAATACACAAGCTTAATATTTTCAGGAATCACCTCAGCAAAACAGCTATCATTACTTGCTGGTGCTTGTTTAGTCTTTTTAGATGTCTTTTTCTCAGCACTAGAGATAGACTTTCTCTTAGGAGTCACAGAGGCATCCTCATCTGAACTTTCAGGAAGTATATCATCATCTGATGCTGACTCTTCCTGATTTTCAGCAAAATGTCTTTCCAACAAGTCGAAAACCTTGATGCGCCCCACTGTTTTCCTCCCAAATAGCAATTGCAGCTTCTCATCACAATTGACTCTCTTCTTCCTTTGCGGGTTGATAAGGTTGTTAGAACTGATATACTTGTTTATAATATCAGTCACATCATTCTGGGAAAGCTTATTGGCAGTATCAACACCAATTGATGCAAGAAAGTCAACCAGTTGTTTCGATCCCCACCCCACAAACTCCGTTTTATTTTTCTTCACCTTTTTACTTTTTCTCATCGGAACAGATGGTTGCATCTCCTCCTGCTGTTGCTGGATATCGTCATCATCCATCCAGATAAACTGCGACTGCTTCATTTTTTCCCCTTTCAAATACTACCAAACTGCACTTCAAAGCATCATGTTACTTCATAAATTACCGATCAAAGAAACCATAAAAGCCGTCAGCTGCGCAGCTCATCGTACCAATAACTCATTTCCATTCAAAAAAAATGCAGACACACATAAATTATCAAGTTAAGAAATTTTAAGTGCTCCCTATCCAACCCAGGAAAATGTAATTTAACATCAACCCTGATATTAGTTAACGATATCTGCAACAAACAAGAAAACATATATCCTAAACCACATTACTCGGTTAAAACTAAACAGAAATTCACAATCTGCAACAACCTCACATCTTCATTTCCTCCGCCCCAAAACAACCAATTGCCGATCGCGCACCAGCATAAACAGAAGTTGCAGAAATTCAGCAGAAACCGAAAGATAAACTCTCCTACGCACCCGCACTACGAATTCGGAAATCAAAAACCCTAATCAAACCCCTAAACCCACACTCAACCAAATCCCGACATTCACACCAAAATACGCAGCTATCACTTAAAAATAAGCACTGAAAAACATCGAACAAATTGAGCTTCCGTACCTTGAGGCAGTCGTGAAGCCGGTCGTGACCGCAGGCAGCGACGGAGTAGTGACAGCCGCGCTCGTGGCCGATTTGAGCGCTTCGTCGTACGTAACGGACTTTAGGAAAATTTTGGGTAGAGAAATTTGTTTCTGTATTTACAAATAAAATGCCATCAAAAAATAAAAAAATAAAAAATAAAATGGAAAGTAGGTTAATGAATTTTGACTGACTTTTTCTAATTTTCCGCTTTTGGCTAAACTTAAAACAAAAAAATCACTGTGATTGTTTTTAAAAGGAATTTCTTTCCTAAAGTAGTTATGTAGTTATCATAACTATCCAAAGAGTTCGGTTCCGGTAAGAAGTGGTAGTTATGATAAGAAATGAGAATTAATATATTATTCGTACATTTTCAAAGGATTCTTTGTAGCTTCATGTATATGCATGCTACGAAGAATCCTTTGAAAAGATACGAATAATGTACTGCTACGAAGAATCCTTTGAAAATGTACAAATTATGTAATTTAATGTAATTTAATTAAATCTAATTAAATCTAATCCTAACCATTGATAACAAAGATGAACGGATGAGATTAGTTCTCATTTCTCACCATAACTACCACTTCTCATGTGATCTTTACTCACTATCCAAAATATATATATATATAGCGTTCAAATGAGAATTCTTTTTTCGAGAATTTAAGAATTCTTATTTTCGGTTTTGTATAAGTGCACTTTCCGGAACTTGAAAATACATCTTGGAAAAATAAGGCTCGAAAATGCATAACGAAGGAAAAAAGATAGTCGGACACGTGTCTCATCTCCATATTCAAAGATGCAACTTGATCCAATGGTGAGATTTGTGTCTCAGATTCTCGAACTTTTAGGAGTCCTCAACCGAACGCTCACCTATATATATAATTTATGGGAAAATGACAATGATGAAGTATGAACTACCATCCATTCACAAATTACGGTCCGAACTATGAAAATTGACAATTAAAAACATTTCAAAATATTTGAATCTTCAATTTCACAATTAATGGCAAGAATATTTTTTCAATTCATTCGTTTAGTAAACTTTGTTAATTGAAGGAGTGATATTCGTAAGTTAAGTGTTATATAGGGATTAAAATATTTGAAAATTGCCCTTAATTGTCAATTTTCATAATTCGGACCGTGATTTGTCAATGTGTGATAATTCATATACCCCTCTTTGTCATTTTCCCTATAATTTATAAGTGGTGTCCGAACTTTTTTGTGTATATAAAATACAGGGAAAACTGCACATCTATACTACTTTTGTTTTTGTAGTGTTGTTATGAACGGGTTCATATGATTGAATTATGAATTTAGTCACGATGTAACTACAATATTCGGCGTTCGAAAATTTATAAATTTATTTTTTATCAATAGTTTAAATATTTATTTAGAAAAAGGACGATAAATTGGTACACTAATATCCCCTAAAATCTAATACAACTAGTCAATGTTGTACAAACAAGTGGATTGTGGATATATATGCTGTACTATCGAGTATCACTAAGAGCATATGTAGGCGTCGCTTTAAGGAGGGCGAAGTGTCTACTTTTGAGTAGCACCTCCTTCCTTTTGGTCAGTGAGAATTGCTGACATGGAGTCGTGGAGCAGTGCTAATCATTGTTGTAAGAATTTGCTTGGGTAGCTCAATAAAATTGATCTCATTTGGTGCTCTATGTAGGTACTCTTCACTGTACTGAACCAGGGTATTTCAGTGTGTTTGATCATCGTTTCTTGACCCGTCTCTACAAGTTTTGATCCGTCTCCAACTGGTACATCTAAGAAAAGCAAACGATGATTAATTTTTTATTTCCTCAAAACTACTGATTATCGATTAAGAAAGTGTAACGGCGGTACCTGAGTTTTGGAAGATAGGCTCCTGAGGAAGCTGTTCCAACATCCTGCTACTAAGGCCTTGTTGTTCAATTTGGAAAAATGAAGGATGGACTGCAGAAGGCGTCATTGGCGATGTTGCATCCGGAAAGACAGGGCCTAATGATGGTTCACCACCTTTAATTGAATCGCATACACTATTTGCGTGATGTAACTCGTTACTGACTGAAGAATGTCTGGTTCCGAAATATGGAGAATCCAACACTATCGCTGGCTGTCGACTCACGTGATTGAGATGCATGTCAAATTGAACCAGCCTTTCAAAATTTTGTTGCAATGTCCCCTGGGGACATTGTAGAATATGTACCCTGAATAAAGATAATAAACAGTGGATAAAGCTATTGCTGCAACTAGCAGAACACCATAAAAAGCAACAAACTTCAAGACTGACATTAAATGTTAAAATGTAAGGTGAAATGCTTTAGATTTGAACTTCAGAAGAAGCTGGAGATGACAAGCATTCAGGCATCCAAGAAATGTAATGGAAGGCTCATAACAAAATATACACGAAAAAAGGTTGCTAATTTATCCCCCCCAACAAAAAAAAACATATAGAAACAAAGAGCATTTAAATCAGGAAACATATGTATTTCACAGTTCTCTTCCATGAACAATTAATTCACACTTCTCTGTTGGGTTATGGAGCCTACAATATGCAAGTGGGAATCTTGTATTAAACTATGGAGCCGAAAGGAGCCGAGAGGCAATATCATAATGGAAGCCGAAAACATGGAGCCAAAAGTGGAGAATAATCAATTGGAAAGCAAGTGATTATTGAATGGCGAAAGTGAGAGCCGAGAGTGAGAGCAAGTTGATGAAAGTATGGTTTTCCGTGGGACCCACTCAAAAGGGAAAGATGCCATATTTATGCTATAAATATGGGCATGAAACGGAAGAAGAATGTATCCCTTTGTACACACCTTCACAATGTAGAACACAAGTAGTGTTTGCATGTTCCTCTAGCTTCTCTCTAAAACACAGTGAGTGTTTATTCCATATGATGAGTACTGTAATTGTATGTCATCATGATAGTGGAAATCTCCTGGCTTGGTAGTGCCCCCAGACGTAGTCACATGTTGTGGCGAACTGGGTAACAAATTCCTGTGTCCTGTTATCGTCGTCTTTCATTGTTGTTTTCTCTCATCACTGCTTGGAGATCCTAACAACTGGTATCAGAGCCCGAGGTTTAGCAGTCGGAATGAGAGATGGAAGACAACCGGTGGAGAAATTCGATGGGTCGGATTTTTCGGAGGACATGAAGGATGACGTGTGGAAGCTGTTGGACAGGAAGGCGATGAGCGCGATTCGTTTGTCGATGTCCAGAGACGTAGCATATCAAGGCCAATGCGATGGAGGAGATGTTGGAGACGTTGTCGGCACTGTACGAGAAACCATCCGCGGCGAACAAGGTTCACCTGATGCGGAAGCTTTTTAATCTCAGGATGGCAGAGGGTGCGGGGTTGGCTACACACTTTCCAGAGAGTTGAAGCGGGACGGTTACAGTAGTAAGTGCGACATCGGGGAGAAGGTTGGATGCAGCAACTTAAGCTTGATGAAGTTAGAGACTTAGTTGTGAGTGAAGCAACTTGAGAGTCGGAGTCTACTTCAGGATCAGCTTGGAAGGTTGGATGCAGAACTTAAGCTTGATGAAGTTAGAGACTTGGTAGTGAGTGAAGCAACTCGCGGGAAAGAGTCGGAGTCTACTTCAGGATCAGCTTTGGAGGTTCTATGCAAAGGTAGGTCAAAGTTCGGAAGGAACGAGGGACCGGTGAAAGACATCGCAGGCTCAGGTGGGAGCGGTGATGCGGATTTGTGACACTGTCATTGTGGTCACATGAAGAATTTGCTATCAGTTGGGCAGTTAGATGAAGATGGTTATGTTGTCACCTTTCAGCTGCAGGAACTGGAAGATAGCAAAGGGAGCTAGGGTAATAGCTCAAGGAATGAACGTTGCACAAAGTGAGAAACGTTCGGAAAGACATCACTGGTTCTTTCTAGCTCGGGTGGGAGTGCCATGATCCCTGACTATAATAGAGTTGAGAAGAGTGAACCAAAGTTGCAGAGGTCAAGCAGAGCAGACACGGATGACTCAAAGAAGGAGTGGACTGTCAGGGTGAACAGTTCAGAGGAGTCATGGATTTTGGATTCTGGAGCGTCGTTCCATCTTTGCAGTGAGGCAGGAATGATGGAAGGTTTTACCGCTGGAAGCTTCGGGAAGGTGTATCTGGGTGACGGAACAGCCTTGGAAGTTGCAGGTAAAGGTAGTGCTCGGATCAAGGGTGAAAACGGCTCTGTACTGCAAATACGTGATGTGAGGCATGGCGGCGTGGTGGGAGTGACCACGGGAATCAGAAGCAGAAAGGAGTTAGCTTCGGATTTGAGGAGGTGAAGTCGGGTGTGACTTCAACTGGCCTTGGTACTTAAGGGTGAAGGCCAGGCAGGCAGGCACTACCAACATTCATAGGTTAATGAATGTGGAGATGACGGCGATTATGATATGGATCAGGCTCCAGGTGGGAGATTGTTGGGTTATGGAGCCTACAATATGCAAGTGGGAATCTTGTATTAAACTATGGAGCCGAAAGGAGCCGAGAGGCAATATCATAATGGAAGCCGAAAACATGGAGCCAAAAGTGGAGAATAATCAATTGGAAAGCAAGTGATTATTGAATGGCGAAAGTGAGAGCCGAGAGTGAGAGCAAGTTGATGAAAGTATGGTTTTCCGTGGGACCCACTCAAAAGGGAAAGATGCCATATTTATGCTATAAATATGGGCATGAAACGGAAGAAGAATGTATCCCTTAGTACACACCTTCACAATGTAGAACACAAGTAGTGTTTGCATGTTCCTCTAGCTTCTCTCTAAAACACAGTGAGTGTTTATTCCATATGATGAGTACTGTACTTGTATGTCATCATGATAGTGGAAATCTTCTGGCTTGGTAGTGCCCCCAGACGTAGTCACATGTTGTGGCGAACTGGGTAACAAATTCATGTGTCCTGTTATCGTCGTCTTTCATTGTTGTTTTCTCTCATCACTGCTTGGAGATCCTAACATTCTCTTCTCTTCCTAAACTTGATTTGTTTTAACTTCCACATATGATAGATTTCTATGGAAATTTCGATAACAATAGCTCACCTATTCAGACTTGCTTCACCGTTGGTGAAATCAGAAATTTCCTGCCAGATGGGGTGGTTTCTATGCTGCGGGATGGCCGCCCTGAAGAAATGAGGTTGCATACCAAGCTTCATACATGAAGATAATAAAAACAGTTATAATTCATATTATCTGAACTGAAAAGACAGTAAAAAAATGTATAAGGAGGTAAGAAAAGATAAGAAAATTCATACGATTACTGTCAAGCAACTATGCCCACTCTCAGGACAATCTGCCTTCAATCCTCTAACATCTGTCCATTTAATTTCTATTCTATGCATCATGCCAGCGTCAAGTACCTCCCACACAAGCGCATGTTTATTGAAGAAGAATTTCCCCAATAAATCGCCCACATTCCTCGATTGATACTGCAAGCACAAAAAGAGACTCGGCTTAGCTCCTACCCCTTGCAGAGCTCAGAATTTGTTTACACAATTATCAAAAATCACATATACCTCCCAATTCCCAATCTTGAGAAGTGACACAGGGATATAAGAGACCTTATGAAACACCTCAGCAGTCTCACTCACAAAGCTTATACGCTCCGTATGATCAGAGGTGCTTGTTTCACTTGAAGCCCCAGGCTTCCCCGTCTTATCACGACCACGATCCATTCCAATCAATTCTAGCAAAGATGGAGTTATCTCCAGTTTCAGCCCCAGAGGAGGATTATAATGCACCGGCGGCACAAGATGATGCACATTCTCCACCATATTCCCCTGCCAACCATAGCCACTAGCGTCAGTAAAAATACTACATTTGGACTTGTTATGTAGTTTGAGTTTCGATATTGTCCTATTTTTAATGAGACCGTCACTATCAAAATCGAAACTCAAAAAGCAAGAACAAAAATGTTCCTATAAAATACGGATACTGACGTCGTTGTGGTTTTGATATGTTTTAAAAATTTATTATAAACAAAACAATGATTATTTGACTGCACAACATATAAATCAAATACAATATCCAATCTCTCTGAACAAATTAAACTTAAATCATTAATTATGAATTCTTTCTACCTCGATGCCCAATAATCAAATAGTTGAGTTTTAAACCCTAATTATGAATCAGAATTGAAAAAAGAAAACATGAAATCCCAAACTTCATCACGACCTGCTGCATAACTGGAGATATGATCCTACGTCGCTTGTCATCATGGCCATACAGATGCTCCATACTGATGATCAGAAATTGGAAGCAGATAATCGAACGATCGACAGGATCAAATTCTGTAAGGGGTAAAAAAAAAAGCCCTAGGTTCGTCGTTGTTTTACAGCTGAAATATGGCGGCGCAGTTCTTTTATAGCTCAAGTGTGGCGGCAATGAGTTGGGCTTGGCTGAGTTACGGAGGCTTTTGTGTGTCAGTCTGATGAAAGGATTTCGGGCCGAGCTTTTCTTTTTATTATTATTTATTGATATAAATATTATTAAAATTCATAATTTAATATTATTCTTATCCTTTCCATAAAACAGGTCAACTTTTCTTTGTTGATTTAAACTATAAGTCCACATTACTAATAATTAAAATGATTTTATCACTCATTCATTAATTAAATGATTTTTATTTTCAATTATTACATTTGATGCATGAGGCCAGATCTGGTGCAAAGCCCAGATTCTGTGCAAAATACAAAGTCATTCTATCCATTCATTTTAACAATCCAAAGGCTAGGATAATTAGATTAAAATAAATGAAAACTGAATTTAACATGACACTCAGGGTAAATCGACCATCAAAAATTAAAAACTATCCCAGTATCTCTCCTCCGTAACGAAAACCGACGATTGAGGAGCCGATTTAGGGTTAGTCGAAAGCGAATCACGTTCCCTCACGAATCTCTCCGCACTTCGCAACGTTCTTTAGGGTTTGTCGTTCGAATCCTTCGAGATCGATTTTAGGGTTACGACAAATGACGAACAAAGGTAAGTTGTATTCGTTTCGTTTTATTACCGTACGTATATCCTGTAATTTGATGAGCGATTATTTGCGTGAAATGCTAGGGCACCCGATAGGCTACCCGAGCGTGAAATGTCAGGGCACCCGACCGAAATCACTCGTCCAGCCGACCGTGTCAAACCATATAATGAACAATCACAAATCAGGTAACATTTCATATGACGAACTATAAATTATTGAAACGAACTATAAAATAGACCAACGAAAAATAAGATAAACAAATGGAATTTTATAAATTGAAGTGTAACCTGAATATAGAAACATTGTTTTTTTAAACTAGAAGTGTAAGTCTATGTGATGATGGACAAATACCAAAGAAGTTTAAAGACAAACTAAACTAAATCATTTAGGGTTGAGAGGATCATCCTCATTTGTAACATGCTCTTGTGCATTCGCATCCAAATTCTCAACGCGTGTTTTTTTGGGGCAACTTCGCTTGTTGTGATGCCCAAGTTCTTGGCAGTTTCCACACAATCTTTTTGGTCTGTTAGCTTTCTCAATCATGACTTTACTACCACATCACTGCTGATTGTTGTATTGGCACGAACATCAAATCCAGCTATTTGAGCATAAGTCTCGTAGAATTTAACAACTTCATCCACAGATAAAAACTTTTGGCCAATAAAAGGCTTGTACTGTTCCAGACATTTGGGCGACCATAATGCAACACCGCTATCAGATATATAAGACGGTTCCATAGAACATGGATTCACAGTCGAATTGATTGTTCCTTCACGCAAAAATAAAACACTGTCAGAAATTCATCATTTATAATTCGTCATCAGTATTTATAATTCATCACCGATACTTTCATCAATAATTAAAAAAATTCATCACCACTACCTTCACCAATAATTGAAACTGAACAATCAACGATTCAAAACGCCACAAATCAGAATCGGTTCGCACAGTTCGTAGAGTTCATATCGCCATAACATTGAAACTACAATAAACTAATATTAAACGATTTCAAACCTCCGATGTTGCTGTCAGTCATGACTTCCGATTTTGATTTCAAACCTCCAACTTACTTCTTCGGTCGTACTTCCGCAGAACAATGGACGACGAGATATGAAGTTTGGGTAACGACTGAAATCGCAATCGAGTCGATTGAAACAAGGCGACAGTTTAGGAAACCCGTTCCGCAGTCAGTTACGTGAAACTGATTTCAAATGTTACCAAAATTGCCCTTAATACATTAAATATTAAGATTAAACTTATTTAACTTCAATTAATCAGCACCATCCAATTCTATAGATGAACGGCTAGGATAACTTTGTATTTTTTTACCATATTTATCACTTTGCACCGGATCCTTAACCTTGATGCATTGTTAACAAGTTTCACTAAATTTAGATTGATATCGAAACGATGTAGTTATACTACTACTAAATTTCTTAATATGTGTGAAAATTAGACGTGTACATATAAATTATAATATTATTATTTTGGTAGAAGTTATTTCAAAGGTTATCATTTTGCTTCAAAAAGATTTTTGCAAGGAAAACTTGGTGATGTTATTAACTTGGGACTGTTACTTATAGTGGACTCAGGATTCTTCATCGAAACAGATTCTCCAGACCCTGAAACCAGAAAGTCTCTGCAACTAATGTTGTATGTCTGTAATTGATACTGAGGTTACTGCTGCTGCGTAGTTGATGCAAAGTATATCGTCACCATCTTCAAATATCTGGTTCAGGAACTTGAGCAAAGATGCGATACGAGGGAGATTGAGCAGCAAGTCGCTGTAAGAGTCCCTCTTCATCATTGAGCGTTTCATGGCTCGAATGTCTCTAGCGGATTTCGATCCATCAACTGGTTGTTTTTGAAGCAAAGAACAGAGTGAGTTGATCCTCGCCATGACTGACTTTTCATCAGTCAAGGGTGGTAAATGGGAGTCGTCACTGATGTCATTTACCAGAATTTCCGCAAGGTGTTCTAATTGAGCTTTACGTTCCGCTGCTTCTGCAGGACTAGGATCAGCAACTGGGGCGATTATGCTGTCCAAGTAATTCATGAGAGCGAGCTTTGACATGGGGTGATGATGGGGTCTAGATGGCTCTTTGTACTGACCCGAGCTCCCTGCCTGTTGGAAATCATCAAAGTATGGTGAATCCAACATCATCTCTGGCTGTCGGCTCACGTTATTGAGATGTGTGTCAAATTGAATTAGCCTTTCAAAATGCTTATGCAATGTCCCTTGAGGAAATTGTAGCCTGCATAAAGATGAACATTTAGACAAACATTGGATCGTGCTATTGCTGCAACCAGCAATATACCATAAAAAGCAACAAACTTCAAATCTAACATACATCGTTAAAAGTCAAGTTTTAGATTGAATTTCAGATATGACAAGAATTATTCGTCCCAAACCTAAGAACCGAGAAATGTAAGGAAGGCTTAAAACAACATGTACACACACGCACACAATGAGCATCAATCAGCAAACATATGTATTTCACACTTCTCTTCCATCAACATTACACTGTAACCTAAACTAGAATTGTTCCAACTTCTAAGCAGCAAAAACCGCAAATGAATCATACGATATATTTTCTATGGAAAATTTGATGACGATAGATTTACCTGTTCATACTCGCTTCACCACCGGTGAAATCAGTGGTTGCCTCCCAGAAGGAGTGTTTTCTAGGGTGTGGATTGGGATTTGTGTCCCGAAAGAAAAGAGGTTGCCTACCAAGCTTCATACATGAAGATGAAAAAAAAAAAGAGTTAAATCAATTTTTTCTGAATGGAAAACACAAGAAAAGCTGCAGGAGGCAAAGATAACAAATACGATTTCATACCACTACTGTTAAGGAACTAAGTCCGCTGTCAGGGCAATCTGCCTTCAACCCTTTAACATCTGTCCATTTAGTTTCTATTGTATTTTTCACGCCAGCATCATCAAGTACCTCCCACGCAATCGCATGTTTCATGAAGAAGAAACATGCCATTAAATCACCCTCGTTCCTTGATCGATACTGCAGACACAAGAACGGACTCAGGCTTATCTCCTACACTTGCAGAGCTCAGAATTTGTTTACGCAATTATCAAAAACTACAACATACCTCCCAATTCCCAATCTTGAGAAGTGACGCAGGGAAATAAGAGGCCTTAATCACCTCTTCAATCTCACTCACAAAGCTCATACCTCCCAATTCCTTACGATCAGAGGTGTGTTTGTTACACCTGAAGCCGCAGGCTTCACTATTTCTTGCCAATATGGATTTTTCTCCACTGGATGATTACGATCCACAGGCGTCACAGGCTGCACATTCATGTTTCCGTGCAAACACAACCAGAAACGTCAATAAAATACCACAATTCTCACCATATAAAACACCCAACATTGAAATTGCAAATTCGCCAAAAAAATTCCCAAAATATAACTTAAAAATTACATACAGAAAATCTTTGAACAAAATAAAACAAAAATCATTATTGTAATATATTTTAAGTCAAGTTTCATGCAATCTTTAAGCTCAATTCAAGTAAGGTTCAAACACAAACAAGAAAGTAAAGGGAGCACACAAGACTTTTAACGTGGTTCGTGTTGTGAATTGAACCTTTCTACACTATCAGTTTGTGCCTTATTTTTGTGAAGATCTATGCATGCAGTAATTGACAGAACTGAAAATACTGTAACAGAATGACACAACCTTTTAAGGCCCGTGGTTCACCCAAAATCGGGTTAATCCACGTTGAGCTCCGCCTGGGCTCGGTATGCACTAGAATCGTCGGCGAGGACCACCAGAGAACTAGCAGGAAACGTAGCAGTACAGGCTTATGCCTTACAATACAGATCTGAGCTTTTCACGCTCGCCTCACTCTTCTTCTCACTCAAGATTCACTCGGCTCTCTCGGTTTACACTGAAACCACTCTCAAATCTACCTATTACAATGACCACTACTCAGGCCAGTAATACTCCGGTCAGATCTGACGAGAACACACACAGAATCGAGTTGATTTTCTCTGAAAACGGAAGAGAGAATATGGAGCACTTGGATGAACTCAAACCCTAGCCGCTTGAAAGAAAGAAGACTGAACTCAGATCTGAATCTGAGAATAAGATGCTTTTATATCATCAGTAATGAGCCGTAGATCTCAGCTTTAATCTCACGGTCAGCATGCCTCAAAAACACGTGTTTGCTTTGATATAATTGGACCTCAAACAACCAGCTGGAACTTAGCTGGCACTGAGATGTAACAACTGCCATATCAATATCTTTGGGCCATCAGATGGTTCGGCCCAGCAAGATAAAATCACAAGCTTCCCAACAATCTCCACCTGAAGCTTGTTGATCAGGCAACCTTCAGATTGAAATTTGGCGCTTTCCCTCCAAACAAACACAGCATCAATCTTGAATTCTTCTCCTCTTCACGACTCCTCAGGTCTTCATCTTCACTAGTGCATATCAAGTACCCAGGCATCATCACTCATTTCCTGCAATGCACCTCACTCCAAATGGAGCAAGTTTAAACAATGTTTAAACTTGGCATTAGTAACAATCTTAGTACCAAAATCAGAAGGATTATCTGCAGTATCAACTTTCAGCAAATAAACAGCACCAGTTTCAACCAAGCTCCTAATATAGTGATACTTGATATCTATGTGCTTAGTACGTTCATGGTACACCGGATTTTTACTAAGTTGCAATGCAGATTGACTGTTAGAATAAATTACAGCATTTTTCTCAATCAATTTTGTTTCTTTTAACATGCTTTGCAACCACACAACTTCTTTACATGCATCACATATAGCTACGTACTCAGATTCAGTATTTGACTGTGCTACCAAAGGTTGAAGCCTAGATTTCCACACTATGCAATTTCCACTCAAAGTAAAGACATAGGAAGTATTAGATTTCCTACTGTCCCTATCACTAGCAAAATCAGCATCCACATAACCAATTAATTCAGAAACAGCAGCACTCTTGGAATAGCACAAACCCAATTCAGCAGATGAATTAACATATGCAATAACATGCTTCAATGCATACCAATGATATTTACCAGGTTTAGACATGTATCTACTTAATAAGGAGACAGCATAAGATAAATCAGGTCTGGTAGCAATCATGGCATACATAAGAGAACCCAAAGCATTAGAATAAGGTATATTTTCCATTTCAAGCATTTCAGAATTATTTGAAGGACACTGAGATTTACTAAGTATAAAATGTGGAGCTAAAGGCACAGCAACAGGCTTACAATCAGCACAACCAAACTTAGCAACAATTTTCTGCAAATATGGCTTTTGATGCAATTTCAGTAAAGTTCCTAGATTCATGGAGATATAGAACAGAAAGCATTTATTCCTATCTCTATCAATAATCATACCCAATATTTTTCTAGCATGGCCTAAGTCCTTCATATCAAATTCAGATTTCAAATCAGACTTAAGCTTATTGATTTTATGCATAGATTTACTAATCAGCAGCATATCATCAACATACAATAACAAATATACAGGGTCATTATCCAGTGAAGAGAAATAGAGACAGCTGTCATAATTGCTTCTAACAAAGCCAATACTCAGCACAAAGGCATCAAAACGCTTATACCATAGCCTAGGACTCTGTTTCAATCCATACAATGATTTCTTTAATAAACAGGCATGTTCAGGCAATTCAGCATTAATAAAACCTATAGGTTGTCGCATATAAATCACTTCATCCAAAGTACCATGCAAGAAAGCAGTAGTAACATCAAGCTGTTCAATTTCAAAGTCAAAACTGGCAGCAAAAGCAAGCATAACTCTGATTGTCTTAAACTTAACAACCGGAGAGAAAATTTCAGTGTAATCTACCCCCTCTTTCTGCGTAAACCCCTTAGCCACTAACCTGGCCTTATATCTAGGTGGATCAGATTCTGTCAGCCCCTCTTTTAATGTAAATAACCACTTACAGTCCACTAGCTTCTTAGATTTGGGCTTCTCCACTAATTCCCAGGTCTGGTTTATTCTATGGGATCTCATTTCATTCTCCATGGCAGCTAGCCACTTATCCTTAGACCTACAACTCATAGCCTCATGATAACTTACAGGTTCAGTTTCTTTCAGTTCACTAGCGGCAACTAAGGCATTAAGTACTAAGTCAGCTTCTGAATACCTAGGATTTGGTCTAGGTACTCTTCTTGGTCTATCTCTAGCAAGCTGATAGTCAGCAAGCTGCTCTTGTACAGAGATAGTATGGTGCTCCACCTCATTTCCAGCATCCTGATTTTCTTCAAGGTTCTCAACCTGATCATCATGTTGCTGATCAGGGAGACCTTGCTGATCATCAGGTTCAGGAGCCAAAGGTGGGTCATCATTCTGCCCACCAGCAGTGGCTGGGAACAAGGGCAGCAAGCTAGACTCCACCTCATTAGAGGTCCTAGGCTCACTAGGCTGGGCAGGGGCTTCTTGGGCTTGCTTACAAGGGAATACTAACTCATTGAACACAACGTCCTTGCTGATTATGATTTTTACCCCTCTAGTATCTCTTTCCCACAGTCTATACCCTTTAGTACCAGGATGATACCCCAAGAACACACACCTAAGGGATCTAGGATCTAACTTTCCTTCCCTATTGTGCGCATATGCAGCACATCCAAAGATCCTAAGGTGTTTTAGGTCAGGTTTTCTTTTAATCCAAATTTCAACAGGGCACTTAAAGCTAAGGCTCCTATTTGGGCATCTATTTATAATGTAGGTTGCAGTGGCGAGTGCCTCACCCCAGAAGGCCTTAGGCACACCTGAGGTAAACAGTAGGGCGCGAACCTTCTCTAAAAGAGTCCGGTTCATCCTCTCAGCAACTCCATTTTGCTGAGGGGTTGCCCTAACTGTTCTATGCCTCAGAATTCCACAGGACTTACTGAAGGAGTCGAACTCATCATTGCAAAATTCTAGACCATTATCAGTTCTAAGGGCTTTAAGCTTACAGCTGGTTTGGTTTTCTTCTAAGACTTTCCAATCCTTTAACTTACTAAAGGCATCGTACTTAGACTTAAGCAAGAAAGTCCACACAAACCTAGAGAAATCATCAACAATACTCATGAAATACTTATTCCCCCCATGTGTTTCATGTCCCTCAGGCCCCCACAAATCAGCATGTACATAATCCAAGACATGTTTAGATAAATGCACACCAGCAGTGAAACTTAGTTTATGTTGCTTAGCTAGCACACAACATTCACAAAATGGCAGATCATTGATTACAGCTTTATCTAATATGCCTTGCTTTCCTAACTTAGTCAAGCCTCTATGACTAATGTGACCAAGCCTGAGGTGCCACTTTACAGTGTCCTCATGCTCTGCCACATTTGCATAGGCAGCATTACAGCACACACCATTCAGAATATACAAGCCAGACATTTTAGAACCAGTAAGCACACATTTATTGTTCTTATATACATGCATACTACCATTTTCAGCAGTGTATGAACAACCAGAATCATCCAAAGCACCCAATGAAATCAAGTTTCTTCTTAAGCCAGGCACATATCTAACATTTGATAACAATACCTGTTTCCCATTATCCAAAGACAATCTAACAGTCCCTATCCCCTTAACCTCACATGCATTATGATTACCCATAAACACCCTTTCATTTAAAGCATGCTCAGACATGTTTTCAAACCAAGTTTTATGTGGGCACATGTGATATGAACAACCAGAATCAAGGACCCATTCATTCTGACCAGATTTATTAGAAACAGTCAAAACTTCAGCAGCATCAGCAGGTTCATCAACACAAGCAACATTTGTTTCAGAATTGCTAGAATTATTATTTTTAGCCAAAAACTTATGACAGTTTTTCCTTAAATGACCCTTAATGCCACAATGAAAACATTTCCTAGATTCTGTTTGAGGTTTATTATCCTTGGACTTATCAGTCTTTGCCTTACTATCATGCTTGTGAAACTTAGACTTATTAGGTTGACTATTGAATGACTTGTGCTTAACAAACAGATTCAGGCCAGACTTATTCTTATGATTCTTTAACTCTAATTCTCTAGTGCGCAAAGCAGAACATAGCAAGTCATATTCAGGCACAGCACCATAGTATTGGAAAGCATCTTTAACAACTTGAAAATTATCAGGCAAAGCATTCATCAAGATCATGACAATACTTGTATCATCTAAAGTATGTGCAGTGCCATGAAGCAACAAAGTCAGTTTCAAAAACTCATCAAGATTGTCATCCACAGACTTAGCATTATCAAACTTAAATGCAAACGCAGAGGCTTTCAAGTAGGCTAGGTTAGGAGCATGCTTGTTGGAATACAAGGTGTCTAACCTAGTCCATACATCTAAAGCAGTGGTAGAGGTACTAACCTTTCTGATCACATGATCAGTTAAGTTGAGTATGAGGAGGTTGTATGCCTCCTCATTTATTTCTACCTTCTTTGCCTTCTGATCAGCACTCCATTTCGTCTCATCCTTTTCCAGTGCTATTGCCACCTTGTGGTGTGATAACAGCGCCTTTATCTTCAGCTTCCAGATGTTGAAGTCACTCTTGCCATCATATGCAGTGACTTCAACACGTCCAGTCATCTTACGTTACTACAAGAAAGCACAAGAAATATTTCAGTGTAGATGAAGTTCAAGAAATACTTCAAACGAACCAAGCTCTAGATACCACTGTTGTGAATTGAACCTTTCTACACTATCAGTTTGTGCCTTATTTTTGTGAAGATTTATGCATGCAGTAATTGACAGAACTGAAAATACTGTAACAGAATGACACAACCTTTTAAGGCCCGTGGTTCACCCAAAATCGGGCTAATCCACGTTGAGCTCCGCCTGGGCTCGGTATGCACTAGAATCGTCGGCGAGGACCACCAGAGAACTGGCAGGAAACGTAGCAGTACAGGCTTATGCCTTACAATACAGATCTGAGCTTTTCACGCTCGCCTCACTCTTCTTCTCACACAAGATTCACTCGGCTCTCTCGGTTTACACTGAAACCACTCTCAAATCTACCTATTACAATGACCACTACTCAGGCCAGTAATACTCCGGTCAGATCTGACGAGAACACACACAGAATCGAGTTGATTTTCTCTGAAAACGGAAGAGAGAATATGGAGCACTTGGATGAACTCAAACCCTAGCCGCTTAAAAGAAAGAAGACTGAACTCAGATCTGAATCTGAGAATAAGATGCTTTTATATCATCAGTAATGAGTCGTAGATCTCAGCTTTAATCTCACGGTCAGCATGCCTCAAAAACACGTGTTTGCTTTGATATAATTGGACCTCAAACAACCAGCTGGAACTTAGCTGGCACTGAGATGTAACAACTGCCATATCAATATCTTTGGGCCATCAGATGGTTCGGCCCAGCAAGATAAAATCACAAGCTTCCCAACAGTTCGGGTAAACCCTACTCCACGGGACCTCAACTCGGGGAGATCCGATCCCAACAATCCAATATGCAATCAACCAGTTCAAATACAACATCACGAGTTCAGATTTAGGGCAAAATCTAGAACTAATCTAATTTAGGAATCCTAAATGCAAGGTAAGGGAATGGAGGGATTAAAGCCCCCTCCGAAGCCCCTGGGATGACGCGAGACGTAGCAGACGCCGTGCGCACAAAAGCCCCTTGCTCAGACCGACTCCAATCGATCTTCTACTCGAACTCCTATCTCGGACGAGCACCAATGAGAAGTCCTTCAATCGAACGCCAATCTCCTGATTCGGTGAACCCCGAACTTGGAGGATGTTCGACGAGTCGTCTCCGGTCTTCTCCCAAAAGGAATCTCGCTATCGCTCTCACAATCGCTCGATCGCCCTTTTGATTTCTAGGATTCGACTTAGAACCCTAATCCCCAAATTCAAATTGCCTTTAAAAGCCAGGAATCCGCGTAGACCAAACGCTGCCGTTTCCACCATGTAACAGAAATACCGAACTCTCTCGCCAAGCCAAACGACGACGCTCCATTAAACGAACTCTTCTTTTTCTCCAAAACGACGCAGCTTAGCTGTAACGGCTGGATGTAACGGGCGCTGAAGCGAGTAACGGCTGTCACGGGCTGGAGAAGAAAGAGAGATATTGTCACTTCCCGTTACAGCCGTCACAGCCCTCTGTAACGGGCCAGAAGACCCTGTAACGGGACCAGCTTCAATTCTTCAGCTTTTCGTCAGTCTTTACTTGGGCTTCAAGGCATGAGGTTAAAGGGTGCTAAGCAAGGCTAGATTACCTAATCCTAACAATTATCATCAATCATGTAATTCCCAACCTCTGTATCAAATCACATAGTTAAATTTTTAAACCCTAGATTACACAAGTGTGTGAGTCTATAATCAATTGATAATTTTACAGCCAGGGTTACAAAAATTCAACATCACCTGCTAAATTGAAGCGAGAAAGAACACAGAAAACCCCAAGAACACAAGCTTCAACATTACCTGTTGAGAAATCGAACATTTCCTACATGGCTTTGTAATCATGGCCAATCAAACTCCATTATCACTCCCCTTTACAAATCTCGAGCAGATCGTTGCTTCGACCAAAGATCAAGAAGTTCGCAGAATCAGATTTTAAAAGATTGAAAATGGTAAGTAAAGAAAAGCCCTAAACCTTATTTTATAGCTGAATTATGGCGGCAATTGGTTGGGGTTGAACTGTAATTATTATGCCTGATATGATTTTTGAGGATGAATCTATTTATTTACTATAGTAAAAATATACTTATAAATATTATTTACATGAACATACTTGTAAAAATGATATTCTTCACATTTTGCGTCAAAGTAATTCAAATAATTTATAATTCTCGCGCATTAAATGAGAACGACCATTTATTTGAGAACTTATGAACCGACGAACTCTAGGTTCTTTTACTTGAACTTTGACGAACTTTAGCTTTAAGATAATCTGCCGCGAACTTTAGCCTTAAAATTTTGATTCGCACACCCTCTTAAATATATCACATAACTAAACAAAAAAAGTTTAAAAGTATTAAATAAAAGCATTTTTGCTCCTCAAAAAATAGTCTGCATATATAGGCAGGTACCAAAAATCGGAGAAACAAATCGAGTAAAATAAGGCAAATTTAATCGGGAAATGTTCCTAGAAGAAAAAGCTAAGGCCGAAGAACCTACACTTTAGAGTTGAAACCCAAGATCTAGAGTCAATTATTTTGAGCTTAAAATTTAACTTTTTTTTGTTTGCAGTTTCATTTCTGTGGTTATTTAGAGTCTCTATTTAAGCAACGAACTTGAGTCAAGTGTGAGTTGGGACATTGCATTATGTGCAGTTGACTGTCTATGCAGAATACGCATACAATCCAGATTTGTTGCAAAGAAAACTTGGTGGATTGAATGTAATGAGGGGATTACTCGGCGTGCTTTTGATTACAACAGGGTCGGAAAATGTGAGATGGCAAAATTACATTTCGAAAAGAAGCTGAGAAATCAGTTGAGATTTTATGTAGCTTTTCTGTTCACCTTTAAGTATGGCAAAGCGCCAATAACATTGTCGTAGTCGCTTTTGTTAACTTGAACCTGCACATGATTTAGTTGTATATTATTAGACATAAATAATATACCCCAAAACACTAATTAGAAAAGGAAATAAGTAACCAGGGATAGTATGCTAGTATGTCCATTTGGCGGTGAACGCTCCACGGTGAATATGTAAACCATTAGACTGAGGTATCATCACCCATCCAAACCATTAGATTAGGTAGTGTTGGCAGTCAGACCAACATCAAAGTAGCTGAATATGTACCCATTCAAGCAAGGGATTTCAGTTCCAACTAACATCAGATAAATGAACATAATCTCATGAATTTGCCATTCAAAAATTATCACAATACTTGTGTATTATATGTTGTAACGGTGTTACGTCTAGCATAGAACTTGGTTCTGCAGATTGTATCCATATTTATATTTTGTAGCACGAATAATAAACTTCGTGAACATCCAAGCCTAATACTACTGCCACCTGCTGCTCATCATCCTCAATGCACCTACCCACAATGTTCACTTCACACATGGGGAGTTGAACATTCTATTAAAACTAAGCATGTGGAGCCAGAACAACTGAAACAAATAGTAAATGTGGCTAAAATTTGACGAATACAAGACACTGACGCTGACACCAACTCATGAACACCACACCGGTTTGTGCCCTGGTGGACTATAAGTTATAACAACCATCCCTATGACTATAAGTACTCTGTGCAGCTATTGTAATCTATAACAATCCCCATCAACCACAATCATGCTGAGAATCTCCAGTTACAGACCAGACACACTGTACTTTGGAATATTGATGGATGAATTCAAGTCTCATTAGTCTTATTTCACGAATTGCCTTCATAAACTATGGCTTCAACTTCGACCACACCACAAGCAATACAATCAAATTTTTAAATAATAATACCACCTTACTAGTTTTTGAACTAGCATAGCATTGTTTACCCCTCCATTGTGTTCCGACTAATATCCTTTCTTCCATCATCACATGAAATTGCCTTTCTAGACAAAGTCCAAATGTCACTAAACAGCCATCATCTATCCACTCTATCAGCAAAAATAATCACAACAAATACCTAATTTCACTACAAGACAACATATACACAAGGAGCACTAAGTTAACAGCTAGATTACACTCACATATGCACACATGATTACCCCGTTAACCTCACAATAAAACTTAAGCATCTTAAAGTGTGAAGAAAGACTATGGAAATTAGAAGACAATTATCAAAAGATTGACCATTTTGGAGAGCCTGTTTCTCCTCTTGGCATTCTTCTTCACAAGCAAATGCTGCTTCCTAGCTCTCCTCCTCACTATCTTCCCCGTACCAGTCACCCTAAACCGCTTGGCGGAAGCCTGTCAAACCAATCCACACATCAAAATTTAATTTAAAAATTCAGCAAATAATCAAATATCAAAACAACAAGAAAACAATCTAGAGCAAATTCAAATAATAAAAATAATAATAATAATAATAATAAAAAGCGACCTTATGCGTCTTCATTTTGTAGCCCTTGTGAGCAACAATGGTGCCAGAAGGAGCATTCTGAGCCCTAGCAACGACCTCAGACACCTTCTTCGTCACAATTAAGCTGACATTCGAGATGTTGCGCGACGAGCTCAAATTGACCGACTTCACTCTCATTGCTGGCGTAAGCCGGATGCCAAATCGAGCGACGGAGACGGTGGACGGCGCCTGAGAAAATGACGCTGCCAATCGGAAACAAGAAATGGACGCCATGGCTACGGCGGAGGCCATCGGAATCAGCGACGAAGATGAGATTGAGTTGAGTGCGTGGTGAACGACCGCGAAAGCTATCGGATAGGGCGATAGGCTTCGTTTGGCTCCAGAAGCGGATTTAGATCCGCTAGAAATCCGGGTCGGGTTATTTGCAAAGCGCCCTCCGCGTTTTACAAGTTATTTATATTGACCCCTGTAGTATTAAGAAATCAGTTTAATTGGCCATTTAAACTTTAAAGAGTGAAATGTCCATGTAATTGACACACACAAAAATTCAGTGCAAATGATATATTTTTATAAAAAAATACAAATCGATCACATCCTTTGATTTGGTAATTTGTACGGATGATATTAAATCTCGCATTAAATCTCGTTTATGGTTAATTTCTTGATGACGAATTATAAATTATTCGTGACGAATTACGTCGTACTTTTGGTTTCTCGGCAACGGATTATAACCCAGTTTTGACGAACTTTGCATTTTGCACAAAAAATATGCTTCGTACATGATCTTTACTCTGTAATTGATATCTAAAATTTCTTCCTAAATGATCAAAAAAATAAATAATCAAAGTGCATCTTATTGCCGAAAAAGGCTTTGTCGAATGGTTGAACTCTTGACGGGTTCGACTCTCTTGAGTAGAATAATTTTCTCCATTTATGTGCTTTAATGAATGATTCAAGTATCAATCCGGGTTGGTGCCCTGTATGACGACTCGTGTTCCAAAGTCTAGTAATTCATATGTACCAGAGTATATCCTTAGACGACCACGAAAAATAATGGTAATTGATGATAAGATATTTGATAAACATGCTTATCAAGCTTCACATAAGTGTTTTCAGTTGACATGAGACTAAATTGAGGTGTTGTAAATAAACACTATACCTACTATGTTAATCGTACAAGGCGGCAGGCGCACGAGTATAGGAGAGTTCAAATGTGAATATCGGCATATTTCTATATTTACCATTGCCTAATCTATCAGAACTGAGAAGGTTTGATACAACCAAATTAGAGAAACATCTTGCGTAACACGTTTTACACGAAAAGGAAGAAACACGCCATGAGGCACAAGGCCATGAATTTGATGCTAGTCAGAGAGTGCAAGCTCGCGTGATTGCACTTTACCTGTATATCATTCAATTCAGCTTTCCATATATATTAATTTTGGTGATAGAAGTGTGTAAACAATACATTCAATTTGTTTGCTTGATGCAGCCCAATGCGCATTGTGATGTGTGTATGTTACTATATTAACAATCACCTTAAATTTTAGCTGGAAGTGTTAGACCATTATAAGTCGGTATGAAGTTCAAAACAATAATGGAGAAAGAAAGATATAACGACACCAACAGGGACAAAACCACCATTAGCCACTTGTCACCTCTAGGTTTTTTCCCCCAAAATTATATATTATATAATTAAATTATAATTTAAGTAATAAAATTAATCTACTTTAATATTTATGTATTAAAATTAGTTTAGTATTTAAAAATGTGATGTGGAATCGGAATCATGATTTATATTGTTTTGATTTTCATCGGTGCAGATTGCACAGATTAGAATGTTAATTTGTGCTAAGAGTCAATTACATTAAATAATTAAACTAGTTGAATTCACTAAATGTATAAACAACTTAAGTTCAAGTTAAAAGTTTGCATTAAAGTTACATGTTCTAATTAAGTTTGTGTTGGAGCCAATCACATTAGATAGAATATTTAATTTAATTTAAGTTCTTTTATATGAAATCGCGAACTACTCATTATTCTTCGAACGAAAAATCACTGATTGAATATATATTTGAATATTTTTTTAGGGTAAATTACAAAAATATTGTCTAGAGACTAGACTACCGCCTCATTTCACATCAGGTACCGGGACTTCTATTTTATTTCCGAATTCGAGTTTTTGAGGAATTTTAAAGTCGAAAATTTATGAATTTGGTTATAGGACTAACTTTATTTGGTCGAATTTATTTTTAGTGTGGTCATTGAGAGAAAGGATCAGGTACAAAACCTAAATTACTGTAAAAAATACAAAATCATCTGAGCCTTCCAAATTAATATATGTGCGGTTGAGTTTAGAAGAAAAAATCTCATTAAATTTAATTTTTCATTAGATTAAGGGCATATTTGACCATTCCTATAACCACAAGTTTCATTCTCTTTCCTCCGTTCTTTTTTCTCGGCCATACAGATCCAGATCTGCATCAATGGCTACTAGGCCTGGGCGTGCAGACCCAAAAACTCGAAACCCGACCCGAACCGAACCGAAAAAAGCTCGAACGGGCCGGTTCTCCTCGTACCAAAAACTAAACCGACAAAAAGACCGAACCGAATGGTGATATACAGTTCGGTCTCGATTTTGCTTTTTTCTCGGACTGAAAGCTCGACCTGAACCGAATGCTTAATGGGTTGCAGAAAAAAAAACCCGAAAAAACTCGAAAAAACCCGAACAATCCTGAAAACCTGATAAAACTCGAAAAAACCCCGACCCAAACCCGAAAAAAAAACGAACAACGCCAAAAAAAACCTGAAAAAAACCCGAACCGACCCGAAACCCGAAAAATTAGGCTTTTGTCGGTTTTCACTTTCAAAAAGACCGAACCCGACCCGAACCGAATTTTCGGGTTTCGGATCGGTTTTCACCAAATTAAGGACCAAACCGAGCCCAGGCCTAATGGCTACAAGTATAAGCTCCGATCAGCCATCATGGTGGAAGTGGCTCATATACGACTCCCTTTCCACCGCCTCAGACGTCATCGTTTTCGCCAAAGGCGTCAATCGACATGGCCATGTCCGCTCCCCTACCTCCCTGCGATATGGCCATGTCAATCGTCTATTTCCACTGAATCCAAGTACTAGAACATGTCATTCTATTTATCCGTCTCACACTAAGACTGAAGCTGCCGCTCTTCTTCATTAAACTAACTAGTAATGGGAGAAGAAGATCTCGAGTTTCCGTGCAGATGCAGTGGGGGAATAGATGAAACCTGAATGTGGTTGAAGGAGTCCACTGCCATCATCAGCGAAACCGATTCGAGCCGACGACGCCGACAACGTTTGTTAATGGGAGAAGGACTGGAAAATCATGGACGAATTCTTAACAAATTATAGTCCAATTTTGACGAATTATGTCATAGTTTGTCAAAAGTGGACTATAATTCGTCAAGAATTATGACGAATTGTAGTACACTTTGACAAATAATACTATAATTCGTCAACTATAAACGAAAATTCGTCCAGAATTTTGGATGTATCATTGTATAATTAGTCATGACATTTATAATTCGTCACAACCATTATATAGTTCGTCATGACTATTTTCGAATTATTCTTTTCGAAAACTGTCGATTGCATTTTGGGTAGAGTTCCATTGATGTCGAAGATGATCCAGAGTGTGAACAAATGAGTTCGACTAAGTTTTACTCCTTCAATTTGATCGATTAATGCTGAAAAAATCGGGGCGTTTCTGGAGGTTAGGGTTTCACGAGTAGATGATGATGAACAGTAATGAACAGTAATGAGAGAGAAAAGAAAGGAAAAACATGTCTATTTTACCCTTAATGAGCTTATTAATAGAGATTGAAATAAATTAATTGTGTTTATCCCTAATTAATAGGGACCTTGGATTTACCTGATCAAGGGTCTCAATTACTTTGTTTTGTACATTATTTGGGCTTTGCACTAGATCTGGCCTCTGGTCATTGATATGATTAATATAATGGAACATATGTGCATATTGAAGCGAAAATCACACTAAATCAAAAAAGTCCGATACTTAATTTGAAAAGAGGCGGTAGTCCAAATACTGTTATTGTAATTTATCCTTTTTAAAGAAAATGGTGGAGAGTGTACCTTGCAGCAAGATGTTAGAAGATTTCTTATTGAACTGTTTGGTTCTCAACATTAAAAAGAAATAATTGAAATGTTTAGCGTTAATTCAATCATAAATGATTTACGTGGCAAGAAAAAAAATTCAGGATGGAATTTTTTTTGAAGGAAAATATAGTTTCATATTTGATTTGCCAGAGTAAATATCAGATACAAAGCATATTTTTTGTAAAAATGCAAAGTTCGTTAAAACTGAGTTATAATTCGTCGCGGAGAAACCAAAAGTACGACATATAGTTCGTCACAAATAATTTATAATTTGTCATTTAGATATTAACCACAAACGAGATTTAATACGGTATTAATTAATCTCATCCGTCAAATGACCAAATCAAGGGCTATGATTTACTTATACTTTTTATAAAAATATGCCATGACCTTTTCTATAATTGGTTTAGTCATGGTGGGAATCCATATTTTTTTTATTATCTCTCATGATCTTTTCTTATCACACAAAAAGTCATGGTGGGGATGCTTCTACACCGGATCCTTCTTCTGATTTGTCATGTAAAATACAAACAAAATTAAAAAAAATTAATATAAAGCTTGTCATAGAAAAGTGACTTTCCCGTTTATTAATTTTTCATTATAATTTCCTTCACCATATTTTCTATAATATATTAAGCTCGGACTTGGTTTTGGATCAAATAAAAACCACATTTAAATATAAAAACTATAAATCACCTATGAATTCGACACGTGTCACTCTCGACCAATCATAAATAACAGATGCGAGGGTATAAACTGCCTAAAAAATCAAGGTCGTTAACGCCGTTATGCCAAGTCTGAACTTTAACAAAATAAGTCTGAACATTAACAAAATAAGCCTTAACATTAACAAAATAAGTCTTAACATTAACAATAAGTTTGAACATTAACAATAAGTCTGAACATTAACAATAAGTCTGATTTTTAACAAAATATATAAGTCTGAACTTTAACAAAATAAGTCTGAACATTAACAGAATAAGTCTGAACATTAACAATAAGTCTGATTTTTAACAAAATAAGTCTGAACTTTAACAAAATAAGTCTGAACATTAACAATATAAGTCTGAACATTATCAATAAGTTTGATTTTTAACAAAATAAGTCTGAACTTTAACAAAATAAGTCTGAACATTAAAAAAAGAATTCTGAACATTAACAAAAGAAGTCTGAACATTAACAATAATAAGTTCGAACTTTAACAAAATTAATTACGAAAATGCCAAAAGACTAGTTTGCCCCTCCATGTTGGTTTACGAAATTTCGACAAATATGACACGTATCAAATTTTGAAAATTTTTATAATTTTTTATATTTAAATATGATTTTTACCTGATTTTTATCCCTCGGACTTAAACACAATGGCCTGATATATATGATTGAGATGATAAAGTAGCACTAATATATAGAATTCTGATTATTCTGAAGTCCGAACATATGGCATGTCATGAGAGGCTACCTACAATGAAAACCCAATCTCATTTCTCATCCCACCGGATTTGGCTACACAATCCTAGAGCCTTGTCACATTTTTCCAGCACTTATACCAAAAACTACTACTACTTCTCTACTACAGTACAAACTACAAATTGATGATCAGATTGCGGCCATTTCTCTCAATGCCATAGATTGCGAAATGAGAGGCTTAAAACCATCCAACCCCGTCTTAGCCTAACACCATTCTGAAATGTGTACAAACTCAAAGTTTTCCAGCTCTGTTACCTTATCTCCCTATCCCTTTACCTCCCCTTTGCCCCTCCCTCTCTCTCTCTCTCTCTCTAACATCTTCACCAGAGACCCTAAAATCACCTCTCTCTCTCTCTCTCTCTCTAGCTAGCTCTCACTCACTCTCCATTTTCCATGCTCTCTTCACCACCTGAAAACTCACTATTCAGCTAGCCCTCCCTTAATTTCCTTCCAAGTCCCCTTTTTTTTCCTTCTTTACCTTGAGCTTTTTTTGTACCTTGTTTTTCCTAACTTCCACTCAAGTGCCAACAACCTAAAAAAAAAGAACACATTTTTCTCTCTACTAATCTACTTCTTTTTGTATTGCATATATATGATGCATTCTTGAGGTTGGTACTTTTTCCTCACTTGGTGTTCAGTCAATTTCACTGTTCCATTGGAGCAAAAACTTTCGGTTTGTGTCCGGCTGGTTCGTTGGTTAGTTTATTGTTCAGTTAATTAACTCGTTAAGTACAACTCTAGTAAGCATAGTGTTTGCCGTCCGAATTTTTCATTGAAGTCCTTTTAATATATATAGTTGAGGAGTTGTTCAGCTCTCAATGGCTCCAAAAGCTGGGAAAACAAAACCTCACAAGGCCAAAGGAGAGAAGAAGAAGAAGGAAGAGAAAGGTTTTCATTTCCATTTACTCCATTTTTTGTGTGGATATGATGAGAAAAATCAGGAGGGAATAATTCAGTTTTGGATTCTCACCTTATCTCTTCACTTAATTTGCTCTTTAGCTACCAAGGGTTTTGTGATAATCTTGACACATGTGATTTTGCATTGTTTTTATTCATTCAGTTTTGCCGACTGTGGTGGAGATTTCACTTGAGACACCTGATGAGTCCCAAATCACTCTCAAGGTAACTCAAACCTGCATTCCATGTTACCTTTTCAACTTTAGAACACCATAAATCATCAAAAAGAAAATATACTCAATTTTGGTTTTTGGGTACTTGTGATGATGTCACAGGGGATATCGACCGATAAGATTTTAGATGTACGGAAGCTTCTAGCGGTCCATGTCGAGACCTGCCATCTAACAAATTACTCAATTTCCCATGAGGTAATTAAATATAATAAATCCTTCTACATGTTTAATTTATATTCAATAATGACGTTCTCTATCTGACTTCGACGGATCTATAAAAAAATTTCAACGAATCAAAATCTACAATAATTAACAATAATACATTCGATCATGTGAATGTCGGTAAACGGAGTCAATTATCACTCATAGTATATTTTTGGACTTTGAATTCGACTACCCAATATCGCATGTGACAATGTCAAATTGCTTAATAACTAACAATAATAATTAATGTGCTCATCCATTTATAGTGCATCCACATTCATACTTTCTAGCAACATCTCAAGTGTGTCACCATTTTTACAGTTCATGACAAGATGGAGGTTGTAGCTAACTTCGGTACTTTTAGTTGCATTCATAATTGAGAAGTGTAAGATTAGATGAGAGATATGTTTTTCGAGTCTGAATCTAAGTTATCCGAATATATTCAAAACATCAGTAATTTAACGAACGACATCTCTCGTTGATTTGTGCAGGTGAGAGGACCGTGGTTGCGTGATTCGATAGATATTGTATCCCTCAAACCATGTCATGTTAAGATAATAGAAGGTAAATACTACCTGGATTGGATAGATTGAGATCTAAGTAGTTAGTAACTGCTTGGTACTTAACTTTTAACTTCTCTTTGGATGTGCTTAAATTAGCAGAAATAACTTTGTTATGAATCAACGGCTGTGATAAAAAACGGTAGCGCAGTTCAAATCAACGGTTAAGATTGATTGCTGCATCTTATTATCATACACCATATTACAGAGGATTACACAGAGGAGCAAGCAATAGCCCACATTCGGCGACTGCTTGACATCGTCGCCTGCACGACGTCGTTCGGGTCACCGTCGTCGGCTTCGGCGTCACCTCGAACTCCGAACCGGACAAATTCCAAGGATGCAGCTGAATCGGCTTCGGCGACGGAGAGAATCGTCGGGGAGATTAGTTCAGCATCGAAGACGAAATGCGCGGAGAAGAAGAACGGAGGTGGGAAGAAGGTGAGAAGCGGAGTTGGGGAGAAGGCTGATGGATTGGAAGGTGTAAACGAGGAGGATGCGGCGGCGGTGACGGCGGTAGAGAAGGGGGAAGTGGCGATTTATCCTCCGTTGAAGCTCGGGCAGTTCTATGACTTCTTCTCGTTTTCGCATCTCACGCCTCCCGTACAATGTAAGTGTTTTATTTAATCTCCTCAATTTTCTGGCGTTTATGTAATTCATGTTATGCTGTTGATACTATCAGTGTTGAGCTTGAAAATTGCAGTTGATGATGTTACAAAGGCTCTGTATGACCGTTCAATCAAAGAGGCTTAAATAATTGTCTGCTGATTGTTAGCGACCTGTTGTTGGTCATGTGGTTCCAAGATTGTTGTTAATGTGGTCAGGATGTTCTCAATTCAACTTCATAGAGAATTTGGTGCTCATTTGTGTATTTATAAGCTCATTTTTTTTGGAGTTGTGGTGGATTTATTTCTTGCTAATATGCTTTGGAGTTCAAACTCTGGTTCGGCTCGTTTAACATGTGATGAATTTTCCCCACAGACATTAGAAAATCAAATCGTCCATTTCTTGAGGATAAGACAGATGAAGATTTCTTTCAGATTGATGTAAGGTTCTCCTGGGCTTTCTGCTTTTGTTCTCTGAACTTGAGCTATCTGTTTGGTTTCATACGGCATTTTATTGATTGGATGTTAGTAAATTATGTTAAGGTACGGGTGTGTAGCGGGAAACCCTCTATGATTGTTGCTTCTCGCAAAGGGTTCTACCCAGCTGGAAAGCGTGCTCTCTTGAGTCGCACTCTGGTTTCTCTGCTTCAGCAGATAAGTCGGCCGTTTGATGCTGTAAGCTAACAAATCCTTCTTACTCTTGCTTGTTTTGTTTTTTTTTGAATTAATAGTTTATTTGATTTGCTTACTTTGCATTGGTTCTTACTTTTTTGAGTTAAGATATCATTGTATTCAAATATTTGCTCTTACAGGCGTATAAAGCCCTTATGAAAGCTTACATGGGACACAATAAGGTAAGAGAACATCAGAGATGTTTGCATGCGCAATGTTATCCGTATATGGCTGGTGCTTAACATGTATGTAGTTGCTCTCTCTCAGTTTGGGAACCTTCCTTATGGTTTTCGTGCAAACACATGGGTTGTGCCTCCAGTTGTGGCAGAAAATCCTGCTCTTTTCCCACCACTTCCCATCGAAGATGAGAACTGGGGTGGAAATGGTGGTGGGCACGGACGAGAAAGAAAACATGATTGTAGACCATGGGGAAAGGAGTTTTCTGTTCTTGCATCGATGGCTTGCAAGACGGCTGAAGAAAGACAAACTCGAGACCGTAAGGCTTTCCTGCTTCACAGTTTATTTGTCGACGTGTCAATCTTCAAAGCTGTTGCTGTAATTAAAAATCTCGTCGAGAAAAGTAAGGATCCTCAAGATGGTTCCACTCTACTTATTTCCCATGAAGAGACTGTTGGGGATTTGCTTATTAAGGTGACAAAAGATATGCCTGATGCAAGTACTAAAGTAGATGGTAAAAATGATGGAAGTAAAATTCTTGGGTTATCTCAAGATGAGTTCGCTCAAAGAAACCTACTTAAAGGCATAACTGCAGATGAGAGTGCCACCGTTCATGTAAGTGCCTCTGTCGTAACCGTCTCAGAAATGGTTGCAAGATAATAATTAAAGGGAGTCCTATTATCCTATAGTGCAACTAATATTGTTGCCAAATGATTTAAGAATGGCCTTTTGCAGGACACACCCACTTTATGTTTAGTGGTTGTTAGACATTGCGGTTATACGGCTGTTGTGAAAGTTGCAGCTGAAGCAATTAGGGAAGGAAGTGATATCCCTCTAGACATTGACATTGAGGACCAGCCTGAAGGAGGTTCCAATGCGTTGAATGTCAACAGGTTAGTGTGATCTTAGCTTTTGTGAATATGATTGTTGATATGGACCTGCAAGCTGATTTAAAAATGTTGTTTACTTTGTCTCAGCTTGAGAATGCTACTTCACACGCCATCCACACCGCTGTCAACTGTTCAACCTCAACGTATAAATAGTGCTGATCCGGGAGATTTAAGTCCTGCTAGAGAATTGGTGAGGAAAGTGTTGGCAGAAAGTCTTTTTAAGTTGCAGGGAGAGGCCACAAAGACACCAAGGTCAATTAGATGGGAATTAGGGGCATGCTGGGTGCAACACTTACAAAATGCAGGCAAAACAGATTCTAAGAAATCTGATGATACTAAAGTGGAACCTACAGTAAAAGGACTTGGAAAGCAAGGGGGCCTATTGAAAGAGATAAAAAAGAAAATAGACATCCAGAGTGGCAATACAGAACAGGGGAAGGGAGGCACCATTGACAATCTTTACACAAAGAAGAAAGATGAGGTTACGGAGCAGAAAGATTTGGAGAAACTCGAGAAGGAACAAGAAGCTATGTGGAAGAAACTGCTCCCTGAAGCAGCATATTTGAGGCTTAAGGAATCAGAGACTGGCTTGCATCTCAAGGTTGCTTTCTCCATCATAGTCATAGTAACTTAATATTTTGCACCGCCTTTTATTTGTCATTTAATAGTTGTTTTTTCCTTTTCGATAGTCTTGTGACGAGTTGATTGAGATGGCACATAAATATTATGCTGATACTGCGCTTCCGAAGCTGGTTTGTTACTCAATCAACGCCTTTTGTCTCTCCAATATATCAGTTCCACAAGTCATTTTTTAACATGAGAACATTCCTCAGGTGGCTGATTTTGGGTCCCTTGAACTCTCACCAGTTGATGGAAGGACACTAACTGACTTCATGCATACAAGGGGTTTAAGAATGTGTTCATTAGGCCGTGTGGTGATTGTTCCCTTTAATTTCATCACTGTCTTGTTCTTTTAATGGTATTCACTATTCAGCATAAGAATCAGTCTGAGATACTGGATGCTGAATTACATCTGTTGTCATTGTTCCAGGTTGAGCTAGCTGAAAAGCTTCCTCATGTTCAATCTTTATGCATTCATGAAATGGTTATTCGAGCATATAAGCACATGCTGCAAGCTGTTGTTGCAGCAGTTGATAATGTGGCTGACTTTGCTGGGGTAGTAGCGTCATGTTTGAATATATTGCTTGGAACGCCACCAGCGAATGCTGACGTTGATACTTATTCTGTGGAAGACAATAACTTAAAGTTGATTTGGGTGGAGACCTTCCTATTAAAAAGATTTGGGTGGATGTGGCAGTCTGAAAACTCCTCGGAGTTGCGGAAGTTTGCAATTCTTCGTGGCCTTTGTCACAAGGTCGGATATTCTCCTCGCATTCATTTTTCAAATATCTCCATTACATACATTTGAAACCAAGCTGAGTATATTTGATCCCTTTTGTTTCATTTGATAGGTTGGACTTGAGCTTGTCCCAAGGGACTATGATATGGATACTGCATTCCCTTTTACCAAGTTGGATATTATAAGCATGGTCCCAGTTTATAAGGTAACAGACATCATTGTTCCATCAAGTCGACCAGTGTAATGTTCATTGGTTAATACTGGATTTATCCCCCAGCATGTTGCGTGTTCATCTGCTGATGGCCGCACATTGTTGGAGTCTTCCAAGAATTCTTTGGATAAGGGTAAACTGGAGGATGCTGTTACCTATGGGACTAAGGTCTGTCCCCTTCACTCCATCTCTGTATCTTTCTTTATTATAACTTCTAGGTCATGTATTTACCATTTTAACTGACACTTAACTGACGTTTCAAGGCACTTGCAAAACTTGTTGCGGTTTGTGGTCCTTATCACCGAATGACAGCTGGGGCATATAGTCTTTTAGCAGTAGTTCTTTACCACACAGGGGATTTCAATCAGGTAGGTTTTGATGGATACAAATTTATTGTGCAATGTGCATGCTAGTAGGAGACAGTTAATACTTGGACAAATTTACCTTGTTTCACATGTAATGACCTTGGTTTATAGAAAACTGTACTGCTTAGTGCTCACCCAATCACAACAAATTCATTATGTTTTAGAGGGAAAAGCCTCTTTTAAAATATGAATTAAGTCCACATCTGAGGTTGCTCGTTGCATTCAGGCAACTATCTATCAACAGAAGGCATTACACATCAATGAAAGAGAGCTTGGACTCGATCATCCAGATACAATGAAGAGCTATGGCGATCTAGCTGTGTTTTACTACCGACTACAACATACCGAGTTGGCCTTGAAGTATGTATTCTATTAATATGACCCCCTACCCTGTCTGATGTGAATGATCTTGTTTACGCTCTCAATATTTGGTCTCAAATATGATGCAAATCTGAACAGCTGATTTTTATGACATTATGAAAAGTAGCTGCTTTAGGCATAGGATGACTATCAGGGAATGAGATGTGTACTCAATTATTTCGCTGTGTTTTTTTATTATAGGTATGTCAATCGTGCCTTGTATCTCCTGCACTTGACGTGTGGCCCTTCCCACCCAAACACTGCTGCCACCTACATAAATGTCGCAATGATGGAAGAAGGTCTGGGTAATGTCCATGTAGCTCTCCGGTATCTCCACGAGGCTTTGAAGTGCAATCAGAGACTTCTTGGAGTTGACCACATACAGGTCTAACTCTTCTATTTCTTGTTATCTTTTATCTGATAAGAAATCAATTTTAAAGTAGCGTACTTCAAATTTGGTAGTTATGATCTTGATACAAGCTGTACCCACTAATATGTGGTTGTGCAACTGTCTATTCTGCTGCAATTTTTCTTCATATGGTTCTAAACACATTCCTTCGTATCCGTGGTCAAATTTTTAATTTGAGTCAAGCTGATCTTATGCATATGGATAACAAACTGTTAAACATCCCGGTCTGTAACCTTGCTTTTGGATGCTGTGATAATGATTCGTCTCATTTTGTCAGACTGCTGCAAGCTATCATGCTATTGCTATCGCTCTCTCATTAATGGAGGCATACTCTTTGAGTGTTCAGCATGAACAAACGACCTTGCAAATTCTTCAGGCTAAACTTGGATCTGAAGATCTACGCACACAGGTATTTTTACTTATGAAGTGTACTGGTTTCTAACGTGAATGTTGTGTGTTATCTTCTATTTTTTCGATAGATTAAAGTGATATATAAAGATCATTTGGCCTAAGCCCAAAATACAATCTAGTGGCCTGATTGTACCACAAAGCCTCTTTAAAAAAAAGCTGTGTTATCTTCTTCTTCTATATGTGAACTTTCATGTTTGAACTATATTGGTAACTTGTACACTGCTGCAACACTATATTCTATAACTATATACATTTGCAGGATGCGGCTGCATGGCTTGAGTATTTTGAGTCCAAAGCTCTGGAACAGCAAGAAGCTGCTCGCAATGGTACTCCAAAGCCAGATGCCTCAATTTCCAGTAAAGGCCACCTAAGGTAGCACTTAAGCACACTTTATATGCAGTCTTTGGTTTAACGATTTTCATATAATAACCTCAGTGAAGCTGTTGCTCAAGGCTTTTCCGTATATCAAGCTGGAATGGCATCAGTTGCACGATAATGATAGATTTAGTGATATCATTGCTGATTGCTTGGTGGATGTTATAATGTAATGTATTAAAGAGTGTATATATCTGCTTTCTCCAACAGTGTATCAGATCTATTGGATTATATAACTCCAGATGCAGACATGAAAGAAAGAGAGGCCCAAAAGAAAGCTCGTGCAAAGGTTGGAACTTGTGCTTTGTGCAGGTTCTTACATTGTTACAATTGCGATAACGTTCACACTGCTTACTGTGCATGTCTATTAACTTCTTTTACAGGTTAAAGGTAAACCAGGACAAAATGGCGACACATTATCAGATGAAAATAAGGATGATGATGTATCACCAACTAGTCCTTTGAAAGAAATCATAAGTGATAAGGAAAACAAATCTGAGGCTCCATTCACGGAACCACCTGTTGAGAAGAAAAATGATGTTAATCTTGATGACCTTGTATCATTTCACGAAGATGATCAGCTGGTCCTAGATGACTCTTCAGAAGGATGGCAGGAAGCTGTTCCCAAAGGTCGCACACCTGCTGCTAGAAAGTCATCTAATCCTAGGAGACCAAGCCTGGCAAAACTAAACACTAACTTCATGAATGCACCCCCCTCGCAAAGGCACAGAGGAGGTTCTAATTTTGCAGGAAACAAATCCCCTAATGAGCCAGCCGCCCCCCTTGTAAGTGTTCCTGTTGCGAAAAAGGTCACCAAGAGTCCTGGTTTTTTTAGCCCAAAACAAGCGACCCCGACAACAAATGGTGCAGGATTGGATAAAAATGCTAATGCAAACATGAAGCCTGTCTCAACCAGTCCAGCTCCAACTGAAACAAAGCCAGCTCTCCCTCCAATCACCGTTCAAGCAACTAGCAAACTTTTCTCGTACAAAGAGGTTGCCTTGGCTCCGCCTGGAACTATTGTCAAGGCAGTGGCTGAGCTTCTTCCAAAGGATGGTCTTCAGTCAAGTAAAGGAACAGAGAAAACTGATGTCAAAGTTGATGAAATCACAACAAAAAATACTGACAAGGATGATAAATTTCAAACTCCTGTCGTTGAGAAACCAGTAATGGTTCCTGATGAGAAGGCTGGAGGTATTGATGATGATGAACAAGAGAAGGTAGTGGAAATCAAGCACGAAGAAGCTCACGAGAGAGTGGTAAATTCCGTGGTAAAAGATAAACAAGCGGAAGGTTCTGCTGAACTCATTGCTGAAGGTCCGGATGGTGAATCTGAAAGCGGTACAGAAGCTATTTCCGATGTTGAACCTCCATCCCCGGACATGGATTCCCCTCTTTCTACCGTAATATCTCCTGGTGATTTACCAAATGCTGACACGAATTCTTTGCCTGTAGCAGCTGATGGGGAAAAACAAGACGAAACTGAAAATGGAAAGGAAGCAGCTCGAAAACTATCTGCAGCTGCACCTCCGTTTAATCCATCAGCGGTCCCAGTTTTTGGCACAATTCTTGTGCCAAATTATAATGATCATGTAGGGATACTACCTTCTCCAGCTAACATACCACCAATGCTTGGAGTCAACGCAATTCGTAGATCACCCCATCAGTCTGCAACAGCAAGAGTTCCTTATGGTCCAAGGCTATCAGGCAGTTACAACAAATTTGGAAATCGAGTTCCACGTAACAAATTGGGTGCTCACAGCAATGAACCATTTGGAGATGGTCATTTCAGTCCTCCAGGTATAATGAACCCCCATGCAGCAGAGTTTGTTCCTGGCCAGAATTGGGTTCCCAATGGTTATGCAGTATCTCCAAATGGTTACATAGCTGGATACCCCCTGTCACCAAATGGTATCCTCATGTCACCAAACGGAGGTTACCCTTCTCCAAATGGTATTCCCGTCTCTCCAACCGAATTCCTTATTTCGCCTGTTGATTGTACAGAGATTCCTTCAAGTGTAATGGCTGAAGGCGATGAAAAAGAGAGTGAACTTGGGACTGATGATTGTGAGGAACCAGATGCTGGTGAAGATGACCAACCAACTCAAGAAAAGAACTACGAGAATATATCAATTGCAACAGAAGTTCACCTTGAAAAAATACCAAAACCCAATGACACTGTTGAGGCAGCCAAGGAAGAGCCTGCAACTAATGATGAAACACCGCATGTCTATGATGCACCGAAGGACAACTCTAAAAGTTCAGTGATGGAGGGAAAGCCAGCCAAGAGCTGGGCTGATTACAGTGATAATGAGACGGAAAATGCTGAGGATACTAGCTGAAGGAAAATTTTCTAATGAGTAACAAACACCACAGTTTACACACGAGAGCGGTTATTTAGCTGCACAAATCAATCACCCATCAAGTAGAGGCCTTCATACAGAGTGAGGGAAACTCATGACGTTCGGTAAGTTCAGAAACTGAACTCTGCATCTCTGCTAGTTAAACATTTAATTTGTTGCTGCCAGGAAATAGAAGTGCTAATTTAGAATGGACATTTTAATAAAGCTTATCAGCTTGCTTGTTCTGGTTATTTACGAGTTATATTGTGTTCTTTTTTAAGGTAGTCTGTCATTTTGCTGTCGGTGCTCAGTAAAGCATTGCATGTTTTCCCCCTTTTTCCACTTGGGCTTTTACTGAAGAAAAAAAAAATCCTCATGTCACTTCGTTAGTTCGTTTTAATTATGTCACGCTCATTCCTTTGATCCCACCACCTGAATGAAGTTTCTCTTAGTTCGAACGGCTCTTTTGCAAATATGATTTTAAACTACTGCAAGGAACAGGCGCATAGAAGGTACACCCAGCCAAATTAGGAAAATTTTCCAATTTTGAATATGCAGATTGATTTTCTAATTTACACTAGTTTTCTAAGACGCCGTTGTCAATGGCGTCTTAACATTAAAACGCTCCTGTCAACAGCTGCTTAGATGTGGATCGTTTAAATCTATTTTTTATTAAAACGCCGTTCGTAACAGCGGCTTAAGTTTCGAGCCCTATTTTTTCTCTTCATCGTTCTATTAGTACGCTCCTACCAACATCGTTTTAAGGTAAGACGCTGTCTACAACAGTGGCTTACGCTTGTTTGGTAATATTATGGCACATGACTGCATATTTTGGCGCAAAAACGCCACGAGGCTTAAGCCGTTGTTGGCATGAGCGTCTTAATGTTAAAACGTTCTTGGCAACAGCATCTTAGAAAATTAGTGTAAATTGAGAAACAAACTTACAAATTGTGTAAAATTGAAAGTCAAATTCCAAATTTGAATAAATTGGAAAATTATTCGCCAAATTAAGGGTACAAGAATCCAAATGGAGAAGTTAGGGTTGATGGTCCATTTCCGAATATAATAATGGTAACTGGCCTAGTTTTTTTTTTTTTTGATGAATGGTTTTTTTTTTATGGGAAAAGTTGTACAGATATTGGACATTGACGACTCAATGACACAAATCAGTACATGAGCTCAGGTTGTCGCATAGGCCTCAAAACGGCCACCCCATCTTCGTCAGAAATTCATTAAAGCCACTACCATCCCCAAGCCAGAGCCGAGGAAATAGGGCAACTGGGACAACTAATGCGACTATCACTCAGTCCGCAAGCGGCTGAGGAAAGATCAACTCACTCAGTCCGGAGACCGGCCGAGAATAGTCACTTATTCAAACGAAAACTACAAACTAACCTAACTAAGCTAAACTGAAAGTAACTAAAACTAAACTCCAAAACGATCACCGACGAGACGGCAAAAGCAGCCGGGAAGAGCCAAATCCGACACCACCACTGGCACGCATCAAGACCTCCAAAATCCCCATCAGAACCACCGTCCAAACCCCATCAATTGACCACATCACCACCCCGGAACTCCCAGCCCCTTCCACAACCAACGAAGTCCTTACCCACACCACCATGGCCGAAACCCATCTTCAACCCGCCGGAAAAAATAGCCGGAACAACCGCAGCAGCAAACCACTTGATCATCCGGAAACAACGGAGCAGCCAGCGAGCGACAGGCGATGGAGGAGACAGATCAGACAACCGACAGAAGGACCGAAGGAAAGCAGCGGGACAGCAGGGACAGCGGAGGCCAAAACCCCAAGCTACCGTCCTGCGCCCGCCGGCGGACAGAGCAAACCAACAAGCTTCTTCGGTTCGAAAGAGTTTTTCGAGAGAGAGTTTTTCGAGAATTTCAACTCAACTCAATCAAACTTTTGGCCTAGTTGGGTACCCCTACACACATCTCAAACTTTTTAACTTGAAAATCCAAACGAGCAAGTAGAATTTTCAGTCTCTTCTCAAGTCGAGTTACGAGTCCTTTCGAGCCGAATTTATTAATATGAAATTACATTGCTACCAAAGCCAAGAACTACGCGTACTCACCGAAACCTCTTATGATTATTCATCGTCAGGTAAATTTAATCGAATATCATATCGACATGTTATGCACATGCCAATAATTCAAGCTCTCATAATACATTAGGTACATCTTTTTATTTATAATATTAATAATGTGAGAGCCATATAGGAAACGTGTTCACAACTAGGCTACATCTTTTTATTTCTTACTAATTAGCCTACAGGAGTATAGTATTATTCAAATAACATTTCAACCAAAGAGCTTTATAATAAGTGATCATCTTCCAAACCACAGATTATTGTTCATCATCCATCTTAATTAAATTAAACTCCGACTACCAAGAATGACTGTTGTGTTGCAAGTTTCATCCTTCTATCCGGATATTGAGCCGGCCGCTGCACGCCCCTTTGAGCCGTTAAGAACTTCTTACACATCTTCAGCCATTGCTCCCTATCCGGTTCACCTCTCTCCATCTTCAACTTAGCCTCTTCAGCCATCTCCTTCCTAATCGAACCATCTCCAAGTAATCTATCAACAAGGTTGAACAAAATATCCTTAGTGTACTCCGGATGACCTTGAATCCCCATCATGTGATTCCCAACAACAAACATCTCCACTCCGGTCTTGTCGGAAGATGCAACGATGTGTGCACCGGCAGGTACCTTCAAAACCTCGTCTTGATGACATTCTATGATGGAAAGAGAAGATGGGATCTCAGGCAACCCTAATTGGACTAATCTTGCTGATGCATCGTTTGCAGTCTTCACTTGTCTTAACCCCAAATCCCAACCAGTGCTGGACTTCCCTACCTTCCCACCCAAAGCTCTGCATATCACCTACACCACAATAACATGCATATATGAGATTCACAAACTTTAAGGATTTAGGGTTTAATTTTAATTAGTTAGCAGGTTTTAGGGTTTCTATTTATTTATTTTAGAAAGAAAAGGACAAGAAAATCTCAAAATCAACGTCCTACCGCTAACCCTATCAATAAGAGAAAATCCACTCTTGCAATTTCAAGATTTGAATCCGTATCTTTGAACAATGGTGAATACTGCTTTTATCACTCGACCACACTCCTAATGGTTTAGGGTTTCTATTTTTTAAATATTTATATCCGTGTTGAGATTTCAACTATTGACCTTGTAAATACAAATCAAATATTCACAACACCACCAGATCATTACTATATTGGCTACGGGTTTTTAACATGTGAGCAGACATTCAATTAATTATTACCTGATGACCAAAGCAGATGCCCAACACCTTCTTCTGCATTGCATCTAAAACTTGAATGAGTCGACAAAGCCTAAGGATCCAATCATCATCCCCATAAGCATCAAATGGACTGCCACTAATGACAAACCCATCATAAAGATGAATTAGCTCATCATCATCCATATCCGGAAACTCTCCATCCACCACCCTGTACAAATCCCACCTCTCGCCTCCTCCTCCTCCGCCGAAAGCCGCCACAAACACATTGAAGTATCCTCCGTAGACCTTCTTCGCATACTCCGAATCCCTCGCCGCCAGCAATAGAGCAAATCTCTTCTCCCCTCCATCCTTCATCATATTTTCTCTCTCTAAAACTCCTTCTCAAATTAAAACACACTTTGCCTGGATTTCAAAACGAAGCTGGCCAGCTGTGGGTGACTAAATTAATATATATATATCTGACGATCGTGTGTCTGCGCTGAGATTGTTTCCAAAACTAGGATCTCACACTGATTACCAAACTGAAGTAGCTAGACAAGTAGTGTGAATGGAGCATATATATATATATATATATATATATAGAAAGTTGGATAGATAGAGAAGAGTGGATATAGAAGTGTAAAGGCGCGTATAAGGAAACAATATAAGAACGTGCTTGGTGATCGGAGTAAAGCGTGTAGGGCTACTAACACATAAAATATCTTCTTTTCTGGGCTAAAGTTGTACTGTAGCTGGTAGCTGGTAGCTGATAGGTCGTAATATAGTAAAAGTAGTGGTAGAGTGAGGGGTTTGGTTTGTGACATGTTTGTCACATGTTTGTGATAATATTAATTAGGGAACATTTCCTAAAATGCAAAATTGAAATTTGAGTTTCCATTATATATAATTTTCAATTTTATTCCCAATTTATACTACTTTAAAGACGCCTTATAATAAACCGCTTTACTGGACAACGCTTTAAGCCTCGTGACAATTTTTTTAGAAATATTGCTGAGTCAGATGCTGATGTGGCTATTTTTAGTTAAGACACTGTGTCTAATAGTGTTTGGGAGCGTTCGGTCGAGAACCTTTAAAAATTCGAGAACTTGAGGACTCAAATCTCACCATTAGATCATGATGCATCGTTGAATCTACATGTGTGACACATATCCAAAAAGCAAAGTAAAAAAAGGTGATTTTGACTTTGCATTAAATACATCTTGGAAAATGTACATGGGACACGTGTCACCACCAAAATGCATCTTGTAGATTATTATTAATCAGATTAGCATACTCATTTATGGTTCAATTCGAGTTTAAGTGTTCAAACACAACAAGAAATTGAAATGGGAGCACACACAAACTTTTTACTTGGTTCGGGGAATCCCCTACTCCAAGGGATCTCAACACGTGGAGATCTGTCCCAACAATCCACTATAAGCAATCAAATATTCGAGTACAAACAACACATCCGAATTGGGCAATTTCAATCTAGGTCTAATCCTAACCCTAAAAATCAAGGACTGAAATTAGAAAGGATTGGAGGGTTGTAAGCCCCCTCCAGAACCCCTGGAATGCAGTCGACGTTGCAGACGACGAAAGCCCCTTGATTGCACCACCAGATTGATCTTCTAACAGCTCTGACGAACTAGACTTCAGGCAAGGTCGAACCTCCGGTTGAAACCATCGCGAGAGCTAAGCAAGTGGACAAATTCGTTGGCCACGAATCTTATCTATGTCCGGCGAACGCAATCGATCTTCTCCGACTCCGAACTCGGACCCAAAATCTCCCAATCACTCACCAATTTCTCTTTTTCTCGACGAACCCTAAAATCCCAAATGAGGAAGGCTATAAACCCAGCTGACGCCAGACGAAACGCAACGTTCCAAGTGTAACGGCAATATCGAACTCTGCTTGCCCAAAACGACGCCACTCCACTTACTATCCCTTCTCGCTTCAAAACGACGCAGCTGAGACGAATAACTGAATTAGTAACCGACTTCTGCGCGTCTGGTCTTTGCTCCATACACTGTAGTTCCAATAAACCTTCAAATCTGAGATTGCCGCTTGAACAAAACGACCCTGATTCAGCCTTGTACTGAGTTCTTCTTCAGCAGTCCTTCAGATCTTCATCAGCCTCTCTTCCAGCTTCAATCTTCAACTGGCATGAGGCTTGGGGACTCTAATGGCTGGATTACCTAAAACCTAACCTAACACTGTCGCTACATAGCGGGCAACACCGGTCACTTATGTCACCGCGGGAGGAACAATGTCATTCAGACTAGTCATAGACTCATCCACCTACAATAATCAAACAAAAGAAAGTCACGCACAATTCAGTCTGAATTCAGAAAAGCTATTTTTAGAACAGAAAAAAGAATTCCACTCTGAAGTGTAGATCTACTGATCATTATTTGACCAAGACTATGACCGCTAGGACCCCTGCCTTTTCCGCAAGAACAACTATTTAATCAAACCAATACATCAAATTGTGTTAAATAAAACCAATACATCAAATTCCATGACTTCTTCCAACTAACCTTGTCATCAATGTATTTGATAACCTTGATGGGAACATCATGAAATTTCTTGTAAACAGGCTCGAGAACGCTCTTAATAGTCGCCTCGACAGTTTGCACGCCAGGCTTCAATGGACCAGATGTGTCCTTGGCAACATTGTACAGCTTTGAGAAGTAAAGCAAGGCATGTAGAATTGCTTCTTGGACAAACTCTAGGTGCCTCAGTTGATGCTCATCAGCCTTATTCGCCATGCTTAATGAAATATTAATCAACCACTCAGAAATACTGAATAATGAATAACCAAAGCAGGCAAGTAAAACCGCCATCTTCACAACCACATACAATCATTGAGGAACTCAAACTCCATCAAAACCAAGCATCAGCATATCTCGGAAGAAAAAAACCTAAAATTACGTAATTGAATGAGCTAGTTTTTCTTTAAAAAAAATTACAGTATGAAAGACAAAAAATAAACGATCATGCCATAAAAATGTCGACCACCTGATCATTTGATCAACACTATTATCGCTACACCACTTCCTTGCAAATATCAACTTCCATTTTCAAGCTTTTGCATGAAATTCTCACATGATTTTCCAGAAAAATCACATATTTAATAGACCTACAAATCCAAGTGCACATCTGACAACGAAATTTCTTATACAATCCATCATTTTTACACACACACACACAAAAAAAACATTGCACTGTCGATTATACCGCAGAACATCGAATGACCTAAAATTATGTGATAGCGCATACAAGAACAATTCAAAAAATTCAGATAAACAGCCAATCAGCCATTAGCAGAAGCACATACGAACTGGAAGAAGCACTCACCGCTTCCTGAGGAAAATGATTTGAATCTACATGTTGTTGTGCCATCACGGAGCGTTCACGAATCGGAAACGGAAAATCGAAGATTTGAAAAACTATTCGATTTGAAAATCGTCGATGAGAATCTTCTGGATTGGGAGAGAAGAAGAGGCAATAGATCATTAGCGAAACGGCGTCATTTAGTGATTGTGATGCGAATATCCCGTGTCAAAGAAGTAAGTGTTATGTGATTGGTTTGTGTAATGTGGAGGAATAGGAATTGAGACGAAAATGGTGGGGCTTAACGGATATGTTGTTTTACGAGGTTGCTTAATAACATAGTGAGTACTAGTTGGAAAAGTGAGCACCGAAAATTCAAAATAGAGATGAAATCACAAGGTAAAAAAGATACTGATGCCATGAAAAAGAAAAGAATGTAGATTGAATGATTGCAACAAAAAAAAAATGAATGTAGATTGAATTACATTCAGTCGAGTGAGCAGCAGAAGTGTATCGATATCACTTGCTTATTCAAGAATTAAGTATAACTGTAATAACACATCGGTCATCAAAGCCTTAGAACCATCAGGATTTGAACCATACCGAGACACAAAACAATAAGATAAACTTGGACGAACAATGTTGGTTTTAGAGAGGACCGGGGAATGTTCCATTCTCCCTCTGCTCGTTCCATTTCTCAACCTGCAGCAAGTGGCAAAAGCCAACATCAGAAGTAGATCAAGGTAAGCTAGGCAAAGATGCAGCGGCTGGCTTATGAGCCAGGACAATATACATGCTATGTTGATTTTGTAACCAGCGTATGTGACTTATGGAAGCGACTATAGGAGAGATGTTACTATAAATTATTGTTGTATAGATTTTATCCATCTTTTGAAAGTTGAAACAATAATCAATTATGAAATTTCACCAAAATGAAAATAGTATTATGTTGAATGGGGTTACCAATAACTGGGATATGAGAAACAGCCACTAAAGTTGCATAAATTTCAGGGAGGCAAAGAATAATTTGAATCCACATCAATTATTTTGAAGTTTGCCGAGGACTATAGTCGAACTATGAAACTAAACTTACCCATTCGCCAGGGCAAAGGGAACGGTAATACTTGGCAAACTTCTCACATTCACCAGACTCTTCACCTTTTGCTGCTAAGCACCTATAATGCAATTCCGTTCATACACCAGAGACGTCAATTAAGAAATAATAACTTTACTATTTGTAATCTTTACCTGTGAAACTCGATGTAACGTGTAAAACAGTGCCTTGTCTGGTTGGTTGTAGGGAACCTGAAATCAGCCGGTGCTGTCTTCAGCTCAATCTGCAAATAACTAAATCAATTATTGAACATGTAAAGATATACCAATTGATTCCACTATATGATGTAGCTAAGTGAAGTAAATTTATACTACTCACTAAAGATACAACACCTCCCACAAATGACAGCACCTCTTAAACTATGTCACATGTCCAAAGGTTTTTTCATATGACGGCCCCAATTACATTCCACCGGAGCTTGTTCAACTCAATGTATCATCAAAAATGCTTCGACATCAGTTTCATGATCAAAAAGCTTCCCCCCCACAGTGCAAAATATTCCAACAAATTCGTAACTTATGCTTTAATGCACTGATGTACCCACTTTCAAGCAATCAACTTATATCGACTCACAATTCTAAAAAATACACACAAATTACATTTTCTATAAATAAAAAGGTAACACCTAACTACACCAAACATTCCTTCTCGGTTTGCAGTAGAGGATGGGAACCCAGATAGGTTTATTTTTGTTATATTGGCAATCCAGCTAACAATCTTTCATCATAGGCATTTTCCCTCTTCATGAATGTGGTCCAAATAGTTCAGTTCGCATGCTGATACGTTAGTCAAACTTCAAACCAAATGCACACATGAGGAACACAAATGCTTTAAGTCATCAAGTGCAAGCCTCACACTCGAGTCTCAAACCATCATAACTCAAAGTTTATACCCTCATTCAGAAATGTCTTGGAAAAGAGACAAAAAAGCTACAATGTGTATTATGTAATAGGCTTGCATGATGTCCCTCTAGGAAAAACAAATTAGCAAAATGATCAACGGAAATGTTCTGAAATTTGTATCGATCACGCAATAAGTTGAGATTCTGAACAATTTATTACTAGTTACAAGAGAGAGAGAGAGAGAGAAAAGCGTAACTCAAGTCCGGTGCCAATCATGAATACTTTTCTTACTCACAGACCTACTCGTGCAGTGAGTATGGCAGAAAAAAGGCTAACATCTTATCAAATATACACACATAATTACCACGAAACGAACATAAAACAAGCAGCCAGGTTTGTCCCCTACAAGCAAATACTCATTTCACAAAAAATTAAGGCACCTCCACTGCCAATCCTATGCCTTCGCACACCATCAATTTAATCACCAAAAAAAATATATTGAAACAGCATCCTAAGTCCTAATATCACAACTCGGAACCAATGTTCACAAAATTCCACATAGATTCACAATTCCTAAAATCGATTTTCTAAATCTCGTTCGACGCAGATTCTCGATTATCCGCTCTCTGATTTTGAGCAGAAACGATTTGAAAATACCTCTTCGTCGGCCATGTTGGATCTGATCTTCGATCGGAAAACGGTGCGATAAACTCTTCGATGTCGGATGAGGAAGCTGCGCGCTGGGCAATGGGAATGAACGAGTCAGAAGTTTGACCGAACATTTTCTATTATTATATTCAGACGCACTCCCGACCGTTGCGTTTGGTAACACGTTTAGTCGTGTTCTTGTACCAGGTTTATGCTTAACATATAATCCATATTTAATATTCAATACATAATAATAAAACGATGACTCGGCGTAAGGTGTTGGAAATTAGGGGTGGGCAAAACCCGGCCGACAACCCGGCTCGGTCAATGTCGGTTTAATTCAATTCGGTATGTGTTTTGGATCGGGTTAGGGTTGAGGTTCGGGTTATTCAATTTTATAATTAATATAAAAATATTAAATTTTTAACAACATTCGAACTTTACACCTCATCTGAATGAATGTGACTACCATACCAATTAATCTATGAATAAGTAACTGGTTTGCAATGAAAAATAAAACCGTAATACTAAACTTTACACCGTAAGTTAGTGATTTAAGCTTATATTTTTAAAGTATTTATATCATGATAGATGATGTTGAATGTTTTATGCATTTTATAAATTTTAGTTTTAGGGTCGGGTTTGGATTCACATAATTGACCCGATCTTTCAGACTGGGTCAAAGTTCAAATAAAACACTCAATCATTATTTCGGATCGGATTAGGAACGAGCACAATCCGGCCCATGCCCACCCATATTGGAAATTGATTGCATACGTTAATTGACGGCTCGAAGACCAATTTTAAGGTGTGCTTCTTAACTAACATACCAATATTAATGTACTATTTTTTCTGAATAAATAGAAAGAACTCCTTCAGCTTAAGAGTAAGGGTCAGCAAACAGCCCGAGGGCTTAAAAAGCCTTAGGGCGGCCCGAAACCCGAAACGACCCGAACCCGACCCTATACAAACCCTATATCGGCCCATCCCAATATCCAACGGGTCGGGCGGAGACTTCAATATTAAAACCCGGCCCAAATTTAAAGCCCGATCTGGAATGACCCTTGTCGTCAAACACGCAAGGCATGCATAGGTTCACGAGTACAACAACCCCATTATGTTTGATTTGCTTGCATCACATTCTTTTTATTAATATCTGTCCATCCCTTTGCATTTGATTTGGGCGATGTGGGATTTAGCCTATGCAAAGCATAAATATTGTCTGAGTAAAGAAATCTCTTTTTAATATTTGAATTTGAGTTCACTTATCTGTCATCAACATCAACTCAACTTGGTGGGATCTGATAATTAGTAGACAGATGCCTTATTCATGTTCAAGCTACATATACTCTCATCCTTCCCAATCCACTCATCAGATGATGCTGAGTTGATGACACATCAGGTTTGCTCAACTCCACTATCTCACAGCTCAGCTTCGTCTCATTCAAGTGAGAAGAGGAGCCTGGTAAACCCATCCATGCACCATCGTGATCCTCTTTACAAAACCCATTTCCTTGAAGCTCATCCCACCTCCAAGAATATATGGATCGAGTCAAAAGTAACTGAGACACCATCACCCACCACTATCTTGTATGAACATTAATTGAGCTTTGAGGAGAACAGTCCCGCTGCTGGGTCCTATGGCAATGATGCTGATGAGCAGTAGGGAGTAGAAGATTATGAAGAAAGTGGGGAGGAGGTTGTTTGGGTCATGGTTTGGGGCAAGAGTGACAAGGTGGGTAAGCGAGATGGCTTTGGGGATAGCTTTGTGTTTCCTTCTTCTGTATCTTGTGGTTTTGATGATGGGAGGTAGGGAGTGTTGTAGTGAGTATGGCGGAGAAATCGAGTGTGATGGGTGGCAAATTGTTCCACATAACTAAAGCTATTTGGTCAGTCATACTGAAGAAATGCTTATGAAATCTCATTGGTATTTCTCTCATTGACCAGTTAGGTGTTGGATTAAATGGGTAATTAGTGAGTAATACTGACCAAATTCCATTGAATTACCTTGTAATCACTGACCAAATCCTCCATTTTCGATGGAGGTGCTCACTATTTCCATCCTGTATCCCACATCGCCTGGTGACCAGTGACGAAGCCAGTATATAACTTTATCGGGCTGCAGCCCGGGTAAGTTTGAGGCCCAATTTTTTTTTGTATTATACATTGCAAAGCGTTAAGCCGTAACATGCGATTTAGAACGACGACGACTGCCGGGTGAGTTTCATCGACATCTTTCTGTTCGACATCTTTCTGATATCAGCGGCCAACCGAGGTATGAGTTCCATCGTCGCTCTCTTCAACTTTCCAGTTGTAGGCTGTAGGCATTAGATGGAAATTAACATGCTTTTCTATTTTATGTTCTATTTCAGATGAGTTTTTCTTGTTGGCTGGTTTCTGATCCATGTGGATTTTTGTGTGGCAGAGTATTATGGGAAACTTTATGGATTGCGTTTAGGATGGCTGGCTGGGCGATTCAATGTGTGTTCTTTGTCCTACTTCTGGCTCCTTTTTGGTTGAAATGTTTTGATTGTGGTTTATAAAATTTCAGCATTTTGCGCTTCTTCTTTTTTTGCTACACCTTGGGCGGTTCTTTGTATGTGATTAGTAATTGCGATTGTGGTAGTGTTTTATTATAAATTTTTATCTTGCTTAGGATGCGTCTGATGCCCAGTGGAGGAATTTCCGCTCCAACTTACCAATTCTCACAATTGTGTTTGGGTTATATTCCGTACTGCCACACATCTTGAGGGTGTATTTCAAGTTCAAATTTAAAGAGGAATGTCTGTTTTCTGGCTTTTGATCTCATTGACTTACTTATTATATCTGCACGGAGCCTGGTAAGTATCAACTACTTTGCTTCTGCTAAATTGTGATTCCTGTAGATGTGTAAGGTCAATCACATTTGTTCCATTCTCCAGTTATTTCAGCTCAATGTAAGAGGAATAAAACCTTAAGGTGTACATAGAATCATCTAAACATTGTTTCTTTTGTCTTGCAGGTTGACAGAGCAACAACAGACTTAAAAAATACAAATGTCAGACTTAAAGAAACTCCCTTTAAGGTGATGTATATGTGTTTTTATTCATTAGCTTTATGATAGGAATTACTTGAATATCTGTTCCACTGCTATCTTGCATTTTATATAATAGAAACTTCATTTGGCCTTGTTCCAAGTGAGGTTTAGTGGCCATTTTACAAAAAAAATTTTTTTTGCGTCAAGCCCTGGTAACTTTCAAATCCTGGCTTCGTCCCTGCTGGTGACATGTATTATTTGAATGAAAGTGTTATAAATAAAGGTAAGAAAACCCCTTATTTATTGAAGTTATGAACTTAACAATGAGTAGCTATGCCCTCTTCAACATCTAAGAGGAAATTGGATGCTCAGTTAAGTTGTTTGAATAAGCCAAATTTTGATTGAGCTCTGAGGGCTTTATGGGTCTAACCCGACCCGGACCCGAATAGCCCGAAATTTTAAAAGGCTTTTAATGGCCCTAAGGTTGACGAATTGTTTTTAGACCCGGTCCGACCCAACCCGAGTTTTAAATTTATTCGGGTTAGGATCCTTCTAATTGATGTTTGGGTCCACTGCCTTTCGGGTCGGGTCAGCCCGACCCGGCCCATTGCTGAGCTCTACTTAAGAGTAAATTTTTTATGGACAAGAAAGAAAGTACATGGATGAAGGCACCCACTTCGTACAAATGTAAACAAAACTCTTCCATTATTGATGTTGAGTCACAGAGTAACCTTGCACATGATTCCACATCTGATATATTTTTTTTATCAGGATTATATTGCGAAGAAATGTATATATATTATCTTTTTTAACTGTATCTTTGTTTTTTCATTTCTTGATTTATATATGGATAAAAATTAAATAATAAAGCTCTTTTTTTATAATTTACATTGTTATGATTTATCATTTATATCATTATGTACAAAGTATATTTTTGGTACAAAATGTAAAGTTCGTCAAAACTGGATTATAATTCGTCGCCGAGAAACCAAAAGTATGACATAGTTCTTCAAGAATAATTTATAATTTGTCACCGAAAAATTAATCATAACGGGATTTAATCTCTTCAAGAATTGTCCCTATCAAAAAAAATATCAAGAATTGTGATTTATTTGTATTTTTTATAAATATATGTACTTTTGCACCGGTTCTTTTTTTTATATCATTATAACACTTTTTTTATATATGAGTAACTTAAAAAAAAATTAAAAAAGTACTAATAAATATTGATACCTCACTTTATACGAAACATTAAAAAAATCCAAGCTTAATAACCTTTGAATTCCTAACTCCGCAGTCCGCACCCGACAAAAGGCACATGTGTTTGCTCAATAAAAACTAGTCATAACTGCCGGTCTGCCACTAGGGATGACATTTTTGTCCAAAAGTGATAAATTTGAAAAGTTTTCAAAAATTGTTACACAAAATGAATGAAGTTTACAAAGAATACCAATTCTATATTTTTTTACAAAAAAAAAAACTTTCATTTCATCTCGATATCAAAATAATGGTCCCTCGTGTCTTGGTCACCACAAATCAATAAACGCCGTCGTAATGACTAGATACAATACATGCAGTGATGGAGCATAAAATTATGAATTGTGAATGGAAGCATGAAGGACGAAATACGAAATCAAGCATCTTATGGATCCATTGTATGTTAATGGATCTGATTTCCATTGATTAGATTTGACCCTGAGTTAATATTATACAATAACACATTTATCAAAGCTGGTGCGTACTGTTATGTGACACAACATTATTCAAACCACCGGCCATGCCTTTTATTTAAGAGCCTGTCTCTCTTGATTGTTAAATGCATTTGTAAACATAGAATAAAATTTAAATACGAGCGGCGGATTCAGGAATTTTTTTGACAGGGGCGATATTCAAATCTTATAAAAATTTATGTGACATAATAACTTATGACTAAAATTATGCCACTTTTGAATTTATCACCCTTAAAAATATGTCAAAGAAACACTATATACAACAAAACTATTAAATAATTTCTCAAAGCATTCAGAACATATTCATGCAATTTACTTCTAGTTGGGGCGTAGGCGGGTGATTTTTAGACAATTGGTTTTGACACAAAAATTACTCTACTTCATAAAGTCGGAAGCGATTCTAAATCACCTGTCATATTGTCTTGTCATCGTGTGTTCTCATCTCTCCATCATTATAAGAATTGAAAGTTACACAGTCATTATGATTTTGAAACCTAATTCTAATTTCAATTCGGTTAGTAATTGTTTGGTTACAAAATTTAATCGGTTTGGAGTTAGATTTATTTTGATTAGACATAAGGTCAAGCTTATTTTGAGTAAAAATATAACTTAAATTATTTGAAAATTAATAAAAGCTTAAGGAAAAAGATCAGGTACAAAGTTGATTTTTTTAGTACAAAATACAACAAATCATAGCCATTGATCTTGTGATTTAGATAGATGAGATTAAATCCTGATTTTTGGTATATTTTCTTTATGAAGAATTATATGCAAAACTGACGAACTATGTCGTCTTTTGGTACAAAATACAAACAAATCATAACCTTAGATATGTTACATGTAAACGATAATAAAAAAAAGTATATTTCTACGAATTTGGATATTCAAAAACGACTGTGAATATATATAACTAATAAAAACAAGATGATGCAATAAAAACAATAAAGTTGATATAGTGCAACATCAGCATAAATGGGAATTGGAATAAATTTTGACGACGATTAACATTTTACAGCGGATGCCAATTGACATTGCCATTGCCATGCCATTGCCAGTGTACTTATCAGGTAAACCAATTTTCAAAAAAGAATAGAATTTATTATCAAAAAAAAAAGAATAGAATTTCGAATGTAAACCACTTTTATTTTTAGTATAACTACGGAGTAGAAAATAAAAAAGAAATAAAGAAAATAGAAATTTGACTAATTTACTGTTTTACCCCTGTTAATCCGCGTCTTCTCCGCTGTTTTACTTATTTTAGCCGTCCAGCATCGCATCGTGTTCGTCCACTCTCTCCTCATCTTTCTCTCTCTATATATCTCACTCATCATCGATTCGTCTCCCCGATTTCACAGGTGCAGCATCCATCCTCTGCATCTCTGTTTTTTTCTTCTTCCAAACCCTAAACATACAGATCCAGAAAACATAGCATTTGAAATCAATCAGATCCGTTAAAGCAAGCAAGCAAGCGATGCCGAGTTTGGAAGAAGACCAGTTTCCGTCAACACCAGGAAAAGTCAAGATCGAGAGAAGCCACGGCCACCACCATGCCTTCAGCCGTCAATTCAGCCGCTACTTCTCATCGACAAGCACGATGCTGATCTGGGCTCTGTTTCTGATCGCTTTAACGGCGTCGTTTTTGAGCTTTCAGACTTCTGTTCATACCGGGAGAAGCTACTTCACCGCTTCCTGGGCTGATATACGGTGGGAGAAGGAAGTCCGCAGCTCGGCACAGATCCAGCGCTCGCATGGTATGTCTGTCTTAGTTACCGGCGCAGCCGGTTTCGTCGGTTCGCATGTCGCTCTGGCTTTGAAAAAACGCGGTGATGGAGTCGTCGGGATTGATAACTTTAACGACTACTACGATCCGTCGCTAAAGCAGGCGAGAAAGGCGTTGCTAAAACGACATGGGATAATGGTGGTCCAAGGTGACATCAACGATGCTAAACTGTTGACCAAGTTGTTCGACGTCGTCGTTTTTACACATGTGATGCACTTAGCAGCTCAAGCCGGTGTTCGTTACGCTATGGAAAATCCTCATTCGTATGTCCACAGCAACATTGCCGGATTGGTGACATTGCTGGAGGTTTGCAAATCGGCCAATCCGCAGCCCTCGATCGTCTGGGCGTCGTCCAGCTCGGTCTACGGGCTGAACGAAAAAGTCCCGTTTTCCGAATCAGACAGGACTGATCAACCCGCAAGCCTTTACGCCGCAACGAAAAAGGCTGGCGAGGAGATCACTCACACTTACAATCACATCTACGGTTTGTCCATCACTGGCTTGCGATTCTTCACGGTCTATGGACCTTGGGGCAGGCCGGACATGGCGTATTTTTCCTTCACTAGGAACATTCTGCAAGGCAAGCCGATCAACGTCTACCGAGGCAAAGACCGAGTGGACTTAGCTAGAGACTTTACTTACATTGACGACATAGTGAAAGGTTGCATAGGGTCGTTAGACACGTCGGGCAAGAGCACCGGGTCGGGCGGGAGGAAGCGCGGCCCTGCACCTTACCGGATCTTTAACTTGGGGAACACGTCGCCGGTGACGGTCCCGAATCTGGTGGGGATTTTGGAGAAGCATTTGAAGATGAAGGCGAAGAAGCATTTTGTGGACATGCCTGGAAACGGAGACGTGCCGTTTACACATGCCAACATCAGCTCCGCTCAAAACGAATTCGGGTATAAACCGACAACCGATTTGGAAACCGGGTTGAAGAAGTTTGTTAGGTGGTATTTATCTTATTATGGTTATCATGGCAAGTATGTAAATTGAGATGGACTTGATAATTGTAATTTTTATTTTTTATTATCTTTTTTCACCTTTTAATTAAGGATGGTTTTCAAATATTAAGGATAATTGTAATTGAGACGGACTATCATTGATATTAGGAGTAAAGATTACATGAGAAGTGGTAATTATGGTGAGAAATGAGAACTAATCTCTTCCGTTCATTTTTGTTATCAATGATTAGGATTAGATTTTATTAAATTACATTATTCGTACATTTTGAAAAGGTACGAATAATGTAATTTGTACATTAAATTATATTAATTAAGGTACGAAGAATCCTTTGAAAAGATAGGAATAATGTACTATTTCTCATTTCTCACCGTAACTACCACTTCTCACCGGAACCGAACTCATTATATTAGTATCTTGTTCTTTTAAATTTAAAATTTCAGCTTGATCTATTCATTATGATATAATATTTTTTTACTTGAAAAATATATACCTAATTAGTCTGATTAAGATTTTATACAAAAATCCCTATCAAAAAAAGAAGAAGTGTATTCGTATCAATTTGGATTTGTTTAATTAATTAAACTTGATTAACGGAAGTAGATGTAGATTAGCTTGCGTCGGCTACCGGGTCAATCAAATCGGATCCTCTATTTGGATCCGTATACGTTCCCGGGTTAAGGATACGGGTCGGTGAGCTCTGATCTTCATTTTCAGCTCGCTGGTCGAGTTTCGAAACCCTAGTTTCATCCATTGGAGTGCGATTTCGCTCAAATGTATGGCGATTGCTTTCGCTCCATTAGTGTGTTTCTGAAAATCGTATGCTTACTTATGTATCGTCAATTTTTGATTTTCGAGGCTTATGAGAGCAAGTGCAGTTGCTGCAGCATGTGATTCCTTATAGGTTTGAAGCTCAGGAAGCTGTGTTTGCTTTCTCCGTTGTGTTCTGGTAGTGTAACTGATTGGATGTTAGATAGTGCTAGAGCTCTCCAGTGCTACAGACTTACAGATCAATAGTACTCAATCGATATCCTTTTCATTTGGCTTTGAAGGTTTTGGGTTGGTTTTGGTTTTATGTGAACAAGAAACTGAGGCTGGACAACTTTCAAGTTTAAGGATTCAACTAGTGCAATGCTTTTCTAACTTGCTGACTGTGACTTATGATCTTGTGAAAGATGAAGTTAGTCTGTTTTGATTAAACTTATTATTCATTATTCTAAATGCTATGTTGTTCAACTTGGGTATTAGAAATTTCAGTTTTTGTGTGTTATTAAAGACTAAAGAGCTACTTGACTTTCAAGTATGATCCGTATTCTTAGTTGAGGTCTTTAATAGACGGGTTTAAATAGTTTATCTTGAAGTTCCATCGTTTTTGGATCGAATGGGCCATCTGGATGCTACTTTCGTGTCTAACAGGGTAAGTTGATAGAAACATAGTACCATGTTGTTTTACCCTATCAAGGATATTTATAAAAGGTGAGAAGGCAGCTGTTTTTGCGTTAATGGTAACTGAATCGTGTTGACTTTAGTGTCTCCAAGAAACTCACTGTAGTTTACACTCTAAAAAAGATTCTTCGGCATATGATTTTCCAGTGGCCGTCTGATAATTTTTTTCAAGTCATGATCATAAACTAAAAGTGGAATGGAGTTAGTGTAGACTTTAAGTTGGGAAATATTTTTTGAATTATAATTGAACATCCAAGATCAAAGAGACATGACTTGAAACTTAAGGTTACTCTAGTTTTACTGGGGTCATTCTAATTTCTATATTGGTTGCTTACTTGTCTTTAGTGTATATGTCATCCCACTGATGTATTTTTACACTTATGTACAGTTTAACAAATATAAATAGAAGAGATATATGCCACATGGCACGTCTCTCGTGATCAAGCTTGTGTACTTGTTTGCTTGATGAACTTTTTCTGCTTCAGCAAGGTTAGTCTGGCTGCATCTCCTTCTTATATCTATTAATTTATTTATTTGGAAATTGTATGTATAGAGATTCCTTATTTTTGCGGCCACCTATTCAAATGTGCCCCTCCATTGTGATCCGGGATTCCGAGTGCGATGTCCTGTTGGTATCTTTGCTGATGAGAAGAAAAAGTGTATTGATTGATATATTTGCAATCCACTCTCGAACTGCTCTCTTATGCTTGAAGGCTAACCTTATTGCAGATATGTTACAGCACTTTGTTGATGCTAAGCGGGATTTTGATACTAGCTATATCTATCACGGTGTGAATAGAGCAATGCAGCATGTGCACAGAAGTGGCTTCGATAATAGGGGAATTCTCTTCAATACCACATGATACCTATTTCAAAATGTTGGCGCCCTCTCTTCATGTTTACTTAGCTATATGATGTTCTTTATGTACTTTTAAGGCTACTAGTCTACTAGATGCTGAATCACATGGTTTTAATCCTTCTCACTCTTCTTTTGCTATCATTTCCAGGCGCGGGTACTTACAATTCATTAGATGTTGAAGTACATGTGTAAGAAACTCTTCATGCTGACCAAGTCATATTACTTTCTCCTGTGGTGGCAAGCGCTGTTTTTTTAAAAGGTAAATGCAGTATGTAATTTGCTACTTCCATATACTCCTGTGGGTATTGTTCATTTGTTTGCGGGTTAATCATATTACGGCCTTGTTAACTTTTGTAACCTTGTGTTGGGAATTTCTATTGTGTGTCTAACCACATTGTCAAGTTTGTTATTGTTAGCTACACGAATTTTATTTTATTGGTTATCGTGAAAGAAATTAACAGTTATGCACTGAAATACATTCTCATATCTATTTACAACTCTCATCTTGGGATTTCACTTTTGGGGATCCAAATTACTAGTGTAGAATCCAAATTACTCCAATTCTGGAGATTTCATTGGTCCAAGACTATAATGGTTTAGATCGAGTCCTCTGTCAAATGTAGTTGTGAATTAAGAATGATAAGTATACTATTTTTTCCCATATTAGCGATTGACAAATAATCCTAGTGAATATTAATCTTTATTAATGATTGAACTTGTATGCTTAGAACAGGTATCCTCAGATCAGCTCTCACCTTGGGGTGTTTTATTTTCCAGCTTGATTTCTTAGTAATGATTTCTTAGTAAATAATTAATCTTTAGCTAAACTCATTTAAGTCGAAAAGAACATCATGTGAACTTAAAGTTTCATGGCTTCCAGTTGCCCACATCCTCAAGTCAGTGCACTTGTTGCTCGTATCTTCTGGTTAATTGAAATCGTAGCCCTCCTCTGTCTGCATATCTTTGCTCATATCTTGGGTATTCTTCTCAGTGTTTACTGTTTTCCATGCTACCAGGTCTCGTAAAGCTTGTTACAGTCACCCAATAAAGCGATCCTCCAAATTGGTAATTGACAACTTTTTCGTCAACGTCAAGGATCATATGATAGATAGACAGACACAACACATGATTAGTGAAACTCTACTTACTGACCCGGTTTGTTTATAATATACTAGTATGTAAGCTTATAAGCTATAACAACTATATGGCTACCAGGTAGCCTAGACGTTTCGGCCCTGGATGTACAATTTTTGTTCAATTAAATTCTTCTGAAAAGTAGTAGTTTGAATATGTAGGGTTTTAATCACTATTAACAGTTTCAATTTAATTGGATTATCAACCAAATTCCCAAATCAATATCAAGAACCCTAGAAATCGAAATTGACTTAAAGAAAATGACACACCAATATAAAGTCCATGGCTCGGTATGCACTATCACTTGTTGTCAGAATCGCCAAAACGCGCCGGAAGTTGTATCTCGGTTACACACTTCTCAATCCAGTGAAACTCGCAGATGAGTACACTATACTCTCAATCTCACATACAGTACACTCGCCAGTACAATCCGAACCGAAGCCCTATACTATCGTGAACGGAGAATGCCAGAGAAGAGAGGATTTGATCGAGGAAGAAGAAGGCATGATGAACCCTAATACGATGCAGCTCTAGCTTAAGTCTATTTGAAGGCGAACAGCAAACACCGTTGGATCCTTCGAGATGGATTGATCTGGGGCCGTTGGATGCTGGCGGATCTGCGCGCGAACAAGGCTTGACTCTGATTAGATGATCAGGTCTTTAGCCACGGATTGGCGACAAACACCAGCGCGCGAGATTTGGGTTTTCTCCAAACGGCAGCGTTCCACTTAATGTACCATTACCAACGGACCAGCTTGAAATAGCAACGACTCCCTTGCACCTTCAGCGACGCTCCCCTGCAACAGCCAACAACTTCAAATCTTTTAAATCTTCACCTGAAGCTTTGGCCTGTGCATGCTGCCATCTTCCCCAGGTCAGACCAGCTGCTTCTGTCGCCGCCTTCTTGTCGGGGACAAGTGCATACCGAAATAGGGTTATAGCTCTCCACCTGCAAAACACAAACAAGCACACTAACCTACAAACAACAAATCCAAGCAGTGCTTGAACTTGATGCTTGAGATCACTTTAGTTCCCATGTCTGCAGGGTTATCTTCAGTACCAACCTTCAATAATTTAATGACACTAGTTTCCACATGCTGTCTAAGAAAGTGATACTTAATATCTATGTGCTTAGATCTCTCATGATAAACAGGGTTTTTTAGCAAGACATAGAGCAGATTGTGAATCAGAGAAAACAATGGGACTGCTATCACACAATTTACATTCAGCCAACAATCCTTTAAACCACATTGCATCTTTAACTGACTCACTCAGTGTAATATACTCAGATTCAGTTGTGGACATAGCAACAATGGACTGCATTTGAGACTTCCAACTAATACAGTTCATGCCAAAAGTAAAATAGAAAGCAGTAGTAGACTTTCTACAATCCCTATCTCCACCAAAATCTGCATCAACATACTCAACAAGTTCCAGCACATCTTTTCTCTTAGAATAGCACAAACCAGTATCAATAGTGGACTTCACATAAGCTACAACATGCTTCAAAGCTAACCAATGATCCATGCCAGGATTTGACGTGAATCTACTCAACAATGAAATGTCATAAGACAAATCTGGCCTAGTACTAATCATGGCATACATCAATGAACCAATCACATTTGCATATGGCACTGTTTCCATTCTCACAATTTCAGAATCAGTCTTTAGGGACTGACTCTTACTTAACAGAAAATGAGGAGCAAGAGGCACTTTCACAGGTTTACTATTCAGGTTACCATACTTAGCTATTACTTTTTCCAGATATGGTTTTTGATGTATTTTTAAGAAACAGTCATTTCTATTCCTGTCAATTATCATGCCAAGAATTTTCCTAGCCTTTCCTAAGTCTTTCATTTCAAATTCCCTACTTAGGTCCTTTTTCAGCTTTTGTATCTTACTAACAGACTTAGAAATCAGCAAGATATCATGAACATAAAGGAGCAAGTAAACAGGGTCATAATCAAACTGAGTAAAATAGAAGCATCAAATTCACTTCTCACAAATCCAAGCCTCAAAATATAAGTATCAAACCTAATATACCAAAGTCTAGGACTTTGTTTAAGACCATAGAAGGATTTATTTAAGTTGCAGATGTGATCAGTGTACCTTTTGTCTTCAAAACCAGGTGGCTGCTCCATGTATATCTCCTCATTTAGCTCACCATGGAGGAAGGTTGTCTTCACATCCATCTGCTCAAGTTCAAGATCATACACTGTAACCATAGAAAACATTATTCTGATAGTTTTGAACTTAACAACTGGTGAGAAAATCTCAGTGTAATCCACTCCCTCCTTTTGAGTGAACCCTTTGGCCACTAATCTTGCCTTGTATCTAGGTGGATCTTTCTCATTCCGACCTTCCTTAATTCTCAAAAGCCACTTACACTTCACTATTTTCGTACCCTCAGGCTTCTTAACTAAGGTCCAGGTCTTATTGGTTTCTAGGGAACTCATCTCATCATTCATGGCTTCCAGCCATTTTATTCTATCCTTGGATCTCATGGTTTCTTGGTAAGTTTCTGGTTCAGGGTGGGAAACCTCTTGAGCTGCTATTAAGGCTGTATACACAAGATCAGCATATCCATATCTAGTATTAGGCCTGGGCTCCCTTCTCTCCCTATCTCTAGCCAACATATAGTTGCTCAAGGTCTCTTGTTCAGTCTGCTCATAATGCTCTACCTCTCCTCATTCTCAGAGTGTTCTATGGGCTCGTCTACATGGGCATCATGGGCAAGGGCTGGATCATCCTCTTGGTCAGGTTCAAGAGGAACATCAGGCTCTATGGGATCAGGTAACTCCACCTCAATGGTATTATTAGGTGTGGCAGGCTCAGGAATGGCTCTATCAGGACTGGGATGATTCTCCTTATATGGAAAGCTATTCTCATCAAAGATAACATCTCTAGAAATTAGGATTTTCACTCCTCTCACCCCTAACTCCCATAACCTATACCCTTTAGTCCCCTGCTGCTGCTGATAACCAAGAAAAATACATTTAACAACTCTAGCATCAAGTTTACCATCCTTAACATGGGCATATGCAGCACAACCAAACACTCTAAGGTTATTTAGGTCTGGTTTCTTATTAGACCACAGTTCCATGGGGCATTTGAGGTCAATGACTCTGTTGGGACATCTGTTGATGAGGTATGCTGAAGTGCTCAAGGCCTCACCCCAGAAAGACTTAGGGAGGCCCGAGGTAAGCAGCAGCCCTCTCAACTTGTCCAGCAGTGTCCCATTCATCCTCTCAGCCATCCCATTTTATTGGGGGGTTTGTTTTACAGTTCTATGCCTTCATATGCCATGTTCATTACAATAAGAATCAAACACTTAATTACAGAATTCCAAGCCATTATCAGTTCTAAGCACCTTAACAGTTTTACTAATCTGGTTTTCCTCTAAAGTTTTTCAGTCTTTAAACCTTAGGAATGCTTCATCTTTGGTTTTCAACAAGTAAGTCCATACCCTCCTAGAATAATCATCAATTATGCTCAGAAAATATCTATTTCCCCCATGAGTTTCATGTAATTCTGGCCTCTATAAATCAGCATGTATATAGTCTAGAATGCTCTTAGAACAATGAGTACCAACAGTGAATTTCAGTCTATGTTGCTTAGCTAAAATGCACATTTCACAGAAGTCCAAGTCAGTGACTTTACCTTGTCCAAGCATGCCTTGATTGCTTAAAGCCTTCAGGCCTTTTTGACTGATGTGTCCAAGCATGAGATTCCATTTAATGGTATCATTCTTAACCTGCATTTTTTGGTAGCAGCATTTACCTCAGGTAAAACATGAGTATCATTAAGAACATATAGACTGTTATGCTTAGATGTAGTTAAAACAGGTCTGCCATTTTTGCTAACTGTTAATACACCATTACAAGCATTATACTCACAGCCATTATCATCTAAAATGCCTAGGGAAATCAGATTCCTTCTAAGGCCTGGTACACATCTAACATGAGTTAACATAACTTATTTGTCATTTTCAAGTCTTAGCTTAACAGTTCCAATGCCTATCACTTTGCAAACATTATTATTACCCATCAACACATTTTCAGCAGTTTTATCAACAAGATCAACAAACCAAGAAATAACAGGGCACATATGAAAGGAACAACCAGAATCAAGGATCCATTGATTTTCAATGGATCTGTCAGAAACAGTCAATACCTTAGGCATATCACATTTCTGATTTACAGCAGTTGCAACATTTGTTTCATTTGCATTATTGTTCTGGTTTCTAGCAATGAACTTAGTACAATCTTTCCTTAAGTGACCAGTTTTACCACAGAAAAAACATTTCCTTGTTTCCTTTTGTTGTTGACCTTTACCATTATCTTTCCTATCAGTCTTAGGCTTGTTATTATTGAAACCGTTAGTTCTTTTATTTGCCTGACCAGACTGAAACCTTCCTTTAACAAACAGATTACCCAGATTTAGATTTGGCATTCTTCAGTTCATTTTCCCTAGTCCTCAAGGCATTACAGAATTGATCAAAGGGAGGGACAATACCAGAGTATTGGAATGCATCTTTAACAACTTGATAACTCTCCAGAAGAGAGTTCATTAGGATCATAACCTTGCTTGTTTCATCAATGGGTTCTTTAGGATTGTTTAGCAAAATGATAATTTTCAGGAACTCATCAAGGTTTTCATCAATAGATTTAGAGGCATCTATTTTAAAGGCATACAATGTGGCTCTTAGATATGCAAGGTTAGGTGCCATTTGATTAGCAAATAATTCCTCTAATTTCTTCCACAATTCAGTAGGAGTTTTGCAATCACTAACCTTCCTAATTATACTGTCAGAAAGACTAAGTATAATCAGATTAAATGCCTCTTCATCTATTTCACCTTTTCTTTTCTTTTCTTTTGATCTTCACTCCACAAGTCAGCCTTCTCTTGGAGTCCAATAAGACACTTGTGGTGATACAGCAGGGCTCTCATCTTCATGCCCCAAACCTTGAAGTCACCTTTGCCATCGTAGGCAGTGATCTCCATAGTTCCTTGCAAGACAATAAAGTCCAAGAACCAAATCAAAAGACAAAGTAGTGCAAATAGGACTGTTATAGCCTAGCTCTAGATACCACTGTAGCGTTTTGATCACTATTAACAGTCTCAATTTAATTGGATTATCAACCAAATTCCCAAATCAATAGCAAGAACCCTAGAAATTGAAATTGAACTAAAAGGAAAATGACACACCAATATAAAGCACGTGGTTCAGCCGTAGCCTAATCGACGTTGAGAGCACCAGGCTCGGTATGCACTATCACTTGTCAGAATCGCCAAAAAGCACCGGAAGTTGTATCTCGGTTACACACTCCTCAAACCAGTGAAACTCGCAGATGAGTACACTATACTCTCAATCTCACATACACTACACTCGCCAGTACAATCCGAACCGAAGCCCTATACTATCGTGAACGGATAATGCCAGAGAAGAGAGGATTTGATCGAGGAAGAAGAACGCAGGATGAACCTAATGCAATGCAGCTCGAGCTTAAGTCTGTTTGAAGGCGAACATCAGACACCGTTGGATCCTTCGAGATGGATTGATCTGGGGCCGTTGGATGCTGGCGGATCTGCTCGCGAACAAGGCTTGAATCTGATTGGATGATTAGGTCTTTAGCCACGGATTGGCGACGAACACCAGCGCGCGAGATTTAGGTTTTCACCAAACGACAGCGTTCCACTTAATGTACCATTACCAACGGACCAGCTCGAAACAGCAACGACTCCCTTGCACCTTCAACGATGTCCCCTGCAACAGCCAACAACTTCAAATCCTTCAGAATACATAGTACTTTTAGGACAATTAAAAGTTAACTTGTCATGACCAACCTAGAAAATCAACATCATCGTGGGAATCGGATAATCAAAGTAACTTGTCATGACCAACCTAGAAAATCAACATCATCGTGGGAATCGGATAATCAAAGTACGAAATTGTTTTTGATTGATCTTACCCTCTCTTCAAGACAATTGACCCCAAATGTTTCCACATGGTACAATAATGTCCACGCATGCCTTCCTTTGAGAACCCTCACAAATAACCTAACCTCGTCTCTTGTTGTAGGTGCAGTACAGAGATGAGCTACATCCACGTTTTTATCACCAACTTACCTCAATCACAGGATCATTGTTCTTTTTCTAGTGTCTTTAGTGCATACCTTTTTGATCATACGAAAGAGTTATGGGAGATGATTAAAAACATTATGTTCTCCCATCATGACCAAATAAGTCATAGAAAAGGTCATGACCAAGTAGAAAAAAGATCATCTCATGATCAAAAATTGGATTTGATCATGAGAGTTGGGTCCTACAAAATCATTTATCTTCCAATACAAATCGAACATGTGGCAATTTTTAGATATAAATTTCAATTTTGTAACAATTATATCTTACAAAATATAAAGTATTAAAATATAAAAAATATATCAAAATTTATAACTTCTTTAGATCTATAAATTGATATCAATATTTCTATATTTTATACACGTTTCCAAACAAATATTTCTCTCCTCTTAAAGAAACGAAGTTTGTAATTTTTTAAATTATCTAATGAATTTAAATATTACGTTAATTATTTATTTACGTATAATAATATTTTAATATTGTATGTTAAGTAATAATTTAAATATAGTTGTATGGATGAAAATTATGGTAAATGTATGTGAAAAAAGTAGGAGATAGAGGGATGCCAAAAAAAAATAGTCATGAGTGATGATATGATGATAGAGAAAATAGAAGAGAGATGGATGACATGTTTTTTTTGTCATGTTAGGAATGTTCTAAGAGCATTCTCATCATGATTTTTTCAAGCATAGAAAAGTATCATGAGACATGATCAAAAAACCATGTACCCTCACATGATCTTTTAGATCATAAAAAAGATCACCCCATGATCTTTTTTTTTATCATGAGAGTTGGGCTTGGGCCAATCGCAACGCGACACATGTCCTGTAAGAAACAGTACAGTTTTTATTTTGATCTTGCAACGAATATATCTTCTAAATTACAAAGTAAAAAAAATCAAAATAAATACCAATATTCATAATTTTTTGAGGTCTATAAAACGAGATATACACTTTGATATATTTTTATTAATCTTAACATTTATGAGCTATAATTTATGTAGTGATGAGAGAGACTGATGATAAACTTTTTATTTGATCATGAGTGGGATGCATGTGATTGATTTGGTCATGGAGGATGATTAGATGAGAGAGAAAAAAGATGAGAGAGATGGATGACATGGTTTTTTGATCATGGTGAGGATGCTCCAAGCAAATTTTTTTTTACGTATTTAATATGCTCTCTTTTTCCGCATAAATAAATTATATTTACCTTCTCTATATTTCAAATTTGCAGCTAATAGAAAATATAAGTAGCTTTGATTTTTGTATCGTTAATCACTAGACATGGAACACGTGTCAAACTACGTTCATGATTTGTGGTGCGTATGGTAAGAGCAATGATCATCATTATTCAGATCATAAATTCAAATCCTGATAAGTCCGGAATAAGTTTCGTCGTTGGGTAAGGCTATAGCGGTAGAATATAAAGATTGAGTGAGGAGAAAAAGATATTTTTTTTTTGGAAACACTCTTTGACCCATCAACGGCCAATTAGGAGAGAGTCCTACACTGATAAAAATTTGAAGCACAAGTTTGTGGGTAGTGTTTAGTAGTAGATGGAAACGTGTGTGATGGATGGATTAATAGTTCACCAACTCTTCCTCTATAAGCCGTCTATCCAGCTAGTCTTTTATTTAACCTGTGAACCTCTTCTACCTCTTTTAAATACCTGAAAGCATCACCACTTTTCATTCATCAAACTCAACATACAATGAAGGAAACTGAAGTGAAAACGATAGAAATCGATGAAGATGACACCAACGACAACAAGAGGCATATAGTTTGTGTTCTCGACGCGTCGAGTTACATAGGGTTTTGGGTTCTCAAGGGTCTTTTGGACAAAGGGTACACGGTTCATGCTGGAGTTCAGCAGCATGGCGATGGACTTGAGCTGGTCGATACGGCGAAGATGATTAGGGAACTGGAGAAATTGGAGGAGGAGAGGTTGAAGGTGTTTATGGTTGATGTTTTGGATTATCATAGCATTTGTGTTGCTTTGAAGGGATGTGAGGCTTTGTTTTGCTCCTTGGATTGCCCTCAAGCATATGAAGTAAGTAGTTTAATTTCTGTTTATCGTTTGCTTCAATATATTTGCTACATTTGTCTGATTTTATAGACGTATAATTCGCTAAATTTAAATATTCTTAAATGAAATAAAATGATCTGACATAGCGAACTTGAACTTGTTATTTTTCTTTATAGGAGAAGACGGTGGAGATGGAGGTGAGAGGAGCCATCAATGTGGTGGAAGCTTGTGCCCAAACGGGCACCATTGATAAAGTTGTGTTTAGCTCATCTTTGGCAGCTGCAATTTGGAGAGAAAACATATCCTCAGAGCTAGATGTAGATGAAAGGTCTTGGAGTGATCAAAACTTCTGCCGAAAACTTAAGGTATGAGCCTTTGTTATCCTAATAAATATCTATAACATATCGGAAATGTTGTCAGACGCTAACCTAGTGGCAAGAAGAGACAGCATAAGAATCAATCTCTCTAAATATTAAATTGCACTAATTCTTAAACTCGTTAGTATTGTGTTCCGTTCCACAATTTGAGTAACAACATTGTGTCTAATGAGCTAACTACAACAAGTTTTACATGTTTATGGGAGCTTGATTGAGCATGTGAATGAGATTGGGTCTCATTTGATGTTCATTTTTTAAACTTCGTTTGAACCAAAAATGTATGCAGTTGTGGTATGCTTTGGCCAAAACTCTATCAGAGCAGGCTGCTTGGGCCTTAGCCATGGACAGAAGGCTCAACATGGTGTCCATCAATTCTGGGCTTGTTCTTGGGCCTAATGTGGTCCAACAAAATCCCCTATTGACCCTGTCCTACCTCAAAGGTGACTTTCATCATGTCATCCTAAATTGTTCTACTCAACATTTTCAAACAATGAAATGTTGAAATGAATGTAAATTATAAACTCATACTTGATTATATGATCGTGTAGGAGCGCCCGAAATGTACGAAAACGGAGTCTTGGCGACGGTCAATGTGAACTTTCTTGTAGATGTTCATATTCGAGCTTTCGAAGATCATTCTACAGGCGGTCGATACTTATGTTTTGACAAAGTCGTTAATACTGAGGAAGAAGCAGTTGCGCTGGCTAAAAACTTGAGCCCTTTGATCTCATTGCCTCCTAGGTATGAATGCCAAGGGAGTGAAGTGCTTGCTGAAAAATTGAGGAACAAGAAGCTCAACAAACTAGTGGAGGGCACTGCCTACTAGTTTTAAAATATCCAAACCTATATACTTATTACATGTTGTAAATGTTGAAACAATTGCCACTTAAAAGTTGTAATGAAACAAACATCATGATTTGGTATTATGAATTGCAATCAAGCTAAATACAGACAAAGTAAAACGACACGGTATACGTCATAATTTAATGCAATGACAAATTTTAAAGAATAACACGAGTTTTATTTTTATTACTCTTATATTAATGGATCGTAGCTCATCATAGGTGTGGGAAAAGGATCCGGTGCAATGTAACTGCGAGTTTCAAAACGACATCATTTCAATAAAAGTGATATCACTTCGATTGATTTTTTTTTTGGAATAATACAGAACGACATAGTTTTATGTACCCTTCACGGTTCACATACTCTTTTTTTTTATCTGGACTTGTTAGGTTAGGTTAGTATCCATTTTTTGCGAGGTTATGAGGGTTCGAAACCAGGAAGCGGCGTAGGTCCCTAGCGAGCTGCTCCACTGAGCCAAACTCAACCCTCACGGTTCACATACTCTTAAATTCATGTTTTTGGCAAGGTGGTCTCAAGATTGGGACTTGAGCATTTATGTGTGCTGCTTAAGGTACTCCTTGCTGTTCATCTCAGTTAATCTGCATTGTCAAAATTTTGAAAGTGAGCCCCTTTGTTTATCGAGCTTTTACAGCAATAAGGTGTTTACCTACTGATGGTGCGGTCCTTTGCAAACGCTAACTTGTTGTCCACACAGTTATCAGGAATAGTACTTCCGGTTGTTATGGAGAGTCTGGGAGAAGCATTTTGAGCATCGGCTATGGTAACTATTTTCTCAAACATTTCTTGGGGAGTCCCTTCGGCGGACCACAGCAATCTTGCCTTGTTCTCATATATAACCTGTAATGAAACCCCGTCGTCACAAAAGTGATCACTTAATGATGGAGGGTAAGTGAAAATGCAGTTGGAATTGAGCTCGCTTACATCTACTAACGTGACAAATCGATACGCTGCCATCCGGTTGTAAAGGCTGAAAATCGGGACACCCTCCAATGCCAAAGTATGAAAGTTCTCTGACAGAAATGCGAGATCATTTCTAATAGACAAAACGGTGCGGGAAATAAACTAGACAAGTTGACAGTTACGTACTGAATAATCCAAAGTAGTCTGCAGCGCCAAGTGGTTTCTCACAAAGTTCTTCGAACGTGAAATAGGCACATCCATTAGCTCCCAAAAGCACCTGTATAGCAAAATGAAGTCTGAGATCAGGTTAAGGCTAAGCCATGTATAACGCATTAATGCAACAATACAAGCGGTAATTTCTAGCACATACGGCCAACTTCCTCCCCATGACCACTTCCACCTCCTGTGGACCAACCACATGACCTCCAATCAGCGAGTGAAATGTTATCTTAAGTTGGCCTGCGTTGTCCTTCCCAACAAAATGTACACCCTGCTCAGCCTGGATTTCAAATATTAGTTTTTTTTTTAAAATTTGTAGTAAGAATCTGCTACCTGATGCTGAGTGATTTTTTTTATACATACCGATGTCAGTTTTCGGTAGTCAACAGCTGAGCTGATCGGCTGAACAACACATCTTTCCTGCAACAAATGTAGGCTCAGATCAGCATAGATACAAAAAAGCAAAAGAAAAAACACGATTAGCATGCTTACTCAAGTGCTCGTTGCATTGAGAAAAAAACATAACAGCAAACACGGAGTGGCTTGCTAGTTCCATCAGGAAGTAACTAAAATGTCTTTACAGCTTTCATACCTTCAAAGTAGACACAAAGAGCAGAAACAAATCCCTGTACAATCCCCGGTCATAGAGCTTATCAGGAGCACGATTGGAGGTTGCGACAAGAATCTGAACATGGTTCCTCAAATGATTACAAAAAATGTTATTAAAACATCATGGCAAGTCAGACAAGCCCATGTATGCGTGCAGGTGTAGTAGTGTTCGGTATATAAAAAGGCAACACCAAACCACTCACAACTCCATTGTTGAACAGATGGTGGAAAAGGCGATTCAGAATCAAGGCGTCAACCATATCTGTCACCTGCATAGAGAAAATCGAAGAATCAAGAAAATTGATGAACTCCCCCCCTCTGCAAGATTTACTGCACCTTGTTTTTAAAGCAAAAATTATGAAGAGCCTGTGTTAAAAATTTCCCAAGGCTTCTTTTTTTTTGTTCATATTTAGCAACAACTAACAAACCATGAACTCATCGAGACATAGTAGGATTGCTTCCTCAAATATTTCTTTTGCAACGATTTCTAACGGGTCGGTGACACCTTTGTGTTTCTGTAGATAAAAAGAAATAAACCTGTGTTCAAACATATGAGCTATTTGGTTTGAAGAATTTGACATCATAGGTACATTGGCTCTTACAGGTAATCGGCTATGAACATTTAGCATGAAGTCGTGGAAATGTATCCTCTTTTTCCTCCAGCTCGAGGGCCTACAAAAAGGAAAACAAACCGTGTAAATGAAGAATACTGACATAAAATTGGGAGGAAACTGTAATGAAACATTAACTGATTTCTGATTTTGATTGAACCTACAATTGGCCGTAAAATAAATCCATCAACATAGTTTTTCCCGTGCCTACTCCTCCATAGAGATATAGTCCTTTCACAGGTGAAACCAACGATCTTGGCATGAAACGTGACCAGAGCCAACTACTTCTGAGAAGTGCGCAAAACAATACTGGTATCGCTGACAAGACTCTTTAACATCCAAATAACTACGATTGTATAAAGCGCAATCATTCTACCTCCCAGCTATTCCAATAGTTGCAAGGCAGTCTAATCTGCAGGCATTTGCTGAATTTACAAGTTCATCATATAATTTCTGGAGCTCCTTTAAGGTTTCTAGCTACAAAGCATCAAAAGGTATTTTGGTTAAATAGCTAAATAACTCTACCATTGGCCTCATTGGACAAAAACCCTGCTAAATCGGAATTCAGGAACTACCTGGCGATCATCACCACCCCTGAGTTTACCAGCTGCGATTCGTCGTTGGTACTCAATTAGTGGTCCTGCTCTCAGATCAGAAACTGAATAATCAAACATTCATGCTTAAACTAGATCAACGCATTTTAATAGATATACATAAGCGAAAAACTAAATTTCATTTTACCTTCACAGTTGCCTGCTGAAAAAGTTCTTTGAATAATAAATGATACATACAAGTTTCCTCCAGATTTAGCATTGTCTATAAAGTTATATGCAGAAACAGAAACTAGTGACTGAACCTGCCTCGGAAATTTAGAGCAACCAAAGAGGCGATTTCTAGGCTGCATCAAATTCTCTTGCAGTTGAAGGGCTCTCCTCATATTTGAATTCAAAAACAGAGATAATGACTGCAGAAGCTAAATTGAATACAGGCATAGGATAAAGAGCTTCTTCTTTTTTCATACACCAAGAGGCTTAAAGAGTCTTGACCAAATCATATACAATAAACTCTATGAGAAATATAGATGTTCGATGAGATCGTCAATCTCTTTAAGAAACATTTAGATTTAACTAAATGCAGCCAAGGCTCAAGTAAGGCCTCAGGCTCAGCAATGGACACCATGTATTCAGCAAAGACCAGGTCATTTCTAAAAGACTTGACAACAGAGGCAATTTGATATTATGCAATCATGATCTGATTCCCCGGAATAATGACACATTATTACCATGCCTTGTCAAAGCCAAATATTTAATGTTACCTTGACGTCTTCCACAGCTCGTGGTTTAGAATTCATGATCAGATCCAAAGACTAGGAAAACTCAAATACAATGGTAAAATTTGAGTTTCAGCTTTTATAATATGGAATCACGAAATAATATAAACACTAAGATTAATTTAGGCCTCACAAAAACTCACTTAGGAACCTCACAATAGCTGAAATGGCCTGAAGAGGAAGATGCGGTTTAAGGACTTCTATATCTGCTTCAGAACCTTGTCAGCAGCGGCAACACTACGTTGGATGTCTTCAGCAGAATGTGCCAAGCTAGTGAAGCCTGCTTCAAACTGGGAAGGGGCGAGGTAGACTCCTTCACGCAGCATTCCCTGGTAAAACCTTGCGAATTTGGCCGTGTCACTCTTCTTTGCATCATCAAAGTTGTGGACTGGGCCTTTTGTAAAGAAGAATCCGAACATTCCACTTATGAACCCTCCGCACATCTCATGGCCATTTTTCTTTCCAGCTTCTAGAATACCCTCGATAAGCTCGCCGGTAACCTTGGTTAAGTACTCATAGGTTCCCGCCTCTTTCAAGCGGTTGAGGGTGTGGATACCTGCTGTCATTGCCAGAGGGTTGCCGCTGAGTGTTCCAGCTTGGTACATGGGTCCTGCAGGAGCCACCATTTCCATTATGTCTCTCCGTCCACCGTAAGCACCGACAGGGAGGCCACCGCCAATAATTTTTCCAAGTGTTGTCAGATCAGGAGTTATGCCAAAATATTCTTGAGCTCCACCGTATGAGAGTCTAAATCCAGTCATGACCTCGTCAAATATGAGAAGGGCATCATTTTCTTTAGACAGCTTCCGCAAGGCATTGTGGAAGTCTGGGTTGGGAGTGATGAATCCGGAATTGCCCACAACAGGTTCAAGGATTATGGCAGCAATCTCTCCTTTATTAGCATTGAAGAGTTCTTCCACAGCCGCGATATCATTGTAAGGCGCTGTTAGGGTGTCATGTGTGGCAGCTTTAGGCACACCAGGCGAGTCAGGAAGACCGAGAGTTGCTACCCCACTGCCAGCCTTGACCAGAAAAGCGTCAGCATGACCGTGGTAGCATCCCTCAAACTTGATGATTTTCTGCCGGCCAGTGAAGGCACGGGCTAAGCGAAGCACACCCATGCACGCTTCTGTTCCTGAATTGACAAAGCGAACCATTTCAATGCTTGGGACAGCATCTATCACCATTTCAGCCAGAACATTCTCCAGCAGACAAGGAGCACCGAAGCTGGTTCCTTTCTTCATTGTTTCAGCCAATGCAGCAAGCACCTGCAACGAAAAAGATAAATGGAAATTACATACATATTTGAGAGCAACGAAAAACTCAAGACTGCGGCACTGCGCGAGATGAGGCGATAATATACCTTATCATCAGCATGGCCTATGATTGCAGGTCCCCATGAACCAACATAGTCGATGTACTCATTACCATCGATGTCAGTCATTTTAGATCCTTTAACAGAGTCAATAATAATGGGTTGCCCGCCAACAGACTTGAATGCACGGACGGGAGAGTTCACACCTCCAGGCATCAATTCCTGAAATCCAAATCGCATAATAAATTGATAATGAACTGGATAATAACACGAGTACCATAACAGCATTAACGAAGCCAATTCGATAGCAAATATCAGTAATTCTGAGTCCTATCTCAACAATGTAAAGGGAGCTACACCATAGTTAACATCCACAACGGCACTCACTTTCGCATGTCTTCAAAGATCGAAAACAATCTACTCTACCTTATCCCTCCTTTACATCTAAACTTTAGTCATACTTGCCAATCTTCCATCACCGCTCCATAAGTTTCACCAAAAGCCATCACGCCTCAACCACAATTAGACCTCGGAGATAAATAAAATCAGTATATACGGGTATAAGAACTAGTACATTTCTATTACCGATCTCCTTAAGACAAGTAATTTTCAGCAATTTATTTCTCTCCATACTCAGTGGTACAAGTACACATAACAGAACACAAACACAATAACCAACAGTGCTTGCAACATAAATCAACAAATCTATTTAAATTCCAGATTCTCCACAATTTCATAAACCCTAATAAAACTCCAATCCATGTCCAGACTCCTACCAAACCCACATAAAAAAAATTCAATTCAAGCAAATGAACAGACCTAAATATCTCACCTTAGCAGCAGTGAAAGCCGCTTCAGACTTCTCCAAAGTAAAACTCTTCTTCTTCTCGTCAACGGACACAGCCGTCATTTTCACACACTGCCGACGAACAACCAATCCCGACATCGGCGGCGCCGAAGAGCGGCTCGACGACAATGATAAACTCACTCCGTATACACTCGCCGTCGCCATTGGGTGTGAGATTCAGCTTCGGTTCGGAGCTTCAGTTTTGGCTCCTTATCTGCGTCGCAGAAAGATAAGAAAAATCACCGAACGTATTGGAGGGGTTATTAACCCATTTGCCGCAAATCCAAACTCGAATCATTGATTTGCACCAACTAAAACTTAAATAATCAATCTATCACATTTTTTTTACAATTTCGGTTTTTTCTCTTAATTCCGATTTCTCTCATACCGGGACTCTTTGAAAATTAAAATATGGCTCGATTTAGAACCTACGTGGACCAAAACGAGATGAAATAACATCCCGATGGAATCCCGATTTTTGAGGGGAATCGGGATAATGATCCCGGTTTTGGGGCAACCGGCATCAAAAAAACTACTCAAAGCATAGCTGCTTTTCGAGAAAAAAGTGCATAAATAAAGAAATTTCATTGACCCAAAAAAGCACTTTTGCTTTATTTATTATAATAATTTTTTATCTGTCATGATCTACTTCGATGGAGTATGCTTTTGTCGCTATCTCTCATGATGACCCAAAAAAAGCACTTTTGCTTTTTTTATTATAATAATTTTCTCTATCTTATGTTCTACTTCGGTGGAGTATGCTTTTGTCGCTATCTCTCATGATCTACTTCGGTGGAGGATGCTTTTGTCGCATTTGCAATCTGATTTCAAGGATGAACGGATAAGAATACAGATTTGGAAATGATACCGGTGTGTCGCGTATCGGGATCACTCTTAATTCCGGTTCCCCCAAAATCGGAATCCTACGTGTATAACATTTCACTTTGTTTTGATCCACGTACGCACAAAATCGAGCCACGTCTCCATTTTCAAAGAGTCCCGGTAAGAGAGAAACCGGAATTAAGAGTCGATTCCCGGAAAATCAGAATTGTAAAAAAATGGGGTAGATTGGTTATTTGAGTTTCAGTTGGTGCAAATGGGTGATTCGAGTTTGGAAGAGGGGCAAATGGGTTAATAACCCGTATTGGAGCCAGTAAGATCCGAAAACGCACTGTTTTGAAATTAGATGAAGATTTGCCATGTTCCGGGTAATTTCAAGAAAAAAAATTCAATTTAGCTTCAATCCAAATTTGGTTTCCTCAGGTGACTGATTTCTAAATTAGTTTTCCAAAATGATCATATTCTCGGAATATTTTCCAAATTGCACCAAAATCAAGATTCACTTCCAATTCTACATATTTTTTAGATTGGTTTCCCAATTTACACTAGTTTTATAAGCCGCCGTTGCTCACAGCGTCTTAACATTAAGAAGCTCTTGTTGACAGCGTCTTAAGCCCCGTGGCGTTTTTGCGCCAAAATATGCAGTCGTGTGCCGTAATATTACCAAACAAGCGTAAGCCGCTGTTGGAGACAGCGTCTTACCTTAAAACGCTGTTGGTATGAGCGTTCTAATAGAACGATGAAAAGAAAAACTAGGGCTCGAAACTTAAGTCGCTGTTACGGACGACGTTTTAATAAAAAATAAATTTAAACGATCCACATCAGCTACTGACTCACATACTTTGGTGCAAAAACGCCACGGGGCTTAAGACGCTGTCAACAAGAGCGTCTTAATGTTAAGACGTTGTGAGCAACGGCGGCTTACAAAACTAGTGTAAATTGGGAAAACAATCTAAAAAATGTGTAGAATTGGATGTGAATCTTGATTTTGGTTCAATTTGGAAAATATTCCCATATTCTCTTAGGCGCTGTTGCTAACGGTGCCTAAGAAATAAAACACTGTTGTCAACAACGCTTTAATCCTAATATCATTTTTTACTCGATATAATGCTGAGTGATGGACTTATGTGGCAATTTTTTTAGGCGTTGTTTGAGATTTTTTCTCTAGGCGATGTTCCTAAAAAAAATTGCCACATAAGCCTGACTCATCATTATATCGAATAAAAAACGACACTGTGATTAAAGCGTTGTTGGCAACTGTGCCTAAGGGAAGGTGGTCATTTTGGAAAACCAATTTAAAAATTAACCACATGAGGAAATCAAATTTGGATTTAAGCTAAATTAAAAATTAATTCTAATTTCAAGGAGTTAGGTTTAATTTTTTATAAAAGAAGAAATTAGGTTCTATTAATCAATTTGTTCTCTTGTCATTGAAACACACAAAAAAAAAAGTTTCACTGAAAAGTCAAATCCCCTGCAAAATTTCACCTGGTATCTGGTATAATTAACGCGGTCAATTGGTTATATTGATTACAAAAGATTTAGTGCAATGGATCAAATAACTTTATATACACAAAACCAAGATGAGAAAATACTTTGTTGAAAAACTCTTATAATTCGAGAAACTGAAAGTCCAAATCTGACAATTGGACGAACATGATAACCCTTTACTTTCCGATATATAATATGTTTGTACCTGATCCTGATCTATACATGATTATGGACAAAATGCAAACTTAAAAATTCCAAACCGATCGACACGCGCAAACTGAAGCCCTACTCACTGCTATTGCAACGATGTGATATCAATTCTGATATGGAGATTGTCGGGGATGGCCATGCGACTATGACTTGGAAACATTAGTTGGAATTGCTGTTAGCAGATTGAACTCTCGCATAAGATTCCATGACGACACATTCTGACTGTCGATTGTTAGAGAATACTCTTGGAAGATTCCAGAGAATGTGATGATATATACTGTCGCCCTGTGAAAAATGGATTTGAAGGTATTTACTGAACTGCAAGTAAATGTAAGCAATGACATATAAAACCAACGTGAAACAGGACTCAGAACTCAATAAAAAAACTCACCTATGAGCTACGTATCCAGGATTAGAAGTAGACTCGTCTTCAACCTTTTCCACCTTCCGCACCACTGCATAGCTACATCAGACGCAGCGAATCAAAGAAAACAAGAAATATGAGGATGTGCGTCACTGAAGTCAAACCAGTGAAAGCGTTAAGATGGACATTCAGCTAATTTTAAAAGTGATATTTAATAAAAACATCTGATGCAATGACATGCGGAAAAGTTCGAAGTGAGTGTTCACCTTTTGACTCCGGCAGGAAAAGCGTTATGAAGCACGTGGTGGTGAGCTGGATCTAACATGTCCGAGACTGAATTCGGTACTATTGATCCTAGAAGACTGTTAGATCTCTTGATCCTAATACAAGTATCACATAAATAATTTGTAGGAGAGCAAGGCAAACAAAACGCACGATTCAAATCAATTTATGCAAAAAACATTTCACCTTCGGTTGGTCGCAAATCCAAGGGAGAAAGCATGAACAGATCCGGAGATACTCGTGGCAACAAGAATATCAGGAAGTTGCGCGGACGGTGCCAACGCTAAGGAATATATGGTTGACGGATAGGTACCCCTCCGGAAACTATATGACTGAAAATTGTATGCACAAAATGATCATCCAAAATAATAACGCAATAGAGTAAAAATTTTCTTTGTGATAATGGTCGCCAATTTAATCTTTCCAATTCGAAAATCAACCACAGTCCACTCCACAATTATCACGAACGATGAGGTGCCACTTAATTACCTTAGATGCATCGGAGAGCAGGTGAACTCTGATTATAGTTCCCTGTTCAGACGCAGTTGCTAGGTACATTCCATTGGAAGAAAGGGTAATGGCAGTTAATGGGGATCGATGCGCTTCAATCTGTCGGAAAAAAATGCAATAAAAATACTACCTCAGAATGCAGACAAAAAATAGGACTAAAAGCTAGCATTACCTCACAGTGCGACTGAAACTCCATAACATTGTAAACTAGAACTGACCCCTTGGTCGTACTAGCTGGAAGAGCTAGGAAGCAGCCATCCAAACTATACGAAAAAGCGCACAGTCCTACCCAAAGTAAATATGAAGAAGTTCAGCATCGCGAAGGACGAACAGAATGTGATAATGTCAAACAATTAAACTCAGGGAGATACCTTTTAAATTTGGTACTGTATCGATGGTGTCCAAAATAGCAACATTATTCAAGTCATATATAAAAGTCTTTTCTTGAAGAATGACAACAAGTCTACACAAACAAGAAACGATAAGATATTATCGTGTCCAAAGAGAGAAACAAACGCAGACATATACTATAAGCCCCTGCCTTCTTTTGTTCATTCGGACACCTAGGATAGATGTCAAGAAATTGAGCTCTCGAAGAGAATTCCCAGTGATGCTATTGAACATACAAAGTCGCCGAGGAGATAAAGCTGGCTGTAGAATGCACATAATAATCGGAAATTCAAAACCAAATCCTACCAACAAAATACCATTCAACATCAAGACACTAGAGTCTACACTACAATTACCTGCTCCCCAGCCCCAACAATTGCAAGAAGACTCGAGCTGAACAGCATCTCCACGATATTGAACGCTCCAATAACTAACAAAACAAAAATCTCCGTTTCTCAGGACGTTAACCATGGCAAAAATTGGCCATCCATCCAGCAGGTTCAACGGCATAATCTGTTACGATCAAACACCTTACTTACCACGCTCGTAACACAGCCTTCCTGTATTTGAATCGAATATCCTGAAGCCATTCTTGGTACCTACAGCAAAACCACTACGCCTTTCATCATTAGCCCTAATTTATCCAACCACAAATTTAGACTAAATCCATATCAGTTGTCAACTCACTAAAAATCGAATCTTTTCCAGACAGTAAAAAATCAATACAAAGCTATAAAAAAATCCACACAATTTCAGATCATATTGACTCAAAATAATGAGAGGAAAAAAATTGGAACAATAAATCCAATAATTGGAATTGGAACATATTGTGCAAAGTTAGGGTTTTGAAGCAATTTGACAACATAAGGAAAATCTACGCAATCTGATCGAATAATCCCGACTCGATATAGCCAATAAGATGAAATCTACTTACGAGTTGTCCTGATTGAAGGAAGCGCATATGATGGGGTACGAGGACGACTGGTCGGACATGTCGGAAGCTCCGATTCTAGCCGAAATTGGTTTGTCAACGAGCTGATTTCTCAATCGGTCGATTACGGTTTTACCAGCGGCACGTCGATAATCGAAATTGACTTCGGATGGACGCGGAGCCGAAGATTCTTCTGCTCTGTTTTTCTGTGGGAGAATCTGATTCGATACGCCGAAGCCTAAATCGTAATCTTACGTACGGATGCTGACATGGCGAGCCCGTTGTCCCCAATCTTAAAGTCAGTTAAGTTTTATTAAATTAATTTCGAATGATCAATTACAAAAAAAAAATGATCAATTACAAATTACTACAATAAATTGGATAATTACAAGAATATAGGTTACTCTCGATATTAATGTAAAATAAAATAGGGTTTTGAATCTCGTTTCAATTTTTCGTTCGAAAAATTCAAAAGGAGAATCTATATTAAAAATTAACGAAATTTCGATTAACTAATGGACCCGCTTTATACTTATTCCATGTATTTGTATTAGTCTGAGAGAGGAGCGTTCAAATGAGACACGTGAGGCACGATCTGAGCCACACATCTAACCCCTCGTGCTTTGTGGTGTTGCCACGTGAGTAGTGTGAACGCGTATGGCGACTGGGGGACACGTGGCTTCGCAACGTGCGTTGGATCGGCCGATGGACGACCGAAATCGTGTCTCACTGCCTCATTCTACCAATCCTGCCTAACCGAGTGCTCCCCTAGTCTGAGAAATCATAAATATAATACGTATTATTTTTTCTATTGAAGTGCAAATAAAATAATAGTAAAAAATTTGCTCATTCAGAATTATCGTATTTAACAACAATCAAAAATTGCAAAAGAGGTGTTGATCGAATTGACTTGAACTCTTGACAAATTATCAGAAAGTCAAGGATTCGACTCTCTTGAGTAGTTATTCGTCCCTCGTGGATGTGTTGTTCCAGCAAGTCGACGCTACTTATTCGTCTATTCTTTCAATGTGCACCTGGAGGTGTTAATTGCAAATTTATGCTAGTGGGTTCAAAGTGGATGGTGCTTAAATGGACACGATTCAAGTATCAAATGCGAGTGGTGTCGTGCGTGACCTGCTCCAAGAGTTGAATATCACATGTACCCGATAAGAAAAGTTCTTATATAGTATGTATAAGATGTATTCGAATGTTGATTGATATATATGAGATGTAAATCCACTCTCAAAAACAATAATGACAAAAATAAAAAATTTAAATGAAATGATTCTGATAAATAACATAATTAGGCAAGGGTATATGTGTCGATCCATGAATGTTAAAGGTGCCGAACCCGGCCTGTCCTTCAGAAGTGGAGAAATATACTCTATGATTTCGGATCCGATCAAGATATCTTACTAGAACTTCAGATATCAATATATATGTACTAAATGATAAGGCGTCATATGCATTGTATTATTCCTAATTGTTGTACTCCATTATCAAAAAAAATTTAGATAGGCAAGGAGGAACAAATGATAGATACCAACCCATGACCGGAAATCCAGTGCAGTGGTAAACTAAGCTGAACTGTACATCAACCAAAAAGTCTCCCACCGGTGAAGAACAATGTCTATCGTGTGGCATTGCAGCTCCATGTAAACACCTCCGGCTCCATCTCTTATCTTTGCATTAACGGGGCAGAGTAAATGCCGAAGAGTCAACAACCCACCACCATATCGTGGAATCTTTAGCCTCATTATTGAGTTTAGTGTATTCTAGGGCCTGATATCGGTGTGCGGGGTCGTGGATTAAGAGACCTGTAATCAATATCCGATAAGTCAGATAAAACAGCAACAATAACATTTAATGGTCCAAACCAACTCGGCTGATGAGAAAATCCGCTATAAATTCTAATGTACTAAAAAAAGTTCTAAGACAAGCTGATCGATCAAACACATTACACACATCAGATCCCTAAAATATTCTCTCCATGGTGCCCTGCTAAACTCCAACTAGAAAAAACTGAAAGTGTCATCTTTCACCATTAGTTCCTTGACAAAATAGCAGCAGTTCATTAATTTTTCGCAAGTCGAAACATTGGAGGGAGAAGCACTAGCATAAAATAAAACTGTCATTTTCGCCATAAATTCCTGGACAAAAAATTAGCACTCCATTATTTTTATGAAAGTAGAATACTAGAGCAAGAAAACAAGAAGAATTAAAAATAGTCATTTTCTGCCTTAAGAAAGATACCATGCCAGGGGAGAGCGTTGTTTTACCATTATCCCACCACAAAATTTAAGCGTTTCTGCTTTCAATACTCTACAAACAAATTAAGTGCTTCAATATCCCTAAACCAGATTTGGCACTTTTCCGGATGGTATTGGTCCCTTACTTAACAGCATGTTCTTTATCTTTTCTTACCTAAAAGAATACATCGTCGTCATCATATAAAATAATCAAGATAAGTCGAACTGAACTGCCCAGACACAGCTCGAGTTAGCAGCTTCAGATTGCACCTATCACTCCCACATTCAGCACATTTAGCTTACTCTCATCATATCATCACAATGAAATTCAATAACTATCAATGCATTACTCGAGAATTCATATTACACTCAACCTCATCCACCGACACATTGTATATCTATTAAACACTTCTTCAAGCTCCCAATGCAACTTTCGGACATAAAAGCAGATGACAAACTTGCAAGAAACTATTAAAACCGTAGCTGGATTCATATATATAAACTTGTATCAACACAAAGCTCTACGTATTTCTACAACAGCATAATTTCTTAAACACAATAACTTACGAGCTGCTATCTGTGCAGATCATCAACGGAACGAGGCAGACTGTGATGACATCATTATCAAATTCTTCAAGCCCTAACAGTCCATATCTGCTTAAACTCATCACCACTACTAGCTCCGATCTCCAATCCGGCAATGACGACCCTCGTGCGGCAAATGGGGCAAGCAGCAGCCTTAACGAGCCACGTGTCAATACAGTCGAGATGAAACGGGTGGCTACAGCCAGGAAGGATTCTGAACAAGTCTCCGTGTCGGAGTTTGTCCAAGCAAATGACGCACTCGGATCCTGAATCGAGCTGCGACCCTTCACCGAATCTGAATCTGGGAAGGTGGTGGAGATCCGAGAGCGACATTCCTCTGGTTGGAAAGTCGGATGGGAATTGGGACTGTCGGCGGCGGCGGAGGTGGCGGCCGGCGAGGAAGAGGTGGATAAGGAATATGGCGGCGATTCCGACGAAGAGGAAGAAGATAGAGGTGAGAAGCGACATGATGACTCCGCGGAGGATTAGGGAGATGATTTTTGGGGTTGGTTTTGACATCGTCTGCGGTTGTTGTTGGTTGTCGGATGCGGCGGTGGAGGTGGAGGACGAGTGGTCGAGTTGGTCTGACGGCATTTGGGCTGAAATTGGGTTCGGAGGATTTGTGGGGTTGGGAGAATTGCGGAGCGGGGAGGAGAAAGGACGGAGCTTGAGAAATTGGGGGATGGCCCGGAGGAGAGAGAAAGGGCGGTCGGAAAATGGAGCATCGATAAGTGTGCCAGTGGCCCGTTGTTTTAGGACATATTTTATTATTTTATATTTTGTGGGGTTCAGCCCGCAGGCCGGGCTTTGTACCAGATCAGCCCCAATGGGCCGAATCAGAACCATATAATAAATTAAAACCTAGTTGCAACGTTCAAATGGACATGAATCAACGTGAATGATTAAGCTCGATTTAATTTAAATAGACCCGAATTACTTTTTAATTTGTTTAAAAATTTTAAATTGAGTAAATTGATTTCGAGTTCACTCAATTTAGAAAATTAATTTCTGATTCACTCACTTTTGATTGTGAGCTGTTCTGAACTGTAATTTTAGTTTAGACGACGTTGATATGAGCGGCTAAAGACATTAAGCTTTGATTATTCATAGACTCTTTGGCGCTACCTGTAATGATAATAACTTTTTTATTATAAAGTAACATGTAATGATAATAACTTAAATATGCATGATTAGGATTAAAAAGCTTATATGAATAACGCCTAAGTTAAACGTGTTGCGCCTAACTGAAAGTAAAGTGAATTAGGAATTAATTTGCTCAATTTCAGTAAATTAGAAAAATATCCCTTAATTTAGTTATTTAACCTAAATAAATAATGTCAATAAAAAAAACCTAAATAAATAATGTTATTTTAAAAATTAATTTTTAACTTAAATTAACTTTTTAATTTAATGTTCTAAATAAAGCGTTAAAACTAGATCGAACTATAACCCTTCCTTAATAGTACTAGCAAGTGCACTGTTTTCTGATGTGATATCAACTTAAGACTTGTGAGAAGAACCTATTATAGGGCTTATGACCTAAAATCAGAAGCCCTTTTGAACATGTGACCAACCTCTAGTACATGTACTGCAGCAGCTCCAAAGCTATCAGCATCAACACATGCAATCCTATCTCATCACACTGTTACTTCACTACACCAAACACATCTGTCTTCGATTCTGAATTCAATTCTACTGTAACACACACACAAACACATGTGCACACTTCAATAACATACTCCCAAAACTATCTCTGTTCCTTGGTCCTTAGACCAGACTAGCTAGTTTGGATCAGAATATGACAGTCATCATGCATCTCCACAGTGCTCTTCATATGGCAATAAAGTATACTCCCACTGCTGATTCTGAATCTCAAACATACCTCAAAACTAAAGTCTCTTTAGATCTGCACGCCTCCATCACTTTAATTCACACATCTATATAAATCACACACTTTCACCGTTGCTCAAGCTGAAAAACCCCTTTACCGATGGATGGATATTTCCGTCGCTGAAAGCATATTCATTTAGTCGGTGAAAGCTTTGAACATGTGTAACGTGAAGTGCTAAATCAACATTTATTCATTATCAGCTTCGTATAAGTTGGTTTTATGTCTATTTTTAGTAATAGCTACTGACTGACCATGATGTTTCAGTGTGTCAGCCACTAGCTCCTGCTAAAAAAATGGATATCAAACTAATTAACCAACAACATAGCAACCTCACGTTGCACGTGCTCTTATCAGATGGTGGAAGTTATTTCAATTCGAATCTGAGGTCAAATCATTAGAAGTAGAGCTTGAGATAATGCGATTGAAATTTGAGTTTGGAAATATGTACAATGCTTGTGATTACCCAAGCTAAATATGATCTGTATATCACTCTTCTTCAAATCGCAGTTGATCATACTATTTTGGTATATATGCTCTACATTAGTACGAGGTGCGGTCGATGATGATTTGAAATGTGATTGAAGAAATAAGCGGGTCGGAAAGCCTTTGTCGCTTAGGCTAGGGTTTCTTCATGTAATCAGCTGCATTGAGTAGCTCCTTCATGACATCAACTTGTGCTTTAAGGGACACAATGTAATCTAAAGCCTCTTCAATTAAGCAACACTCATTATTCATGGCTTGACCGCCTGGCATTAGCCTTTTCAACACTTGTGTCTGCTTCTTAATGATGGATTTAGCCAAAGAGCTGGCCTTAATCATCTTATTAGTAGATTTGCTTCTTCTTCTTTTTGTGATCATCTTGCTCCTCCTCCTGATGATATTTTTCTTACAGATAGAGTGTGATGATGAGTTGATGCAAAGGTTTTTCTTTTTCAGCTGCTTAGCTAGATCTTGAGATCCCATTACAGCTTCAATTAAAATCTTATTGTTGTCACATTCATCCGCAATAATTGCGCGGCTCCAAGCTGTGGAGCCTCCCTTGGTGGCTGCCATGGCGATTGCTGCTGTTTGCTTTATGATATTCTTTTTCTCTATTGCACACAACTCCTTGCTTGGAGCTTTGCAGCATGATAATGTCTTGAGTGCTATTGTCCATCTTTTGATGAATTCTTGCTTCATGAGCATATTAGGAGTGCACATTCTTTAATGTTGTTCAATGTATTTCTGTAGATCAAATCGGATGAGGAAAGCATAAAATAACAAAAACAAGCAACCAAGAGATGGATGGAAGGTCAGAAGACGAGTAAAAGTATGTGCAATATAGTTACTGTCTCAGCTGCTGAATTTTGAAACGCTGCACACATGCTCTCTCTAAATGAATAAAATTCAAAAAGATAAAAGGTACAAGCAAAGCATCTTCTCCTATGAATACACCAGTTTAGGACATCTCTTGATCTCCTATATCAAACCAAAGTATACAATAATGCAACAAGAAGGCAAGTACAAGTAGATGTCTCAGTTACTTACTTGCTTTTGCTGAAATCTCTAGCTATTTCTCCTCTTGATCGAAAGTGCTAACAGTTAACAGATAAAGCTTTCACTACAGCATAATAATTGTAGAGACTTCAGACAATAGAGAAGAGAGTGAAGCATAGAGAGAGATGGAGGGATGAAGCGAAGGTGTGTGCAGGGAGAGGAGAATGTGAAGAGGAGTAAAAGGGCCATTTATGTGCGCATAGTGGCGGACCTATCGGGGAGGGGATAGATTGAGAGGAGGAGGAGGCAAAGCACATGCATGCACATGGGGATGAGTGGCCCACTTTTACTCTATTCTCATACACAAACCCTAAAAAGAAAACGACAAAAACAAACACTAATTTCCCATGTTCTCCAATTCCTAGTATAATAAAACATAAAGGTCGTTCCCTCGCTGCTATGCAAGCTAGCCTTAACTTTAGTTATTGTAATTATTAATGACACAAAAACCATGTGTACATATATTAGAGGAAAAGGTTCACACCTAGATTTTGGACACTAGTCTACCATTGTAGTTGAAGCTTGTATCTTCACATAGTTAGAACCCTAGTTTCACCCCTTTTTGTATTGTGAGAGTCTAATGGTCTATTTTTCGAGCTTAAAAGTTCATAACTTTTTTTTACCTACTAGAAGAAATTGACTCTAGCTAGCCCCTATGAGAAATCAAACTTCTCACACCCTCCAAACTAAGATTTTTTACGTCATATCCCTGATGACCAAAAGTTCACTATTTCAGTCATAATTTAACTAAGAATTTTAATCAAGTAATTAAATAAGTCATCAAAAAGTTCATCAATTCAACGCCCTTATTTTAAATCAAATCAACTTTTTTCAATTCAGTTCGATTTCATTTAAAACACACTATTATTGTAAAGTTACCATCTGATCATGAGCTGTGTGGCTCACATTTGTAATTAAGGTAAATCAATAAGATACCATATAATAAATGAGTTTACAATATGTTAAGTTGTTTAGTTTATAAGTGATTGAAGAATTTAGGTTTAGGGAATAATGTGCTGATTGAAAGACAGTACACGTGGTCCCACAACAAGAGAAATTTCAGGGCATGAATGAACGTATTTTTAGTTTTTAGGGGGGGAGTGAGTGATAATATATACTAGCTAGAATAAAAGAGAAATGTCCGCACATGGAGAATTCTGAAAGTACATATAGTAAATAGTACGTACTAGTAGTGGTGGTGGTAGTGTGTAGGAGTACTACTATACTAGACTACCTCACTTCTTTTTGCTGCATATTTTTATTTCAACACTAGAAAAAGCCATACATACGCATTTCCTGGAGTACCAAAATGGAGACACTTATCGGGGGATTTCCGATGATAAATATTAATCATTTTTAACTATGCATGTGCAATTTTGAGTGTGAAATTTCGACATGAAACCTTCAAAAGCAATTGCCTTTATTTGATATCAATTGAAAATTACGTTTTTTTTAAAAGTTTTTTACTCTTCGAGCGATGTCATTTTTATCGATAGTAATTTTTTTAACAAAAATAAAAAGACATTATTTTTAAAAATGAAAAACTTAAAAAACAATATAGCTCTGTAATTGACAATAAATTGTTGCAATGCATTACATAATAATAGTTTTTTTTGATACATGGATTAATGTTAGTTGGTTAGAATGTTAGCTAAGGGCTTCGAATCCTGAGTCTTTTTTGATACGCAGGGGGGCCGCTTCACTGAGCCACCCGCTTGGTCTCACATAATAATAGTTGTATTGTAAGAGCATGTGTATCTTGAAATGCTAAATTACCAACACCTCCCTATCAATAGTTGCTGGTGTAAACTAGTTTTATGTTCAGTTCTGATTAGTGACTGTTAAAACCAACCCAGTGCAACTACTTATGAAGACACATACTGATTCAACATTTCACGTTGCATATGCTCTTATGATTATCACATGCATCAGTCAATTTATATGATAAGTGGAAGGATTAATGAGATTAGTAGTGTGTGGCAGGCTGGGCCGAAAATGAAGAAACAGAAGCAGTGGGATTGTGGGAACAATGAGTACGTGTCGACACACATGTGAACGTGAAAGCATGCATCCGAGACCGAGATAGGGTCAGCGCCCGGGGATTGCGGCCATCCTCGCATATGACTTTTCCCTATCACATCCATCACCAGCTTGGCCTAATTTTTGTCCCATAATGAAAGGCACTGCTGCTGACATCAGCATCATAGACCTCTCTAATCTTACTTTTCCCATGCAGCAAACACAAACCTTTTGGACACAGAAAGTAAATGCTCACATCTCCAATAGACTGGAAGCAGCTAAGCTCTCAATCAGTTATCAGAACCTCCCCCATCCCTACAGCTAATCTGCAGTGCCTGGTTTCTGAGTTTTCCACAGTGACACGATGAGCTTGAGCTAGACAGTTCCCACTTGCTAGTAACTGTTCATACAATGAGAAGAACCGATGAGATGCACATGCGGAAGGTGTAAATGAGAGAACATGGTGGAGCCTAGCTGCTTATGAGGAGTGGGGTTCCTCGTTGTTTTTTTGCTCGGTTGTTAATTAAGAGCATGTGTAGCGGTTGCTGTAAGGAGAAAGTATTGAAAGAGGAGATGATGTTGTCACTTTCATTATGACTTTATTTGTAAGCAACATTTTCTTTTTAACTTGCTTCAAAAAAGTAGTATGTGAGAGAAAGTATTACTCAAAAGTGAATTTAAAATCGTTCCAAAAAAAATAAATTTAAAATGAAAGTGACAGCAATACCTATCGATTTTTTTTGTTGGAAAATGTGTTTGTAGTGGGTTGAAGAAAATGGTGGTGCGCCACATTTGAGACCTAAAATTGAGCGTGGAGAACACCTCCAATCTTGTTGACAAAATTAGATTAAAATACCTTGACGTGTGAGGTATGAAATCAAGTATTGAATCGCCAAAAACGAAGCTAAATCGAATGAGTAATTGATGCTCAAAGTAGTGCCAAAAACCATGGAACTTGACCTTGGTAGGGATTGATATGGGTTGGATTTCACTTGTGTGAAAGTCTTATATCCCACATTGGAGGCCAAATGGGAACAATGTTTGTTCATATATGATTTCCATAACAAGCTTGTTAAGTTGTTAAAAGAAACTCTTCCAAAATGCCTTCGCGGGCGTGCGCAGGGGGGGGGGGGAAATCATCCGGTCGACGACGTCGAATTTGGCCTGTCTTGTGCGCGCCCACATCATCCGGGTGAATGCCGTCAATTTTCTCAGCGGGTTGCGCGGTTCGTTTTTGGTTATTCTAATTTCGGTTTTGCATAATTAAACCGAACAAGAGCAAGTCTTCAGCGAGACTGAGTCAGTCAAAGCTGTTGGAGGCGGTTGCTGATTTTTCGAGATAAGAACTTGGACTGTTGCGTTCGGATAAACAAGACAGTTCATATCTTTTCCAAAAAGCCAGCAGCAAAACGGTTTCTCCTCTCGACTATATAAAGAAGCCTGCGCTTCAGTTCAAAACACACACAATACAACACTCCTACACATCTCGTCTCTTGTTTTTTCCGATCTGTGATAGCAGAAGATCGAATAGGTTCGATCAGCAAGGCTACAGTGCTCAACGCGCTTGCTGAGGTTCTTTTATCCTGGGAAGCTTTTTGCCGTCAAATCCAGCACGGGAGGCAAATCAGCTTTAAGGACAGCGTCAACGACGTGACTGAATCACCAACTCGGTTTGCTGTCCTTTTAATATCTGTTTGTTTGTATCAGATTCTGATAACTGTATTCGTTCAGATTCATATATGCATGTTCAGATTCATATATGCATGTTCAGATTTATATATGCATGTTGGTTAATTAACATCACTGCTGAAACGGTTTATTATTGTTAGATCCGCATGAAATAAATTTATTTTCAGATAACAGAGGTCCAACATTCTTAAAGCTGATTTCTGCTTCGTTATTATCTGAAAAATATTTCATACTAACAGATCTGTCTCTGTTGTAGCAATGAATTCTGAACAAGGACAAAACAATGTTCAATCTGTGGACATGGAAGGTGTCCAACATCACCAGGATGCTGCTGAGTCGGCTGCGACTACCCCACTGATGGCTCCGGCCGGGAATGGACCTGCGGGTCCAGTTCCAAATGCTATGGTGGCACAAGTGCCTGCTGCAGTTATGGCAGCTGAAAGGCCTGAGAAGTTCACTGGGTTGAACTTCACTACATGGCAGCCTAAGATGCATTTCTACCTCTCCCAATTAGGGTTGTCCCGGTATCTGACCGAGGAGACACCTACGGTGGCTGAGGGTGAGGCGGACAATCAAGTGCTCTTTGCATACAATGCATGGAAAGATGCTGAGTATCTTTGTCGCAATTATGTGATGAACTGTCTTAATGACGTGTTGTACAAGGTGTACAAATCCAAAAGTTCAGCTAAGGACCTTTGGGTGGCGCTTGATCGGAAGTACCGAACAGAGAATGCTGGCTCCAAGAAGTACCTGGTGGGACGCTTCCTCGAATTCTCAATGGTGGATTCGAAGACTGTGACCAGTCAAGTGCATGACTTGCAGTTGATCATGCATGAGATGAACGCTGAAGGAATGGTAGTGAATGAACCATTCCAGGTTGCTGCAGTAATTGAGAAGCTGCCTTCAGGGTGGAAGGACTTCAAGAATTACCTTAAGCACAAGCGGAAGGAAATGTCTATGGAAGACCTGGTGATTCGCCTCAAGAATGAAGAGGACAATCGACTCTCTGATAAGAGGACAAAGCTGCCTTCAGAAAGGGCTAACATAGTGGAGCATGGTGCTAGCTCTAAAGGGAAGAAGCCCTTAAACAAGCTTGGACCCAAGAGTAGGGTTATCAAGAAGAAAGCACAGCCGAAGTTTGCTGGAAAGTGCTTCAATTGTGACAAAGAGGGTCACCGATCTGCTGATTGTAGAGCTCCAAAGAAGAAGAAGGCGAATGTCGCCGAGGGAGATGAAGAGCAACTAGTGGCTGTGATTTCTCAGCTGAGTCTGGTGGATTCCAACCCCAAGGAGTGGTGGCTGGATACTGGAGCAACCCACCACATCTGCTCTGACAAGAATGCCTTCTCTGAGCTGAAGTTGACTGAAAATGGAGAGAAGGTGTACATGGGCAACTTGGCCACCTCAGAAGTCAAGGGAAAAGGAAGTGTGATGTTGAAGATGACGTCGGGCAAGGAGCTGAAACTGACCAATGTTTCATATGTGCCTGATGTCAGGAAGAATTTAGTGTCTGGAACCTTACTTACGAGTCATGGTTTTAAGATGGTGTTTGAGTCCCAGAAGGTCGTTCTTTCAAAGAACGGCATGTATGTGGGACGTGGTTACGTGAAGGATGGAATGTGGAAACTCAATGTAATTGCTATCAATTCTATCAATAAAAATTCTTCCGCTTACTTGCTTGAGTCATCTAATTTATGGCATGGTAGATTAGGTCATGTGAATTATGACTCGATAAGGAATCTAATGAAATTGGACTGTATACCAAAATTTCAATTTGATTCCGAACACAAGTGTGAAATTTGTGTTGAAGCAAAACTAACAAGAACATCATTTCATAGTGTTGAAAGAGACACTGAACCCCTTGACTTAATACATAGTGATCTATGTGACTTGAAATTCATGCCAACAAGAGGTGGAAATAAATATTTTGTGACTTTCATAGATGACAGTACAAAATATTGTTCAATATACTTGCTAAAGAGCAAGGATGAAGCAGTAGAGAAATTTGCCATGTATAAGTTGGAAGTGGAAAACCAACTAAATAAAAAGATTAAAAGGCTACGAAGTGATCGTGGTGGTGAATATGTAGAACCATTTGGGGCACTGTGTGCACAAACTGGAATCATACATGAGGTTACACCACCTTATTCTCCTCAATCGAATGGTGTAGCTGAACGTAAGAATCGCACTGTCAAAGAAATGATGAATGCGATGTTACTTAGTTCAGGGTTACCCCAGTCAATGTGGGGGGAGGCCGTTTTGTCGGCTAACTATCTGCTAAATCGAATACCCCGAAAAAGGAAGGAGAAATCTCCCTATGAATTATTTAAAGGGAGAAAACCTGCTTACAAACACTTGCGAGTGTGGGGATGCTTAGCGAAAGTAATGGCTCCCGGTCCTAAAAGAATGAAGATAGGACCAAAGACAGTTGATTGTGTCTTTATAGGCTATGCGCATAATAGTAATGCGTATAGGTTCATTGTGTATGAGTCTAAAAACTCTGATATACACAAGAACACAATTATAGAGTCTAAGAATGCTTCGTTCTTTGAACATCGGTTTCCTTATAAAGAAAAACCAGCGAGTTCACCTTATGAGATAGGTGAAGATACTACTGAAATGTATCACCAACAAGAAGAAGTATCCGAGGATGATACAAATGTGGAGGAACCAAGAAGAAGCAAAAGAGCAAGGGTTGAAAATTCGTTTGGACCTGATTTTGTAACCTTTATGGTTGAGGCGGGACCTCCTACATATAATGAAGCTATAAGCTCTGTTGATGGCCCTATATGGAAAGAAGCCATAAAAAGTGAACTAGACTCCATTATGCAAAATCATACTTGGGAGTTAGTTAATCTTCCTCCGGGATGTAAGCCACTTGATTCAAAGTGGATTTTTACTAAGAAAATGAAAGTTGATGGTACTGTTGAAAAGTACAAAGCGAGACTTGTGATCAAAGGATATAGACAAAAGGAAGGTCTAGACTACTTTGATACATTCTCACCTGTGACAAGGATCACATCTATAAGGATGATAATTGCAATTGCAGCTCTGCGCAATTTAGAAATTCATCAAATGGATGTGAAGACTGCCTTCTTGAATGGAGATCTTGAAGAAGAGATATATATGGAACAACCTGAGGGTTGTAAAGCGCCAGGACAAGAGAGAAAAGTCTGTAAACTTGTTAAGTCTCTCTATGGTCTGAAACAGGCACCAAAACAGTGGCATGAGAAATTTGACAAAGTGATATTGTCAAATGGATTCAAAATCAACGAGTGTGACAAATGTGTATATAGCAAAAACACTGAACACGGGTATGTGCTTTTGTGCTTATACGTCGATGATATTCTCATTGTGGGAAACAATGAAGAAATGGTTAAATCTACTAAGTCCATGTTAAACTCAAGGTTTGATATGAAAGACTTAGGTCTGGCCGATGTAATTTTAGGGATTAAAATCACAAGGACGGCAGATGGATTTGTCTTAAGCCAAGCACACTACGTTGATAAGATTTTAGACAAATTTGGGAAAGATAGTGTAGGAGTTTATAAAACTCCTATAGATATGAACCACCATCTGTCTAAAAACAAAGGGGAGAGTATCTCTCAAGTGGAATACTCAAAAGTAATAGGCAGTCTAATGTACTTGATGAATTGTACTAGACCTGATATTGCTTATTGTGTGAGTAGGCTTGCAAGATATACGAGTAACCCAGGTTATGAACACTGGAAAGCCATCGTGAGAGTACTGAAGTATCTACGATTTACTCGTGATTACGGTCTACATTATACCAGATATCCGGAAGTCATTGAAGGTTACACTGATGCAAGCTGGATATCTGATATACAAGACTCAAAGGCCACTAGTGGATATGTATTCACTTTGGGAGGTGCAGCCGTGTCATGGAAATCCTCGAAACAAACTCTAATAACCAGATCCACGATGGAAGCTGAGTTCGTGGCATTAGATAAATGCGGCGAAGAAGCAGAGTGGTTAAGGAATTTTGTAGAGGATATTCCTGGTTGGAAAAACCCTGTGCCACCAATATGTGTGTATTGCGATAATCAATCAACAATTGGTAGGGCACAGAATGTCATGTATAATGGTAAGTCTAGGCACATACGTCGAAGACACAATACCATAAGACAACTTCTCTCATCCGGAGTCATAAGCATTGACTACGTGAGGTCCAAAGAAAATATATCGGATCCGTTAACCAAAGGGTTAAATAGGGACCAAGTAGAGAAGACAACTAAGGGAATGGGACTAAAGCCTTTTGATTGCTAACATCAAAGCATAGGCTTAAGCCCTTGGGCTATAAAAGTTGAGGCAAAGGAAAACCCTACCATGATGACTGGAGATCCCAAGAACTTGGTTCAAAGGGACAACCTACCTGCTAAGACTGTGTGAGGTCACTGTGGGGGGTAACACCCCAATCCTATTCCCAGATAAAACAGTGACTCCTGCACGAGGCTAAGCTCGAAGCTTTTAATGATTCTAGTAATTTGAATAGTGAGAGTCAAATGGGTAATGCAGGATTACTTTAAGAAAGAATCACCTATGTGAGAGAGAAGTGGGGTCGCTTCAAAGGAGAATTCAAAGGGCTTAATTCTTTAGAAACTCTTGCAGAACCAGGAAAGGGGTATCACGACCAAAATGAGCCCACCAGTAAGAACTGAATAAGATCAGGATAATATCTGTGGAAACTTGATTTCGTTTACAGTATAAGACGAACAGTTCAAAGACATCAAGTCTACTGAATAGTCAGTAAAGAGATCATGTTATCTCAATGGAAGGTTCAAAGGGGTAACCTACCTATCCTGTGCAGATATTATCCGTAGAAGCTATCACCACTTCGTGTCGAGTTGATTATCGAGGATTATTGTTTTATTTGATTTCACCACTCGATTTTCTTCATGTGGGGGATTGTTGGAAAATGTGTTTGTAGTGGGTTGAAGAAAATGGTGGTGCGCCACATTTGAGACCTAAAATTGAGCGTGGAGAACACCTCCAATCTTGTTGACAAAATTAGATTAAAATACCTTGACGTGTGAGGTATGAAATCAAGTATTGAATCGCCAAAAACGAAGCTAAATCGAATGAGTAATTGATGCTCAAAGTAGTGCCAAAAACCATGGAACTTGACCTTGGTAGGGATTGATATGGGTTGGATTTCACTTGTGTGAAAGTCTTATATCCCACATTGGAGGCCAAATGGGAACAATGTTTGTTCATATATGATTTCCATAACAAGCTTGTTAAGTTGTTAAAAGAAACTCTTCCAAAATGCCTTCGCGGGCGTGCGCAGGGGGGGGGGGGGAAATCATCCGGTCGACGACGTCGAATTTGGCCTGTCTTGTGCGCGCCCACATCATCCGGGTGAATGCCGTCAATTTTCTCAGCGGGTTGCGCGGTTCGTTTTTGGTTATTCTAATTTCGATTTTGCATAATTAAACCGAACAAGAGCAAGTCTTCAGCGAGACTGAGTCAGTCAAAGCTGTTGGAGGCGGTTGCTGATTTTTCGAGATAAGAACTTGGACTGTTGCGTTCGGATAAACAAGACAGTTCATATCTTTTCCAAAATGCCAGCAGCAAAACGGTTTCTCCTCTCGACTATATAAAGAAGCCTGCGCTTCAGTTCAAAACACACACAATACAACACTCCTACACATCTCGTCTCTTGTTTTTTCCGATCTGTGATAGCAGAAGATCGAATAGGTTCGATCAGCAAGGCTACAGTGCTCAACGCGCTTGCTGAGGTTCTTTTATCCTGGGAAGCTTTTTGCCGTCAAATCCAGCACGGGAGGCAAATCAGCTTTAAGGACAGCGTCAACGACGTGACTGAATCACCAACTCGGTTTGCTGTCCTTTTAATATCTGTTTGTTTGTATCAGATTCTGATAACTGTATTCGTTCAGATTCATATATGCATGTTCAGATTCATATATGCATGTTCAGATTTATATATGCATGTTGGTTAATTAACATCACTGCTGAAACGGTTTATTATTGTTAGATCCGCATGAAATAAATTTATTTTCAGATAACAGACGTCCAACATTTTTTGTAGTGGCCGCTCTAAGAATTGGAGTATTATGTATGTGTTTAATGTGATGTTGCAATTCAAAGCCACACCCGTGCATGGCTTGAAAAGTAGATACACAAAACTCGATCTCGCCATGAATGGCGGCTATGCACAAGCACAATGCAATGGTGGGTCTAAGCAGGCTAGGAGACCTGATCAAATTCAATAATAGATGTGTGCATTTGACTAGCTAATGGAGGGGCAGCTTGAATGGCTCTACATTGCTTATCAATAAGTAGCCCTAGGACAGTAAAGCCTCAAGCCCAATTCTAGCCCTAATTTTAGTTTTGCCCTAACTTCAGCACTACCCGAGCTTGGTCTTAATAAAACCGAACCCTGATCACAATTTCAAAGCCCGGTCCTATCCTTAATTCAACCCTGTCCAGATAGGCCCTATAGAGGTTAAGCCGGTCTTCGGTCCTTCTTGGTTTTCAAAATTATAGTAAATTACAACTTATAAATCGATAATTTTTAAATATCATTTTGCATGACTTAACAAAAGGGTTGAGATCCCATAAGAAAGCCTTCTTTGATGAGAAATGAGAAATAATCTTATCCATCCGTTCTAATTAATATATGACCAAGATTAAATGTGATTTGTATTAAAATTCGAAATTATTTAATGATTAATTAGACTTAAAGGGCAAAATAGGCAAAAAAATAAAAATAAAAATATCAATCAAAATCATAATCCCGACTCACACGACGACCTAAACTAAATTGCGACTCTCTCTCCAAAATCGGCGACGGCGACGACAAACCGAAGACAGTCGACCAACGGTATGTGGTCTACGAATTTTAGGGTTTGAAGCTTTCCGATTATAGTACGGTCTATCAATTTAGAGTTTAGTCAAATAAAATACCCTAAATCATACCAATTTTCATCACTCCGGTCTCCATCCTCCCTTGCCAAAACAAATCAGCAACGACGACTCTTGCTTGCTTTTGATCGGATCGACAAGCTTGGCGACAGGAAGATTGTTGTGGTGATTTCGGAATCGTCGGAGCAGAGAGAGGAGTGGAAGAGGAGATGGGAGGGGAGGCAGTGGACTCATCTGTTGGAGGAAGCGGACTCATCAGGGCGTATTGGAGTGGTGTTCCTCTTGGTTGGAGGAAGTGACGAGCGTATTTTTAACCCTTTATAGTTGTCAAATTATGAGTTTTAGGGGTCAAATTGCAGTCAAATAAAATTTATAAACCTTGGTAAGCCAAGGGTCGATCCAAGAAACAGGTGTGTGAGTGCTAGCTAACTAGCGACCTATTTAGCTATTCCGAATTACTTAAGGTTTTGGTGTGAAACAAGCAGAAATTAAATAGCAGAAAATTAAAAGGTTGTACTTATCAAAGAAAGAATTCCAGGACCATACTTCACCCGTGCTAACGCCACTAATCATGCAATCATTATCATGTAATTCATCATGCTATCGAATATCGAAATAGACCAAAATAACACTAGATAAGCCGCCCATCCACGGATCATTATCTAGATTAATCTCAATCGTTGAACGCCGCCCATCCACGGATTATCAACGATCTCGATTTATTAAACTAAAGGTTTTCATACAATTTCATACAATCCAGTTAATACCTAAGACCCATCCATCTTTCGGCAAATAACCTAAATACGTTCTAGCATGCAAACATCCCATTCAATATAAATACTTGCAAGACCGATAAATTAAGCACGATGAAATTGAATATTCAATTTGCATTAATGAAAAACATTCATATGATCACATGAAGAGTTGGGTACATAGCACGGGATCCGTAGGATCCCAGAATAAAGAAGACTACTCGCTATTCATGGCGATTAAACCACAAATAGTGTAATAAGAGAATATTAAGGACGAGTTAACCGTAGACGATGTAGCTCGATGATCCTCAATCTCTCGCGATGTTCTCGTATTCTCTCCCAAGTTAGGGTTCTTTAATCTCAGAATAAGCACACCGGTGAATCTGGTCGAATCCTCTCTTTATAGCTCGAATTTCCATAATATTCTAAAGTCCAACTTAGGAAAGTCCCGTGACACCTTGACTGTCACGGGCTGTCACGGGATCAAAGATTTCGTTGCCACGGCCAAGTCCCGTGACAGTTCTTATGTTCCGTGACAGTAGGGAGCGTCACGGGACCTGATTTCCGTTGCCTTTTTGAAGGTCTAAACCTTCGAATCTGCTCTTTTTGTCAACTACAAAGTTGTAGGCCTTTGAATGATCTTTCCAACAAGCTTTGAATCAGTCAATTTGAACACCATATACGAACTGTGCGTGCAAAATAAGATGGAAAAGTCAATCTACCCTGTTTTGTCCTGTTTTCGCCCAAATCTTCACCAATTGCTTTGCTTTGCTTTGGATCAATCCAAAAGTATTAGATATGTGATATATGATCTAAAACACTAGAAAAGAGGTTAAATAATGATAATTTTCCGGGAGAACAAGTGATATCCTTCATCGTATGGAGCAATTAACTAGTCGAAATCTCGACTGATCAGGAAACCACTCATCTGTTGTCTTCTTCTTCAAGCGGTTGGTAGGATAAAATTGGAGTACATTAGTTTGAAAGACATGATAAATTTGGTAGGATACTGGTACAAAATTCATAATCTCTTACGCATCATTCGTAGCTTCTGATTCAAAAAATTGTCATTCACATGATAGAGCAAGACATTCAAAACTAAATTCTTAAAATTCGTAGTATATTATGCATCATTCATAACATGGTTTGCTCACTGCTGAATGATGAAAAATTGATGAGCCTGGCGCGCTTATGCAGCTTATGAAGGATGGTATTAATGAAGACGAAGATGATGAAGAAACCAAGGAATGTAAATATCCCTCTTCAAGGATCTGAAGTTCTATCTGAGTTGTGAGGTGCCAAGAGAGTCCCTACTATTCATTATCGTTGCTTTTTGGTCGTGTGGTTTCGGGAGGGAGATGAATCTCCATTAAAAGAATCCGACCAAAGCATTACTCATCAGATAGTTGATAGACATAGTCAAGGCCATATGTTTCTTTCCAGAGAATATGTCCAGCCCCAATGGGTGTTTGATTGTGTTAATGCACGAATTCTACCCCCAACCGAGCCCTATACTGTGGGAAGGTAAACAGTGTAGACCCTCATTTTTTTGTATTTCCCTTATCTTAACCTGATGAATTGGACCTAATATCTGTTAGGGCTGTTTGGTTTGCGATACATGCCACTTATACGAAAATTGAAATGTTAATGCATTTTTAACTGCATGCTCCTCAATGGATTATCTGGCTTGCGCTGCTTGCAGCATCTTTTACTCCATAGGCGACTCATTATTTTCTATTGTTTTATATGAATAGGTGACGTGTGTATTTTTGGGATACGGTCAAAAACAATTTATAAATGACCGGTTAGACCGGTGTCGAATCCAAGGGAGCAAACGGATTACGCGCTAGTTCTATCAAATTTTCTTACTCGGCTAATTCCTAAAATTCAAGTGTGATTGAGTTATCAATGATTCAAAACAAGAATGAAATGGTTTTTAAGGGATTAAATTCAATTAAAAGCGAGTTTCGAGGGATTAATCCTCTCCTTGGCAATTTCCCAATGATCAAGCATACAAGAGTTCAATTGATTATGAGTTGATATGTTTTAAACCTAGCTTAGACTAAAATTAGACAAACCATGCATGTCTAAGCCTAGTCAAGCCATCTTAGTTAGGATCTCACTAATTAAAGAGTATTGATCCACTATATAGCATTTACTCTCATAAATACTATATGCATAAAGTTCTAGTTCACCTCTCACCATGCATTTACTCTCATAAATGTAGGTTAAGTTCAAATTTACTATATCCAAACCATCACTAAGCTTTCTCAAGACTTAGGTCAAAGTTCTAACACAAACATGTCACTTAGGCATTTTATCAAACACTTAGCAACATGTCTAACATGAAGATCATAGTAAAATGAAATCAACTTCAATAAATCCAAATAGATGTGTTTACAATGATCATTGAGTACCAAGGAGGTTCATAGAACCCTCAAAACACAAGGGGAACTACTCACACATTATGTAAGACAACATGATGTGTAGGTTTTCAACAAAAATCTAAGAGAAAGGAAGAGGAATAGAGTAGGATTGTTGATCCTAATGAACTCCCTTAGTCTTCAAATCTCCTTGACTAGATGATGATTGATCCCTTGATTGAGCTCACTTTTCCTTGTCTTTTCCCCCAAAGAAGCCAAGATGCTAGGTCAAACTTGCCTCTTTCTATTTATAGCCTCGGGCAGAATTCGGCACTGTAGCAGTTCCAACCGATCAGTTGGAGGAAGCTTTGGTGCCAACCGATCGGTTGGAGGAAGGCAAGACTGGCTGCTACTGAAGAACTTCCATAACCGATCGGTTGGGAAAATCTTTGGCTTCAACCGATCGGTTGGTGCAGGGCAAGTCAGCTGATCGGTTGGCAGGACGAGCCGATCGGTTACGGAAACGGCAGAAACAGGCCTTCTGAGGGAGTTAGCCAGCCGATCGGTTGGCAAGGGGCTGCTGCCCAACCGATCGGTTGGACGTGTTGTTCTGCAAATATTTGCTCCCAAATCTTCGATTCTCCCCAAGTTCTCGTACAGTGGCTTCGATCCTAAGACATCTCGTGTTGACCTGAAACGCACGAAAAGGGGATCAAATGGCAACAAATTATCATCGGAAACGAACTAAAGCTATAGTGAAAACGGGCATTAACGAGTCGAAAACTCGACTCATCAACACTCCACACTTAAGCTTTTCTCATCCCGAACAAAGTATGCAAATATGCCAAGGTCATGCAAATGACGAAATGCTAGTGGTGCTATGTTTTTCGTGCATTTGCCTCACTAGATTTCACAAGGTCTCGATCATTATTTCTAAACATGTTATAGAAAGAAAAATGACAAGTATGTACAATCTAACTAGCCCCTTTTCGTAGGCGTTACGAATGCATTTAGCGTATGCATTAAGCCTTTAAACCCCTAGGCTACCCTAGTGGACGAGTTATAGTCTCGTGAGAGTTTTCAGAAAAGGGAGTACTCACAAATCCCTAATGCACATATCCCATAAGAGTGAATGCAAGAGTGCTCAACCAAGGCTACGATTTTTCGAAACCAATCCCACACCCCAAACTAGAACTATGATCACAATATCATTAAAAGAACTTTTTCAACCTTTTGAGTACCTTTGAGAACATGCATTCAAGATTATCAATACTAGGGCTATGAAATGTCTCATCCAAAATTCTACTCATTTCCAAGGCAACACAATAGAGGCAAGGCTTGTAGCTCGCACAATAGAGTGTCAACCGCTCACCTATGCTAGCTAGGGCTAGTCCAAGGGCTCGCGATAAGGAACTCATTCCCAAGTCTTAGGCGCTTAAGCCGTAATCCATAAGGGAAGAGGAGTTTGACACTAGAGTTTCTTACTAAACAAGCATAGACCAAATGATAGCTCTCGTGCTAGCACATGGGTCGTTCAAGAGTTATTCTAACAAGCACACAATGAAGATGACAAATACCGCACAAGTGAAGAATGGATGAAAAACACAGAGTCAAGTTTTAAGTGCTTCTTATTTCTTTTTGAAACGGCCTTTGGCCTACAAATGCTTTCGAGGGGGGACTTACCTCCCTAACCCCCGGCATTTGTATGTTTTGACCAAAACTTCTCGTGATCATTGAGAAAGTTTTTAGTCGGGGCTTTGCCCTCTTTGACCGCAAACATTTTTTTTGGGGGCCTATTTTCCGCCCTCTTTTGACTCCACACTTAAAACTTGACACTATGTTCAAAAAGCGTATGGAATGTGCGGGAATCAATCATGAACAAGGTACTATGTTAGAGAACTCAAGTCACCAAAGAGCATTCAAGTGGTCTAAATTTTTCACGATGATATTTTAAAAGTGTTTGCTAGCTTGATCCAAGGTGTTGCAATGAAAATACTTAGAAAGTTGGATAGACAAGGCATAACAACGATATTGATTCTCAAGAATGTATTTCAAAGGACTAGGTCGCTAAATGTATTAAATAGGCTAGATGTGATTTATAGGGATTTAGAATCGAAAATCATAAGCCTTTGAGGTTAAAACACTCTCAGTTGGGATAATGTGCAAGTGTGCAAGTGTCCATCTCAAAATGATATGTATGGCATGCGAACATGTGAACTATGCGCATCAAACCACTCCACACTTAATTCAAGCTTAGTCCCTAAGCGCAAATAATGATAAAAATAAAGGCAAAGGCGCATAGGAACTCCCCTCGTTTGTAGACCCGGTGATAAGACTCTTGGGAGTGAGAAAAAAAACTTTTTGGTTGCAATTGTGGATAAAGTAGGTGTTTTGGATACGATAGGAATATGAAAATGGATATCCTGTAGAGTGAACAATCATAAATGGTAAACACCTTCAATATCATGTAGAATATAGCATCCAACCAAAGGCAAGTGAAGAAAAATATCACCAAAATGGCATACATCATCAAAATTGCACCAAAAGGCGACTTAACATCCAAAATATCATCCAATGCAACAAGTCAAATAAGAAAATACACATGTGTAAACAAAAAGGAGCATGGAATCAAGATGTAGCCTCGTCGTCTCCGGGCCTAGCAGAATCAATGACTCCATCATCATCAGGCGGCGCCGTGGAGCCCGGGAATAGTGGGCTATCGTCGCGACCCGTACTCACATAAGGGAGCGTCCCTCCTGAAAGTGGCGTGCCCGCCTCCCCTACCATAGAAGCTGGCGTGGTAGGCAAAGGGGAGGCGCCACCAAGAGCAGCAGAAGGGGTGAAAGGAGTGCTGGGGCCACTGATGAAGGTCAGGACCGTAGAACGGAGCCACTCCCACTCCTGACGAGATCTCAACGCCTCGGCTCTAGTAAACGCATCAAGGCTAGCTAGCCTAGTCCTCAGGTTGGCAATGTCGTAGGAAACTCGCTCTCGCCACCCTACCCAATCACCAGTAGGAGGGGCAACACCCTCAACAGCCGGCTCCTCAATGCGTGGCTCTACGGGGGGCTCCTCAGGGGCATGGGCTGCAGGCTCGTCGACCGGAGGAGGGGAGCGAACAGGAGAGGCAACAGGGGATGGGGTAAGGTGCTCTCTGCAGTAGAGGGGGTTTTTCTGTCGGAACATGGCCTTCCTATCCTTCGCATCCTCCCTAAGGTTCCTCTTGTGCGGCTTGGTATCTTCCTCCCAAGTCTTCCCGTCTGCCTTCAGAAAGTGCATACTCTTCATGGTAGAGGCATCGAGGACTTTCTTGGACGGCTCGTCGAAACCGGCATTGCTTAGGGTGAAGTTACACCTCAAAGCAATCAACGTGATCAAAGAGCCTCCTTCCAAGGCAAGGTTCCGCGAGGAGCTCTTAACAATGTCTGCAAACCGGGAGGTAAGAATAGCAAACCAATCAAGGACATCGCCGCGGTCAATGGCCATCATCAGATCAATATCAGGAATTGTCACCGCTCTACCCTTCCCCAATCTGGTATTTACCCCAAAAGCAATAAGATAATGAATGACCTTCCAAACGGGAGTGGTGATGGCAGACGAGTTATAAGATGAAATGAACCATTCGTTCCTCCCCGAGATCCTCCTCCAGAATCTAGTCCTCTCGTGCTCATTAACCTTACGCACCTCAACCCCATGAAGGGGAAAATCCAACCAATCAAGAATCACAGTCTTCCTTATTTTGAATGCCCTACCTCCCAAAACAAATTTCCCAAACGTCTCCCCCTCCTCGTCCTTCATCCAGTCAAATGAGCAAATAAACTCCTCAACTACCCTTTGGTAGGAGCCCGGATCATCCACAAATAAAACATTCAAACCACTGTGACGAAGTTTAGACTGTACCTCATCGGCGACTTCAAGGTCGAGTCCCCTGAGGAACTCCATATCCGGATAGAGAGTTGCTACTGCTTTCTTCCCCTTTGCTGTGATAATATCATGACGTTTCCTATACGTCTCATCCTCGAACACGAGAGGCTCGGCAAAGGGGTAAGGGGTGGGGATAGGCAGGGGACCTTCCAATGGGCCATCATTGGGCGCAATTAGGGCAAGGGCATTGGACGGGGAGGGAGGAGGTGAGAGTGATGTCACACGCGCAATGGGAGGTGCGGGAGGTGCAGGAGGTGCAGGAGTCTTCCTCTTGGATTTCGTTGAGGTGGACGAGACTCCTTTCGAAGACTTGCTTTTCTTTGCCGGTGGGCGAGGCGAAGGCGGGGGAGATTCCATTTTCTCATTTGTACTAGGCTCCCTCAATGAAGCTCTAAATTGCTTCCTCTTACGAGCAACAAGAGGCAAATTGTCATCCTCATCATCGGACGAATCTTCAATACGAGCATCCCTCGTTGGTTCATGGGCAACTTCCTTACCCTTGGACTTGTTCTTGGATGAAGGACCGGCTTGAGGCATGATTTGAGGCAAAGGATGAAGCTGAATTTTCAGGAGCACGGAGCTCAACCGATCGGTTGGGAGCAGGCTTTGGCTTCAACCGATCGGTTGGAGGGCGATTTAGGGCAATGATTTGGGGGATTTGGAAATTGCTCCGATGATGAAATTGATTGATGGGTTTTGTAGGCGGGGTGAATTCGAGCAGATTGATGGCTTGGACGGCTGAATTAGAGGTTGGATGAGGGAGATCGGGCGGCTTGAAGCTTTCCGATCAGAAAATCGGAAGTAGGGTGGCTGAGCGGCGGAGCTTGGCTGGGCTGGACGGAGATGCTTGCGGCGAGATGGCGAAGGCGAGGCGAGGCTGGCTAGGCGGACGGGAAGGATTTCGGGTCCGGTCGGGGATTCGAGTTTGGGATTAGGGTTTGGGGGAAATGGGAAAATGAGATCGGGGAAGATGAAGAAGAGCTGGATAGGCAATTGTCAACCGATCGGTTGGCTTAATTTGACTACCCAACCGATCAGTTGGGGCTGGACAAAATTGTGAGGCTCCTGAGATGTTTCCGTAACCGATCGATTGGGGGGGGGGGTCAATTTCTTACCAACCGATCGGTTGATCCTGCACCAAAAATCGACCTTCTGAGTTATTTCCGTAACCGATCGGTTGGGCCAAAAAAAAATCAGCAATTCAATCATTACCCTAGTCTAGCATTAACCCAACTCCACACTTAGAATTTTTACTTCCCATCAAGAATAATTTACGCTCAAAATATCACATAAAACCAAGGAACGCTCACCCAAGAAATCTCTAGCATGTAAACATACGATTTCTAAACCAAACAAGCTAGGATTATGGACTCCGCACTTAAAACGCCACTATCATCAAGAATATTCAAGCAAGCTTCATATCACACACACACACACACACCAAATCATGCATTTAAAATCATCCCAACCACCAAGCCACACGACAAGTTCACAACACGCATGCTACACATATATGAAAATTACTTGTGCATAAACGGACAACTCACAAACCGGGGTACCCCCCATGAGGGTCTAGTTTAACGTCTTGGCAAAGACCGAGCCGAATCTTTTCTTAAGAAACACACTTGAGGAGTCCTTTGCTAGGATTCCTCCTCAAGCGGATAGTAGCTCCTCTACTGGTCGGTTAAGGAATAGGTCACATTTTGCTCATCCCGAACTTCCTCTCTATAATGCTTGAGCCTTTGTCCATTTGCTGTGAAGGTATTTCCATCATTGTTGAGCAATTCTACGTGTCCATCCTCGTGGGGCTTGTGGACAATAAATGGGCCACTCCATCGGCTCCTTAATTTCCCCGGGAATAATTTGAGCCTAGAGTTAAAAAGTAAGACTTTCTCTCCCTTTTTGAACTCACGACGAAAGATTTTCTTGTCGTGCCATTTCTTAGTCTTCTCTTTATAGATCCTAGCACTCTCGTAGGCTTCATTCCTTATTTCCTCCAACTCATGGAGTTGGAGGACCCTATGATCTCCCGCCGTTTGTAAGTCCATATTTAGCATTTTAATTGCCCACATTGCCTTGTATTCCAATTCAACCGGCAAATGGCATGGTTTCCCATATATAAGACGATAGGGAGACATCCCAATAGGGGTTTTGAACGCCGTACGATAGGCCCATAGAGCGTCATCTAGCTTCGATGACCAATCCTTTCTCGAGCTTCCCACGGTTTTCTCCAAAATTGCCTTAATCTCTCGATTTGAAATCTCCACTTGCCCACTCGTTTGTGGGTGATAAGGTGTAGCAACCTTGTGGCTAACCCCATATTTCCGAAGTAAGGCTTCTAAATGCTTTTCCTTAAAATGAGAGCCGCCATCGCTAATGACGGTCCTTGGAACTCCAAATCTTGGAAAAATAATCTTCTTGAATAGCTTGGTGACCACCTTGGCATCGCAAGTAGGGGAAGCGACGGCCTCAACCCATTTGGAGACTTAATCAACCACCACCTATATATATTGGTTCCCGTATGAAGAAGGGAAAGGTCCCATATAGTCAATGCCCCATACGTCAAATATCTCGACTGGGAGGATGCTTTGTTGGGGCATTTCATGCCTCTTTGAGATGTTTCCCGTTCTTTGGCATTGATCACAAGCTTTCACGAATTCATAAGCATCGCCGAAAAGAGTAAGCCAATAAAAGCCGCTTTGTAGAACCTTCGATGCAGTCTTTGCTCCACTACCATGTCCCCCATATTGGGAAGAGTGACAATGGTAAATAATGTCCCTCATTTCTTCTTCGGCGACACAAGTTCTATATAAACCGTCCGCGCATAGCCTATACAAATAGGGCTCATCCCAATAGTATCTCTTCGTCTCGGATAAGAACTTCCTCTTTTGATGGTGGTTCAAATCGTGAGGAATGATCCCACAAACCATGAAGTTTACGAAGTCCGCGTACCATGGGAGGGCCTCCGCCTCAACTCTCATGAGTTGCTCTCCAATAAATGAGTCATTCACGGGTCTAGTATCCTCTTCATTTTCCTCTAGCCTTGATAGGTGGTCGGCTACCACATTTTCCACCCCCTTTTTATCTTTGATCTCTATATCAAATTCTTGGAGCAATAGAATCCATCTTATCAATCTTGGCTTAGAGTCCTTCTTTGCTAAGAGGTACTTGATCGCCGCATGATCGGTGAATACTATAACCTTTGATGCCATGAGGTATGGACGAAACTTATCAAAGGCGTACACAATAGCAAGGAGTTCTTTCTCGGTAGTGGTATAATTCAATTGGGCTCCATTGAGAACTTTGCTCGTGTAGTGGATGGCATGAAGTTTCTTGTCCATCCTTTGTCCAAGGACCGCCCCAATAGCATAATCACTAGCATCGCACATGAGCTCAAAGGGCAAATCCCACCTTGGAGGTTGAATAATCTGTGCAAAAGCTAATTTATATTCCGCTACTCGTGACCTTACTACTAGGTAGCAAGTGGTAAGTAGGGGTCGAACCCAAGGGAATTAGGGGGATAATCGTTCCTTGAGGGATTTGTACAGCGAGGGAGCGTGTTTTAAGGTTGATTAAGTTTTTAGCGATTTAGAACTAAGTGACTTTTTGTTGTTGTTTTGGTTTTTAGTGCGGAAAGTAAATTACAGAAAAGTAAATACTGAAAAAATAAAAGAAAGACTTACAGTGGGTGATGCGTGATTTGCGAGTCCTCCGGAATGTGAGCAGTTGATAGAGTAGTTACACTAGGAAAGTAAATACAGGGGGGTTTTGTAATTCAAGGGAAGCATTCGATTTCGGGGGCTTTGTATTATAGCCTGTTTTATAATTTTAGTAATCCTTCTAAGTATTCAAACGTGCATCAAGGCCATTTCAAGCGCTTGATTTGCCACACTGTCTAGTCTTTTGCAAAAGTGTTCGAAAGTGAATCAAGGCCATTTCAAGCACTCGACTTGCAACACTGTCTAATCTTTTGCAAAAAACGTAGAGCCCTTGTTCCTACTTAGACTAGCACCCCATTTCAAGGTATACTAGCCTATGTGCATCCACTTGGATTGTCTTTTCCGATTTATCCAAATGGTGTTTGAGAGAGATCGAACTCCTCAGATAAGCTTTGCCATTTCAAGCATCCACTTACCTGAGTATGTTCACAAACTTCCACGGAAGAGCTTTGCCATTTCAAGCATCCACTCAACCTTGAAAGTTCTGACCTAATATATGGCACATAGAACAAGTTTTGAATACAGAGAAAAAAAAATTACTAAAATAGTCTAAAACATTTTATAAAACAAGTACGCCCCTTCAACCGAATGAAGGGTTTAGCTACGAATATCCATAGAGGTGGATACCATAGATAAGTACTTACAGTTTTTGAAAGACAGTAAGTAAGGGAAAGGGGTGAGTACTTCAAGAACCGACAAGAGTACTCGAGAATAAAGAAAAGCTTGAGTACTCAAGAACCAACAGGAGTACTCAAGATCAAACTATAATACTCAAGAACCAACAGGAGTATTATATATTGAAAACCAAACTTACAAATGCCAAACTTTTAGAGAGATAAGTGAAATGTTGATTTGAGGATATTAATTACAAAGGAGGAGAGGTCCCTTTTATAGGCATGGAGGATGGAAATGGAGGGTTAAGATGAAGCAACATGGAAAGCATCCAATGGAGGAGGAAATGGAGGTCATAGCCGCCGGTTGGAGGTGGGAAGAGGAGGAGGGGAGGTGACTTTGGTCACCTCCTCCAAAAGCCGCCGGTCTTGGTTGGATAAGGATGAAGTTTGTGTGAGTTTTGTGTAGTTTTCACAAAACTATCAGTCCAATTTCGCTCCGGACTGACTTTGGTTGTTCCTCGGTTGGATTTGTATTGAGTGATTCCACGTAACGATCTTGAGATTTCTTTTTAGCGTAAAATCCTCTCTTTAGCGTGTTTTCTCTCTAGTCTCTAAAATACACAGCAGATAAATATCGGAACTAACAAGCAAAAGTTAAATAGACAAACAGTCTAATTTGGTGGGTTTAACTGTGTTTTTGATTCGTATAATTATGGTCCATCATCCACCTCAATCCCCCTTTTTGAAACCAAGTGACCGAGCACTATCCCTTCATGCACCATGAAATGACATTTTTCCCAATTAAGCACAAGGTTCGTTTCAATGCATCTTTTCAACACTTTAGCCAGCAATCATCAAAAGAGGAACCATAAACGGAAAAGTCATCCATGAATACTTCCATGATCTTTTCAATAAATTCTGAAAATATAGCCATCATGCATCTTTGAAATGTACCCGGCGCATTACAAAGTCCAAAAGGCATTCGCCGATAGGCAAATGTCCCATAAGGATAAGTAAAGGTGGTTTTCTCTTGGTCTTGTGGATGAATAGGGATTTGGAAAAATCCACTATATCCATCAATATAGCAAAAATAATAATGTTAGCTAATCTTTCCAACATTTGATCAATAAAGGGAAGTGGAAAGTGATCTTTCTTAGTTGCTTGGTTTAGTTTCCTATAATCCACGCACATACGCCACCCGGTCACGGTTCTTGTGGGGATAAATTCATTTTTAGCATTTTTGACCACCATCATCCCCCCTTTTTTTGGAACTACATGAATGGGGCTCACCCATTTAGAGTCCGCAACGGGGAAAATGATTCCCGCATCAAGCAATTTAAGGACTTCCTTTTTCACCACTTCACCAATAATAGGATTCAACCTCGTAGCTCTCTCCCTAGATGGCATACTATCACTCTCTAGATTGATTTCATGCATGCATAAATTGGGACTTATCCCCTTTAAATCATCAATCGAGTAGCCAATAGCATCTTTATGCTCTCTAACCACATCAAGCAATTTTGAGGTTTCGACATTATTCAAAGAAGCATTCACAATGACGGGCAAGCTAGAGTTTGGGCCTAAGAACTCATACCTTAGGCTTGTTGGTAGAGCTTTTAGCTCTACCGAACAAAACTCCTTACCTTCGGCGCTTAGAGTCCCTTTTTCGCTTTCTTCCTCCAAGATAGCCCAACAATCGGCAATGTCGGGGAGCTCATTATCAAGATCAATTCCACTCACGAGAAGGTTAGGCACATCATACAATTCATAAGTATCAACTAGGTCAAGATAATTACAAGTCATTGTAGGACTAGGACCTCGTTGTGCTTTCTCAAGATTGAATTCAATTTCCTCATCTCCTACTCTCATGGTGATCGACCCCTTAGTTGTATCAAAAATAGCCCCCATGGTGTAGAGGAAGGGCCTTCCCAATAGAATGGGAATTTCATTGTCCTCCTCCATCTCTAACACCACGAAATCCCCCGGAATATAGAAATTCCCTACTCTAACCGAGACATCCTTAAGAATCCCCCTAGGGAATCTTGAGGAGCGGTCCGCGAGCCTTAGAATCATGCTAGTTGGTTTTGCCTCACCCATATTCAATTTCTTGCACAAAGAATAAGGCATCAACGATATGCTAGCACCCAAATCACACATGGCACGCTCAATTCTAATATCATTAATAAAGCATGAAATGGAGAAGCTACCGGGATCCTCAAGTTTTGGTGGCATGCGCGGTTGGAATATGGCACTACATTCTCCATTGAGGGACACCGTGTCGACATCCTCGATTGTTCTCCTGCAAGTAATAACATCTTTTTAAAATCTTGCATAAGAAGGAGCTTGCGTGATTACCTCGGTGAAGGGCATTGTGACATAAAGCTTCCTCATCATTTCGGCAAACTTGGAGAATTGCTTATCATTGCTCTTTTTCTTTAACCTTTGGGGAAAAGGGATAGGAGGAGTGTACACCCTTGGTTCGTCTTTCTCCTTTTCCACCTCTCTCTCTTTTTCAATTTGAGGGTTAGGAGTCTCTTCATCCAACTCTTCAATTTCGGCACTAGCTTGGCCCCCTAGATCAAGAGAAACCTTCTTCCTTTTTGGTAACTCATTCTCTAGCTCTTTCCCACTTCTCAAAGTTAGCGCATTGCAATGCTCTCTATTCACTTGGTCGGGTCTAGCCGGTAGCTTGCCCGATGCCCTTGTAGATGCCTCGGCTTGTTAAGCAATTTGGGTTTCAAGCATCTTGTTGTGAATTTCTAGACTTTGGTTTGATTGCTTAACCTCATTCAACTCTTGCCTCATCTCATTTTGGTTTGCTAAGAGCTTTGCAAACATTGCCTCAACTCCGGAAAGTTCACTAGAAGGTTGTGGGGGAGGGTCAACTTGTTGGTAGGATCTTTGAGTTTGAGCTTGGTATTGTTGCAATTGGTTTTGATTCCTTTGAAGCAAAGTCGGTCCTTGACTTTGATATTGGTTCCTAGGTTGGAACGTTTGATTGGTTTGATTGGATTGAGTCGGTTTGGGACCGAATCCGGGAGGTGTGGATCCAAAGTCGGGGCGAGTTGGATTAGTGGTCTTGTAGGAGAAATTGGGGTGATTTCTCCATCCCGAAGAGAACTTTGGTGTAGTATAGTTGGCTTGAGGGCTTTGCCCTTGATTGGCACCACTTCCATAGTCCTTTCCTTGATTTCCTCCCACAAAATTAACTTCTCCATAGCCTTGCCCTTGCACATCCCTTTGAACCAAGGGACAAGAAATGGTCTCATGCTCGTAGACCTCACAAATATCACACCCTTGCTTCGTTGAAGTTTCTTTTTTCGGATGTTTTAGCTTGAAAACTTCGTCCGAGAGGTTATCAAAATCCTTCCTCAAAGCATCGTAGTCACTCGTGCTCACCGCTTTCACCTCATGCCTTTCATGCCTCCTTCTTGGGTTCCCTCTCTCACTTCCCCACATGAAGTAGTTATTCGTGATTTTCTCTATTACCGCAAACCCTTCATGTGGTTCTAGTTCCATAATAGCTCCGCCCGAGGCGGTGTCAAGAGCAAGTCGAGAGTTCCCATCAACACCATGGTAGAAGGTATGGAAGACTTGTAGATCATCGAGGTTGTGGTGAGGACAAAGCCTTTGATATTCTTTGTAACGTTCCCAAGCTTCATAGAGGTTTTCCCCATCCAATTGTGAGAAATTTGTAATTTTATTCCTATAGTATGCCGTCTTGGAAGGAGGGAAGTATTTGTTTAGAAACGCCACGGCGAGCTCCTCCCAAGTGGTGAAACTATCAGGAGTTTGACTCCTCAACCAATCCTTCGCCTTTCCCGTGAGGGAGAAGGGGAAAAGCCTTAGGAGCTTTGCATCTTCCGAGAACCCATTGATCTTGAAGGTGGCACACACTTCAAGGAATGTTGTCAAGTGAGAATTCGGGTCCTCATTGTCCCTTCCCGAGAATTGGTTGGATTGGACCATTTGGATCGTGAAAGTCTTCAAATCAAAATCTCGATTATCAACCGTCGGTACGGGGATTGGGGAACGATATCCATAGGCCATAGGAGTGGCATAATCCTTGAGAACCCTTCTAGCTTGGGGCAAGGGTGGAAGGTTATTTTGGTTGACTTGATGAGGAGGGGGCGGAGGAGGAAGTCTATTATCTCTATCTCCCATGACTTCTTGAGTGTTGGAAGTTTCTTGAACGTTTGAGGTTGATCCTTTATCCTTGGTTGTCTTACTCCTTGTAGGGTATCGGTTAACTAGTTCTCTTATCGGTTGATTCAAATCTCTATCCACAATTTGAGTAAGCTTCTTGGTCTTCGGTGGCATAAAAGAAGTGAATCTACAAGAGAAGCCAATTAACTCAAGTAGGCGTAGTGAAGTAGTTCAAGAATTGCAAGTAACAAGTAAAATCAAGTAAAACATGGAATAGTCGGAGCACTAAATGATTTTCCTAGGGGTAATCTAGCTATTGCTCCCCGGCAACGGCGCCATTTTGACGTGTGTATTTTTGGGATACGGTCAAAAACAATTTATAAATGACCGGTAAGACCGGTGTCGAACCCAAGGGAGCAAACGGATTACGCGCTAGTTCTATCAAATTTTCTTACTCGGCTAATTCCTAAAATTCAAGTGTGATTGAGTTATCAATGATTCAAAACAAGAATGAAATGGTTTTTAAGGGATTAAATTCAATTAAAAGCGAGTTTTGAAGGATTAATCCCCTCCTTGGCAATTTCCCAATGATCATGCATACAAGAGTTCAATTGATTATGAGTTGATAGGTTTTAAACCTAGCTTAGACTAAAATTAGACAAACCATGCATGTCTAAGCCTAGTCAAGCCATCTTAGTTAGGATCTCACTAATTAAAGAGTATTGATCCACTATATAGCATTTACTCTCATAAATACTATATGCATAAAGTTCTAGTTCACCTCTCACCATGCATTTACTCTCATAAATGTAGGTTAAGTTCAAATTTACTATATCCAAACCATCACTAAGCTTTCTCAAGACTTAGGTCAAAGTTCTAACACAAACATGTCACTTAGGCATTTTATCAAACACTTAGCAACATGAACATGAAGATCATAGTAAAATGATATCAACTTCAATAAATCCAAATAGATGTGTTTACAATGATCATTGAGTACCAAGGAGGTTCATAGAACCCTCAAAACACAAGGGGAACTACTCACACATTATGTAAGACAACATGATGTGTAGGTTTTCAACAAAAATCTAAGAGAAAGGAAGAGGAATAAAGTAGGATTGTTGATCCTAATGAACTCCCTTAGTCTTCGAATCTCCTTGACTAGATGATGATTGATCCCTTGATTGAGCTCACTTTTCCTTGTCTTTTTCCCCAAAGAAGCCAAGATGCTAGGTCAAACTTGCCTCTTTCTATTTATAGCCTCGGGCAGAATTCGACACTGTAGCAGTTCCAACCGATCGGTTGGAGGAAGCTTTGGTGCCAACCGATCGGTTGGAGGAAGGCGAGACTGGCTGCTACTAAAGAACTTCCATAACCGATCGGTTGGGAAAATCTTTGGCTTCAACCGATCGGTTGGTGCAGGGCTAGTCAGCCGATCGGTTGGCAGGACGAGCCGATCGGTTACAGAAACGCCTGAAACAGGCCTTCTGAGGGAGTTAGCCAGCCGATCGGTTGGTAAGGAGCTGCTGCCCAACCGATCGGTTGGACGTGTTGTTCTGCAAATATTTGCTCCCAAATCTTCGATTCTCCCCAAGTTCTCGTACAGTGGCTTCGATCCTAAGACATCTGGTGTTGACCTGAAACGCACGAAAAGGGGATCAAATGGCAACAAATTATCATCAGAAATGAACTAAAGCTATAGTGAAAATGGGCATTAACGAGTCGAAAACTCGACTCATCAATAGGGTGCCTCCTCCTCATCTGTCTCCATTTGTTGATAACGAGGCAGAAGGATATGTTTCTGAGTACGCTTAAACAATAAAGAGATTGCAAGCTGCCGCCAAAAAAGAAGTCCTTCACTACAAATTTTGCAAATTTTTCCGGCGAAATACTCCGATGGATTTCCGGCCACCTAACTGTTCCCGGAAAATTTTCCGGTGAAGTTCCGGCAAGCCTCCGTGACAAAATTTTGGTTTGAGAAAAATCGGCAAATTTCCAGCGAAACTCTGGCAAAAAGTAATCCGGCAACATAAGTACGTCGGAACTTCCCCGGAATTAATTTCGTCACATCACCGATAAAATTTCAGGACAAATTTTTGAGTTGACAAAAAAACAATGATTTTCCGGCAAAGAAATATTCCGGCCATAGAAAAGCGATGGAATTTCTCCGAAATGATTCTGGCGGATATCCGGTAGCAATCCTGAGCAAGCATCCACTATCAATGTATTACGGCCCCAATTTCCCCGGATTTTTATTTTTAATTTTTTAATAGTATGTCTCGCCATAGATCTTCTATCACCTTTGAAACCCAAGTTATGAAAATACTCTCTCACAAACTCCATGTCCCCTCCACCAACGACCTTCGCCTGTAGCTGCCGCTGTTTCTTGGGATCCGCCTGTAGCTGCCGCTGCTTCTGACAACGTCTATTTTTACCCTCCCGACGTGTCGGTTTAGAAGAGGGTCGTTGTAGAGGTCAAAAACAATTTATAATGACCGGTAGGGTACCGGGTCGAACCCAAAGGAGCAAGCTAAGCACATGCACTATTTAAGATTGTGTTTCCATTCGGCTATTCTAACCAAAAATGTATAAAAGAGTGTGAGTATATATCTAAATCCTAAATGGCTAGTAATTGGAGATAAAAGATAAGTAAGAGGTGTTTCGAGGGGTTACTTCCCTCCTTGGCATTTTCTCAATGATCACATACACGATATTCAAACATTTCACGGTAGTCAAATAGTATTGAACCTAGTTTAGACTAGGATAGACTAAATGTCACTTGAATCCATTCCTAGCCAAACTCTCTTATAGCTCGAACCTCTCGGTTCATTCCATGGCAATAAATACCATGAACTCGACTCCTAGTTCACTTCAATCCCGTAGAAATGATCATATTCACTACATCCAAACTATCCCTAAGGTCTTTCGATTCTTAAGTCTAGTTTTAAGGTTCATCATGTTACTTAGGCATTTCCTCAAACACTTAGTAGCATGGCATGTTAAAGAGCATATAGATGGGATAAATTGATGATTCGCTTAATGACTAACTCCAATAAATCAAACATTCAATCCTTAGTCAAGCATCCATATCCTAAGGTTCATTTACATGATTCAAGATATAGATCATTTTCTCCATCCTAGAACTATTCCCAAGGGGTGTCAAGTCCTAGGTTCAAGTTTTAGTCTAAGTTGTCACTTAGGCATTTTAACAAACACCTAGAGTGCATAACATTCATAACACAAGAGAAAATGAAATCAACAATCATCCATATGAATATCAATGTATATATATGATCAAAGAGTACCAAGGAGAGTCATTAGACCCTCAAAACACAAGATCCACTACTCACACATCATGTAAGACAACATGGTGTGAGTAGGGTTTAATGGCAACAAGAAGAAGAATAAAAGAGGAATAGAGTAGGATGATTAATCCTAATGTCTCCCTTTGATCTCCACTTCTCCTTGGTTGGATGATGATTGATGACCTTGGATGAGCCTCTTTTCCAATCTACTTCTCCCCAAAAACCTCCACACATTGGTCAAAAAGACATCTTTCTATTTATAGCCTCGGGTAGGGTTTTTGAAGCAGCAGAGTTCAGCCGGCCGACTCAAAGTTCAGCCGGGCGGCTGAAAGTGGCGATTGGCATTCATTTGAAGTTGTAGAATCCAGTCGGGCGGCTGAGAATGGACAATTGGCATTGAAGATGAAGTGCAGAGTTCAGCCGGGCGGCTGAGTTCTCAGTCGGTCGGCTGGGAATGGCCGTGGGCATCATTTTGAAGTCAGCAGAGTTCAGCCGGTCGGGTCAAATGTCAGCCGACCGGCTGGAACTTCGCGAGCCTTTTTTGTGGTATTCCCGTCCGAATTTGGTCTTGGCTTCAACTACAAAGTTGTAGCCCTTTGAAATACCTTTCCAACACGCTAAAGATCAGCCAAATCGGACACCGGATCCACCCTGCACGTCCATAACAAGATGCAAAGGTCAAATTTGCTCGATTTTGCTCCAAATCTTCAATTTTTCCCCGAGTTTTCTATTTTGGCTTCGACCTTGGGGGAAATTTGTTTTCTACCTGAAATGTAGAGATAGAGGTCAAATGACTTCAAATTAATGTCGGAAACGACGCAAAACTATAGTGAAGAATGACCATAAATCGGTCGAAATCTCGACTGATCAGCTTCTCACAAACTCCATGTCCCCTCCGCCTGTAGCTGCCGCTGCTTCTTGGGATCCATCAATGACAGAACTTCCTCTGCCTGTAGCTGCCGCTACTAATCCTCCACCGACGAACAACAGCATCGTGTTGTCGAACGAAGCAGTGGTGAGGTATGTCCCCATCGGTGGAATCTCGAACGAGATTGCATCATGAACGGCCAAAAGGCACGCTTTTTAGAAATTTGTTGACCTGTGTTTGAATATTGAACTGGATTAAGGTCACAATGAAGAATAGCAGATTAAGTGTTTGCAGGACGAAGAATAGCAGAGCCACGATGAAGATGACGATGACCAGCACTAAGACTTTTTGTACCTAATAATTTATTGTATAAATTTTGAGAAATAAAATTTCTGTTTTTAAAATTGTGTCAGTAATGTATTTTAATTAGAAAATTGGATATAGAAAAATAATAATTCATTAATAAAATTTTAAAACAAAATAAAATTTCTTTTTAAAAAATACAAATAATTAAATTCAAATAGTCCTTTCCCCGGAATTTCACCGGACAAGTCTCGAAGTCAAATCCTGGGGAATTCTAGCGGAATTTCGGTGAACCGTTTCAAGTACCGGATTTGTCCAGTAATGTCGCCGGACTTTCATCAGATTTGGTCATCGGAATTGCTCCGAAATAAAAATTCGGGGGATGTTTTGTCAGGGACAACAAATTGGTCGAAATTCCGCCGGAATTTTATAAAAGTCCGACAGAAATCTGAGGCTTTTTAGGGAAAATAGTCCCCAAATTTTTTTGGAAAATTTGTAGTGATTCCCCTTTCTGGTGTGGGCGCAGAGGATATAACTGACCCTCAGAATTTACTAATTGAAGGTGTCATCAATCGAGCTGAAGCTAATGAGGCAGCAAAGAAGACACGCCTGGTAATTGAGATTGCTGTGAATTTTGTTCGTAAGTGTTACGAATGTTAGTCATTGGTGATTGCTACGAATTGTAATTGTAATTATTATGAATTTTGGTCACAGTGACTGCTACAAATTTTATTCGTAACTATTACAAATTTTAGTCATTGATGATTGTTACGAATTTTATTTGTAACTGTTACAAATTGTGGTCAATACAAATGTTAGGAGAATTATGTATTACAAACTACGAATGTTACGAAATGGTTTGATAGCATAGGAAAAAATAGTGAATCACACTGAAATATGTACGATTTATATATTATAAACTAAGTATTTTACCAATCGTTAAATTTATTACAATGAATGAGTCCGCTTCGAATATATATGTTGAAAACTATGCATTATATGCAATGCATGCAGTCTGAATCGGCTACGAATTATATGTCGAAAACTACGCATTATATTTAAAACATGCAGTCTGAGTCCGCTACGAATTATATGTTGACAACTACGAATTTTGTTAGTTATTCTTACAAATTTAGATATTCAGTGACTGTTACGAATTTTGTTTTTAACTATTATGAATTTTGGTCACCATCGACTGTATTGTTCGTAATTGTTACGAATTTTGTTACGAAATGTATTCGTAACAATTTCGAATTTTGTTCATGACTGTTAATGATCAAAATGCGTACTTTGAAAACCAAAATTCGTAGCCGAAAACCAATCAAATTAAATTTATGATGATTAACGATAAAATGCGTACTTTAAAAAGCAAAATTCGTAGCTAATAGTGACAAACCAATCAAATTAAATTCATGACTGTTAATGATCAAAATGCGTAGTTTATATAACCAAAATTCGTAGCTCAGCAAGTGTTTACATGATTGGCATCATAAGCCGACTAGGCTATGATGGAGTGTCGGGTACATTGTAATTGATCTTTAGAGCATCCCCCCCACCATGATAAAAAAAATCATATCATTCTCTCTCTCATCCGTTTTCTCTCTCATCTAATCATCCCTCATGATTTTTTTAATCACATGCATCCCACTCATGATCAAAAAAAAAGTTTATCATCAATCTCTCTCATCACTACATAAATTATAGCTCATTAATGTTAAGATTAATAAATATATATCAAAGTGTATCTCGTTTTATAGAGCTCCAAAAATTACGAATATTGGTATTATTTTGATTTTTTTACTTTGTAATTTAGAAGATATATTCGTTGCAAGATCAAAATAAAAACTATACTGTTTCTTACACAGGACACGTGTCGCATTGCGATTGGTTCACGCCTCATGATCAAAACTAAAAAAAGATCATGAGATGATCTTTTTTACAAAAAATCATGGGATGATAAAAAAGATCATGCATAATTTTTTTGATCATATCTCATGATCATTTTCTATGATTCAAAAAAGCATGATGGGAATGCTCTTAGGACTACATTTTTCATACAACACAGCAATTCAGCCTGTCATCATCCGCATCAATTATCAAACAAGCTAGTGAGCTCCTTTTTCTCAACTTAATTGATGTTGTGTAGCCTCAACCAGTAGGACTCTTCGGTCTCAAAAGATACGGTAATGGAAGATACCTTCCAAAGTCACTCGTGCCAAGTTGAGGAAAACCAGGTCAGCAACAGGAACTGGAACATAAGCAAATGACAAGATTACAACTGTGAGTATATGACTTTACATCTTTGATGAGGGTGGAAAGCCCTTCTGCTGTGTTGCAAGAAGCAAAGGGATAATATCAGAGACTAATTCAATCCGCATAGTAACCTTCCACTTGTGACTTGTACGTGTCAGGAAATGTTACAAAGTCAAAACTCACAATGCATAGGATAGGTACATGTACGCATACAAGTTCAAAAATTCATAGTTGTCTGAATTGAACAACTACGTAAAACATACCACATAAGGATCCTGCTTTCTCTGTCTGTCATTTGTAGTTGTTGGAGCCTCTGGAATTTGAGGTGAACCACATACCCTTTTAATGAATTCATGTGTATGATTGTAAATGCTGCAAGATACCGATACTACTTGGCCAAGTTAATCAGCTGTTTCATTGACAGACAAAGCAATGAATTTAGTGATCAAGGGAACTGCATCGTGCATCTACATACATTACGCCATTTTACACCATATACGATTAACATTGCGTATGTCGTATATGCTGTAGTCGCATAAGCACACCTACAAGACAGTGTTTGCTATGTCGTTTCAGATGGTGTCATGTAAGAACATCCTACGCGACATCCGTAAAACGACATAGCAACGAGTGTCGCGTATGACTACTTACCCGACACCATCTAATACCACACATCAAACTCTGTCGTGTAGGTGTACTTACGAGACATACGCTAAAGCGGCACATCGAATGATGTCCCTTAAGAAGACATGTTTGAAAATTTTGGCACCGTACTTTTTGAATAATAAAG